>OY754958.1:18299014-18918139 GCA_963576555.1 Ferdinandea cuprea | reverse complement strand
AACAACGAAAATATCGTGATGTGCATACAAAGTACGAAACATACAATAAAAAGGTGAAGATAATTGTGAACACATAATAGATAGATATACTGCTAACCTTTAGTGTGGTTGGTGGAATTTTGATCACAAACGGGCTATGTACATTTCTCACACGATTTTATTGTTGGTCGTCGTTTTTCATACATAAAACAATTCCCTTTATGTTTGATCCGTTCTAATGTATTGCGTTTGGGACCATAACCGACAGAAATTAAAAGTAAGGAATAATTTAGCATCGGCTCCATGCATAGTGTCACCACCACATTACGTCTTTAACATTTCATAGCTTCATATTCATTTCATAACACACACTACACAAACTTAACAATAAGATATTTCAATATGTCAAAAGTTATTTACTGAAATTCAGATTTATTTATCTTTTAGTGAAAGATAAAGACATAATTTATTATATGACTTTGCTAAGTCATTAAACCATTACGAATTTGTTTAGTAGCCATGTTTTAATAAGAATTCATTTTCCAGTAATGCGAAATCTAATACGTACACAATACATTAACAAAAACTTCCTGCCAATCACATATTTAAGTTGACAAAAATATCAGCGTAAGGTTTTCAAATAAAAAAGTAAACCAAATTGTCAATAATATATTTTAATTTGGAAACAGTTTTATTAAATTCAATTTGTCAAAGTTGTAATAATAACCAACGACCAACCAACCGCCTGCTTATTTACTGAAATTCAGATTTATTTATCTTTTAGTGAAAGATAAAGACATAATTTATTATATGACTTTGCTAAGTCATTAAACCAATACGAATTTGTTTAGTAGCCATGTTTTAATAAGAATTCATTTTCCAGTAATGCGAAATCTAATACGTACACAATACATTAACAAAAACTTGCTGCCAATCACATATTTAAGTTGGGAAAATTTGACAGTCAATAATTGTAAATATAAATATGTTTTGTGTTAATTGAAAATTGTGTGAACTAGATTGACACTTCAAGTTATGAACAAATTTAACCTTTGCAAGGTATAATTCTCACCAGTATAAGCCTTATAATTTAGGGGCCGACATAATAAAACTTCACATTTAATTTGTTTTGAGTTAAAAAAAAACTCTCGCGAGAGACAAAAAACGAATTATCAATCTATTGTGTATTACTATTTTTTTTTGACAGTTTGTACACTATTGAACGCATCTATGTGTATTTTTTGTAATAAATTCGCAAATAATTTAATATTCGTATGAAGTAGACTATTTAAATTGTGTAGATTACTGCTAAAGTTATTACAGATATAAACAAAACTAAGGGCAATGGAACATCATTTTCAGTACCTTTCTCGTCTGTCAAAAAAAAAATGGCAGTTTTTTTTTTATAAAATTTTGAAAATATTTAAAAATATTATAGCAACAAATTCAGTACATTCATCAACACCACAACTTTTCACAAAGCTATGACTCATTTGTTCATAATTAGCACCTCCTCCGCTACTGATTTCTATTTGTCTTGTTGACACTTTTTTAACCCATCCGAAGTTAGTAACAATTGTTCCATGAAAGAACCAATGACCGACAACGACATACTTCAAAACTTGACGCAGCGGCGTTTACCACAGAAAAAGGTGACAAGAGTTAAAGGAAAAATAAAAAAAAATTAAAAAGGAAAATTAGTTTTTACTCTGGTTTTTCTTAAATAGTTTCGAAAATATATCAAAGAAAAGGTTAGCCGACGTTCAAACAAGAATACGATGAGTTTTTCCAGCGATGAAGTTAATTTTTTAGTTTATCGATATCTTCAGGAATCAGGTGCGTTGGTCGCGGTTTTTTTTTGTTCTGTAAAAAAGTTATCCAAAATTCTGTTTTTGTTTTATGTTTTTAGGTTTTCATCATTCGGCTTTTGTTTTTGGCATCGAATCACACATCTCACAGAGCAACATCAATGGGGCTCTTGTGCCACCGGCAGCTTTATTAACAATCCTGCAAAAGGGGCTGATGTACACCGAAATCGAATGGAGTGTCGGCGAAGATGGTGAAGGTAGATCTGTTGAGGGCTTGAGTCTGATTGACGCTGTTATGCCAGAAATTAAAATTCCGAAGCCACCGGTGAAGGCGGAAGTTAAAAACGAACCGGTAAAAGTGGAGACACAAATTAAAATGGAAACGACTACAACATCTGAGTCTGCCTCAAATGGTTCTGAGGAGCCGGCGACCACTGCTACCAGTACAGCAGCAACTCCGACACCCGCTGCAACAACAACAACAACTACAGCCACGACTCAAGCGACTACCACTCAACAGCAGCAGCAACAACAACAACAACAGCAGCAGCAACAACAGGCACAGCAAACTCAACAACAGCAGCAGCAGCAACAGCAACAACAGCCAGCAGCACAAGTTGCAACTGAAGCAATGGACGTGGATCAGAGCATTGAAATACCAGCTTCAAAGGCTACCGTACTGCGCGGCCATGAAAGTGAAGTGTTTATTTGTGCATGGAACCCTAGCAGGGATCTGCTGGCGAGTGGATCTGGAGATAGCACAGCAAGGATATGGGATATGTCAGGCAATACAAATAGCCCAAATCAGTTGGTGTTGCGCCACTGCATCCAAAAGGGTGGCGCTGAAGTCCCAAGCAACAAGGATGTCACTTCGTTGGATTGGAATGTAAGTTGTTATTAATTTTATTTTTGCAAAAACCCAAATTGAAGCTAACGCCCATGTATTTATAGTGCGAAGGAACGCTTCTTGCAACTGGTAGTTACGATGGTTACGCTCGAATCTGGACAACGGCTGGTGTTCTAGCCTCCACGCTGGGCCAACATAAGGGTCCAATCTTTGCTCTAAAATGGAACAAGCGAGGAAACTACATTCTTTCGGCGGGTGTGGACAAAACAACTATTATCTGGGACGCCGCAACGGGTCAGTGCACTCAACAATTCTCATTCCATAACGCGCCCGCACTAGACGTCGATTGGCAAACCAATCTCTCATTCGCGTCATGCAGCACAGATCAAAGGATTCACGTATGCAAGCTGGGATGTGAAAAGCCTGTCAAGTCTTTCCAAGGTCACACGGTGAGTGTAGATTCCCTGTCCTTTTACATTAAACATCCCATTAACTATTTTTTTCCCCTTAGAACGAAGTAAACGCAATCAAATGGGATCCACAAGGACAACTGCTAGCCTCATGCTCAGACGATATGACCCTTAAGATTTGGTCAATGAAGAACGACACATGCGTGCATGATTTGCAAGCGCATTCGAAGGAAATTTACACTATCAAATGGTCTCCTACCGGTCCCGGCACACAGAATCCAAACACCAATCTGATTCTCGCCTCCGCATCGTTCGATTCCACAGTGCGACTTTGGGACGTTGAAAGAGGCGCATGTATCCATACGCTCACCAAGCACACTGAACCGGTGTACTCGGTTGCCTTTAGTCCAGATGGCAAACACTTGGCTTCGGGCAGCTTCGACAAATGCGTACACATTTGGAGCACACAAACAGGTCAGTTGGTGCACAGCTACAAGGGCACAGGCGGCATATTCGAGGTCTGTTGGAACTCGAATGGCACCAAAGTCGGTGCGAGTGCTTCTGACGGTAGTGTGTTTGTCCTGGACCTGAGACGATTCTGAGATCCGATTGTTTAGGACTTTAATAAGTAGGGTTTTTAAAAAATACGGACTATGAATGTCAATCAAGTTAAAATATTAATACCATGTATACCGGAGAAATATAACATTAAATTCGCTAACCTTCTGGTTATAGGATTTCATTTACTTGTGTAGAGAATGGGTGTTAAAGTTGGGACCTAAAAATTAAGGCTGCATCTGAGGATCACACATATTTATGGTTATAGTGAGCATGCCTTAACAAGTAACAGAAATAAAACAGGGAAAAGATGACTTCCTTGAGGAACTCCGGATGTTGCCATTATAGCATCTGAAAGACGATCTATATGAACCAATTGCTTCCGTCCACCTATATACATATTTTTTGTTTTTTAAATAAACGCGCTAAAGGGATTTTTTGATACCCTTATAATGTAAAGATACACTGCACGGGCAATAGGGAAATATGGATTAGAGAGAGAGAGAGAGAGGAGATTCCGATGCACGTTGGTTTTAAATGTTTGCACATTATAATGTGTAGGAAATGTAGAGGGTGAAAGGGCATTCCACACTCGTGTTGTACGGGTAAGGAAGGAACCTCTATATTTAACTGTATGTCCGAAATGGGTGTACTGATGAGCATTTGCAGTATGATGGGTATTGCGGTTGAAATGTGCGGTTGAAATGTACTGTCATCAGCAAAGGAATGGATTGGACTAGAATTGATACTTAAGAGAGCATTGATGAAAATGAGAAAGAGAATCGGAAACAAAAGAGAGCCTAGGGGGATACCATTTAAAGAGTTACAGACTTGAAACCTAGCCGAGCTTTGTCGGATTCTTAGTTTTATTATGCAACGCTCACGTCTGGCTGCATTTTCATTACTACACTTTGTATCACAGATGAGGAATTAATTAATGCTTTGTATGTTAAAAACAATTGAGGAAGAGTCAAAGAAGGGATGATAATTGAAGTGGTTTGCAAATTGGACGGAAGTTGAAGTATTAAACTATTCTTAGATCCTGCCTTGTAGATACGAATTATGAACGACATTTTTCAATAATCCAAAAATGTACGCTCCTCATGGGAAATGGCTATATATGATGCAAAGTTGTAATGCGATTGAATGCCCGCATTTTTTTAGGACTAGTGGAGGGAAGACTATGTCGTTTACGCTTGGTAATCCGGAAGACTTCCGGACTTCTGAAACTGTTCGTTTGGTACTAACATGACAGTTCCATTCCTGGAAAGAAGATAAAATCGCTTATGACTTTGAATTCAGAATCCGGAAGCACTAATACAACCAAACATTATGAACGTCATAATCGATAAATCTCATGTTTGTTGCTGATGAATTTAATAATTCTTCAATTTTGCCGAGATTAGCTGAAAGTTATTTCCAAATATAACTAAACAAAACATAAGGAAAGGCTACAGTCCGCTGAGGGCGAACAGTATGATACCCTATCCACATCCCTATATGCCCCAAAGAAAAAAGCATTAAGAAGATTTTATTTCATTCTATTAATTAAAAAAAAAAAAAAGTTTTTTGAAAAAACGCCCCCAAAAAGTGGGCGTGGCCAAAACCTTTGTATGGGCGATATGTTGGAAAATATATAGGGTAAATATCTTGTTAAACATTTTTTTCGCTTTCTATGAACATTTTCGAAGAAAACAGCATTTTAGTAAAAAACGCCCACAAAAAGTAGGCGTGGAAAAAAACTTTATATGCCAAACTTATAAAGGGGGCAGTGCCTACATATCTTGTGAAGGCTGTAACACTATATCTCTCTAACTTTAGCTTTAAACGGTTTTTTCTAAATTGTGGGCGTGGCAGAGGGCGTATTCAAAAAATTTTACACTTAACCATTTCGGAGCCCTAGGGAATATGTGGTCAAAATTTCAGCTTCCTAGCTTAATTTTAAAGGCCTAAAAATTGCGTACGGATGGACGGACATTGCTAGATAGTCTTAGGATTTGGTCCTGATCATAAATATATATACTTTTATGGGTCTACGACGAATATTAAGGGGTGTTACAAACTCTGTGTCAAAATTAATATACCCTTAGGATAGGGTATAATAATGAAAGAATAATGGATGTAATATAATGTTTAATATATTTTGTCTTCCATCCCCTTTATTGGCTGCAGATTGTTAGTGCGGGGGTTGGAAATACGTATACACAAACCCAACGACAAATGCAATTCAAATTAAACATGTTCGCTTGTTGCGGATCAGAGAGCTCTTTCGGATTACCAAACAAAACAGCAGTTGTCAAGAACTGTTCCAACTGCTGTCAAGTTCTGTCATTTCTTTGTATCAAAAACGTGCGGATCTTATTTCTCCATACAAATGTGCCATTTTTTACACGCAGGGAAGGCTTCACGAATCTAATATTCCCCTCGGCCGATTTAATAATGGGTGTGTAAATATATTAAAAAAAAAAACAATATCTATAACAAAATGTCACAAAGCAACTTTTTAATTAAAATTATATAGAAAATAAAAAAAAAATGTATACAATTTTAAAAATCTGTAACAGCATCCAAGAACCGTTCCTTGAAGAACCTGCAGGGCTCTCGTTTAATCTGGCCATTTGTTGCAGATCCCTTAAAGAATTTTGTAATCTGTGCTGCGCCAGCAAATGCAGGCTTTTCGTTATCCGGATCATCAAACTCAACGTCATATGACTTTCCAGCTAGAGCGTTTTCAGCTGTCGACCAACTGAATCTCACAAGCCGGGGAAATCCAAAAACCAAATCAATACTTTCTGAAAGAAATTTTTTAGTCACTGGATCTCCAGGATATCCACTACCAAAATCCTTTGACGTTAACGTTAGACCCTCGGGAAACTTCCACACCTTCAAAGCATGATCTCTGGTGACTTTTGCGCATATACTAGCGGCGGATACAATGGGATAAGTTGAATCAGCCTTCTTTGCAACTGTTATTTCGAATTGTGGAAAGATTTTCTTTAACTTGTCTTGATACTTTTCCGGCGGACCGACTGTGTCCACATAAACTTCGGCAATATTCACGCCGGCATCGATTGCTTTGTGAATCAGGCCGATGGCCGAGTTCATTGAAACTTCATTTAGTGAGCACTTAGATCGGCGATACATGCTTTTGCTAATAACGTTTGGAGAAATTATTTCCACCGCCCATCCAATGCAAGAGTTCGCAAACTCTTTTGTATTTATGTCATTGAATATAACATCGCGCTTTTCCTCGGTCAATTGTTTGGAATCGGCGCAGCCAAGATCAACGAGAGCTTCTTTTTTCGAAATAGGACAAAATGCTATTCCGTAAACCATGGGTCCAAGTACAGGACCACGTCCGGCTTCGTCTACTCCAAGCATGCAAGGTTCATCTTTTAGAAGTTGCGGAATGTCTGTGATGAAAATGCTGTTTTTTGAATTGTCTTTCGATGCAATGTATGGACCAAGAGATTCCAATGATGTTATTTTTAGATCTTCCTCCATATTTGCACTTGCAGTCGATAATAGTTTAATTTTTGCAAACACTTGGCCTTAGCTATCAGCTCTTTTAATTTGTCCCGCCAAACAAATAAATGTTTGTTTACATTTCTTACCTACGCTGTCAAAATAAAATGGAACTAATTGGAAAGTGGCATTGCAAATTAAAAATTTTCGGTGGTACACTAATCACAAAATCATATTTGAGCGGAGGTCATGATTATGAAGAAAGACTTTTCGACGATTAACCTTATACATGGTCACACATTCAAGATCGGTTTCTTTGCTGTCAATGATTTTAAAGAACTTATTAAACAGTCTAAATTCGGCAGCTAACATACAAATTAACATCAGCATTTTGGTCGGTCACGTGTCACGCATTTTTGCAGTGATGATTTTTTTTGGCAAAAAATGACTTGTACATTTTTTTTAAATTCATAATCTGTAAAGAAAAAATTTGCAGGCAAGCATAGACCAATGCAAATGAACAGAAATAAGTTGGTCTCTCCGCGTTCATTGAATGCGTTCAATTCGTAATCTCATTTCATCCAACTTTGGGGTATTTATTGAAAATTTCCAACTTGCAATAGTAATTGTGGTATTCATTCTAGAAAATATTGGGGCTTGGGAAAATATAGCAGAATGATGTTAAACTAAATATGGAAATCGAAATGTAAGACACTATGTAAATTACCAAAAAAGCTCGTGGAATCGAGTCTTTGAATCTTGAGTATAATTTGCTTGTAAATGTCCCTGTAAAATGACATGCAAAACGAAATCACGAAATAAAATCAAACCTCGTTTTCGTCTTAAATCTTTATAATGTTTTTAATGAAACTAAGAAATGTTTCCGTTAAAGATATACAGAATACGCTTGATGGTTTAGAAGTTAAAGACCCTTTTTCTCTAAATTAACAAAATTTAAGTTTTCATCCGGAGGAAATCATCTTGTATGCACAGGCCCATTATTTGCAGAATTTAAGGTCTTATGGGACAGAAATGCGGCACGTAATGTGTTACCCCAATTTGCAAAATATATTTAAATTTGATTAAAATTAGCTTATCTAAAAGCAGTAAACGTAATTAGCTTATTTACTTTAATAACAATGGAGAAATAGTTAGAATTTATAATGATCACTAATGCTTGTTAATTTTGTTGCGCATAAATATGAAAATAGAGAACGATGGTTATTTGGATACTTGATAGTAGTGCAATCTACCTTAAATAAACTTTTTCTACGTTTTAAGCACAAAACACATTTGTTATGAAAAAAAACTCCGATTCCTAAGCTTAGCTTTCTAAAAAGAAAATTATGAATTTTGCCTGAAATTTTAATTGTGTGAAACGACGTAAATCGGCCTCTTTGCTCCTTTTTTTGTGGGTGCAATGGCTTAGTGGTTGAGTGCGTTGGACCGCTAAGCGAGGGATCGCTGGTTAACATCCCGCCCTTACCAAGTTAAAGTTTTTATTCGCTACCATACGAACGTCTGAAAAATCCAAGAGTAAGTAGTGTCAAAGGAAGCTTCTCAAAAATAAAATTGCCGTTCGGAATGGGCATTAAACTGTATGTCCCTCCATTCGAGTCAAACACATATCACACACAATGGTTGTAGGAGCTAGGCATAGGCTTACGCCTTATATTTATTTATTTTGGTTATTTGTCAATAGTATTAATTGTTTATTTTAATATATAACATTATGTAATTCAACTGTTATTATATACATTTTAGTGTTTGGGAAATCGAGTTCTAATATATACTTAATAAAAAATTACTAGCATTTTATATAATTGAAATAAATGATTTGTGTTTAACTGCAGCTAAGGGCTTACTAATTATTAGGAAATTTATGTAAATAATAATATTGCATTTTCAGCTACAATAAGGAATATTCAATGTAATTATTAAGGCTAGCAATTTATTCTAAACGGAAATTTAATTCGGCGAATTTAAAAATACACACTTTATGGGTGAATTTATACCATATCGCTGTGGTTCACTTTGCAAAATTAAAATATTCCTAAATACATTTCTATTTATTTTTATAAATTAGGTAAGTTCCTTCCTACTTTGAATGCCTGATTTTATTTGATTGAATTTAAACAATTTCCACCTTATCCAGTTTCGGCGAAAACAATCGCAACTACCTAACAGACAAAGCCAACCATCTCTATTTCGACCACTCAGAGTGCAAGTGACAGCAACCGAACGAAACGACAAGCTGAGTGTCAAATCGAAAGTAGGCGAGTTGGTCCGATTTCGTTGTCGTCGTCGTTGGTTGAATCTTGAATGTCATTCGCCGCGAGAGGAGTTTACCAAGAAAAAAAAAGAGACCAAAAATTTATTCGGTGGCAAAAAGAAAAATCAATAAAAGTCTTCTAATATTTTGCAGTGTTTGTTAATAAATAAGATTACTTTTCTCGCTTTTCCCGATAATACAGTCGCAGTTATATGCAATTGATTCGCAAGTGAGTAACGAAAAAGATTAATTTCTCCGCACTGCAGTCGGAATCTGAATAATTAACGGGGCGAACATGAATGATTAATTTTCTGTGTTTTAAGTGACGTGCACAATCGCAAAACGCCGGTGGTGTCCAATAAAAAAAAAAAACGAAATAAAAAAGTTTTTTTAAAAATTTCGTATAATTGTGTAAAACACTTAATCCAAAAAACATCTATAAAAACAAGAAACCTTTTCAAGTACTCCCTGCGTTCCACCACCCAAAAAAAAAGAAAAAAAATCATCGACAAAATAGGAAAAGTGGGGGGCAGTGAAATGTGAGGGAATTTCTACTCGACTGCAGTTTATCTACAAACTGGAGTCACCCATTTTTCGTCATTTCTTTATTTTATCGTTCCTCAAATTAATCAGGGGAGTAGTAAAGCAATGCAGCTCTAAAAAGTGCAATAAATCGTGTGGAGTACGGGATAAGATGGTACTTCCTAAGTTTATCAAAAAGGGGAGGCGATGGTCGTCTGTTTTTTTTATTTCATATTTTAATACAAATTTTCGATTTTCTGTTAATAGAAAATTATTAGTAAATCCTTTTGTTTTCGGTTGATTAAGTCATCAAATCACTCCCCCACTGTTTTCGGTTATACTTTCTGTGATCAATCTATTTTGTTGCCAAAAAAAGAAATAAAAAACCAAATACCTACTAGAAACCGTGGCACTGCTTATACAAAGTTAATAGTATGAAATTTGGCAAAATTTACATCATACATACTTCGTTTTTGTCGTTTGCAAGTAAAGTTTTCTTCTTTTCTATTTTCCTCTTCTTCTTCGTGGACAGTGACTCAAAGATACTTCCATTGGCATACATATTGTTTTTCTAAAGTCAAACAATGGAGTTTCTGTATGTATACACGTTCGAGTTTGCATAACTAAATGTTAGTGTGCGTTTAGCTATGCGAAAGGTCATGGGACGCGGTGACATGTAATGTTTTGACTCAGATTGAATTGTAGAAAAGTTGCAAGGTGGCAATTGTCCAAAAAAAGTTTATTTGGCAAAAAATCGATACAAACCGACGTCTATAGGCGACACAGAGTCTTTTAAACAATTATTTGGCACTAGTGATGAAGGGCGCTGAGTTATCTCCAAATATTCTTTACACTTGCTGTCATTGGGCTTTCCGTTAGTCGTTATCCTTCAAAGAGTTACGTATTTAGCACTCATTATTTGAGAGTCATTTAACAAGCATAAAAAGCAAGGTGTTAGTGTAAAGGTACAACGGCAAGTTTGAGTTTCTTATTCTTAGATATTTGTCGGACTTACGCAAAAGATATGACAACGATTAAATCTGGTACTGGGCGGATATGAACTTGAAACCCTTCGCTCTAACGTCGGGCATGTTTCAAATATATAGTTCTACCAGAATTCCACACTTCATAAGTACGAGCAAGGTGTATCGTTTTCAACATTGTCGTATTGTCTTCGACATCATTTTCAGTTTGGTTTGGTTTTGCTGCGCGTTAAAATTGCAAGAGCCATCCAACGAGTTTTACTTCAAGTCTTGTATTAAAAACAAAAACAGAATATTTAAAATATGGATCTGAAATGTATGTCATACGTAGTTTAATAGTTATATTCAAGCTTGGATTTCGATCTTATTCATATCAATGGAGTTTAGTATCGGCCCACGTTGGAAGACTTTTTTATATATATTTATATTGTAGTTCTATGATAAGTTAAGTCATCGTTTAATCTCGAGAAATAGGTCGATTTGTTTTGTATCTCATTAGCTACATTTTAAGACAAATATTTAGAAAACCTAAGAATAAGTTTAGTTCCTCAAAATTACAAAGAAGTTACGTTTTACCTATGAATATATCTGGAGCCTTATCCAACAATCCAGCATAGTTAGATCAGTTCAGGAACAATATCGATATACGAAATTCGAAATTTGAAACAATGTGGGCTGAGAGATTACAAATTTCTGCGAACGGCTTGGAATCGATCAAGTACTTACGGCTGTGAATGTTTAAATTTTCGGTACTTCGATTAGTGCGGTGTGTTACTTGCACAGGAACATTTAATAGTTTATATTAATTGAATTGAGAGTATTATTACGACCGAAAGTAAATTTAAAAAATATCTAAATATTTCTGGTTCGTGAACTTCAACATGATATAAATGATAGTATACCGTGTGTTTGTAGTAAAACCTAACCTTACCTGTGTATAATGGTATGAACAGAGATGATTTTAACATTTTTTGGTTAACTATCTGAAAGCGATGCTTTCTACATTATGTTGCCTATGACATTAAAAAAAGTTCCTAATTTTGCATGCACTTAAATCAATCAAAGGTCATGCTACAGTAAGCAAAAGTCAAACGGAGTGCGCTCAATGTTAACCTATACCAATGATTTGACGTTGACAGATCATAATTTAAATGTATGTATAATATAAACACATAATTTGTATGTCCCTATTGAAAAACCAGTTGTTAAAAAGCTTATTTGGTGTGATGGCACCGGTATTTCAATTTCACCTTATGCCAAGGAATAAAAGAACTTTAAATAACCTGTTAAAAAACTGTCATAACCCGAAAAATATGACCAATCTAATGCCGCTTTCCATTGGACTTTGGAGAAACTAGTTTGAAAAATCATAGTTTTCAACAAAAGTGGATAGCTTTAGCAAGATGTTACCATCACAGCGTTTGTCATTTCTCGTGTCAGTTTTAACTTGCTTTTTGGACCATTGCGCAAAATATAAATTGCTTAAAGTAGGTATTTCCCTTCTAATAATGCATCGAAATTACATTGAATACTGACAAAGAAGAAGGTCACTATTCTCATTAGATTAATTCACTAATAACTTTTTTATTTGTATTTTCCTGTAAAGAATTATATTTGATAGATATCATCATAAAAGAACTACACCGCAAAATGAGAACACCAAAGTGATACGAGAGAAATGTCTTACGTTTTGGTGAGAGTACATGTAAGCGTGGAAGAAACTTTTCTGAATCTAAAATTCGGCCTATAAATAAAAAAATTAAAAAAAAGTATTAAGTATGAAATACCTCCCCCCTGTCAACATATACAGATTTAAAGTTCTGCAAATACAAATATGGGTCGACATATATCGGTACATTTTATACATCTCTACATTTGTCGCATGTCAGATCAATGCGTCGTCGCATTTTAATTATTCTTTTCCGAAATCGGGTACCTCGAATGTAATTAGGGTCTCCGACAGAGTATGCGTTGCGTAGAATTTTCCGTTCCGACGGATACCTCGCTAGGGCCGATTAAAAAGTGGTCTGACAGCAGCATATTCGTATAAATATTATGTCGAATCATCATACTTGTCCATTCACCGAGTCGAAGTAGTTCTAACCAAATGATTCCAAAGAACATGCATTACATGTATATACAAGTTTTACATTTTTCCACGTCCTGTCATTTTGTTTGTTTTCAGCGTGGGCGTGTGTCAAACGTGTTGGTAGTAGTGGGAACCGGCACTCGCAAAAAAAGCTAGAGCAGCACTGACAGTACTTAGAAGAGTATTTGACAGCAGTTGGAAAAGTTCCAATATGGCGAATGGGTGAATGGAAACCGACATTAAAAAAATCAGTTTTTCGGGTCCAATAGAAAGTAAACCCAGAAAAATACTGAAATAATTTTATAAGTAAACAAAAATCTTTGTAGAATATAAACGACTGTGGAGACAATGTAATGGCAAAGACCCTTGAGAATACTCTACCCTATTTTCCATCTTGACAGAGGATTCCAAGCTTGGCTCAGAAAAATGTAATGAACATTAATCATGCAAGTGCAGAAATTCTGTTAAGAGCAGATTCCAGGCAGAGTCTTTGAATAAAAAGCAAACATGAGCTGGACAGAATTTTTTCTCATTGAACACGAAAACCTGTAATTTACATGCTTTTGACTGAACTGGACAGCCTCATTGAACAATGCTAAAGAGTGTTAACACCTATTTCGAAGCAAAGCTGATATTAAGCTGTCTCTTGTCAATCAGGGGTATAATCGTCTACACAATATTAATTTTTGCTCTATGTAAGGTGATAGTAATGGTGTATCACTTTCAAATACAGGCAAAAAGTAGATATCATGCTTAAACCAAAACAACAACAAAAATTAACAAAATTCAATTGTTCATTTGCTTAGGAAACGAGCTAAAGTTGTCATTTTCTAGATCTTAGGTTGGTTTCGACACTGAAATTGAATCATAAACTAGTTGCCGATGCCGACTGGTTTGTGATATTTGAGTGCGCATGCTCCAACTCTGACTAATAACGGATTCGGACGTGTTTACTTTTTTGCAATTTCAAACTAAAAAAACAACAAGTATAAACACCTTATAATATGTGCGTGCACAAAACATACATTCAACTTGTTGTTTACCAACTGTTTACAAACGGTTGGCACAGAAGTGAGTGACATTTCAAACATTTCACTATCACGTTTGTGAAAATAATGTTTCAGATTCAATAAAAAATAAGCGCAACGATGACATACTTAATAATTTTTACAGCAGAGCGGCATGTCTATGAGAATTTATTAGGCAAATCCGCAAGGTTAGGGCAGATCCTGATATACCTTCGTGTAATCGATGGTGTAACCCGGGATGATGCGAATTCACGCATGCCATCTAGGACTGCCCTGAGGCACTTCGCACAAATAAGATCACTCAATGTTTGAGCACTCAATACTTCTGACGACAACCGCAACAGAACGTTTTATCCTACAAGCATAAACCGATCTCATATAGCAAAAAGATATCAATAGCATAATTTTCATATATCCTTTACTATTACAATATCATTCCTCGCTAACGTGAATATAACATGAGATGTGAATGTGTACTCAAAAATCGATTTTTTATATCCCTGGGGATACTGCGCCTGGTTAATGTAACCTACATTCGAATCATAAAGAGTCTACACGTACTTACAGCCCCGCATTTTGCGAGCACATCTCTTCAAAAGGGAATACATACTTGTGTAATTTTTTTTTTCTATTTCTCATGTTGTAACTTTCTTGCTTCGTGACTTCATTGTCGGCACCCGTTTCTGAGTCACTGTACAGATTTCTATATTGTACGGGATGTGTATAAGTATGTACATTTAGTCTTGCGGGTCAGCGAGTCGTTAAAAAGTCACACAACGATAGAGGACATGAAAAAAAAACAAAACAAATCTCAGCTAGATGATTTTTTTGCAAATGAATGCATTTTAATCGCATTCGTCGAACTTCAATCTCATGGGAGATGACGTTTTCTTTAGACAGCCCCGCATCTTACTAATTATTGTCAATTAACTTAAGATTTACAACTCGCTGTCATTTTTTACTTTTACTTTACAGGTGTTAAGCTATACGCACTTGTATTCATAACGTAGTGCTAAGCAAACAAAAAATTTGGAACTTTTTAAAAAACGTGTAAACGTTGAACGTACAAACGACACGAAAGCTATGGCACCCGTTAGAGGTGATGGAATGCGAGGACTAGCTGTCTTCATATCGGACATACGAAACTGTAAGTACACAAATAAGATATGATATTTCTGTTGTTTTTATTTTTATCTATTGTTTAATTAAATATTAAATTGTGATTGCGCCCATAAGTCGTCGCCGGGTCAAAGACATTTTCTATCCATATATGTATCAGTACATATTTATGTACGTAGGGCGGACAAATATAGCGAACAAACACGAACAAAATACGTACTAGTCTTGCTCTTAATTTATGGACTTCTCCACTGCTATGAATATTGAATGGAAATTCCGAGTACCACAACAATTGAATGAAGAATGATTGTGTGCGCCGTGCGGCGGTGTGTGGGCTCATTCTCTGTGATCCACAAGCTCGAGGGAGATTAAAGTGTAAATTAATCGAAATTTCACAGGAGCACACTTAAATTATTTATTTAAGAAGGGCTTTTTTAGTTGGTTGGCTGATGTCGGCATTAATTCGTTGATTGATAGAAAGATGTTTTTCTTTAGCATAATTGATACATAATATGCAAAAGCATATACCTAATATGGGAATTATTTATGTTAATTATTCGCTAAAACTAAACAGGTAGTATGATTCATTTATCAGAAAATAGCTTCTCTGCAAACTGGTTAACATGTTTGCCTGCACAAAGCTAAGTTTTATTTTTCTAGCGAACGTTAGCGAGTATGTACATATATACGGGAAGTAACAATTGAAGTGGAGATAAGAAAAATTGTTTATAAATCTCCGTTGGAACTTCATTCTTGATTTCTTAAAATAAATCAGATAAAAAACATACATTGTAGTTACGAGTTTTGCATTTATCAGTTGGATAAGTTTTGTTCAAGGTTTTCACTATTCATATACGTTTGCTTCACAACTAATGTTGATGGTGCTTAATGTATCACTCGGATTTTTGTTGTACTGAAAGCATTGTTAACTATTATTTTAGATTTAGATGAAATTGGTTTGATAAATTTCTGTTTATTGTTATTGCAAAAATATGGTTGTAAAGTGAATTAATAACGAAGGATCAAAAATCGGAATCGAAATAAATAAAGACATTTAGATGATGAAGCTGGAGTTCGGCTTCCAAAGACTTTTAAAATACTCGACAGCTTTTTGAGACGAGCGGTTGTCTTGCCACTAGGGTAGATAGCTGCTTGCAGTTATCTTGATCTTGTGCTTAGGTATCCACAATGGCTTGGTATTTTAAATTGTAGGTTCGGTCTTTTTTGTCGTCAAATCCTTTGTCTAAAGCTATATTGTCAATATTTTCGATTTCAATATGCTCAACTTGTTTTGGCTCAAAATGTTTGTACAGTTTTTACAATTTTCGGTTGTATATTCGCTTTTGCGCACCGACAACATTTGTTCGTCGACGAGTTTGATACCATTTCAAGCACACCAGCTACGTGCTTTGTTTGTACTTTGTCTTTCAGGCAGAATTTTTTTTTTTCACCTTCTATAACTTAAGGCATTCAAGTTATGAAAAGATCCTATTGGCTCTAAGCTCCTCTAACGACGCCGGGTTGTTGGCATAGATTAATGATTTTGAGATGAATCTTGTTCCAACATTTTTATAGCCGAATCCGAGAACGTACGAACGTAATTCGCTTCATATGATCGAGTGGCTTTAGTTCTTGAGTTAACTTCCGCTTATAAGATTATTTTGCAAAATTCGCTATAGTGTTGTCTAATTAGCTATGCCAAATTATTTACAAAGTCTTCGAATCGACTATATTGGTTTGTTTTCGACAGACACTTGATATGTTAACTGGAAACGGCCCAAACAGGACTTAAAGCCCAGTTTCTCCAATCATTGTGTGAGCTAAGATGTATTTTTCTGACTGGAATGGATGTTTGTCAGACGTTCTCTAGACTTTAATTAGCGAATAAATATATTGAGATGGTGCGGGTCAGATTTGAGCCGGAGAAACCTCGTAACCAAACGCACTTAACCACTAAGCGTCTGCACCCACAGACGGACGCTCGGCACTTCGACCAACCCGTAGTATCACTGGCACGGTGATTAAGACTTCAATTTATTTACTAACTAGACTTGATAGCTTGTCTACTAGGAAGAAAATAATAACCAAAAATTGGCCATAATGAAAATGTTCTTTTTACTGAAGCTAAGATTAGATTGCATGTCAATTGTGCATATGAATAACCACATGTAAATGACCAGACTAGCTGTCAAATGACAGAAAGGTTAGCATTGTTAGGTGTGTATATATATTAGACTACGTGACTATGGTCTATGAAGGCATTTGTTTTTTTTTTATAAGTACATTGATATAACACCGAAAATATAATTAGGTGCAAAGTCAAAGTGGAATACAGAATAATCGCGAATAAGAAAACAAGAAGTGTTTTTTTAATTTCGTTTGTTTTCAATTCCTTGAAGCGATCCGATCAAGATTATTCGCCTTTTTCTTGCTTGCGTTATCCTCATGGGATAACGGTATATTAAACAATTTACGCAAAATAGAAACTTGTTATCCGGATGTCAAACGCGCGATCGAATTGAATTATACATAATGCCAGAAATGCCATCACCAAATTTCAATAAACTGCATGCGGTCATAAGGGCATTGTGCTGGCATTCCTGATTACTGTCGGATTAAACTACTTGCTTTTCGGTCAAATTAATCTGTCAAATTAAGAATGATCATTAAGTCATTTGGTCATTTAAGAAACGCTCATTATACTGCATGACCTTTTTTTTGACAGCGATACTGTCAGAAATGTCCACTATTTGACCAATTGGCATGCAATCTAACCCTAGCTGAAATGTTTTGACACTGACAGTTTGGTCTTTGATTTAAGGGTGCGTTCACAGTGACAGTTCAAAGTTGTTCCCAATTGGAAAACCCTTTACATCTTCTTGTGCTGGGATGACTGCGTTTTAGGCCTCAGCTATAGCCATATACAAAAACATATGCAGCACCCATATACAACTGTGCCGCTTAAGCAGTTCGTATTTGTATCTCAAACTTATACACCAGTTAGTCAAAATTGTTATCTTCTACTCCACGTCTTTTAATTGGTATTATGGTTCGTTCGGAACAGTTTGGAATATTCATAATAATTTTAAACAAATGTTGAACAAATAGAAAATAGCGAGAACCTTAAACGTATAAATTGTCATTTAATCTCACACGAATAAAAAGTTGACAGAATTTTGCCACCCACTTCCACTTAACCTAGTAGCACCACACAGAGTATTCATAAAAATAACCCACTTGCGAATTTACTCTTCTCCCGTGTCAAGTATTTACGACTACGACACCCATTATCCGTACCGTACACAGGAACAGGATATTGTTTGTATACTTAAAGGTGTCACGATGTTCTAGAAGCGACACAAAATAACAAGAAAAAAAGCAAAACGATTTATGGGCACCTGTCTAGAGGGGGGATGTAGGCTGCGTGAATAAAGAGTATGATACACTATGAACAGGTTGTTAATAGAATTATAATAGTGTTCCTGTTTCTATTATACTGATTTTTTTTGTTCATTCATTACCATCCCGAGTGCGGATTCATGCTCTCTCAGACTGAAATTGAATTATTCTAATTGAACAAAACGGGGGTATAATGTTTCCGTTGCAACAGGCTTGCTGCAGGCGCAGTGTTGCTTGAGTTGATAAATCTGAGACTAGGCGATGACGCGATGCGGTTAAATCGATTTCCGAGGTTTACACTTGTATTCCGGTCGGCTTTTTAGGTCTATTCAGTGTTTTGCCCGAAGTGATCTTTAATTTCGTCGGAGCAGTGAACCAGTGGAGTATTTCTTATTTTCGTTCTTTTAGGTATATAATCATAACTGTAAGGCGATGTGTTACAACAATGTGTATGGATAATATGGAAGCCATCGGAAATTCCATGCTGAAAATGCTTATGTCACACATAATGCACGGAAGCATCTGTTGAACCATAAATTCAGTGGCTTCAAAACGAATTGGAAAAACCTATTGAACAAAAAATAAAAATAAAGATTTAAATATTCTAACAACAATTTTGTTTCTCATTTCAAAATCAAAAACACTATTATCGGGATGCGCAATAGTTGTAACATTAAAATTGCTTGCGTTCGCATATTTTTTTAATTTGTTTAACACTTTTTCAGTACGCCTACGACTTAGCGTAAAAGTTTCTTACTTTACTTACTTAACGGGCTCCCGACCCGTGAGAAGTCTCTGCCTGAGACAGAGCAGCCTTCCATCCTCTACGGTCCCGGGCACGCTGCTTCCAGTTATCCAGACCAAGCGCTCTGGCGTCCGCGATGGCTTGGTCTTTCAAACGGAGGTTCGGTCTTCCTTGTAGTGTCGAACCTGGGGGCTGGGATTCGAAGATCCTCTTGGCTGGAGCATTATTGTCCCTTTGCTCGATGTGGCCGAGTCAATGTAGTCGGCGTGTTTTGGCTTTCTGTACTACATCCACATCTTGGTATAGTTGTATCTTCTCCTCCATTTGCCCTTCTCGCACACAGGGCCATAAATTCTTTGAAGAATTTTTCTCACAAAAGATATAAATTTCTGCTCTCCTTTCCTGCGTATCGTCCAGCACTCAGCACCATAGAGCAGAACTGTCAGGATCAGAGTTTTTGTATAGCTTACACTTCGTCATTCGAGTTGGGTGTTTTGAACAAATTTGTTTTGCCAAACCGAAGTAGCAAGGGAGTTGATGTTAACCCCGAGGTAGGTAAACTCCCTAACCACCTCGAAGATTCTGCTTTCAACAGTTACGTTTTGTCCTAGCCGGTGGACAGATGTTTCCTTGTTTGTTGAAAGCATGTATTTGGTCCTCGTTAACTTACAGGCTAATTTAGCGCCGTCTGTTCTTCAATTGCCGTAAAAGCCTCTATCACGGCACGTTGCGAGCGGCCGATGATGTCGATATCGTCCGCATACCCCAGTAGCTGTACAGATCTGTTAAAGATAGTGCCTTCCGTGTTTACACCTACCCTGCGCACTATCTGTTCCAGAATAAGGTTGAAGAAGTCACATGATAGCCCATCCCCTTGCCGAAATTCGGTACATGTTTGGAACAGTTCAGATGAGCTGCTGTCAAATCGCACATTGCACCGCGTATTCTCCAGCGTCACACGGCAAAATTAGATGATGAGCAATTCAGACCAATTATACAGGGTGTTTTTTTTAGAGATATAGAACTTCGAATTGAAATAAAACACAAGAAAATCGTTTTAATGTCTATCAATTTGGCTTTATTGGAAGGATTTAGGCCATTAATGTTTAAATATGATTTCGGGCATGTGGCCGCCGCGGCTGGTTCGAATAAGGACAAGTCCAATTTTCAACCACTTTTTCAAGCATTTGGGGCTGTATGTCGGCAATTACGCCACGAATGTTGGCTTCCAAGTCCCCAATGGCCCAATGACTCCACCAGTCCATAGAGCACACCAAACAGTCAGTTTTCGTGTGGATTCTCTTCACTCCAAACGCGGCAATTTTGCTTGTTGACGTAGCCATTCAACCCAAAATGAGCCCCATCACTGAACAAAATTTTGTTGTTCATTTGTCAACCTGTTCATGATGAAATGGTATCCCAAACTGAACATAAATGACATTAGAGTTGCCAGATTTAACCACAAAATGTAAGTTTTATCCCTATTCCAAAAACCAACCTCTAACCTTTATGTCTATTTCGCAAAACTAGAGTGTGGCTTTGCGGTTTGTTTTTTGTTGGCTCATATTCCATAAACTTTTTTGTTTTTCTAACAATTTGGGCCTATATTGGTAATTGAGGAACAGTTTCTACTTATAATTTTAACTTTTTAAGCTCGTTTTAGGCGCTAAGGCTGGCTAAGCTTTTCACCCTAATAAATTTTTATCATATGTACAAAAAAGCTATACGAAACCACATTCCTCTGTGGTCGGAAGTGTGAAGTTAATATAATTTTATTTATGTGCCTGTGTAGGTATTCAATTTTCTTCCCAAATTAATATTTTTTTTAACTAACTACTTATTTTCATATATGCAACAATCACGTTTTTTTTTATTTTGCTCTACTGATAACGAAACATTTGCTTAGCATACACAAGTTTAGCGCCAGCCCAACATTACCTCTAGACTTTGCATATACATACATACATACATTTTACTCATCCCCAGTAAAACTATGATCATAATGTTCGCGGAAACAGGGAATTGGAGGCGTTTCTAATTGCAAACAGAGCGTGGGCAACATATCGTTCATTTGACCTTATCAGTGAAAACAAAAATCGAATTAATTCCTAGAAACAAAGCAAACTTATCGCTTGTATGTTTTATTTGGCTACAATTCTTTATTCGCAATAATATGAGTTGTTTATCTCAATAATAACAATTAAATATTGACAAACATTTTTTGTTTGCCGCAGATAAATAAAGTGTCTCAGGTTGCACGCAACGCACGTATTGTGTCGTGCGTATTGGGGCAATGCATCCACTCGTATTACAAATTGGCCGCGTTGGTTACCTTTAATTGTTCCGACTCTGAATATGTACATATACAGATTATACTAGAAAGTCTATTATCGTTCACAATTATGTTAGGTGGGGTTTTTTGTTTGTGCAAAACCGCATTTTAGAATGAGAATGCAATTTTAATTTGCATTTTCGTATTAAATATGCAATTTGGCTTAAATGAGCCTAGCTGTTTTGCAGATTAATATTTTCTTCCGCTCGAGCGTTCGCTGACGCAAACAAAAATTATTATACGCAATTATTTGCAACAGAAAACAAGTGTTTTGAAAGGCGTATTGTCGTTAACAAATGCCGTTTTTCAGTAGCAGTCGCACTTTGTTTGGGAAAAAGCCATTCTGATGGTACGAAAGACTCAATTAAGAATCAATATTTTTGGGAGAGAGTGTATAGCTTAGGGTACACTGATTTTATCTCTTTCCCAGCGTCAACCACAAAACGTTTAAACTCGATGACCGGAGCATTGAGGAAGAAGTTAAGTTCGTCTTGAGGATGTGTTAAGACATTTTCCATTCTTTATTTGGAATACGTCATCTGCATGTGTACTTTCAGCCATTACGCTTCTTATATGCCTCATATCTGTGAATAAAGCTATGGGAACCTCAAACTGATTTTTTTTTTGAATCGTGGGTCTAGTAAAGCTAATGGTTGTTCCATTTCTCTTTGGCTACAATATGCACGAAACCAATGTTCAAATGACGAATTGTGAAATTGTATATATCAGTGATGTTTTTCTTTCAATTTTTTTAGAATTTATCGGTTATTTTGTCGATTTGAGAGAAAAAATTCGATATATTAATTACGATTCGATAACATTTTTTAAAAGAAAATATTCGATGTATATATAAATTTTTCGGTAAATCGTGACATCACTACGCATTCCTTGTAGTTTCAAACAAAAACAACGATTTGATGAGAACTAAGTTTCTGGGGTTATTGACAGCAAATGCAATGATGGATGCAGGTAGAATTCAGGCGAAAGTGTTTTTTTTTTTTCAAATAAACGATTTCTGGAATTTGTAATATATTTTTAGCATGTATTACGGTCATAAAAGGTCACCTGCAATTGTACTGCGTCAAGGATTCTTATATATTATAAACTATGTATAATAGGCAGATGTTGTACTTTACCGAAAGCTTAAGCAAAATCAGTATTCATAATCCTTCCTATATCGCCTGGGTGCATTGCGCAGTTCTGGTTTAGATCGGCACAATTTTTGGAACAAAATGACAAATAAAATTGACTAATATTCCTAATGAAACACTTGCTCTGCTTTCAGGTAAAAGCAAAGAGGCCGAGGTGAAGCGAATAAACAAGGAGCTCGCCAACATACGAAGTAAATTCAAAGGCGACAAGACACTCGATGGCTATCAGAAAAAGAAGTACGTCTGCAAGTTGCTCTTTATATTCTTGCTCGGTCATGACATCGATTTTGGACACATGGAAGCTGTCAACTTGCTATCATCAAACAAATACTCAGAAAAACAGATTGTAAGTACATCAGTACATCAGATAACACAATTGTCAATTACTAATGATTCTCTCTTATTCAAGGGCTATCTTTTTATATCCGTTCTTGTAAATACAAACAGCGACCTCATTCGCTTGATCATTCAATCCATCAAAAATGATTTACAGTCTAGGAATCCGGTTCATGTGAATCTAGCACTGCAATGCATCGCAAACATTGGCAGCCGGGACATGGCTGAATCATTTTCAAACGAAATACCTAAACTCTTAGTATCAGGGTAAGTCGTTAGCAATTCTTGCAAAACTCGAATTCATTTGATGTTTCCTTTCAGAGACACAATGGATGTTGTTAAGCAATCGGCAGCGCTTTGCTTACTTCGTCTCTTTAGATCGAGTCCCGACATCATTCCTGGCGGTGAGTGGACCTCACGCATCATACATTTGCTCAACGACCAGCACATGGGTGTGGTGACAGCGGCAACATCACTTATCGATGCTCTAGTTAAACGAAACCCGGATGAATACAAGGGGTGCGTTAATTTGGCCGTATCACGTCTGTCGCGCATTGTCACCGCTAGCTACACCGATCTGCAGGATTACACGTACTACTTTGTACCGGCACCATGGTTGTCAGTTAAACTGTTACGCTTACTGCAGAACTACAATCCAGTAACCGAGGAGCCGGGAGTACGTGCGCGGCTTAGCGAAACACTCGAAACAATCTTGAATAAGGCACAAGAACCACCAAAGAGCAAGAAGGTCCAGCATTCAAATGCGAAGAATGCGGTTCTTTTTGAGGCAATCAATCTGATCATACACAGCGACAGTGAACCGAATTTATTGGTGCGGGCTTGCAATCAGTTGGGACAGTTCTTGAGTAATCGCGAAACGAATTTACGATATTTGGCATTGGAATCAATGTGTCACCTGGCAACATCTGAGTTCTCACACGAGGAGGTGAAGAAGCATCAGGAAGTTGTCATATTATCAATGAAGGTTTGTTGTAATTTAATGTTCATTGTACATTACTTAGAGTTGTAATTTTTGCAGATGGAAAAGGATGTGTCAGTCCGTCAGCAGGCTGTGGACTTGCTCTATGCCATGTGTGACCGTACCAATGCCGAAGAAATTGTCCAAGAGATGCTTAACTACTTGGAAACTGCCGACTACTCCATTCGTGAAGAAATGGTGCTGAAAGTTGCCATATTGGCTGAGAAATACGCCACTGACTATACATGGTGAGTTGAAGAACTCTTAAATGGTTTTTTGTTTGATTTCGATTAAATTTTTGTTGCTTATAGGTACGTGGATGTGATTCTTAACCTAATCCGTATAGCTGGTGATTACGTTTCCGAAGAGGTCTGGTATCGGGTCATTCAGATTGTAATCAATCGTGAAGAAGTACAGGGCTACGCTGCAAAGACAGTATTCGAAGCTCTTCAGGCGCCTGCCTGTCACGAGAACATGGTGAAAGTTGGTGGCTATATCTTGGGTGAATTCGGAAATCTAATTGCTGGCGATCAGCGCTCGGCGCCCTTAGTTCAGTTTAAGCTTTTGCACTCAAAATATCATCTCTGCTCGCCGATGACACGTGCTCTCTTACTATCCACATATATTAAGTTTATCAATCTCTTCCCAGAGATTCGTACTAACATCCAAGAGGTATTCCGTCAGCATAGTAATTTGAGGTCAGCTGACGCCGAGTTGCAACAGCGTGCCAGTGAATACCTACAACTGAGTATCGTTGCGTCCACTGACGTACTAGCCACCGTACTCGAAGAGATGCCATCATTTCCCGAAAGGGAAAGTTCCATATTGAATGTGCTCAAAAAAAAGAAACCTGGTCGCGTTCCGGAGAATGAGATTCGCGAGTCAAAGAGTCCTGCACCCGCAACTCAGAATAACATACACATTAATCATAAGTAAGTTAAGCTACAGATATAGATTGTATTTTATAAATTTATGAATGTTTTACAGAGTGACCAACAACACTAATTCGAATGCTGATCTCCTCGGCTTGAGTACCCCTCCATCGGCGACTACAAACAATAGTTCAGCCGGTGGCACTCTAATCGATGTTCTAGGCGATATATATGGCTCGAATGCAAACAGCTCGGCAATCTACAACTCGAAGAAGTTCCTTTTCAAAAACAATGGCGTTCTCTATGAGAATGATTTGATACAGATCGGAGTCAAGAGTGAATTCAGACAGAATCTTGGTCGCCTCGGACTGTTCTACGGCAATAAGACTCAAATTCCATTGACGGTAAGTTTAAAATTATCAACTTTTGAAAGGTTTGCTTCACAGTTTTCATGGGCTGGGCTTTTTAGAACTTTACACCAGTGTTGCAATGGTCACCGGAGAATGCGCTTAAGCTCAACGTTCAAATGAAATCTGTCGAACCAACATTAGAAGCAGGGGCGCAAATTCAACAACTATTGACAGCAGAATGCATAGAGGACTACAGCGATGCGCCTACCATCGAAGTAACATTCCGTTACAATGGTACACCGCAAAAGTTCAGTGTTCAACTTCCCTTGACTGTGAATAAGTTCTTTGAGCCAACAGAAATGAATGCGGAATCGTTCTTTGCTCGATGGAAGAATTTAGGAGGGTAAGTTTGCATAAACGCATAAGTAATATGAAAAGAATTAAATGCAATAATTAATTTACAGGGAACAGCAGAGGGCACAAAAAGTCTTTAAGGCACAAATTCCGCTCGACTTGCAAGGCGCTAGAAATAAACTGATGGGCTTCGGTATGCAACTGCTGTCCAGTGTTGATCCAAACCCGGATAATATGGTGTGTGCGGGTATCATACACACACAGACCCAGCAGGTTGGATGTTTGTTGCGATTGGAACCGAATAAACAAGCGCAGGTTAGTTGTGTGAGTCGAAAATTTATTTTACTTTACTTTTCAATTAAAATGTGCAATTAACTACACTTTAAGGGTTATTATTCATGGGACACAGTGGTACTGGTTGGAAGTCTCTTGACATTACAAGCGTAGGATAAACATGTCGTATTTGTCGCAAATTAATCTCTTAAGACCGAGACTGCGAATTGCCCCTAAAATTTATACTTTTCTCTATTCGGTCAAGTTTTCTATCCCTTGTCGTTAGGATTAGGTTTGATCTTAAAGCAGATGTGCATGTGCCTTACTTGCATTTACATGTGCATTTACTCACTGGGGACGTGTTTGTCTGCGTATACTGGATACCAACAGCTGCCTTCCTCTGATTGGAAGGTACTGCAGTTATTTGGAAGCAGTTTGGTCACTATCGTGGCCATATATATTTTTTTCAAATTAATTCTTATCGCCCACCTGTTATTATTAACCTATGAAGGACGTGAACAAATAACAAAGGAATTAATACTTCTTTCGTCTTATCGTTTCAAAAAGTTCATCACCTTGCAACCCATAAAACAGTAAAGACTGCTTTCATATTAACCGCCCAATCATACATCTCACTAACTTAACTAAAAAAAAAAACAATTAAAAGTTATTCAACCTAACCCAATTCATTCTCCATTCCAGATGTTCCGGTTGACCATCCGAGCCAGCAAGGACACCGTGACCCGCGAGATATGTGATCTGCTCGCTGACCAATTCTAAGCTGTACTTTTAAAATTTTAAACAAACAAAAGAATCAAGTTTCATAATATTTGAATATTTTCTCTCGAAAACACACAGCGCAACGCTAAAGAAATGTCTCTTTCCATCTTCACGTATCTCTTTATTATATACAGCACTTCTCCAAGCCATATTTTTCCACAGATTCATGGTCACACAGAACAAACATAAAACAAAATCGATTTTCTTTTTCCAAAAAAGACAATTAATCGTAAATAAATAACTTTGAATAAGAACTTATGATTCTACTAGATAATAAAATTATAAATGAAGGTATGATATACAAGCTCAGAAGTATAACTGATGAAAAAAATGATATTGAAACAATATTATACATATATATATATAATTTACATATAAATAAATATATATTTAGTAATAAACGTTGTAGTAAAACAAACAAAAAGTAAAAAAAAAATGTTATGTTATATTGATAAAATATATTAAAAAACAAAAAAAATATATATATATATTAAATAAATAAAAAAAAACATCTCATTCTTGTTGAACAAAATTTCATATTAATACAAAATAGAAAGTACATATTAGTAGAAACACTATTATTCTATTATTTCGCGCTAATTACTTTTAACTGTATTATTCTCTGCATATGAAAATAAAAACAAAATCGTTAATCGTTACTTGTAAGCAATTATAAGTTGTTTATTTTATTTTAATTATTATTACTATTTTTTTTTTTTGCAAAACGAAAACTATAGTACATATTTTAAAAAGCAAAATGATTAAAAAATTATTATAAATACATGTATGTTTATATAATGTATTCGTATAAAGAAAAAAAAACAAATGAAATTTTATTAAAAGTATTATAACTATGATCTGACGCTTTCTCTACTTCTTCTCAACAAACAACAGAAAATAAAAAAAAAATTATATAGTAAACACAAAACATAAATTAAAAATTTAAAATGTTAAATATGATTAAATAAAAAAATTATCATATAAGTTAATATACATATTGTAATTAAATATGCGTAATACAAAGTTGATTTAAACATTAAAACATATTACATACTAAATTTAGGAATTTTGAAACGCGACCACGCAGAATGTTAAATTTGGCGCAAGAGAAAGAAAAAAAAAATCAGTTAATTGGCAAATATTAGCATCAGCCAAATTGTTACGACAGACAACAGGATGTAATTATGTATGTATGTATATATATATATACAGACAACAATACTTGAAAGCGATTATAATTACAATTCAATTGAAATAAAGGGAATCATTATTAAATAAATATTTACGATGTTTTTTTTTCTCGTGGATATTGCGCATCGCGTGGTTTCGGCGAAAAGACGAAATTGGCTGTTAACATTAAAGTAACAAAGTAAAAGTGTCATGTCAAACATGTCATCGGATTCGAATATACAAAAGAAATTGGTTTTCTTGATTCTGAAAAATAATCAAACATGAAAACTTTCATACTGATCAAAACCCATGTTTTTGGTTTCACGTCGTGGCGACATGCACAAAAAGGGGTCATTCGAATGATACAATGGGAAATGTTGAAATCTGAGGCAAGAAATTATTTCTCTTGGGAGGTGGATTATTTTTGTGCTCCTGTACCTGTTTTCTGGTCTTTACTCTTCCAACACAAAAGCCAAATGAAGATTTCTGCCAAAAGTGATATAGTTTGGAACCAACACGTTCTTGCTCACATCGAAAAGTCAACTTGAAAGCGGATTTTCATTGGTGTAATCTATTCTTTCCCTTCTGACTCATATTAAATCTACCTGCCTCGTGCGGCATGTGGATCTTGAAAATTCCACGTTTCCTTAAAAAAAATATATTACTAACTTACATTTATTTTTTGAAATAATTCGAATATTGTGTTATGTTCCTCATGGCCCTTTTTTGAACTCGTGACCATCGATAACGCTGCCACCAGTACCAGTCAGCTACCTATCGGGACCAAAATTGCCCACGACAAAAAAAAAATTGGTTTTTGTGACGTCGGGAGATGACTTTGAATGTACATCTCAGAAGAATCATCCAAAGTGATAATATGTGATGTGTCTTTCATTTTTATTTCATCCAGTGAAAATGAACGATGAAACATATTAGCTTTGTTCAATGAGGGTGTTCAGCTCAGTTCAAAGCATGTAAATTACAGGTTTTCGTGTTCAATGAGAAAAATGTCTGTCCAGCTCATGTTTGATTTTTGTTCAACGACTCTGCCTGGACTCTGATTCGTCCAAAGTGAAGGCGTAGTGAAAAATGTAAACAAAAGTTCCGTTCATTTCAGAACCATTCACTATATATTTCACATCCCCCAACTTAAAAAAGGAAGACATTGGTAGCGTGCATGAATTGTGAAACAATAAAACCGAATGAAACTTCACTTTTAACGAACTATGTAAACCCTGCTTAAGCTTTCATATGTAACCGCAACCATACTTTCTATTATGTGGTTTATTTTGGTTTATACTTAAAGCATGCTAGCTCACGTAAAATGAAAACAATCCAATCAAGTCGAAATAATATGAATTTAGCCTCTCGCAAAAAAGTGTCATCGGCACCAAACTTTCACAGCCGCATATAAACCCTGAATACGAAATACACGTGCTTGTCAAATTTGACGTCTATTGACATTTCATAAAATAAATTGTGTGTGATTAGAACAGAATAAAGTGAACATAATTTCAATAAAATTATGAAAACGTATCCTTCCCTGACGAATTCCAGGCCGGAATTTAGAAAATGTGCTCCCGAATTGGGCGAGGTAATCATGTGTTCGAGTTCTTACCAATAACATATTAAAACTGTCTTGTTTTCCATTCGAAGCACTTGGCCAATTTGGGGGCTCCACATATAGATTCCTTCAATGAGATGCTGGATTTTGGACTAAAGAACTGTGCAGCGCACATAACTCCGTTATATTTTCAAACTAGAGCCGGAGAAAAAGTATCCCTTTATATCGAGGATATAACAATATCCCAGCCTAAGGTGCCACTAGATGTTATCGAAGTGTTGGAGCGCAAAATTTACCCTGCTGAAGCAAGGCAACGGCATCAGTCTTATAGTGGCATGTGTCACATTCGTGTAGGATGGACACTGAATGGTATAGAGAACACACCGGTCGAAGTTGACCTGGGTGAAGTTCCAATTATGCTGCGGTCGAAAGCATGCAATCTAGGGAACCTTAGCCCTCAAGAAATGGTGGAACATGGCGAACACGATTCTGATTGGGGTGGACACTTTGTGGTAAAAGGCAACGAGAAGATTATTCGCATGCTTCTTATGTCGCGTCGGAACTACCCGATCACAGTAAAGCGCTCAACTTGGAAAGAACGCGGACAAGGGTTCTCCGAGCTGGGTGTCATTGTCCGCACAGTGCGACGTGATGAGGTATCGTTTAACAATGTGTTGCACTTTCTGCACAATGGCACAGCCAAACTGATGTTTTCCCAAAATAAATCCATGTCGTACGTTCCAGTTTGCTTGATTCTAAAGTGCCTGGTTGACAGCACGGACGAAGAGATCTACAATAGACTCATCCGGGGATATGAGGACGATCAGTACTACATGTCGTGCGTACAGACAATGTTGAGGGATGTACATTCTGAGGGCCTTCATACTCACCTCGATTGCAAAGATTACTTGGGGGAAATCTTCCGTAGAAGATTTCAGGAGCTGCCGGAGTGGGCGACACCATCCCAAATTACAGAGTTCATTCTAAACGAACGTATCCTTATTCACTTGGACACATTTGAGGATAAGTTTAACATGCTCGTGTTCATGGTGCAGAAGCTATTCCAGTGCGCCCAGGAGAAATATAAAAATGAAAACATCGATTCCGTAATGATGCAAGAGGTTCTCTTGTCAGGCCATCTGTATCAGAAGTTTCTGGCTGATCGTATCGATATGTGGCTCTTCTATGCAAGGAAAATGATACTTAAGAAAGCCGAGAATCCAAGTGTGCTACTTTCATCATCAATTCTGCAATCCTGTTTTCGTCAATCTGGTGGAGTTGCACGACAAATGGAATCGTTTCTAGCAACTGGCAACGCGACCACCCGTTCTGGTCTAGGATTGATGCAGAACTCTGGTTTGGTGGTGATGGCTGAGAATATTAATCGAATGCGTTATATGTCTCACTTTCGAGCGGTCCATCGTGGTTCATTCTTTACGACAATGAGAACAACTGAAGCTCGTCAGCTTTTACCAGACGCGTGGGGATTTATTTGTCCCGTTCACACGCCCGATGGAACTCCTTGTGGTCTGCTAAATCACTTGACTGTTAGATGTAAAATTTCGATGACGCCACCACCAGAGCTTATCGCGGTAAGGTTTTCATTGCTATTTATTATTTTAATTTAATGGTATTTTTTAGGCGATACCTAAATATCTTATCGATCTTGGCATGATTCCGCTAGACTCGCCTTGCTTTGACACTTCAGCAAAGCTCCTTGTCGTCTTCCTCGAGGGCAAACATATTGGCTACATTCGTCAAGTGGACGCCACCAAAGTCGTCGACAAACTTCGATCGTTGAAGATTGAAGGCAAAGTTCCAGAAATGATGGAAATCGGTTACATTCCACCAAGAAACAAGGGACAATTCCCTGGGCTGTATCTCTTTGTTGGTCCGGCTCGAATGATGCGACCAGTTAAGAATCTAGCTCTTGGCAAAGTGGAATACATTGGCTCCATGGAACAAGTGTACATGGAGATTGCCATCGACGAGAAGGAATCCTATCCCGGTGTTACCACTCATTTGGAATTATCCAAAACCGACTTTCTTAGCAACTTGGCAAATTTGATTCCAATGCCCGACTTGAACCAATCGCCTAGGTAAGTTGAAATCATCAAGTGCTTGAAATTTTATAGGTTTTAAATTGTTTTTTTTTTATTACAGGAACATGTACCAGTGTCAGATGGGAAAACAGACAATGGGCACTCCATGCCTTAACTGGACGAAACAAGCGGCCAACAAACTTTATCGTTTGCAAACGCCAGCAACGCCTCTCTTCCGGCCTGTACATTATGATAACATTGGACTCGACGACTTTGCCATGGGAACGAATGCAATCGTAGCAGTGGTCTCCTATACTGGCTACGACATGGAAGATGCGATGATTATCAATAAGTCAGCCCATGAGAGGGGTTTCGCCTATGGCAGTATCTACAAGTCAAAGTTCATTGAACTGACAGGAACTAGCTTTTTTGCAAGGGATCCCAAAAGTCCCGACCTGGCGTTATATATTGATAATGACGGATTACCGCAGGCAGGCGCTCAGGTTTCCTACAAATCAACGCTGTACTGGTGAGAGAATATTTTTTCTTTTAACGATCTGAACAAATTTCAATCATAAACTTTGCTGCCCTTTCAGCTACTTCGATACAGAAGAATGCAAATACAAAGTCTGTTCGAGCGACGAAAAGGAAGACTGCATTATAGACAGCGTTCGCTACTGTGGCAGTTTAAAAACTTCTTCACCACGAACAGTTTGCATTACATTGCGAATTCCACGTCCAGCGAATATTGGTGATAAGTTCGCCTCTCGTGCCGGACAAAAGGGTATTTGTTCGCAGAAATACCCTGCCGAGGATTTGCCCTTCTCCGAGACTGGTCTCATTCCCGATATTGTGTTCAATCCTCACGGTTTCCCCTCTCGTATGACAATCGCTATGATGGTCGAAACAATGGCGGGCAAAAGTGCCGCTTTACACGGCCTCGTGCACGATGCGACACCATTTCGATTCACCGAAAAGCACACAGCTATCGATTATTTTGGCAAATTACTCGAAATGGGCGGCTACAATTACTATGGCACTGAACGCCTATACAGTGGCATCGATGGACGAGAAATGACCGCAGACATTTTCTTTGGCGTTGTCCACTATCAACGTTTGAGGCACATGGTGTTCGACAAGTGGCAAGTTCGTTCGACGGGACCTGTCGATGCGATAACGCAGCAACCGATCAAGGGTCGTAAGCGCGGTGGTGGTGTTCGTTTCGGTGAAATGGAACGTGATGCGTTAATATCGCATGGTTGCGCTTTTTTACTGCAGGATAGATTGTTTCACAATTCGGACAGATCGTATGCACTCGCGTGCGATAAATGTGGTAGTATTTTAGGTCCAATGAAACATGTGGTTAGGAGATCGGACCGTGGTTTCGAGACGTCACCCGATACATGCAAGCTTTGTGGCGATGGTGAGTCTGTTGGACGTGTAGAGCTACCGTTTTCTTATAAATATCTGGTGACGGAACTTAGTTCAGTTAATATAAATGCTAGGCTAAAAATGACTCACATATAGATGAGTATATTTGTGTAGTGTATAAAAGCGTGAATAAAAAATCTAATCTATTTTGATAAATCGTAATTTTTCTGTTTTTCAAATTATAAAGCTTTCGGGTGTACATTTTATTCTTCGTTAGTCTTGGACCATCTTTATTTATGTACTTGTTATATCCAGGGTGAAAATCCGACATACGATATGCCGAGCACAGCAGGATCGGTTGCCTGATCGATTAAACATTCAACCTGCTGTTCCACAGACAAGTTTTCATTCGGCAGCCTCGCGCGTATGTTGAACTGCATATGTCCCCGCACGATTCGTATGTAACCGCCAAGGAAATCAATATTGCTGAATGTAAAACAAGAATTAGTGAAACGGAGGTTCCCAAAACTAAAACATACCAACCTTGATATAAGACCCACGTTCAGTTCCCTTTCGAAGAGATGCATAGGATTTGATCCCTGCAACTTGCACCTGGCAATGTCAATACGATCGTTCGGCTCCCATTCAAATAGAATCGCTTCGTCGCCATCGTTCATTCGATTCCTCGCTGTGTCCAGCCAGTTAACGGACGGCTCACGTATGAACACCTCCATGCATGCCAATAGCACACGATCTGCACTGCGAAAGACTCTAAGCGCATGCACCATGCACTTAAAGATTATTCCCGATGTGCCCATTGGAGTCATTGCATTGACCAGATGCGATGTCAGTCTGAACGGCGTTAGTTCTGGCACTTTTTGATCTCGCGTTCCCGAACCAAAAGTGAAGCCAAAATCAATGCCAGTTACGGAGCCGTCTTTTATGCTAATCAGGGTGTTTTGCAAATGCCTATCGCCAATGCCGAGAATCCAGTGTGCAATGTTCATTGCAGCCAGAGTGGTGGCGAAATTGTTGCGCAGGACGAAGAAGCTACCTGGCGATACGGAGCTGTCGATTAGGGCTTTCTTTACGATGTCGTAATCTACACAGTTCTCCAGTGCCCGTAAGTTCTGTATCAGTTCATCTCTGCTGTACCTACTGGCAGCTGTTCCATACACTATTAAGCTACCAAGTTTATGCGTCGCTGTATGTGTGGGCCGGCCAATGAACTCCAAATAGGTTTTGGTGGTTTCGGTAATTATCTCACTGCTATTCGGATTGTGCCGCTTGAAAGATTTTAAAATAAAGTCATGGAATGACACGGTGTCTCTTACCCAACTGAGCACTCCACAGTTGCGGTCAATCGGGACCACTTGATAGGTTCGGATGTATAGGTTGTGCGACTGGCAGGCTTTGTCTTCACGCAGCTTCTGCGACATTAGCTGAAGTATTTGTTGAATTCTCTGGTCTTGCTTTAAATCTTCGCCATGCTTAACGAGAAAGTCATAGCTGTGCCCGTTGCTGCCGTGAATCTTGACGCGTAATGGATAGCGTTGCGAGACAAGAACTCGGATTTTGCTATCGAATCTTACGACTTTAATGTGCTTCGATATGTTGGAATTACATTCCGGCGAATTCTTAGCGTCTTGGCCCGGCAGATCGATGCATTCTTCCTCTCCGCACCACTGGTAGTTAGCCAACCACGGGCATATGGTGTCCAGCCTGACATTGGTATCAATCGCTTGAAGATGCTTTTGCAGTGATCGCACTACGTTTAAGAGATTGTGTCGAATGTGCTCCTCGTCACAAGAGAACGAGAGAGTTTTCACCGTTTCCAAAACTTCTTTGTACTTTAACAGGCGACGGTAGGCGAAGCCTTGCAGTCCTTCCTCCTCGCAATAAATATCTTTCAACAATTTCTCAGTCAAATTTCTGAACTGTTCGTCAGTGATGTTTGAAAGACTTCGGATGTCCCTGTCAAAACTTTCCAGTTGTGCCAAGAGAAACGCTTCGGGAATAGCAAGGTATCGAAAACTTTTGGTAAATTTGTGATAAAGCCTGTGCTCCAAGTTTCCCATGATCTCCCTAATCATTGTGCGATCTGTATGATTTCTGTCATTCACCTTGTATAAGGCCTGATTACGCCAAATTGTAAACGGATAGCGAAGAGCTTCTGGGTATTTGGCTGCAATACTTCGAACAATATTGTCCAAGTAGCACGGCTCATTGAACAGCAGACGCGAGAGAATCTGTGGAATCCATTGCAGGTAGGTGGTAACTGGAACCTCAGCAGAATACTCCATGAAATAATTGTGCAAGTCACCGTTCTCGATAGATGGCATTTGGAGGACACACGGAAATAGTTGCTGACACTCTAAGGAGCCGTATTTCATTCCTTGCAGCACAGAATGAATGAAGACCTTTTCATAGTCCAGTTGAATGTAGTTGCCGGCATCGTTACGATTCATGACATCATAAGCAAACTGCGCTAAGCTAAACAAGCTGTCGGCAAGTGTTTTTCGAGGAATGTATAGCCCGCTGGAAGCCACTGATACTCTCGTTTGAAGAGCCTCCAGGGCGAGTTCGAGAAATACCCTTTTCAGATCATTGGATCTGTTGTTTGTGATTCTCCTTAAGCTATTGTCTGCTTCTTCGTCGAATGTTTGCTGCTCGATTTGGTTTAAGGCCCCCATGGCGATTGCCGATTTTAGATGTAATGCTTCGATGTGCTCCGCCGGATGCTGTGGAAGGTCATCATGATGCAAGAGATTTGTTATTGCCTTCCAGGCAATTTCAATGTGTCCTATGCAGTTCGTGACGCGATAAGTCTGCAGAAAGACATTCTTTATTCTACGCAACTCGTAAGTAAGGACTTCCACCTGGTCCAGTTTGTTTGGTTGAAGGCGGTCAAAAATTGTTTGTGCAAGTGCAAAGTTTTTCTGATGCTCAGACGCATTAAAGAGCTGCAAGCTCATTTTGTAAATCGATTTATTAATTCCTTTTTGAGGTTCTACAACTGAAGAAAAACTTTAGCCTGCTTGAATGAAATAGAAAAGAAATAATACTTACTTCGTGAATCCTGCAATGTTCTGCAACTTAGCGCTGCAACGTACTTTCTATAACCAACCACTGTATTCCAGTTACGCAAAGACTCCGTTGGATCGATAGTACACGAATCCCATCGCTTGCATAGCTGCTGAGCGCGTTCTTCTGTCAACCCAAGAGTAAACTGCTGAGCATAGTAATCGATTTCGGCTACCCTTTGCGCGTTTAACAAATTTTCCAACTTATTTTTGGTGCACAGCGAACTAGTAACGCTCCATTCTTTTAGGAACTTCTTCAAGTAGTTCTCATACAATACCCGACACTGACGGAAGTCTTTGTTAGCAATCCACAACATCATCAGCTCCTCGCAGAATTCATTTTTTATGTGCTCCGCCTTGTCTGGAACCATCATCCATTGCTTAAGGGTTTTCAAGAAATTCCTACTCTCGGCATCACCCTCGAGTAGCAACTGTATTCTCGCATGCATCAGCTTGGGCAGGAGAAAATTTAGATTATAATTATCCGCCCACAGTTCCTCCAGATCGTCGATTTCATTGTGTATGGCTTGGGTGACATTTGACCAGTCGCTCAGCTCTATGAAGCATTCGTAGTAGCAATTGTAGGCGTAATAGTGTTCGATGGGCTTATTCCGTGCGATGACCTCGACCAGTAGTGATTGTGCCTCATCGGCCCGCCCATTTGAACGTAGCTTAATTGCCTGCGCAAGTCTGGGATCGGTGCGGATCTTATCGGCGAATATTGCCGACACTACTTCGTATTCTTTTAGTGAACTGTAAATATCAGCCAATTGCAACCAGTGTTTGGATTCCATGTCAGCTGCGTGCTCAACTTCGATCCAATCGGCATTTAAACGATTTTCTAAATAGAGAGCGCCTATGGCGAGATTTTTCGTACTTTTCGCTACCTTGGCCACTTGGTCAGCAGGCAGATTGAAGGCGCTTGGCTTGAGTAGACTCACTTCGAGGAGTGCTGAGAAGGTTGTCGACTCACAGGTGGATGAATTACTTAAGATTTGCTGGAAGATTTCATCGATCTGCTGGAGAAACTGCGTCGAATCAGACTCTTCCGCTTCGAGGACGGCAGTAAATATGGCCACAAATAGTTGTTTCGCTACAAGGAGGTCTCTGCGAGCCAGCGCTTGAAGGGGCAGAAGAAAAGCCAAGTTGTTAATCAGCAAATCGGGATATTCGCCAAATCGGTAACGGCGGTACAAGCCTACATTGTTCTCTTTCGCCTTTCGAACGGATTTTGCAAAGTTTTTTTCTCGCACACTGATGACTCGAAGAACAGTGTCCCTTTTTTCGCGATCAGTGTTCTTTAAGAATCGACGGCGCAGCTGGTTCGGCGCGATCTCATTTCGATTTTGTACGACAACACTTTTTGATCTTCGATCTAGGACTTGCGTTGCAATTTGGAACGGCATTGAGTTTTGGCTTTGCAGAGTAAAACTTTTCGTTGGCTGTGTTAGCGTTAATGGATCTTGTGTGGGCTCGAACACGTAACCTGCATTGGTATTCCGAACCAAGCTGCACAATTGGGTTGCTTTAAAAAGACTCGGCCGGGATTGCTGACTTTCGGCGAAGAGCGGCGGCAGTGTGTAAGTGGTGCGGCTCCGCAATTTCGTATTAATTTGGTATTCGTGCAGCTTAGCATCTCGGTCGTCTTCAAACTCAAATATTTGCTTCTTAGATTCGGCACTTTCGATTGCAGGATCCAGAATGAGTTGAGTGCAAAGGCCAAGAAAGTTGCTTTCCGCATCGGTGGCATATTTCTGCAGGAGAAAGATCATCCGCTCGATAATCTTCGGAGACATATCCGCCTCCTTGGACCAGAACTGATAGATTCGTTTCTGGATATCGACATTCGGATCGCTAACCCCTTTAAGGAGCAATTTAATTGCCCTATCCCTCACATCGCTGGTTAAGTTCTGAGCAGCAAAAATGCACACTTCATAGGCAATGTCACGACATTCTGTTTGTTGCAAGTCCAACGATTCTTCTACCAATGCAAAGAGCGTGCCGATGTCGTGTACCTTCAGCATTGGAAGTGACCGATTGAGGATGTGTAAAGCCAACAACTGATAGTCGGAATGCTTCAGTAGATCCTTAATTCCGATGGCAATAATTGTTGCATACACGTCGTCCGCTTCAAACGATTCAATACGCGACAGAAGCATCTCGAGGTAGTTGCGTTTTGTTACGCCAATAGCTGTGGGTATCTTGAAGCAAATTGTCTCGCGGAGTTGGTCAACAATGTGCGGACTGGTCTTGTGGACGTTGAAAATTATATCCGTGAATCGCTTTTCACACTTTCGATCTTTTTTGTTGTTGAGCGCTTGCAATTGGTTGTGAATTTCCATCAGCAAATTATCGGCACTTTCCTGATCACCCGATCTTGACAAGGCCGCCAACGACGCACCTAAAGCATAGGCAGCCGGCTGGTATATTTTAGTGTCATTGTTTTCAATATTTGCCAAGATGGCATTTATGTAAAGAATTTTGTTCGTTTCTGTCCATGGAATCAGTTCGTTGGATAAAATCATTCCGAGGAATATGATTCCACATTCGTTTGCATTGCAGTCCTTGCGATTACTGCGAGTGATCATGTCGAGGAGAAGATTACTCGGAACAGTTATTATGGATTTCCACACTGTCAGCATGGTTTGGACGATTTCCAAGTTAAACTTGAAGATTTTTTCGTTCTCATTGGCCGCGTTCTTCATGACGAATTTCAAAAGATCTTGAATGAGAATTACTTCATCGGCCGCCTGCGGCAGGTGCAACTTTTTTGAAGCTGGAAACGAACGAAATGGGGGTAAATTTTTGTTCAACGAAACAGTATATAATACTTACTCCAAGTGACCAGCAGCGAAATCATATCGGTGATGAAGAAATTCAATTTACTGCCAGCACATTCGTCAGCAAGCATTCGAAGTATTGGCTTGAATAGCACATGTGAAAACTGTTCAAAAACTTCTGAGCAATTGTCCACAACTTGAGCGAGAAACACTCGAATATTTCGATGGTTTTCGCAGCCTCCAATGCTATTGGCTATTGCCTGAACCCATGGGTAGGATCGCTTCAAGGAGGTGTCCGCTATAGTAGGTGTAATATTATTTGTATGCATGAATTCGATGACGCCACACAACATGGCCATCACTTCGTGTTTGTTTAGATCGTGACTTTCCAGACGTAATTTCATAAATTCAGCTGATCTGATTTCCTGGCGTCGCATTGCATCGGCATGTGGACGAACAGAAAACGATGTCATGTCCACACCCCGCACATCTTGACTCAAGCTAGATTCCATAATATTTTGAGTTTGGAGGCGCTTCGATGATGCTATTGTTTTCAACGACACCGAAGGCACGACATCGAGCTGCCTTATGGCAACGAAGGCTTTTTTGATTTTCGCATATTCGTCCATCTCTTGTCCGGGAAAGAGATATTGCTTACCTGATGAGCAGTCTATCAACCGCGCCCAAATGACTTCATTCTTTCGGGTGTTCTCTTCGAAAAGAAACTTAGAGTAGAACTTTAATTCCGTCTGTACATTGCTAACGAGCGAACAGAGAGCACTGTATGCCGAGCATTGGTACCTTCTAAACAACTCCTTGGCTTCCTTGTTTTCTGTGGAGAATTCTTCAGTTCTCACGTAGAAGGATTTCTTCGTGAACGTTCCAACTAGTTCGCTGTCAGTCTTCGGCTGACCGAGTAGTGCGATTGCTATGGGACACGTTTTACCCCAATAGAGTTCCTTTCGAACGATTCCAAAGAAGTGTTCTATCAAGCCATAGCCGATTGCGCGATTCACCAAAGCTTGTTCCACAGCTCTTCCCGCAGTGCCCACTCTATAGTTAGCGTCTGTGAGCTGATTTATGTGTTTTATTTGTTTTGTAAAGAATTCTGTCAGAGCCTTTTCGGTGCAATTGGTGAATATGCGAATGAGAAACCGTCGAAAAATCGTCAAACGAATTGTCGGTTCATAGCAATCGTTTAGGACAGTCGTCAAGGTCCGCTCCAACACTTCAACTTGCTGGTCATCGGTTAAGCAAAGTGTAAATGCCTTCAATTCCCTTCGAATCACATCTTCAACGAGGTGTACCTCATCGGAGGCGGTGCATTTGAATAGAAACTCCAAAACAACATACGATTTTGATGCCACCAAAGCGTTGAGCAGCGTATTGAAGGCGAACTTGAGACTTGTCTCCTCTAAACTGTTCTTGCTGAACTCTCTGGACCGCAGAGGAATGTGTCGGCACTGCAGATCTTCGAGTGCCTCCATAAGTTTCGCATTCTCGTAATCACTAACATCAACTATGATAGGAAGCAGCGATATTATTTTGCATTTCTTTTCCAAGTTCAATTGCGTCGAGCGTAGCTTTGCAATAATCCACTTGCCCAAGACTGGTACTTGCTGGTTTATTGCAACTGATTCTTTGCTCGAAATCAACGCAAGTACTGTTAAGTATTCGATTAGATGGAAATCATCTGCTCTTTTTGTGAAGTTCTTGATCAGTGCTGGCAGATTTCGAATGCACAAATCAACGATAGATTTGATATCGGTGTGCGTGTTTGGCGATAGTTTGGCTTTGTACGCTAGCATTCCGGTTAGTATTCTCAACAAGTAAGATTGTTCCTCTTCGGTTCTCGTCGGAAGGAGGGTGAAACACTTTTCAAAGAAGCTGTAAGAAAATTATTAGATTACTTAACTGCTTGCCCCAAAAACTCACCTTTCATTTGCTTCCTGGTAAATAACGCTGGAGTATACTTCAAAATACAGCCAACCATGTTTTATTTTCGAATCCAGAGTTGTCGTGTACAGCTCCGTTGCGTCCAACACGAAATCCAAGATTTCACTTGAGTAGTCGCGCACCGCAAAAGCGATCCTCATGAGACTATTCGCAAACAGCTTAACACTTTCAGCATGTGTCGCAGCAACCGACTTGTCGAAACTCGTTCTTTTGATACCATCAAATGAAGTTTTTACTATTCGATCGCAAGATGCTATTAACTTAAGCTTTTTAGCGGCTTCGATCTCGGCTAAGTTTGTCATCTTTAGTATGTGCAAGATTCCCTTTACATTGGCAGACTTCGTAATCAAGATTCCTCTGGTCTTTAACATGTCTACCATCTTTTGTGAAAGCTGTTCTACTCTCGTGACCAAGTTATCGATTATTTCTCGGTTAAGTTCGGTGACAAACGGCTCATAGGGACAGTTAAGTTGTGCTTGTTGGTAAAACTTTGTTACGCGCGTTTCAATTTGAGTGGACATCTTCTCTAAGCGAAAGTCCAAATGGAGCTTGTCAGGTTCGTACAACAATTGCACTATCAGTTCTCGTAGGAATCGGTTTGTGTTTGCATTCCAAAAAGCAACACCTTCCTCGCGAGCACATCCTGACTGAAGGAACTCAGTTAGGAAATCAACGATGTGCGTGGAAATAAGGCACTTGAGGATGCCCATATTGTCGGAGAGCTCGGTTCTGCCGGCTGTTGTGGAGTATGCAGAATCTTCTTGGTTCAATATGTCGTTCATACTCCGCCAGCAAATGCTGTCCAAATAAAACGCGATAACTCCGAGAACATTTGTTCCCCCGAAGAACTGTCCGTTATTGGTAATTGCCTTCTCTTTAAGCAGCCAGGTGTAGCACTCAAGGGCACCAAGGAAGTTCTCTAACCAGCTATATAGACTATTCTCTCTTGATTCATTGTACAAAAGCGACAGAAAGGTAATGTTGGGACGGGCTCTTATTCCGCATCCATCAGTTGGTCCTTCGCACACTTCACGTAAACCATCATCTGAGATAGATTTGGTTTGAAAGAAAGCACTTAGGCTGGAAAGGCCGGTTACTTTTGGTGCCAGAGTTTGTGCCAGCTTCATACACTTGCGCCGGTAAAAAACTTTCTTGGATCCGGCTTGAGCCACCAGATAACTTAGCACATCGATTAGAGTTCCCCTATTCAGAGCAGTTGGAACGAGACGTTTGCTAGATTCCTTGTTATATAAATAATTCCGTTCGGAAAGGACTCTTACGATATGATCCAGCGATTCCGATATCATCTCCAAATCCGAGTTCATATCATCGTTTGGCGGCAGCGTGGTCAGTTCTTCACTCAGCTTGAAATTTACGCAAAAGGTATGCAAAAGATCAACGAAAAAGATATCACATATTGCTTCCTCTTCCCTCAGGCGACGGTAGAGATTGTTGAAAGCTAACGCGGCACCTACTCTCTTACTGGCATCCGAATCAAAGCTATACATCTTTAGCCTTCCCAAGATGATTTTAATGCTAACTGGCGATGCTGCTAATTGCTGTGGCGTCGTCTGTTTGATACTCCACTCAACAAACTCACGCAGGCAAGATGCAGACAAGTCACGCAACCCAAAGTTCGACCTGCTAGAGATACCTTCCATCAGTGAATCCATTATTTCTTCGACTCCTCTATCCAGGTTCTCGTACTTTGACATAAAGTGCATTACCTGCATCAGAAGGGGTTCAAATATTTGCTGAACTGTTGCATCACCATCAGAGCCCAGGAGCAATATTCTTTTGCACAATTCTTTCCAAATTTGACCTTGATGTGCCCGCGCTCCAATAAGATACAGAACCAAAGCGTGAACAACCTCACATGCGGCGATTTTAGTCTGCCTATCGGAAGATGTGAGCGCCAGATGACAAATACGAGGACACAATGTATCCAAGTAGATAGCCGGGCTTATGTCGGGTAACTTCAAATTTAGGTGCACACATTTCTGCGTGTCCCACTTCACCAGATTTTCTGATTTCACCGAGTTCATGACCAGAAGTGCGGCCGCTTCCGGATGTAATTTTCCCAGTAGCGACACAATCTTTGCTTGAATGTCATGAAGCTCCAAGTGCTGCTTTCTCGTCGCACCAGGCTTTCGTAACTTGTTTCCACCTCGTCCCTCGCGTACACTCAAATACTCAACGCTACAGTGCCCTTGGAGGTAGGAGTCCAGTAGAGGAAGCACACTTGCATAGAGCTTTCTCAAGTCCTCACTTTCGATGTTGTTGGAAATTCTCTCCAAGCAGTCAATTGCCAAATATGCTAGCCAAGCCATCGACTTACCCAAATCCAGTGCTGTTTCAAAGATCGGAATCATCTCGATGAGGTATTTACTGTAGAACATAACGGGATACTGAAGAAGGAGTTCTATGATGGAAATCTGTAGCTCGCCTGACACGCGTTGGCATTTAATAATTAATATTTTCAGAGCGTGGGCTAAAGTGTCCTCCAACTCTGGTGCAAGTTTCTTAGAAAAGATTTTAAGGTACTCAGCTGTATCCAGGCCAACTTCAAGCATCTTCAGAAATCCGCTGACCAATGGATTACGCAGCGCGTACTTCACCATTCGCATGCAAAACTCCTCGATCCAATTGAGAGTATACAGCCGACGGAACTTGGGCCACAGGTCTCTGTAAAAGTCGATCAGGTTGATAAATATATGGAAATCCTTGGGACGCACGGGACACAGATCGAAATTGGGATCGCAAAAATGGTACTCCTGATCTCTACCATCTTCTCCGATATAGACACGTTTCTGAGTACGAAGATCTAACTTGTCCAAAATTCGAAAGAGCGTCACCATAAGTTGATCGAATATTTTGTCGATTATAATGGATTTGTCAAAGGAACGGGTCACTGATTCTTCATCTAAGAGGGCATGCCAGAGGGTTCGGTAGGATTTGAACGTTATGTTGTCTTTCCAGTCAATATTATCGGACCAATCAGTATTCGCGTCGAAGGTGTGCTTGTGGGAGCAGGTCCAAACTACACCTTCAAAGATCACCTTAAAGGAACAAATTGTAACTACATGCTCACAGACTCAATCAACACTTACCTTGTTAAGTAATCTTTCCAGCAGCGTGACGTCAGTCACATAAATCGCACTGAACGCACTGCACATGGAATTTGCCACATTTCTGCAATGGCAAGCTGGTAAGTAGTGAAAATCGCGTATCAAGCGAATCATGATGTTTCTAAGATTTTCCACCATCACATCCGATATTTGGGGATCTTTGAGTTCTTTAACGACAGTAGATAGGGCCTGTATGTAGTCTGGGAAGTGGTCCAGTAAATCTCTCATTGCGTTATCATCAGCCATCAGGATGAGTTCACATCGCTGAACCACCAGCGAGATCATATCGTCAAGTATCGCCGGTAGGTGTTGCCTGCACAGCTGCGACAACATTCCAAATCCCCTGATTGCGATGCGTGTTTCCTGGGGTTGAGATTCAGAAGACTCCAAAGTCTTGCGAAACTCCGTTAAAAGAAACAGCAGCGTATCCTTGCCAGCGTTTTGGTTTGTCTTCAGCTCATTTGCCATAATCTGGTGAAAAGCATAGTATGCATAAACTCCCCGACGGCGATCTTCATATATATTTGAGGCGAGCCACTTTCCCAGGCATTCATGCCAGTGCTCGAAATCATGAAATATGTTTTTCGAAAAGAGCGTCGAATGGTTGGTAAAGAGATCTAATGCTGCACGGAAAGTACTTTTCTGTCTAATGTCATCCGGTAGTTTGGACAGTTTCTTAGTACACGCGTATATGTGGTCGCATATTTCTGGTTCTTCACTTGGTGATGGTGCGAAATTTGACAAATAGCCGTTTAAGCCTTCCATTGCCCCGGCAAGAGCTTTGTAGCGAATCTAAAAAGAGTTAATAATAAGTGCTGATTTTTGGTCATATACTCACTCACCTCTTGCTGACTTGTCATGGCACAATCTAAAGTTGAAAAGCATTCGATTCGGATGCGTTTTGCATGACCATCCGACACGCTAACTGGGTAGAGGCGTGCTATTGTGCTCAACAACTTGAAAACTTGATAGGTGAAAAGTTCTGGTGGCTTCTTAAGATTGAATACATTCAGAACTCGTTCCAATATATCACTTACAAGCTCCTCCTCAACCAATTTATTTTCGCAAAGTATGTGCAGAACCATAGCGGCCCTTTCGCGCTCTTTGGCCGATGAAGCAAAGCTGGATGTGACAAATTTTACACAGCACTAGAAATTAAGAGGTAATATAAGAATAAAAGCCGTTCAATGGACTTACTTCAACAATATCAGATGCATAGGGAACAAAGTTTGAAGTCGCATGGTGTTTGGTGATCAAGTTGTGCCATAATGTTAGGATGTTAACATTTGACTCTTGAAAGAGCTTCTTGGATTTAATAGAATTTTTAAGAAAAACAACAGTACTACATTCCGAGCTGAAAAGCTTTTGCAGAGCTAAATCTGTAAAAAACAATTTGAAAAACAGAAATTTGTGCATCAATCTTTGCGCATTTTTTACCTAGTTCAGCTGTGGTTAGTGGACAGTCAAAAAAATTGACAACACTATCGATGTACTCTTTTGAACCAAGGGGATTTTGTTGATCAAGAAACGCCCCAAGTTTTTCCAATTTTAATGTCTTTCCAGACATTCTGCGATAAAATTTGTTGCAAATATTTATTTCACAACAAATTTGTATTTACTAAAACCAGAAAAGTCAAAATGACCGGTTCAGCTGTCAGCATTATGCATCGTAATGTGGATAGGGAAAAGGTTTGTTTGTTTTGTTGATTTTACTTGAAAAGCTTGTTATGATTTTTATTTTTTGGACTGCTCTTGCAAATTAAAACGGTAGAGTAATGGTGCACCGGAACAACTTCGGTGGAACTTTGTGTTGTCATGAAGTTTCATCTATCCGTAATTCAACTAAAAAAACTATTTATCAATACTAAAATTATTGGCAGGGGTGTTAATGCTTCATTTCTACCAAAAGATAAACTAAGCGATGGAATAAGACTTAACTTACGAGTTAAAATTTCTTATTTATAAAAAGTTCTGATGTTCAGTAATAACATTACTCAAATCTATTACTTTCTTTATTACAATCAATCAAATTTTCTTTGTTTTTCAAATTTAATGTAAACAAATATATGTTTTTTAGATTTAAAAGTGCAATGTGGACAATAAAAATGGAGAATCGTACAAAAAAAAAGTGAGAAATTTCTGTAGGAATAACAAAAAAAAAAAAGTTTTCGTTTGCCTGCTAAACCATCGTTAAACCACCTTCGACGGTGAGTTAAGTTAACTCACAGTGTCAAATTTGTTTCATTAATAACATTTTACACATAGCTCATGACTTAACCGCTAACTCGTGTTTATTAATACGGGTGAAATAATTTATTTCTTAAAGTTTCTCAGAAGAAACAACTCTTCTATCACATACACTTTTATAAAAACATCCAACTTGACCGTCATTGCCAATCATAGGGGGCAATAGCGGTCATGAACACGGTTAATCACGGTCAAATGATTGACTTCAAATATCATTGACAAAAAAAACTTAAAATAGAAATAATTTAAATTTCAATTAAATCATAAATAAAAACTCATCGTTAAACATTTTAGATACAAATATAACTTTTAACAACCACTCTGCTGGAGAAACAATTTTAAATTTTTTTGTCGCGCTCCTCATCGAAAGACCATTTGAATGGGCTCTGATGACATTCTTTAGATTTTCATTTGACCAAAGGGACTTACTTGAAGTTCTTCTACGGTTTCTAGCCATTCTAAGATTAGAAAATAAAATACATCTTTGATGGCGGTCATCTGACCGTGATTACTCTATTTCATGAGCCACCATTTAAATCATTTTCTTATAAAAATTATATATATATTTTTATATGTGCAAATGTATAGAGCACCTAATTTAAAATAAAAATGCAATACTTACACAGATTTTGTTCGAAACTACAATTACCGTGATTACCCACAAAAGATTAACAACTCTCCTCTCTGTCTCTCAAATTTGCCCACAAAATGTCCCATATCTGATTGTCAAATTGCTCCATCTCATGCTAAAATTGTATTTAGTGTGTTCACAAGCTGATTCTTAGCCGATAATAATCTAAATTAAAATTGCAATTTTAAAACAATTGATTTATTAAGTTAATCTCTCTAAGTACCTAAATACATATATGTTTATACCCTATCCAAAGGGTATATTAATTTTGACACATAGTTTGTAACACCCCTTAATATTCGCCGTAGACCCATAAAAGTATATATATTTATGATCAGGACCAAATCCTAAGACTATCTAGCAATGTCCGTCCGTCCGTCCGTCCGTCCGTCCGTACGCAATTTTTAGGCCTTTAAAATTAAGCTAGGAAGCTGAAATTTGGACCACATATTCCCTAGGGCTCCGAAATGGTTAAGTGTAAAATTTTTTTGAATACGCCCACTGCCACGCCCACAATTTAGAAAAAACCGTTTTAAAGCTAAAGTTAGAGAGATAGAGTGTTACAACCTTCACAATATATGTAGGCAATACCCTTCTTTATAAGTTTGTCATATAAAGTTTTTTGCCACGCCTACTTTTTGTGGGCGTTTTTGACTAAAATGCTGTTTTCTTCGAAAATTTTCACAGACAGCGAAAAAAACTGTTTAACAAAATATTTTCCCAATATTTTTTCCAATATATCGCCCATACAAGGTTTTTGGCCACGCCCACTTTTTGGGGGCGTTTTTTCAAAAAAACTTTTTTTTTTTTTTTAATTAATCGAACTAAATAAAATGCTATGCATCATCTTCTTAATGGTTTTTTCTTTGGGGCATATAGGGATATGGATAGGGTATCATACTGTTCGCCTCAAGCGGACTGTAGCCTTTCCTTATGTTTATACCCTATCCTAAGGGTATATTAATTTTGACACATAGTTTGTAACACCCCTTAATATTCGTCGTAGACCCATAAAAGTATATATATTTATGATCAGGACCAAATCCTAAGACTATCTAGCAATGTCCGTCCGTCCGTCCGTCCGTCCGTCCGTCCGTCCGTCCGTCCGTACGCAATTTTTAGGCCTTTAAATTCAAGCTAGAAAGCTGAAATTTGGACCACATACTCCCTAGGGCTCCGAAATGGTTAAGTGTAAAATTTTTTGGAATACGCCCACTGCCACGCCCACAATTTAGAAAAAACCGATTTAAAGCTACAGATGGACAGATAGAGGGTTATAACCTTCACAAGATATGTAGGCACTGCCCTCCTTTATAAGTTTGTCATATAAAGTTTTTTGCCACGCCTACTTTTTGTGGGCGTTTTTCACTAAAATGCTGTTTTCTTCGATAATTTTCATAGAAACCGAAAAAAAGTGTTTAACAAGATATTTAGCCAATATTTTTTCCAATATATCGCCCATACAAAGTTTTTGGCCACGCCCACTTTTTGGGGGCGTTTTTTCAAAAAATGTTTTTTTTTTTCTAAATTTTATAGAATGAAATAAAATGCTGTCCATCATCTTCTTAAGGTTTTTTTTGGGGCATATAGGGATAGGGATAGGGTATCATACTGTTCGCTCCAAGCGGACTGTAGCCTTTCCTTATGTTTTTATATTGCTGTTGATTTTTATACCCTATCCTAAGGGTATATTAATTTTGACACATAGTTTGTAACACCCCTTAATATTCGTCGTAGACCCATAAAAGTATATATATTTATGATCAGGACCAAATCCTAAGACTATCTAGCAATGTCCGTCCGTCCGTACGCAATTTTTAGGCCTTTATAATTAAGCTAGGAAGCTGAAATTTAGACCACATATTCCCTAGGGCTCCGAAATGGTTAAGTGTAAAAATTTTTTGAATACGCCCACTGCCACGCCCACAATTTAGAAAAAACCGTTTTAAAGCTAAAGTTAGAGAGATAGAGCGTTATAACCTTCAGAAGATATGTAGGCACTGCCCTCCTTTATAAGTTTGTCATATAAGGTTTTTTGCCACGCCTACTTTTTGTGGGCGTTTTTGACTAAAATGCTGTTTTCTTCGAAAATTTACACAGAAAGCGAAAAAAACTGTTTAACAAAATATTTAGCCAATATTTTTTCCAACATATCACCCATACAAAGTTTTTGGCCATGCCCACTTTTTGGGGGCGTTTTTTCAAAAAAACTTTTTTTTTTTTTGAATTAATAGAACTAAATAAAATGCTATCCATCATCTTCTTAATGCTTTTTTCTTTGGGGCATATAGGGATATGGATAGGGTATCATACTGTTCGCCTCAAGCGGACTGTAGCCTTTCCTTATGTTTTTCTTATGTTTTTGAAATGTTCCGCCATGTAACGCGTAAAATTTTCTGTTGTCAAGTTTTCCCATATTGTTATTTCGTGAGGTAATCCTAATTAAGGCGGTTCTAGTCATCCCCTTAACGGGGCATGATTTATTCTTTCATCAAAAAATAAAAAAGCCAATGCATTACATCCCAACAAGATTTTTATACTAAATTCATAACTTTAGAAGAAGCTCCTATCTAAATGAGTTTATATATTCAGTCGTAAATAAAATGGGAGGTAGTTGTAGTAAGTGGAGACCCCACACTTATATAGGCACACTCTTGAACAAAAATATATGTTCAATATACTGCTCAAATAATTTTAAAATCCTTTCCCGTTAGTCGGCTCTCCTCAAGACTCCACGCAACTCATTGGAACAGATAATTCATCGTCGTTTAATTAATTTCATCTTATATATGGAGGTTATGGCTAATTCTATGCGCCAAGTTTTTCCCATTATTTTCTTCCATTTTATACTTTTCTTAGAATATGGTCGATTAAAAAAATAAATACGAAGAAGTACCGTCTTAAATTTGCCGCATTGCTATTACCTTTGCACCTTCAGCAACTCCATCAAAACTCGACTTGAAACGACAGGATACTAAATCAGGCAAATTACGACGCCTCCTCCTACAGAATAAGTGCATATCCCTGTCTAAGTTCTTCTGCAACTTTCTTTTTTGCCAAGGCTACCCACAGTACCTACTCTTACCGAAAATAAATTACTCAAGGTACATAAATTATTCAGCACATTGTGGCTAAGTAACAAAATAAAAACAACAAAAGAGCCCTTACAGGCAACTGCAACACTATTGTTACAACTTTTGCACTTTCAGTAGTACCAGTTGCAGTTGCAGCAGTTGTAGTTGTATATCCATGCGGTTTTCTATTTCTATACACAATATGCACACACATTTGTTTGCATTTTGTACACATTAGAAGAAGAGAGAAAAAAAAATAACATAGAGAGAACACCTCCAGCCAAGATAAGACATACAAATCATCACCGAGGAGAAAGAATTGTTTGCCAAGTTAGTTAGATGGTTTTAGCACTTATTTGGTTGCTCCTTTTAATGGTTGCGTGTGGAAAGTTATTTCTGGAACAGAGTGAGGCACATTGCTATAGATGCTCTTTTAGATGTGTGAGCGGCGAAAAGTGCGCAATGCATTTGGGAAAGTTGGTGGTTGCTTCTGGCCGTTTTTTCATTCTCAAATATGTCAGAAGTCGTTCTAAGGAAATTTGATCACTTATCTTTCGATGGGCACGAATTTATTAGACCTTAATTGATTGCAATAGAGTAGTGCATTTTAAGCGTATCGACTTGAGCCGAAGTGAATTATTATTTTTTTGTGCATTTTTACTTTGCCGATTCAAAAAAAGAGACACCCTTGACAGCTTTAAGTACTTTTCTATCTGTGAAACCGTTTTAACTGCCAACTTGTGTTTTCATTATTGTTTTCGTGGTGAACTTCATATAGTTTCTGATAATTTGATAACAGTAATCGGATATCAATAGAATATAATTCGTATTCTCAAAAGAGGCATGTTTGCCAAATTTTTAGATAGGGTTGTTTTCTTTGCCCTTCAGGTTAGGGCTGGGGGTAACTTGCCTACCACGTACCTACCACGAACAAAACAAAAGGCACAGCGGATGGTACTTATAAACTGGAATCTGTCCTCGAGCGGTATAAGATGGACATTATCGCCGATATTGTAAAACATAGGATCGCCTTTCTTATTGATGGCGCATATGAAACTAATAGCGACATTGTTTCTTTCAGAATAATCACTTTGTCATGTTTCATTCGCTACGATTTTTGTCACATGTGTCGTGAGTTTTGATGATAAAGGGGATGAAAAGTGTGGGGGATAGCCAAACACGGATGGGCCGCAAATTCCCATCCGATTCTTGTATTTTCTTTCGTAAAATTTTATCGTAAAATTCTGCATTTCTGACAGTTTTCGCTTGCAAAATATGATGATTTGACAGCGAAATGGTCATTATTTGACCAATTGGCTTCTAATCTAATCCTACCTTTACACTCGGTTGTGTTTGCTTCGCGTTAGATAGAATTCAACCAATCAGTAATCAAGAATAAATAAATGTCGGAAAACGAATGACGAAAACAAAATAGATTTGAATATTAAAACAAAAAAGCTCGGAACGTCTGAACGTATGAAAGCCCGATGCGTGCAGAAAAGAGAATTAAACGCCCGGTCCATAGAATCCGTTCCTGCGTGCGTCCGTTAGAAGATAGAATATGTAATAGGTTGTGCACTCCTGCCTTACTATGTACTAAACTAACTATATACATTTATATATGTGTTCCTCAATAGAACTGCCAATACAAAATAAAGAGCATTGTTGTACTAACCACGGACGTGTCTACTTCATACTTGTATCGTACATAACATGGTGTCAGAAGTGGGATCGAATTCGGTTTAAACTAGTAACACATTTTTTTTTCGGAAAATGACTGAAAGCGCTGGTAGTGCAATTGATAGTCGCGGTGGTAATTTTGTGAGGCCTCCGGGATATCTAGAAATTGTGGACTCTAATATGTCGGCAAGATGGAAAAATTGGATGCAGCGGTACAAATGGTACGCGGTAGCAGCTGAATTAGACAAAAAATCTGCAGAGCAGCAAGCAGCACAGTTCATGTTGGCAATTGGGCCAGACAGTGCCGAAATATTTAATTCTTTTGGACTAACAGAGACGGAGAAAAACCAGGTGAGCGTTATTGAAGCTAAATTTGCAGCAGTTTTCGATCCAAAAATAAGTGTAACCTTTGAGAGATACACGTTTAATAAAATCGTACAAGCAGAAAATGAAACATTCGATGACTTCTTCACTAAAATAAGAAATCAAGCACAAAATTGCGATTTTGGGATTTTAAGAGATGAGCTAGTGCGCGATAAAATAGTAATTGGATTGTTTAGCGATACTGTTAGGGAGAAATTACTGTCAGAAGAAATGTTGACATTAACTCAAACTATAAAAATATGCAAGGCTAGCGAAATCGCAACCAAACAGTTACGAGAGATACATAAAGAGCAAGAAGTAAATATCATACGTCGTGGTAGGACTAGCGATAATGATCATCAGCAATTGGAGGCACATGCACATAAAAAATATAACAGATTAAACAAAGAGAAGTACAAAGACGAATACGATTGTTCTCGTTGCGGTTCTCGCCATAGCAAACAGCAATGCAAAGCATTTAATGCAGTTTGTAGGCAATGCAAGATGAAGGGGCATTTTGCGAACTGCTGTCGGCGTTGGAAAAAAAAGAGCGCAAGTGCCGTACATAATATCGATTTTGATGATGACGGTGCAAGTAGTAGTGGGTCGCAGGTTGATCTTTTATACATAGATGCCGTAAACAATGTCGGAGACGATGACAATGCCGCCTGGTTTGAGGAAGTTGTCTTAAGAGGAAAAAAAATTGAAATGAAGTTAGACACCGGAGCGCAGTGTAACGTTCTTCCGATGAGCATTGTAAATCAGCTACAGTTGAGACTAACAACATCAAGAACTAAACGATTAGTAGGGTTTGCGCATAACAAAGTAGACGTTCTGGGCGATGTGAATGCTGACTGCGTAGTGCGTAAAGAAAAAGCCAGTATCAATTTTAAGGTAGTAAATGAAGATGTTTGTCCCATTTTGGGTAAGAAAGCCTGTGAGGAGTTAAATTTAGTATTGCGTGTGAGTGAGTTAAACGTGGATGATGCAATTTTTGATGGTTTGGGATGCGTTCGAAACTATATCTACGACATAGACATGGTGGAAAGCCCTGTTTTACGAATTCATCCTGCAAGAAAGATTCCTCATGCAATGCGGGATCAGGTCAAGAAGGAAATCGATAAAATGGTTGAACTTGGGGTATTAGTCAAAACTACAGAGGCCACAGAAGCAGTATCGCCAATGGTAGTAGCACGCAGGAATGGTAAGCTTAGAGTCTGTATTGATCCTTCCGACATAAATAAAAACGTAGTCAGGAGGTATCATCCGCTGCGGACGTTGGAAGAAATAGCAACCAGGATACGCGATTCTAAATATTTTACGCTGCTAGATTGCAAAAAGGGATTTTGGCAAGTTAGAGTATCAAAGCGCACGCAAAGTTTACTTACAATGGCTACACCGTGGGGTAGGTATTCGTATACTCGCCTACCCTTTGGTCTTGCTTCTGCCCCAGAAATCTTCCAAGAACTAATGTCTAGCTTGCTTGAGGGCCAGAAAAATGTGGAAGTGTCTATGGATGATGTTTTGATACACGCCGCGTCAGAAAAGGAATTAAATTCGCTTACGCAAAAGGTTATCTCGATAATTTCACGCGCAGGACTGAAACTAAATAAAGATAAATGTGTTTTCTGTGTCACCTTAGTAAAATTTTTAGGCCATCTCTTGACATCGAACGGAATTCGTGTAGACCAGGACAAAGTCGAAGCCATTAAAAGACTTAAGGAACCAACCAACGTCGTTGAGTTGCAAAGGTTCTTAGGAATGATAACTTACTTGGGTAAATTCATTGTCGGTTTGTCTGAGATAACCCAGCCGCTACGGCAGTTAATTAAAAAGGATGTTGCTTGGCAATGGACACAAGAGCATCGAAACGCTTTCGAAAAACTGAAAGGAATCATTTCAAGCACACCCGTTTTGCGTTACTATGACGTGAACCTAGACGTCAAACTCCAAGTGGACGCTAGCAAGCACAGCCTTGGAGCGGTGCTGATACAAAATGGTCAACCTGTGGCTTACGCATCGAGAGCACTTACATCTGCCCAGCAAAACTATCCACAAATTGAAAAGGAAGCGCTAGCTATACATTTTGCATGTAAGAAATTCCATCAATATATCTATGGAAAAAGGCTTTCAGTGGAAACGGACCACAAGCCTTTGGAGGCAATTTTCAAAAAACCTTTACACTGCGCCCCGAGCAGGTTACAAAGAATTCTTTTCGAAGTAATGCCATATTCACCGAAAATTATTTACAAAATGGGAAAAGAGATTTTGGTGGCTGATGCGCTAAGTCGGGATTGCAACCAATCACAAAACGCAAAAGTTCCCGAACCACGAGAAGAGGAACTTCAAATAAACTCATTAACACAAGTTTCTGAAGAAACTCGCTTTCTGCTGCAGGAGGAAACAAAAAGGGATGTAGAACTGCGAGATGTCGTCAAATATGTACGAGATGGATGGCCACAAGACGTTTCTAAAGTCACGGCCAATGGAAAGCCATATTGGACTTTTAGAGACGAACTCGGTATTGATGGCGAAATATTAATAAAATCCGAAAAGATCGTAGTTCCCTCCAACTTAAAGAAACGCATGCTAGAAAAAATTCATAGTGGTCACCAAGGAATTCAAAAATCACTTAATCGTGCCCGCAGTACCTTGTTTTGGCTTGGAATGTCGGAGGACATAACCAACTACATAAAATCTTGCGCTATCTGTCAGGCAACACAAATTTCTAAGCCAAAGGAGCCGCTTATTGTAAAAACGATTCCAGAACTTCCGTGGCAAATTGTTGCCACTGACATATTCACATTCCGAGGTGAAAATTATCTGCTAATCGTCGATAGCTACTCGAGTTTCTTCGATTTACGTCGACTAGAACGATCCACTTCCAGTGAAATAATAGGTCATCTAAAGTATTGGTTCCGGACTTTTGGAATACCGGTTACACTTGAAAGCGATAACGGTCCCCAATTCGCATCCAAGGATTTTAAAGTGTTCTCGAAGACATGGGATTTCTTTCACCAGACATCAAGTCCCTATCATCCGCAATCGAACGGTCTGGCGGAGAGATACGTCCAGGAAGCAAAAAAACTCTTGAAGAGGTGCTATAAGGATAATACTGATATCGATTTAGCGCTGATCAACGTGCGAAACACACCGCGAGACAAGGGAATGCAATCACCTAATCAGAGACTGATGAGCCGTCTAACGAGATCAACAATTCCAACACTAAAATCTCTATTAAAACCGAAGGTAGTCGAAGATGTCGATCAAAAGATGTTGAAGTCAAGAGTCAACAAAAAGCACTACACCAATGGTAAAGATCGGGAAGCATTCCAACGCGGTGAGAGGGTATGCATACAGAAGGGGGTTCGTGATTGGATATCCGGAGAAGTTAAAATGAAGAGCGATGCCCCTCGCTCTTACATTATTAAAACAGATGCTGGAAAACTTATACGCCGTAATTCCATACATATCAATAAAACTAACGCTTTTATCATTCCAGAAAAAAACATAGTCGTCAATCCACAGCTGCCAACCATGCATTCGCATGTCACTGTGAGTCCAAGGGAAATAGAACAAACTACCACCAATCCATCAGGTGCTGGAGCGAGTACTATCCGAAAGCAGGAAGATAACACTGGTAGCAATGACGTCACTCAAAATAATAATGGTAACTCGATGTACAAAACCAGAAGCGGCCGAATTGTCAAACCTGTTAACAGATACACGAGTGTACATTGAATTCTCTGCTGTCGTTTGGATTGATATTTGATTTATATACATACATACCTACTGAACTTATTTACATGTATTGTTATATTGAAACTTAGTATATACTTATTATATTATACATTCATGAATTCTAACTTATGCTTGTTATTACATGCACTTAATTTTTATGAAACTCATTTGCATATAACTCAATGAACTAAAATTGTACCTTGCACTTGCTAAAATATTGAACTTAAAGAAATCGGAGGATGTAATAGGTTGTGCACTCCTGCCTTACTATGTACTAAACTAACTATATACATTTATATATGTGTTCCTCAATAGAACTGCCAATACAAAATAAAGAGCATTGTTGTACTAACCACGGACGTGTCTACTTCATACTTGTATCGTACATAACAGAATACACGTATACTTATGGAAGGTGACCTATAAACAACGCATTGACGGTGACGTGGCAAATATAGCCAAACTTTCTACTTTTTCATACTTTGACAGCCAGGCGAAATAGCAGCTGATTGGTTAAACAATAGGAAGAACGTCAGCCTTGCTATATTAGCAGATTTATCGTAGCTAAATGTCCGTTTTCTATTATTATTTTCAAACTAAAATTTATTTTCCAAATAAAATAGAACGATATTAATACCTATTTTGTTTTATTAATATGGGTACATGTTTTTGCTCATACGTTCTATACATACATATTGAAACGATTTGTCCTGATATAATAATAATAAAGGGTGATTTTTTAAGAGGTTTAGAACTTTTTTAAAAAAAAAAAACACAAAAAATTCGAAAAAATGAATGAAATATTTATTTGAATCGATAGTTTGAACCTTGCAATTTAATGTTTAAAGATAATTTCATGCAAATGTTGACCGCGGCTGCGTCTCAGGTAGCCCATCCGCTGAGTCCAATTTTGGCATACTCTTTCACACATATCGGCCGGTATCTCACGAATGAATGCATGGATGTTGGCTTCCAGTGCGTCAATCGAAGCGGGCTTGTCCCTATACACATTAGCCTTGGCATACCCCCACAAAAAATAATCTAATGGTGTCAAATCGCACGATCTAGGCGGCCAATTGACCGGCCCGAAACGTGAAATTAACTGTTCACCAAACTCGCCTCGCAATTGCGCCATTGTTTCGCGTGCTGTGTGGCATGTGGCACCGTCTTGTTGAAACCACATATCACCACCAAGTTACTTTGTTTAGCAGCTTCTGAATATGCTCATGTAATAAATCTGAAATAGTCGGTACGTCGGCGACAAGGTTTCCATCGCTGTCTAATTGCCATACTCTTTGATATCTTGGAGTGGCAGACTTAGGTTCTTTTATCAAGTTGCATCTTCTGTTTACTTTTTTTTTGCGATGTATAGTCTGCTGCGTCTTTCGCAATGTGTTGATGCAGTGACCATTTGTTGCAGTAGATAAATTATCAGTAAAGAGTTTCTTACGACATCCGAACCAGGTTTTAAACCTCGAAACATTTGCACGTTCAAATTGTTAGACGATAAGCACATTATCGCGATTATGAATTGAGGATAGCAACATATTAACTGGAGTCCAACAAGGCGAACTAATAAGGCAGAAGGAGATAACTTGATATGGAACTTATACAGAAATTTATTTCCACGATTTGCTTGGATAAAGTATGCCTGATGAATGGAACCCCAGCATCGTTTGCCCGGCTCACATGAAAGGAGGCCTTCTAAACTGCGAAAACTATAGATTTATCAGTCTTGTTAACATAGGGTATCAGTTTTTATCGCCTCCCGAACAACCAAGGAAACTCTATTTAAGACCCTATAGTCCCAATCCTTGCTCAATGCATCCGAAGTATAGACCGTTTCTAAAGCGGATGAAGATATTTTTGGTCGACGGGTTCTGGAGGAGAGGATTCAACGATGAACTCTACGAGCTGTACCTGGTAAAAAGCCTCTCGCCATAGGTGGCACGCACAAGTGGAAGGGAACTCATCCAACTTGCAGTGAGCGACTGTAAGATATCAGCCAAGGTTAGGTTAGGTTAGATGGGTTGGAATAAAAGAAAAGTTTCTTTCCTGCTACACTAAGGTCCTTGTGGACCCATTGTGACGCACTTCATTGGGGGATACGCCGGTGTTGTGCCTTATTTAAGGTTCTTTCCCTCCGCTTGTGGTTACTCAATTTTGTCAAGCCATCCCGATGTCGAAGATATTAGCCAAAGGCCGCGCTAATTTCAGAGGCTTATTGGTTAAAACCCAGGCCCACTTCGGAACGTAGTACAGCCTAAGTATGCAAGTAAGCTTGATTTTTATTCAACGTTGGCGGAGGCACATTACATTTCGTTTTTCCGGATTTCCATAAGGAATTGGTGGCGAACTTTATAATTGTTTTTATTTACGAAATTTTCGAATTTCAGATAAAAAGACAGGATGAATTTGAACTTTCAACAAAAAGTGGCCCTTACATTTAGCAAATCGCCCTCAAAATGGCCCCCGATATTTATTTTTTCGAGGCAACGTTGGGTACAATTCGCACAATATAGGTAGAGAACGGATTTCCTTGAATCACACCTTAAACTTTTGGTCATATTATTTGAAATTAAAAGTGGACAATAGGCTCACATTGGGGAAAACAAAAAGCGAAAAAAAATCAAATAAAATCAAAATAGGAATATTTATGACGAATACAAGGATTGTTTAGGTGAAAATAAAATAATCGAATTCTTAGTCATAATATCGTTTTACTCTCCCACTTGTATCCGTCGGGAATTTCCCAATTTTCGTCATCATCAAAATTTATTGTTCACCGCTGATCTTGTACATTGGCCAATCGGATTTCAAAACAAATAATTTTGCAACAAAATAAACACCCAACAAATATTTTCCCTAAGATCATGATTAAGAAACATGGATTTGTCTCTCTTATGGTTATTATCCCACTCTCGTCGTTCGTTCAGATGACTCAATTAGTAAATCTGTAAACTGTGAACAACATTCCCATTAACAGATAGCACATCTTTGATACATTTAAAATTTATAAAAACAAAATTCAAATTCACCTGATGTGAGAAATTGTGAAATTGACATCGAATTTTCGTACACAAAAATGAATAAGCGAGTATTTTTGACCATAAATATATGATAGGAGAACGAATTTAATGAAACACGCGATTTTCGTCTCTGCGACTGCGACGAACATGTGTTTCTATTATTTGTGCGCCGCGACGAGTTGGGGGTTCTATGGCCATTTGCAGCAGTCACACACTGCGTGTAGTGCAGTAGTTCTACGAAAATTCCAATCTATAAATGCGACTAGTATCTATTTTTGTCCTGCGAGAGATAAACTAAATATGTTGACATAGACATGAAAGGGCTAACGAAATCATACATCACGCGCACGGTACGGGTACGCAATATAAATCCATTCTGTGTGTTAACTTAAAAGAACACCATCAGCTGCGTCGTTGACGCTCTGGGTCGCTTCATCTGACGAAAGAGTAAAATATGTTTATATAGGGACGGGATGCTTTGGAATAATAAGGCCATTCGCACAACTTAACGACGCCATTGAAGTTCACTGCCCGGAATTAACGAACTTTTTGTATGAACTCTAAGCAAAACGTTTAAGTGTTCTGGGGTAAGGTATGAATCACATTTCAATATATTTTTGTGTGGTGTGAACGGTTAACCCCGGCAATTATTATGATTTAATTCATATTTGGCTAGAAAAAATAAATAATATAACATGATAAGTAATGTTTTCTGAGAAGCTAGCCGAGTATCACAACTGCTATAATCAAACAATCAGAGACACCTTATTTAAGATTTGTTAAGTTTCAGCTTAATCAATTTTTGCCCCTTTTGTTTTGGTCATGGCTGAATTTATTTATTTGTGAGATAAATCAGTAGAACCCTGAGAACGTTGTTTCGACTTTTGCTTTGTATTCGTAGATAAAAGTATACTCGGATTTATTATTGGAAAAACTGAATGAATGACAGATGCAAATACCACTTAACCTTCACATGGGCAATATAGATATTTGAACTATCATCTCCAAATATCTCTTTGTTTTTAACTTTCTCGTATACATTAGTATACTAAAGAGAAAGTTATTGCGATCGTCCGGAAATTTCGAACTCAAACTGAGTATGAGGGATGATATTAAGGCTATAGCGAAGTCCAAAAAAGTGGGTCCGCCAATGTCTATCTGTCTGTCCGGGCGCCGTATGGCGAAACGGCTCGAAGGATTTGCTTCAAAGTTCGTATATAAGGTTTTCTGGGTTACATCTTTTAACATTCTGCTTTATCGTTTCAAATAACCGTACCTGCCACACAAATTTTTTTGTGAAAATCACTTATCACTAATTTTTTTGAAGATGTTTCCAAGGATTTCGGTCGTTTTTTGTATTAAGGATATTAAGGATATCTAAAAACGATTTTGAAAAATTGTCGTTTATTATTTGTAAAAATAAGAAAAGATCATATTTTGTTATATGGGTTTAATTTATAAAATGAGGGAAATTTTTTTAAGTACACGAGAAAATTCACTGTGGGATAAAATCAACATGAACAAAAATGAATATAAATCGACGCAGTCCGTGTATAGTATGTTTCAATCGATCTCAAAAATAATATCGGTGGCAAAACGCATCTGTGGTGTGAAAACAGCATTAAGTGTAGTTTCACCATGAACAGATTAAGAAAACATAAATCTTAGATATTTACAGAACATTCAGTAAAACATTGCTTCTTTAACCTTTGAATATACCAAGCAATATTTTTGCACAAATAGATGGTAATTTATAAACAATTTAATATAAATTCCTACAATTTGAGAAGCTTCTCATGATGCTCTTGAGTATTTATTTGGTTTTCTTAGTTAGAAATAAAACTTTAGGTGGTTTAACAAAGTGCAATATTTTCAAAAGCTACTTTCAATCACGTATTATACCCCACGCTCAATAGTCAAACTTATATACCAATAAACCACTGCATCCAGAACATATGTAGCTTGTGCTTGAATTTAAATTGTTTAAAAAAAAGGCATTAACAAAGTTTTTCGAGTTTCGCTAAATAAATATATAAATTTTCAACACATTTAGTTAATCAAAGGAGCTTGTTTTGTTCTAACTTTCTATTGTCTTGTAATGACACAACTTTTAGTTTAGATTATTTGTTTTTTTGACGTTTAGCAACCTTAGCGTTCTCCTACTTAGGTCCTTGTGAATGAATTATTGGATAATGATGAGGACGGCCCAAAAAAATTGATATTTTACTAGCGACACTGAAATATTGGTTGCTAGACACCTTTCTTACCAAAACTGAGCTTTCAATTTCAATTGAAAGGTCATCCGCATTAGGAAGGTCCTCCGCATTTCAGTTTTTATACCCAATCCTAAGAATGAATATATTTGTTTTGACATATAGTTTGTAACACCGCTTAATATTCATCGTAGACCCCTATGTATTTATACATATGTCATTCTGTATGAACTTTTGAGGCCTTTAAATTTATGCTAGGAAGCTCAAATTTGGAAATTATACTCCGTAGGGTCCCGAAATGTTAAATTTTTGAAATGCGCCCACTGCCACGCTCACAATTAAGAAAAAACCTTTTTAAAGCTGTAGTTGACGAGATGAAGGGTAAGAACCTTAACAAAATATGTTTGCCACGCCTACTGTTCATACTACTGCTTTTTTTCAAAAAATATTTTTTTTTATTAAATTCATAGAATGAAATAAAATGCTATCCATCCATGTTTTCACGCTAATAATACTAATACCTTTCATAATATATTTATATGAAAAACTTTTTTTTTCTAGAATAGGTGAATAATTGACTCTAAGCGATAAATGATGCACTATTTCTTTTTTCCAATAAAGCCAAACATACTTATATCTGAAAAAAAAACTTTCAAATATAGAGAGGCATTTCTCTGCTGTTAAAAACTTAAATTTGTATAAATTTTCTTAGAACTCATAAATTGAATTGAAATTTTCGAAATAAGTTATCAAAAACTGTCAAGATCGGTATGCATTGCTATTTCATAATACTTTTTTGTTCACTAGCTATAAAATTAATAATTAAGTGTCTTAAGACAATCAAACTTCAATCTTCAATATTTTTTAAATGGTGACATTTACGATAAAAATGTAAGCGTTCAATTTTCTACAAAATGGTATATATAGGTTAGTTGTACGATCAATTAATGAATGAGATATGAATTTTTTTCCACTGGACCTTCCTAAGAGCTCATTTTTGGTAAAAGTTTTCTAGAGGTGTCTAGCAACCAATAATTCAGTTTTGCTAATAAAAAAATAAAATCTATTATTTTGACCCACCCTAATGATGATAATAACTGTCTTTGATAATATGCTTTTCTCAGCACATTGACGTAGTCAGTCTATTCTATACATCCAACCTAACGTATGGCTAGTTCTTCAGTCCGATTTTTGATAGGACATCTTCTGATCCATCTTTTCAAATATACAAGTTTAAAAACATCTTAAAATGTCCTTCTAAAGTGAAGAGCGTCGTTAAAAAACAATAAAATATCTTTGGTTTAACGACCGTAGTTACAAGTCCCACAAGTACTAACATTTTACTCAAGCAATTAAAATGCAATTTTCCGGTAAATAATAAATCAGTTGCCTGCCTCATCTAACTGAATTACTAAATCAAAACAAAAAACATGCATAGTTAGTTACAAGTAAGTTAATTGCGCAACAATAACTGCTCAGGCTCAAGGTGCCCAACAGCAGAAATCACTGGGCAGTGGCCGGCCACCTAAATCAGCATCACAGGCGATCGATCACACGGAACTATGTATATTCCATTTAGATGTCAGTTTGCTGAAAATGGTCAAGACAAGTCTATTTCAAATCAAAGGTAAACTACATGTCGATGACGCCACATTCTGCCAGTCTGCAGTCTCAGCGCATTGTTTAACGATGAAAATTTGAAAAGTGCTTGTCTTTCAGTCGGTGTGCTGTTCGACTGCTCTTCTTTCATTGTCTTCTCTCGCGTAGAGAATATTTTTACTTCATCTTCATCTACAGATACATAGTACAGACGAGATAAAGATACTAAAATATTTTAGTGAATTTACCTACGATCTATAGTATACTAGTGGATACAAAGGAAAAATAAAAAAATAATTTTCATTCCGAATGAAAAAGTGCCAACAAAAATCGTGGCCACAAAACACAACACAACCCAACGGCAAGAGAACATTTTTAAAAATAGATCAGTTTTTCACGAGTTTTCCGATCAGTTGCACTACATTTTTTAAAGCACACAAAATCTGGTTTCGTTTGTGGCTATTCTTCAGAGAGAAGGAAAATTTTCAAAAACAAAATTTTCGCATTTTCTCAAAAATTTTCTTTGTAAAAATCGCGTGAAAGTGCGAAATTCAATTGAATAAATTTTTTTGTTCATTAAACACGCGTTAATATGTAAATAGAAAAAAAAAATATTTATATAAAAACCAAAAGCCTCTCCATATGTATATATGTACATGCCTACATACATACATAAATACCGCTAGTCATTTCGTAATTAAAATTGAACACAACTACCAGTGCGGATAAGTCCTTTGTTTCGATTCCAAGATCACTTGGCTGGTGCAGATATCTACATTATTATTCACGAAGACAACACAACGGTAATAATTACAAGTCGCAGTTTGGTTTCCTTTTGTTCAAGAGTCCATCGCACTGCGTCATCCGGCGAGGTATTGTCTCTGTGCGTGTCGATATAAAATCCAATTGAGCCGCGAGGAGCATGGGCAGTTCTGAATCGTCACTCCTCATGGACGAAGGAGAGTCTAGCAGTTCAACAACCAATCAAGAGGAATTTGTCCACGATCCTGAGGATCCTTGGTGGTGGGAAATAGAAAATCAAAATTTACTCCTCGATGTAGTTAGTGATGAATTAGATAGTGCGTCAGGTACCAGTGCATCGGCAATAGTTCGAAATCAAAGTGTAGTGTCCAGTGACGTGGTGATTGGAAGTAGTACATGTCCACACCCAAGTGCGTTTGAGAGTGATGAAAGTGTGGTGCTAAAAAAGAGTGCGGAAATCGAAGCCGAAATTGATGCTACCGTTCGCAAGGAGCAATCATTAGAGGAATTTAAAGAAGAGTTAAAGGCAAAGCGAATGGCTAGACAGACGGCGGTGAATGATCTCCGGGAGGAGATTCAATCGTTGAGAAGACAACTAGCCGAGGAGAGGGATAGCTCAAGACGTGAGTCTGCTGAACTGGAAAATGCCGAGGCAAGTGGCGGCGCCGCTGTCACCGCTGCCGACGAGGAGAAAAAGAAACTTCTGGAAGAAAGCGATAGAGTGTTCGCCCAGCAGGTATCCGACGATCAAGTCGTATCGGAGAGTACGAACCCAAAAGTGCAATTGGCCGAGGCACAATTAGCCTTGCAACTAGCAAATGCGGATAATTTATCGCTGAGCACAGAATTGGGAGTTACAAGAAAGCAGGTAGTTTCGCTGAAAGAAGTCGTCGCATGTTGCAAGCAAATGATCTCCATGAAGGAGGAACAAGTTACACAGGTGAGTTGGACGGTGCAATTTATTTGTGTGAGTATGACACACCTCACAGACGTATGCCAAGTTCAGAGGCATTTGTTTTGTTTTTATGTTGCGTTGCTAGCATATAGGGTTGGCTGACACCTTGAACTACAAATACGAAATAGATTTCGAAGCAAATGAACTAGCTAAGCGGTGTGTTTGTTGTTGTGTCACCTTAGCATTATTTTAGCCCCAATTTATTTGAATTTCTTATCAAGGACTAGTTGACTAATTGGGTCGACGATTTGGGTAACGATGGCATGACGTTATTGTGCGCTGCAGTTTATATTTATTTAGAGTATTTTTCTTTCTTATAGTTTTTGACGATAAAGACGTCGTTGCTCTGCCGCTTAACAAAATTGCTAATACCATATGATATGTTTTATTTTTTTTTCGACGTTCAATCTTTCATTGCGTGTCCAAAAGGACTAAGAAGATTGGTTTTGATTGAAATCAAAGTGCGACTTTTCGAAGTGGCTTTTGCCGACAGTCTAAAAGTAGTCTTTGTCTTTGCTTCAAGGAATCACATGTCCAAGAAATTTTCCAATTCCACTATGGAGAATTGTTTTACCAGCTGAATGGCATGTAGTGAGTTAGGTTAAGTGGCGCCAGCACAAAAAAAAAAACAAAACAGTGACGCCAATACATGGTCCATTGTGGTACCACAAGGATCAAAGACTCGTTAAAAAAATTTTAGTCTTTCAAAAAGTGATTGGGAGTTTTAATGTCAATGTTAGTGAGATCACTTAGATTGGCAAAGCAGGAGATGGAGCTTTCAAAGAGATATTTTCGTCCTTTAAACTTAGATTTTAGAAGATGAAACTCAATTTTTTTACATTAGAGCTTTTTAAAAATGTGCTTTGTACGATCCCAGTCGTGTGTTATCTTTTTTTTAAATAATATACAGCGGCCGACATAAATCAACGCACACTTACTTTCAATTGATTTAGACTCTCTTATATTTACGTATAAGTCACATCAGAATGTTACAATATTTTAAAGATGATATTAATGCAAATCCGACGGAAATAAAATGTATACTAGTTGGGTCTATAATCTGTTCAATTTATATTTTCACTACATGGAAGATAGGATTTTTGCCTTTCACGCTTACTTTAATGGATTTCAATAAGCTTAATAAAACACAATAAGCGAGAGCCAATTTGGCGATCATTCTCCTCACATGGCTATGGAATATTACAAAAACAATTTCAATGTAACTCAGGGGCTCTGATTTCTTATTTCAGTGGCAATTTCTTAAGTTGAGTGCCATGCAAATACCAGCAGGTACCAATGAAGACCATGTTTTGAGAAAAATGCATTTGTAATAAAAATCTTAAATGCGTAGTTTTTATTAGGTCTATGAGGTAATTCTTATAACTATTTATTTTTTCCGTAATTAAACTAGGTTTATAAAATATGTTGAGTGGTTTTTGTAGTTATATTTAATAGTTCTGCAGTTATATCACTTCGAGTAGTTATACCTCGAAATCGGCCATTTTCACTTTTACTGCATATAACTTGCGTTGGGGTGATAGTAGACCCCACTACCACACCATTTTATTTTCGACGAATTTCCATTAATTTCACCATAAAAAAGTGATGATGTGACTTACACGCATAAATAGGATACTTCAATTTAAAGTTAGTGTACGGAGATTTATGTCGGCCACTGTAGAAGAATATACGTTTTCTTTTACTTTATTTATAAGTATACTCACAAGATTGTTTTTAGTCCCACTAATTGTGAGTCCAATTAAATACATAAAATAATAATTTGTCTCGAACACAGTAACGGATAATAAATATAAAATAATATAATTCTTTAATTTGTATTTTAATTGTTGCGTTACGTCGAATTTATGTATATTTTTCTTCCACATTAATTGGAATTCATTTTTAAACAAGAATGGATAATAGGGTATAACTGTTTTATATATATGTATTGACTGTTTGACGTGGGTGTAGTGGCTTAGTGGTTAAGTGGGTTGCACCACTAAGCGAGAGGTCGCTAGTTCAAATCCCGACCTGTACCACCTGAAAGTTTTTATTCGCTGCCCCACCTCTTGCGAACGTCTGACAAACATCCCAGAGTGAGAAATGTCATGAGAAGCTTCTCAAAAATAAATTGCCGTTCGGTGTCGGCATTAAACTGTAGGTCCCATCATTCGTGTCAAAAATATAACTTCGCACACACAATGTTTGGAGAAGCTAGGCTTTAGGTCCTACGCGTAATATTTTTTTTAACTGTTTGACACATTAGAATACATGTATCAGTTTGGCGGTTTCCTAGCTTTGAACGAAAGTCTTCTATTCAATAGTCGACTTTATTTGACAAATGACAACCTTGCCTTCGTTTCACAATAACTGGGAAAACTGATTACACCAAACTGCCAATTGAAGTTTCAAGTAATTTACTAGTGGTATCAATGCAAAGCTAACTCTGACTGTTAAGTCGATCCTTAAGTTTATCAACAAAATAGCCTTTAAGATAAAACCCAAACACTTTTCTCATATATCAATAAAACAATTATGAAAAACTTAGATATTATATTTATGATGAAATTTAATTATTTATCATGAAATTGTTATCTGACAAACGTAATATTTGTTAATGGGAGGGCTTACTTTGTAGATAAATTATGTATCGAACTAGATCTTCACTCAAACAAGCCCTAAGTCATCTGCTAAGAAGAAAATTTAAAAATACCTAATGAATGAATCATTCTGACAATATAGATAACAGTCGAGAGTTAGACAATAGTTTGACCAAAAGCTGTTAGAAATTATGTCTTCAATTTTTAAAACTAAATAGCGGTTTTACAATACATTAAGAGTATTATCTGCAGTACTCTCCGATAAGTAGCGCATGTCGTAAACGGCGACTAAGAGCTAAAATCATGTTTAAGGCCGTACAAACTAAGTCTTTATGGAGCTAATTCCCACTTTAAAATAAGTTAATATCAACCACTTAGTTATTCTTGCTCAGACTAATATATGCCTTGATTTTTGTTTTAGGTTATAGTCCGTTATAGTGTTTTTGGTCGTCTCAGACCTTTGGATGTTTTTAAAGATTTCAGCCCTTTTATGCCTCATCATTTTTTTTAACTCGCGTATCTCTTATCCCGAAGAATGGTTCAGGACGTATGCAGGGTTCAATTACCTCTTGCCAAGGTTCCTCGTTGTCCATAATGCCCAACCAAGCTGGGTATCCAATAGATGGTGACTCTGTTATTCTTGCTTAATATGTTTAGTCTTTGCAGGCATTCATAGGCGTAAAGAGTATAAAATGCTGCTTAGCTAACTGGCATGATTTCTGTATTGTAATTTTTGAAGATCATTTCGAAATTTATTTTAACGCACCTGTAAATGGCGCATATTTTGGTTTGACCTCAGTCTTTTTTGAATTTTTTTTTTGCTTAGAAATTGGATTTCCCAAAACCTGACACGACGACTTGGGATTATTTGGTGATGCAAAGAAAGGTTGAACATTGATAAATAATACGAGCAGTCCTTGTTAAAAAAATTATAAAAAAAATGCAGGCCTTAAATTCATAAACATTTACGTCTGATTAGCTTCAGTGACAAAGTTATCCGAAACCGGGAACTTGCCGATTTTTTTTAATAAAGCATTAGCGAACCTCATAAGAAAATTGGTAGGCTTGTGCTCCCTTAATATTATTCATAGCTTCGGGGAAAAATAGGCTTCGCCATCTGTTTGACAGCAATTGTGCCGAGATGGTAAAAATTCCCTTAGCCTTCTGTCTTCAATTGAAGTCTTAAATCAGGTGTTTCAAAAGATTTTAAAGGTAAGAGGTTTCAATATGCAACTCTACACTTAGCCTTCTTCAAGTTTACTGAACTAAAGTTAAAGGGAAATGAGCCTTTTTTTGTTAAGCAAGACAAACCTTGCATAATACATTTGCAAATAATTACGAAACTCATGTCATTTCATAGCTTCGGTGTCAAAAGGTGGTTGACCCAAAAATTATTAAGAAAAATGCACCAAATAAATTTCTGTACATTTTGTAATTGTGCCAAAATTTGTAAAATCCGTCATTTTTGTCATAAATTATTTATAAATTATTGCAAATATTTTCTCATGAAATATTAATCACAAATTTTGTTGTTTCTTAATTTTCTCTTGAACATACATAGCTTAAAGGAAAGCTCCGTGAAATCGAGGACTCATTAGCCGAACGAGAATTAAAATTAATGTCAGACAATTTACGTCAGGAATACGATAGACAACTGGCCAATATGAGGACATTACGTCAATTGTACGAGGAAAGGGCACGTGTCTCAGCTGCTGAGAGGGAGAACCTACAACGACAGATCTCAATTAAGAAGGACGAAGTTGAGGTGGAAAAGGAAAAGTGAGTACACAAACAAAACGAAAAAAAAAAAATCAACATCTTATTTCTGTTTAATATTGCCTCTTAGAGAGTGACAAGGTCAAGTGAATCAAAATGAGAAAAAAAAAAAAAACAAAATATACAAAACACAATAAACCTCATAGATACTTGCTTGCACTGTTGTGTGCTTTGGCTGATTGATTCTATCAATCCAAGTCATTCTGTTTTGTCTGCTGACAATCTTTGTAGTTCTTTTATTTTCATATAAATCACTGCGAACGAGTATGCATCTCTAGCTGTATATCTATTCGCATGCGAATGTATATGTGTCTCTGAATCATGTGATTTAAAATAATAGGTGAGGTATTTAAGTAAGTGACGGGGACAAAAACTGTTGTTTTTTTTGTTTCGTCGCATTTCAAGAAAACATTTTTCTTATACTTTAAATGTCACACATGCGACACAAATTATGTGCGCTTAAAAGTTAGTTTTTACGTATCCGCGGCGTTTTTCGCGAATTATATTCGACGAAAAATCTTAATAGGCTAACCTGCGTCCGCATAGGCATTAAATAGAATCGTTTTTGGTTCTAAATGCGATTTTAAAGTGTCGAAATACGTTTTAATTTTAAAACTACGACATCGCATCGGCCATGCAATCTGCGCAACTGTCTGCGGGCTGTTGGCTAAAAAGTACAAATATTTGCAAATAGTGTATTTCGCTTTGGGGCAAATTTATTTTTTTGAGCTTCGAAAACAACAACACGAATTGCAGTTGTATATTTTTATTTCAGGCGCCATTAAATCATGCCCGGTCTAGGCATTAGGAGGGGGATTTTAAAAATTTCTGAATGACAAAATTGACTGAAGAACTTAAGGACTTGTCCGCATATTTATAGCAGAATGCAGGATTGAACGAAAAATAGTGATAATAAATCGTTGGTTAATTGTGGGTTTGTCCTGAGCCTATTTTATGAACTTAACAAGATGCAAATCTAATTTTCTGTCTACTAAAAGTAACAAAATAAACTGTCTAAGCTAAGCTAATCATTTGATTGTTATGAAACTTACACAGTTTTTGGAGTGAGAAATATCCGTAGTTCAAAAGTTTTCCAATAGATGGCACCTAATACAAAAATCGTGCAACTCCCAAACGACTTTACTTATTTAGTCGATACGATGGTTTATAGCTGGATATAATGCAGTAGGTGACGATTCCACAAAAACCATATTAAGTCTTTCTCCTGCTCTAGTAGTTCATCAATTAACCATATTCAGTTTGTATTTTTATAATTTGTATTTTTATAATCTGTTATGAGTATTAAGAAATCCAATTCATCACGCCACTTACAGAAGCACTGTTTGCCAGGACAGGCAGACTAACGAAGGCATCTTACTTACTAACTTAGGCGGCGCTACAGGTGCGGGGTGAACCTGGGCCACAACTAATAAGCCTCTCCAATTAGCGCGGTCGTTGTCAAACTGCCTTCAGATGGGCACTCCAAGTTGGACCACATATCTTCCGACGAATCTCTCTCTCAAAACGACCAAGGATATCTTTATCCGCTATAAAACGAATCCATGCTTGGGAACCATAGAGCTGGACTGGGGTTATGACGATCATAAAGAGAATTTTCTTAGTTTTTACTACATAGTCGGCATATATAAAACATAAAATAGAAATCGCTCCCTGTACAATTAAAAAAAATCAATCCACCCTAAAAAACTAGTAATAACAACTTCAATTACGATTTTCCTCCTTTTTCCGCAAAATATAGAAGTGTAACATGGCCAAAGTACATATATGGTTTTATATACCTACATTTCTATATAAATTGTTAATCACTTGCATCTCATTTGAATAATTTGCATCCCGTTTGTGTAAACAAAAGTTTTCAGTTCCTTATACGTGTAACCTTTCCATTAAAATTACTTTCGCCTGTATAAAAAATACAAGCGTTTAAGAGGTATTTATGGAAAAAAAAGAATACCATTCGATTTATTTTTGGATCCATTTAAAATACACGCGACTTTTTAAATATAGAGATTCCGAAAAAATACAGATTTTTAATTCTAGAACTTCCATTAAGTATTATCTATTTCTAGAATTTTGTTATAACCTTACAGCAGTTTGTTATAAGTAAAAAAGTATGTTTACATTTTCCAATGTTTGCTTGTAATGTGCATAGTTCTCGATGACGAAATTTTAAGTTTTGGTTTGTTTAAGGAAGTGATTGGCACATTTTTAACGAAAAGACAAAGAATTTCGTTATTGTTTACGCGTAAAAGTTTCGAAACATGCTAATCGCATATTGGGATACCAAGGCACGAGATATTTATGGTTACAATACAGATACGCATTTAGCTTGTGCACACAAACAACAGATTTGTTGTATCCGCTTCCGGGGCTTTTTATCCTTTATTCTAAAGAATTGTTGTTCATACTTTGATCCCCACAAGGATTTGAAAAAAAAAAAACAAATTGTATACCAAATGAAGTCTTTTGTGGAACAAATTTACAACATCTAATTTTTTGCTTAGTTTAAAAAAAATGTTTTGAAGGTGGAAATGTGCCTAACAGCTCAGAATAATTTTGCGGTAATATTTTATGTCGTTTTCCATTCACCCATTCGCCATGTTGGAACTGTTCCAACTGCTGTCAAGCACTGTTCTAACTGCTGTCAGTGCTCTTCTAGCTTTTTTGCGAGTACTGTTCCGGTTCTCACTACTTCCAACACGCTTGACATGTTCTTTGGAAACATTTGGTTAGAACTACTTCGACTGGGTGAATCGAATCGGAAATCGACGTATAAATGGCCAAAACCTAAAGAATAAATGTGAAATGTCAAAATGACAGTTAACAGCTTGACAGATGGCAAAATAGCTGTTACCATTCAAGATGCAAACTCTTTATTGGTAAAACCCTTCATATGAAAATATGAATAAAGCTTATTCCCAGATCGACAGATTGGTCATTTTCAGTTTTAAATTTTTATTCCTACCTACCTCGAGGGAGAAACCATAAAACCCTTAATAACGTATTTACCTTTTTTGCAGACAGCACCCTAATGTAATTGTAATTATTTTCCATTTTTGCAGAACAAAAAGCGTAGAAGAGCGTAATGCGGGCCTTCAAAAGGAACTGGAAAACATGGGAGAAGAGTTAAAAGCCCTAAAGGAACAGTGCAGTGAGCATAGATTCGAAAATAAAACCCTGAAAGAGGAAATGGGCGCTGTTAATAAGGTAAACAATGTTCTATCCGCGAACCAAAGTACCGTGAAAGTAATTTCTCTTCCTTGGGTTTTTTTTTCGTTTTAATTTTTTGTATTTTTTTTTCTTGCCTTAATGCAGCTTTTTAGCCAAATGCTAATGGGTTTTAATGGAACAAACAATCTTGATATCGATCGACTCACTACAATGCTGGAAGAGAATCGAACTCTATTAAACGACATGGCCACAAAGGAGGCGATCTCCGATGGTGCTACGCTGCCAAAGTTATTGTTTGAACTGGTACAGCAGGCGGCTGTGGCCAACATTCAACCCAGTGAAACTGAATCGTCGTCCTGTTTTGCTGCAGGCCAACTCAGCCAAGCAGAAGAAGAGGATTCCCGTGAACTAACGAGATATTGCACTAGCTCCACGGTGCGCACCACAGCAGTACCGGAAACACAATATCCTTCATCGCCATCCGCTGCCGTCGCTGCATCGTTATTCACAACGCCAACTATCTGCGGGGTGCCAACTATTGAAGCCGACATTTCCTCTGACGGAAATGCTGAACAAGCGGCCAGTGGCTGTAGTGCAACCACCAATACAGCCACAAAGAGCGATGAATCCGCACATGTTGATGTGCAGCAAATGCACAACCACCACCGCCAGCAACAAGGAAATCTCGACCACAATCAGTCGGAAGTTATGGTAAAAGTTGCATCAGCCGAAGAAATCATCGGCAATCTACCAAAAGTTTGGAAAGTGTTGATGGAGCTTCTAAGTCACCATAAAATCGAGCGCGTTCAATTTAAGGAGAACGGACAGAGTGAGGATTGCTTTAAATCTGTGGAAACCCCTAATGGACCGAAGGCGGAGTTGAGTGTTAGCAAAACTTATATCAAGCTAAAGGTAAGTACGGCATGCATATGGTTGTCTGTGATTTTGGAGGATGGAAGGCTTTTGGCTGAAAGTGATTTTTGGTATCTGTGAGAGGTGAAAGCCGTTGACATTTTTTTTGTAGAAGTGCGGTTGATGACAAAGTCGTTTATAATAGTTAAATGGCTACCAATAGATGCTTAGATATTTTGGAGTAGCCTATTTTATGAGACCTTTTTGCGGTTTCTTTTTACGCGATTCCATAGTAACAACTTGAAATTTAAATGTTCTTCAAATGAGAATCGCACATGATTAGGAGTAGTTTGTTTTGTCACTTTTGAGTGTATTAATCCATTTATATCACCAGCTAATCCCCGTCTCTTTGCAGGATCTCATATTGGAGAAGAAATCCCTGGTTAAAGAAACAAACCGCCTCAAGACTCTTAACTGCCATTTGGAATACCGCCTTAACGAGCAAGAGAAACGCTTGAGTACTGTCAGTTTGGAATTGCAAAAGACATGGCACTTGGTTGGTAAGATGCAGCGTCAGCACCGTCAACTGCATACCCAGGAGCAGATTCTTCGTTATCAGTTGCAACAGAAGCGACGTTTGCTAAGCGAATTAAAGGAAGAGTTGGAGTACTGCCGTCGCAAGTGGGCGGCAGCGCGGGCTAAGAACGATGAAAGCCAATTGCAATGTGACGACTTGCGAAGAGAATTCGCTAAAAGGAAGCTGCAGGACGCTCACAATTCAGCCGAGAGTGGTTATAGCGATGGACCTGGGTCCGATGAGGATGATGCTGCAGCGGCAGCTGCCGCTGCGGCGAAGAATTCGGCATCCAAAAACTGGGCGGATATGTTTGAGGTGAAAAAGACAATAAAGCGCATGCAGAGCACTTCTCCCGGAAGGTCGGGGCATCAGGGCGACGAGGAGTTGCGTTGGAGTAGTGCCCCACCTACGATCAGATGGCCGACAGATGATAGTTTGTTGTTACTGGACGATGAACCTTCTACTTCATGTAGTGGAGCGCTGCCGAAGAAAGGACCACGCAGATCCAGAAGTAAGATAAGAGGTTCTGATGAAGATGACGAAGAGCGGGACATAGAAGGTAGTCCGGAGAGTGAACACAGCGACAGGGCGACCAGAATTCAAAGACTCGAGGAGCAGTGCAAGTCGCTTATAGCTGCTGTTATTCAAACGTCTGACAACCGAGAGCGATTGGAGGTACAACTTTGTCGCTTCCAGGATGAGATTGCCCCAGCACAGTACGCTGTGCCACTAGATGAATATCTCGCAAATAAAACACGAGAACGTATGAAGCGGGCAAGCTCCGCGCCAGAGATCAATGATGGAAAGTCGGATGGAGGTTGCTTGACTCCTCGCGAAGAGGAATATACCAGAAAACGATCGGAAAGACTTGGGCGATTGGAGGAGGAAAGTCGTCAATTGATGAATAGAATTAAGAGGACCTCGGATAGGGGAATGTCTCTTCGTTCTTCTCTGGAGAAGATCCATTCAAGACGTGCTCTAAGCCGAGAGGGTAGCTTCGAAAGTAACACCGAAGAAGTAGCAGCTCCAGAGGAGGTCGATGATTCTACCAAAGAGACTGAAGCGGCAGCGGTTATTAACAAAGAAGATGATCTTAAACTCCTTTCAGAACGAGAGGAAGAGTACACAGCGCGACGTGCCGAACGCCTGAAAAGACTCGAGGAGGAAAGCAAACTTCTTCTGTCTAAACTCTCCAAAAACTCAGAGCGTGGAACCACCTTCAATTCCAAGTTGGATGCTCTTCACGAGAAATACGGCAGCGAGGAGAGAGATGAGTCCACACACAAAACAACCGCAAATATTGAAGATCGCCTTGAGAATGTCGCTAAGATGTCAACCAATAGGGAGGAACGATTAAGGATTCTGGAGGAAGAAGGTCGCCAGCTGCTCAACAAACTCTCAAAAACCTCTGATCGCGGCTCGAAAATGATTGATCATCTCAGCGAACGCGAACAGAGTAGAAATCTAAAGGCTTCACTTGAACAAGCCAAAGATAGCAGTAACCCAGAGGTGCTAACTGGTCCAATATTGCCCACTCCGAAGACTGTCGCCTGCAGTAGCATAGTTTCCGAGGAGATCACCGAGCGCGTTGTTATAACTCGAACCCCCAGCCAAATAGCCCAGTCACAGGGCGCAATTCCGAAAGCAACTAAACCTCAATTTAGCCAAAGCTTAGATAGTGAACCACCGGTGGTTAAACCCAAACCGACTACGAAGCTCTGTGCAGCCGCAGGTCGATCACGCGTTGTCACCTCAAAGAAAATTCCAGAAGCAGAAAGTCTCGAGGAGATGGTCAGACGTCTTAGGAATCTTCCATTTCCCAGTGAAAATGCAACAGAAACACCTAAAGATTCATCTACTTCAAAGGAATAGGAAGTGCGTGGGAGCATGACCACAAGTGACTTAAATTTAATTTTACCTCTTTCAGGGACGACACTGTTTTACATTTTAATCGTATATTTATAGCTTTAAGGAATACCAACCAACCAATACATTAAATACTTTCTCTATTTCTTTATTTCGTTTCAATAAAGTTTGCTGATTGTGAAAGAACATCGCGTCATTGTGTTTCATTTCGAAATCGTTCGGATTTGTTTACTATTTGATTGGTTTGTCGCTGGCTTGCTTTCAATGGGTTATCCTTGGTCAACAAGTTAGTTTCGGTTGCAGCTACTTTATTGCTTTGTGCAACAATAAATGCCAATGCAGAGGATAAAAGAGTGTTCTTAGTGTAGGGCGTCTTCCCGCTATTATTATAAAAAAAGGGGATGGATGCAATCACAACCAATTTTGCTTTATTTTCTTTACATTGATCCAGGTCCTGATTAAATTTCTGGCTCCTCGCAAAAGCTGAGGGTAGTTTTTTGTCTGTTCCATCCAATATTGTTGCATCTTTCAAGTTAATTAAAAGTTGAGGGAATGAGATTTCAACGAGAGATTTGATGAAGAGGAAAAATAATCACAGCTTTGTAATCAGATTTGTGAGTATCGATTTGAAAGACTGGATGAAGGGTGGGTGTTATTTCTGCGTGGTTATCGAGAGCAAAACCCTTTAAGTTAAAATTATGGAATTTTATATAAATCCCATTAGCTTAAGTGTTATTGTTTGGTTTATTAATTGCTGAATTTTCGAAATAAGTTCTAAAGTCGTCATTGGATCCACAAGACTAAATTACATCAACCGTGAAGTTGTCAGATGCACTAAACAGAAGCACGAATAAGCAGCATATTGTTCCGATAACAGTAAGAAAATCGATCAAAAAGAATAGGATGGACCATCTGATTTTTAGATAACGCGTTTTTTTTTACGACGTTAACTTTATATGTTTTGATATTTGAATTTTGTGAAAAGTTAATTTTCAATGGCGTTACATTGAAGGAATGGTGGTACATAGGTACAGAAGCACTTTACTTTAAATCGCGGAATAACCGCTATCTTCGGTAATCAAAAAATGCCAGAGTAAATTGACAGCAGTTGTTCAGCTGTCATCGATGAAGATTATTCGCGTGACGAAGCTTGGTCGTATTTGAATTGACTTGTTACAGATGACAGTTGACAACTGGCTCATAAGAGGCTTAAAATGACATGTAACAGTTGATAGGTTTCAGAATATAGTTCACAAGATACATTTCCTTCTTTAATTTCTCACCATTAAGCACCGTTAAAACGTCGTTATTGACTGTATTCCTTTTAGAATGAAACTAGCAGGATGACCCACCCTATATATTGTTCCAAACCATGGAATACCATTGAAATGCATGCACACTTACTATCGTATGTATAACAGCAACGAATGCGGTCAAATGGAACTGATACGCTTTAGTAACTCCTGGTCTCATCCGCATTCGGGCAATCTGCCTTCCATATAGGAATGTACCTTAAGGATGGAAATTGCATTTTAAATATTTAGCCAGAAGGATATTCTCCTATAGCTTAGAGATGATGTCAACTGAATTTTTTCATTTCCATATCATTGCCGCAGCTAAATGAAAGAAGATGGAGGAAGGAAAATTCCGTACAATATTTGAGCGGTAAAAACCGGAATGGTTTGATTATTTGCGATTCAATGGAGTGCCTAATGTGTATATAGCCATTTGTGTGCTTGGAAGAACACCAACAAAGTTTATCTTATGTTGGATTGAAACACCAGTTTGGTGGTGACATTGAGTTTGTGTTTTTCAATTTCATAAAGAATTTTTTGGAGGCGCTTTTAGCCAAAATGTTTAAAGAAAATCACAAAATAATCATAACAAAATCTTTTGAAAATATAATTTTTGATATCGCACACATTCACATAAAAATGTACATGGCTTCATCCATCCATCCATCAATTTACAATCCTTCATCCCAAAAAATTTGTATGAATAAAGGACTTCCTTGCTTAACAAGCCAGTATAAAGAAAACCAAAAAAGTTTGTCTGCCAAACCTGTTTGTCTCGGTTCCTCGCTTGATGCCTCCAGTTATGCACACCAATTTGGTTGAGGTCGTTCTATTTGTGCGCGCCACCTAGGGTGGGGCCTCCCTCTGCTGCGTTGTCCCTCAGACGTGGATTTGAAGACTCATGGCGCTGGAACGTTTTTGTCCATACGCATATGTGGACATTTTGTATTTTTTGCTTTTGGACCAGGCGTTTGGTGCAGCGTCGCTGCAAAGAGCGTGAAGTTGAATCTTTTTCTCCACACTCCATCATCACAAACTGGACCGAATATCACCCGAAGAATGTTTCTCTCAAAGCATCCCAGAAAGTTTTTATCCACTTTTGACAGGGTCCATGCTTCTGAACCATGCAGAAAGATTGGGATGGTTAAGGTTTTATATAATATCTCCTTAGTTCTATGAGAGAGGACTTTACTTCTTAGATGCCTTCTTCTTAGCCCGAAGAAACAGCAATTGGCAAGAGTGATTCTTCGCTTGATCTCTGCGCCGAATTCATTTTGTGAAGTAATAGTGGAGCCCAGGTAGACAAAGTCTTTAACTCCGTCGAAGTTGTATCTTCGTATCGTCCATCGTGACGTTTTGTCCGAGTCGCCGATGTTGAGAGTCCTTTATCGTTGATAGCATATACTTCGTTTTGTCTTCATTAACAACCAGACCCATCTTCGCCGCCTCCGCTTCGATGCTAACTCGCCGCGTTCTCCCAATAATATCAATATCATCAGCATAGGCAAGTAGCTGAACGGACTTTTGAAACATTTTACATCTGGTGTTGGCATGTGAGTTTCGTACAATTGCTTCAAGAACGATGTTAAAGAAAATACATGAAAGCGCGTCACCTCACCTCAAACCTTTTTCGACATCAAATGACTCAGTGGTGTTCTTGCCGACTTGGACGAAGCACATCCTGCACAAACGGACGAGTTTGGCGGGTATGTCAAAACTTGACATGGCTTTGTGTAATTGGTTCCTATATACGCTACCATAGGTGACTTAAGTCGATAAATAAATGGTGTGTGTCGATCTGAAATTTCTAGGTTTTTTCCAAGATCTGTCGGAGTGTCGCAGTGACAGAATTTGGTCCATGGATATCTTTCCTGGCCTAAAACCACACTGATATGGCCTGATCAGGTTGTTGGCGAAAGGTTTAAGGCGTTCACACAAGAATTAAAAAGACGTCAACTGAGTTTAAAAGTAGAGTGAAATCTTAAAAGAATGTACTCATATGGTGTATATGCAGATATACACTCGAAGAGGAATGACAGAAAAAAGCCAAATAGAACACTATGTATATTTATTACAACTAAAGTTAATGTGTCCCGGTTGAAGAAAAAATGCCAACTGAACAAAGACCATACATCGTCGCGCAGTAGACGATGCAACAAAAAACGATTACGGTTAATATTATGTGTGAGAAAAGTTAATACATAAAATATGAGTCGTATACTTTTGACATAGGGTTGCCACTCATCTATTTTTCTTATACATATGGTTGAATTCTATTGAATGCTCCAAAAAGAATGGACTTCAATCTGAAATCTTTAATTGAATGAATTAAATCATTTTTAAGATAATTCAAAAGAATGAAATGTCAACATGAATGCAATCTTTTACAACTCTGGTAAATATAATGCATCTTTCATGCATTCGCCAACGCTGCATTTGATAAAAGTGTACGGAACAACCATTTATTTCGGATGAGTTTCTTTTTATCATCGAAATTAAAATATTTACTTCCTTTACCGTACCTAACTATAGTAGAGTTCCTTATAGAGCCTACGACTATAAGAAAAATGGCAGGTTTTGAGGTTTCCTATACTAATTATTATTTCTGAGAATAAACTGGCTTGGGTGGAAAAGGGTTTTCCAATGCATTTATGGTTTCTCGTTTTTTACCATTAAAATTGAAATAATAACTGTACCTGCCCACACTCATAAAAAATTGGTCTAGGCTTTGTGGTTTAAGAATGTACCTTCTAATTATTTCTGAGAAGTCGCGTGGATGACAAAGGACTTTTCCAATATATCTCAAGTATTCTTAGAACTAGAATATGTACCTTGCTTTTTAAAAATTTGGTACATTATAAATATAAACACACACAATGTCACTGAAAAAACCCGTTTATTTTAAGTTGAAAACGCAACGAATGAAAAAATTGTTTGTAGGTTCAAGTGCTACCACATTTGGCGAACATTTTGCTTTCATCTCACCTGTAAGGCAGGAAAATGATTTAAATTGCGCAAAATGTTTTTTTGCAATGTAATTTGAACATTTTTCTAACGTTCCGTTAAAATTATTTTGAAAAATTATAATTTTCAAGAAATTTTTCAATATGCGTTTAGTTCATTTAAATTTATCAACAGCAAAGTTCATATCTCGTTTAATTGGGATGTTCGGAAATAAAGCAACCACACTTGATTAACGTTAGCATGTGAAAATATGAGTAAATCAAAACGAAAGCGTGGCATAAATGTGTCAGCATGTGCAAATTGACGCTATTTGAATGATAAATCTGAATATCAAGATATTAAGCTTCAGGGGACTTTGATTTCAATATCTGTTCATTACACGATGCAGTGGAAAATTAGCACAAATTCCCTTTGCGAACTCACTGTAACATCTGAATAAGCATTAAATGCATAAAAATCTATCTCACGCATTTAAAATGAACGCGTACATACGTCTATGTGGACGAGATATAACATTCATGACCTACTATGTTCAATCGAAAATATCCTCATAAATTTGCCAATAAAAGCGACAAATGTATAAAGTCTGAGTATCGTAGTGCAATTTTCCATTCATATGTCATTCGTGCTGCTTCCCCATCATCACGATAAGTGCTTTCGAAATGCTTTCACATCAACTATAACGTGTGCTGGTTGTGTGACACCCAAGAAGAACAACCAATTTGACACAAGTCGGTCAAGTTTAAATGCGAAACAAGTTCTATAGGCAATTTCGATATATGTATGTATTTGTTTTATTGACAGAGCGAATGTGGGTTGTGTCCTTTTAAGCACGAATGAGTCTTTTAGAGAATAAATACTCTTCGTTGTGAGTTTAAGGACATCATTTTCGAGTAATCGCTGAATTCCAACTGACCTACATTAAGAAATTGTGTACTCTAAGGATGTGGAAATTATTTTAAACGATTCAGAAAAGAGCAGTCGACCAGTTTAGCTCTTGAGAAATTTACGTTTGTCCAAGGTAATTTATCCCATTTATAATTTTATAATTGTAGGACATTTTCTTTGAGGGATTGAATGCTTAAAAAAAACAGCACTAAAGGGGTCTTTCATTGCATCAAAAAAATGTTGGTCAAGGGTGATGATGATATGACCTAGGTTTGTTGAGTTTGATAAAATTGTTAAGGGTACTCGAAAACGCTTCTCTTAGTTTTTCAACAAGATGTAATAAAGGTAAAATGAATTCAATTTTAAGAACTAGAGGGAAAGTTTGCAAGTGCCGTTTTTTTTTAATTTGTTGCCCATTTTCATGGCTATATTGCACAATCGAGGATTTTATTTATATTAAAAATATTCACTGCTTTCGAAGGGTTTCGAGGCTTTAAAAAATGTCTATTCGCATATTTTACTTTCTCGGAAAATGCAATTACCTTCAAACGCCAGCACAATATAGTCTGTCAGGTTTAACATCCTTAAAGGTTTTCGAAAATGCATATGCCGAAACTAATAGCACGATGTGCAGCTACAGCAACAGCAACACAATTGTGTACAGTGTTAAGAGCTCGATTCATGTTCACATTCTAAACCAGGTATCATCGCACTGGTACAGGGCTTCAGAGGGTACTTACACCCTTCTTTTTGTTGGTGCTGCCAGAGAAAAGGATATTTTCACAGCGCTTCCTACATTGCAGTAACAGGAAGTGAACATGTCACTCTAATGATGTTTCGAAGTGAAATCTTGTTAAAAGGTGCAGTCAGCCATCGCGTATAAGGGTTGAATCATTTTGTGTTATCGGGATTATGGCCGCAGGGGTAGTTCACTGCATATTGTGCGATGCATTAAATGACATCATTTGACATTAAAAAAAAAATCGCCATAGCTTTAATAGGATTGGTTTGATCATAAAATTTAAAGTATCGCATATGAGTAGAATAAGAATGTTCAATAAAGTTTAAGTGCAATTTCGCGGTTGGCAGTTTCAAAATTAATTTTTAGGATAAAATGTGCCGCTACAATGGCTCTGGTGTCAGGCTGTGTATATAGGCAATAGTTTCACAGTTTAAGCTCGTCTGGGTAAATTTAACATACCTAGAAACAAGTTAAACACGTAAAAAAGACTTAAAATAAAGATCAAACAAAATCCAAGGAAAGAAGTATCGCAAAAGTATTAACTTTTGGGGCTAGAGAAGCCTAATAATATCCCAAAAATTAACATCAGCATGTCTGTATAAGGCCAGAGTGCAGTAGACAATGGGACATTATACTCCTTTTACCTTGGATTACAGGTTTATTTACCCACGACGAAGTATAATAATTATACCTTGCCGGAGAGGAGTTTTCAATCAAAGCCAGTGGTGAACCGAAAGGTATTAAACATACATCAAAGCTTCTGGATCACAAAACAACGGATTTGTTTGAGGTCACCGCATTAACAAAATGATAGCCCCTTCGGTATACAAGAACGAATAAGTTAATCTACGTAAGCGCATGACAATCCCAAACGTTATACGCAGGCATGCAACTAGGCTTGGCATGTTCTCAAACGACTTCTGCAGAAGCTGCATGGACGAGGAGAAAGAGGAGACAATCCTATACCTTCTTTGCACTTGTCCTGCTCTCTCCCAAAAATATAACGTCCACCTAGGTGCCTTCTTCCATGAAGGCTTGAAGATCTGTCAACTACTGACGTTGAAGTTCTCTTTCGCTCTTCCTAAAAACTATACTCAAGCTAGTAGAAATGGTCGCCCTAGAAATGGTCTTTCAGTAAATCCTCTTAAAACCGCGGTTTGTTCTTTTGACGGTTGTTGTTGGAATGGGCTTTCGCGGAAAAGTGTTACTGCTTCTTTTGACAAACTCCAAGGAACGGCATGTCCCGGCTGCACAGGGGCATTCCCTAGCACGCTGGGCTTAATCTTCCTTGATGAATCACCTCCTCACCCACACTCTAAACCATAAAAAAACCATCTCTCGCTTAAAGAAAGGTAACTTTTGGTTCCATACGCATTTAAAGAACATGCTCGAGAATTATCCCTTGACCCTTGTGATATGGCATTTGTAGTGCAGTGACAGCGTTGCATCAAACAACGCTGCTAAACCCTCTTACCACATCCAAGTTAGTACCATTGATGCTTGGATTTCTTGTGAATACAAGTTTCGGTGTTGTTATTGTGCCCGAACATTTGCAAAAGGTCTGCATCTTTTCTTCTATCTCTTAGGAGAATCTACTGCGGGTTGCTTGTAGGTGTTCTTTCGGGCAACCAAGCTTTTCCTAAATACTTAAATGTGTTGGGCGAAATCACCACCTGTCCTGCTCTTGGTGAGGAGAATGACACGGCAGAATACTTTTTGCCTTTGCTCGCATCAGGTGGCGGATTTTAGGGGCTGACGTGGTAATTGCCGAACATCTAAGCTCTTCATCATTGAAGCTCCTTCTCATCTTTCTTCGAAAGACGGGAAAACTAAGTACATTAATGTAAGGCGTCTGAACGGTAGTACAATGGACTAGTAGTTGTGTCTGAGCACTCCATCGGATGGCAGCAACCTCCGCAAAAAAAAACTAATTCGCCTTCTATTGCCCCTTTATTTGTTGATATTCGTTAAATGTGAGAAACACAATAAGGATCTAAATTTATAAAATAATATGATGCATGTGTCAGCAAAACGCTGCTTCATTTTTATTTTGAATAGATAGCCATTGCACTTTAGGTACATGCAGTGAACACTGCACATATAGAGACGATGGTAGGGGCAGATTGCAATGATTTTAAATTTTTCCGAAAAAATATGGAGAATCATAAAAATGGAACGAATACTTTCCAACTTTAAATAAAAATCATGGAATATCTAGCTGAAAGCTTCCCTACGCTGCGTTGGGAAATAATGACTTTAAAATATTCATTTCTCCCAGAGAACGTTTCTCTTCTTTGCATTTCACATTGGGTTTTTTTTTAGATACGAATGAACTTTAGAGACAGATTAATTAAAGATCGTAAGTTTTCGATTGAGGATGAAGCCCGCTATTTCTTTTGGAATTCAGACTGGCAACCTTTAAGATTTGGGGCATTTATGCAGGTAACCACACAAATGTTGAATATATAAGTATACTACGCTTAGCATGTGTGACTAAAGGACTATTCACATGAGTGTGAATTGCGAATCGCGAACAAATCTATTTTAATGTAAAGGGTGTTTTTGTTAGAGGTATAGAACTTCGAATTGAAATAAAACACAAGAAAATCGTTTTAATGTACATCAATTTGGCTTTATTGGAAGTATAATTTTATGCCATTAATGTTTAATGGCATGTGGCCGCCGCGGCTCGTTCGAATAAAGACAAGTCTAGAGGTCCAATTTGCAACCACTTTTTCAAGCATTTGGGGCTGTATGTCGGCAGTAACTCCACGAATGTTGGCTTTCAAGTCCTTTAACGTTTCTGGTTTGTTGCCGTGGGCGAGCGACTTCACATGTCACGAAAATAATCCAATGGTGTCAAGGGTCTCATGTGGATTCTCTTCACTCCAAATGCGGCAATTTTGCTTGTTGACATAGCCATTCAACCCAAAATGAGCCTTATCACTGAACAAAATTTTTGCGTTAAACTTCGTGAACTGAACCATTATTTTCGAAATAAATTTGCACGATTTGCAAGCGTTGTTCATTTGTCAACCAGTTCATGATGAAATGGCAAACCAAACTGGCAAACCAAATTAACGAATATTCGCTGGTTCGCAGTCCGCCATTCGCTCTCATATGAATAGTCCTTAATTGATCAAAATATCACTCTATCATTAATCCTTGGATTTGTGGTTAAAAAATTTTGGTTATTACCTTCACACTTTTTCGAATTCCTCATTCAAATCATGTTTTTCTCTTAGCTCGCCTAAACATTTCATTATTAAAAAAATATATACATAACGTATACGCCGCCATCAATCTATTCAAATAAAATGCGTTTACACTTGACTTTTCAAAGATAAATACTATACAAGCTTTTAATTGTTCCCCGCAAAACTCTTAAATAAAGAAAAAAAATATATATAAATCTCCTACCCAGATGAAGCAGACATCTATTGTGTACATGAAAACCATCAATATTGATCTCAATTTACAGATATTGCATCCAATAACCATCATATCATTTAAATGAATGACTTTCTGCCCTCAAACCGCAATCGATTGTTTGGTTTTTCCATTGAAGAACGGGATAACACTACGTTCTTTTTGTTTTTCCGTGCTAATAAAAAATCAGGACATTACATCCTCTTTGGAATTTCTGGTCAATGGTAGTAATATTCGTATCCTCGTCGATACCAAGGATTATGTAATATCATCGAGCAGTATACCTCGCAATCTCGCAATTTAGTCAGAGAGTTAAAGGTTGGTATTCATTTTTTTTCGTTGTTCTGCTTTTGCCGCTTTATCTGTAACTTGTACGTAAGCTGAATACATGTTTTTATGAATGCATCCTCGGGGTGTTTAATCAATATTTTCGAAATGGATAAACGCAAATCCCTCGAATATCCCAGCATACATATGTATGGCTTTTATATTACTCTTTACCGCACATGGATCGTCATCATATTATCTGGATATTTGTTAGAAAGCAAAGGCAATGAAAATATGCACGGGATGTGTGTGTGTTTGTGTGGAGAAAAAGTCAATCTGTCTGAATGTCATAAAAAAAAAACTCACGACTGAATGATGTTAGATATTTAGTTCCAATAAGACCAAAGTCAAAGTCAAAGTCAAGGAAATGTATCATATTATTTGTTGGTTTTCGATAAGATAAGAAAACATTTTATGGGGTCATGACTTTGAATTTGTTGACTTAATTTATGGTCTTTGTTAGAACCTCTGTTCGAATCCTGAAATGTCGCATAATAATTAATGTATTTTTAAGGACAGTCAAAGTCTTGATCTTGATCGAGATCTAGCTGCATGGATCTCTTCTTTCCTTCTATACTTTAGCATTTGCAGTCTAGAGCTGATTTTACTCACTAAGCAAGGCTTTCTGTGTAGCTTGATCGAAGGCAGCTGCATAATCCTTAAAGCATACGTGTATTATAAACAAAATTCAGAAGCCAAAAATAAAATATATACAAATTTTAGGTAACGAACGTCTAATCTTATATTGCGGTTTGTATAGTCTAAGCCTAAGTAAAAAATTTTGTGGTATTTCGGAATATCTTCGTTTTGGAGCCAAATTAGGGTTGTCTTCTAAGTTCCAAAAAGCCACTTTGGCTAATGTATCCCACTACCCTTTTATCACTCCTGGTACAAACAAAAATTCTCTGGGCTGGAGCGTTATTATACACAATTCATGTATTTAATCTTTTTCGGGCTTTAAGATTCAATAGGCTTGTTTGAGATATTCTACGTCTTATTCCAAAACTGAAGCAAACGGAAGTCACCAATAAAATAATTACACCTGTCTGAGTTTAAAAAAAAAACTAAATATAGAGCTTAAACGGTCAGCGGACCAGCACTTTAAAATGGCCCATTTTGAACGGCAATTTATTTATGGTATTTATGCCTCCCATGACAGTTTTTACTCTTGGATGTTTATCAGAGACTGAGAAGTGCGGCAGCGAATAAAAGTAGTACGGATATGATTTGAACTGGATCCCTCGCTTAGTAGTCCAACGTACTTAACTACTAAGTTACTGCCCCCACAAAGTTTACCTCTTTGAGGTTGTCGCCCTTAAAATAACCTTCAGGGTGCCAAGGTAGCTTCGAAATTAAATCACTGTAGGAACAGCACAGGGATCAATTTTCATTGGGCATGTGGAATCTTTAGAATAGAGATGCCTTAAAAGGCGTAGCGGATTAATTACCTGGTGATTCATAGAAAGAACACTGAAGACGTGCAGAGAGTTAAGCAGTTAGATCCAGTAAAATGTTGTATCCTTTACTGGATGCAAGAACATAAAATAAGGCTGACAGATGAAAAGACTGAAATATTCCTCTTGACAAGAAGGGGAATTTATACTAACTTGAAATCTCAGTTCTGTTCCAGGTTTAGATATAAAGACAGCGTTCAAAAGGACTAATGAGACAACGAACATATTAAGCAAGTTTTATGGCAATCGAGCAACAGCAAGCAAAACTAGATTGACCAAGCCAGTTACAAACTGACATGTCTGTGATATTTGAGCCCTCATCGCCCTCTATCAAGAAAAACATATAAAGCAACTCGTTTTGACGCAAAAGCAGATATTCCCTTCGAGTAGTTAGGTACAACTGTCATTTACCCTGATAAAAAGGGACAAGGACCTATCAGTACAGTGATTCCAGAACAGGCGATGCAAAGCACACCATTTGCAACTATAAAATATGATCGCAAAAAAGGCAGGGATTAAAGTCACAGATAGGTGAGATAAGTCCTGAAAATATCGTCAGAAAATCGTTGGTAAGTTTTGACTACGGTTTCCTGGAATTGATATTGAGGGCAGATCATATCGTATGTCATAAGACAGACCGCAGAAGACTAACAAGACGGTGTCCAAGCGGACAAAAATGCAGTTCCGCGGTGGTTTGAAACCTGAAGTGTGGATAGTTCAGTAGGTAAGCGCACCAAGTTTTTATGTTTTTTTTTATGCACGTGGAAAGCGTCGTCTAAGACTTATGTAAATCCTAACTAAAACCATTTCTGCTTCGAAATCTTGCTCAGTACTAAGTCGGTTTCCGTTAACGGTGAATTACCCATTTTGCATTAAATGGGTCTAAGACCTATTTGGACGAAAAAGCTATCCGCCAGATGGCTTGGGCGTTTGCTCACAAGAGACAATGACTTTTTACAGGTGAATGAAAGCCGATTAAGGCTGAGGTCTTCGGTCGATGTTAATATCGTATTGAAAAGGAAAAACAATCAGCGGCGTATATAAAGTAGAGCTGTTGGATTGATTCGACGACGATTTTAAATAAAATCGACGGCATTTGGCTAGGAAATAAATCTTTCTTTCTCATCCATTCTGCACATGCGTTGCTTCCTGCGACATTTTCCTGTTTTTAAATACGAAGTACTAAATAATGGAATAAACGCCTATTTTGGGAATCTACAGAAATCGCTGTGGATTTGGAAGGCATCAACAAATTTTAAAAGCTCTTGGGTATAATTTTCTTGTCGTTTTTGTAGGTATTGCTTAAATAGTTTTTTTTATCTTTTAAAGATGCTTTCGCAAGCCATTGCTGCGGTCACAACTCTTTATAAAAGCGCAATTATTAAATTTCCTTAAATTTTGCCTTTTTTACTTCCTTGCTATGTGTCGTAAGCAGCCCTCCGTTTGGATCATGCTCTATTGTAAACAAAATGTTGGCATTATAAATGGCCTGAGTTGGTTCCTGTCAATAAAAGTGTAGTGCCAAACTTGCTCGAGAACTTGGCTGTTCACTATCGTGCCTGTGTTTTTCCCTTGGAAAAATTGCAATATTTTATGGTATTTAAGCTAAAATTTATCAGCTTAAATACAATGAAATAGCCTCTTAAATAAGGTATTGTGCTCCTCAACTCCTCTTGAGTTGAATATGCGGAAATGCAGAAATTCGTGATTTATTATTTTTATTGCCGCGTAAAAACCCTCAAAAACTTATTTTTTCCTCTGCATCCATGAAAGAGTTATCCATGGCATAACGCCGATTAAATAATTTTGCTAAAACACCTCTCAAATAAGTTTTTCTTTTCTTTGTCATGCTAAATTTCAAGTCAATGTGATTGACGGCTCATGAGTTATCGTGTTTTCAAAAATATTACAAAAACCCCCCGTCGCAGGGTCAGAAGGGTTCATGTTCAAAAATCCTTCCTTAGTTGCCCGTCTACAGTGTTAGGGAAGCAAACAGTCCAAATTTTATAACTTCCCGATTAGCGGATTAGGCTGTGCATTTCTGAGTCAACAAGGTCAAACGCTTTTATAAGTATAGATGAAGGAGTAATACAAGGTCTAACTTCCTCAATAAGTGCACAAGTATTTCTTTCGGCACAAATTAAACGCGACATATTATTTTCATACTCACGCTTATCAGATGGAAACATGTAGGAAGGAAAATAAATCCTTTATATGTTACTCATGTGGATTTAATCCTGCTACTTCGTGCTCAAAAGTCCAATAGAATACCACGGGAAGCGCTGCGACACACCCTTCTTAAATCTGTTCAAGTAAAATAAACAATTCAATTTAGGCTCCCCATATCTAACATTTCCACAGCCAACCACTAGAATCTTTAAATCAATTTGCAACCCCTTAAACTGGAGAGCATTCCTTTGAATATCGCGCGCTGCCTCCCGTGTGGTGTTAAATTCATAGACCAACACTCGCATAAATCGAAATATGTAGTCTCTTAAGGATAACGATAAATATTCCCTTCCCTCAATATGTTCCAATTTTTATGCATGCGAATACAATTTGGCTTTCATTGCGAATGATCCTTTAAATAGTAAATGAAAGCAATAAAATTTGCTGATCCTTATCGATATTGGTGTATCTCTATTCGCCTTTAGTATGGAAATCAAATGGATTTTCCACCGTTTGCTTGTATTAGAACAGGAAATCGAGTGTGCTAGTCCCCGGGGCAGGGGCAGGGGCAGGAGCAGAGGGAGGCAAATATTGTATGAGTATTGTTATCCTTATAAATAGAAGCAAGCAATCTTCTCGGATAAGCCAGCCGAGGATAACACACTTAGACAAATCACACTTGAGTGGGTGAATATGTCGTTTCTCTCTCTATATATGTGGGAGATTTTCAAATCCTTGATGGCAAAATTATTGTGGTAATAATTTTATATTCAATTACATTATTTGTGTGAGCTGAGAATTTATGGGCCCTATAAGGGAATATTAACATTTAATAAATAAACAATTTTCGAAGATGAATGTAGTCTTAACTGGTGAAAAGGAAATTTGAAATTTATGACCAGATTCTGTAGATTAATGTTTGCATTGAACTTTCTTTTGGGTGAAAAGAGAGAGAGAGTGAGAGATATTTTCGTGTGCCGCCAGTCGACACTTGTCTACTTACCAAATAGTCAACCATGTATAAAACGACGCACTGCCTTCCATTTGCAATTCGAGTTGAAAAACCCAAAATCAAAACAGGTCAAGTCTAAAGCAAACCATTCATAATGGGGTTTTCCCTAAACGTTAAGCAAAGATACTTGCCCGTGCAGCACACTGCACATAGCATATGGCATTTCTATTTTGGTTGATAATCGTTGCACTAAATAGCATCGCAAATACCACATCACTTCCTTATAACGGGTATTGGATAGTGTTCCTAATTGCATAGAGAGCAACACTTTAATGAACATTATACACAATGAACCTAAATACTATTTCACATTGTAGACTTGACTAGCTAGTGGCGGGAATAAATTATGCGACCACGCATCCAGCCGTATGCATTGTGGCATCCTTTAACACAACCGAAATTGTCCAGAAAATGTGTGTTCGAAAATGAAGCACTTGACCATGGTGACCACACACAAATTTTAAACATACACAAACACGATGTTTCGGATGTTAAACAGGTGAACAGTAGGTTAGCATTGGGTTAGATTGCATTTGAGAGTGGCGGCGTTTGAGTTCGAATATGGGCTAGAGAAAATTTCTTAAATATATGCAACGCAACGTATTGCGGTGGAAGTGGATGCGTTTTAATAATTTTCATTAACGCATTTAAAATTCAAATTCTAATGCACTGCCTAATAAAATTGTTTTTAATGGTTCCAAGTACCATTAAAAGTGGAACTGTAAGACAAGTGACATTGTGGTATCTTCACAGCAAATTAAAAATAATTTTTATTTATTTTATTTTATTGACTTCAAAAATTAATACAATTAATATTTTCTAAATTTTAAGTTTGATTTAAGTCTTTAAATGATTTGGCCGAAGGCCGTCTACCAGACAGACATTTGTATTATGTTTATTTGCTTACATTCTGCTAAGGGTATGATTACACTGCCATTTTCACGAGACATTCAAGCTACGATTCGTCATTGACGAAAAAATGGCTACCATTGTCATATTTGTCCCAAATTCAAATGACGGACTCTACGAGTCATTTAGTATTTTCCGTTGGGGTGCCATTAAATGACGATCACATGGTAATGTGATTAAAATGACAAATGTCACCTTTAATGACCAATGACAAAAATATAGCTATTGTGGCATTTACCATATGGTAAATGGCATGGCTGGAATTTCGTGCCTTGACATTTTTTGGAGGCTGCCATTTAAATGACGCAAAAGCCAAAAAGTTTAATCATTGTCCTAGGCGTCATTAAAGAGCGATCACACGGCTATTTTTTTTCACCATTTTAATGCCACAAAATTGTTGTAATTTGGTCCGACATTTTCCTAGTCGGACCAAATTTCAATGACGCCGAAAATGTCATCCCATTAAAATGGTTGCTTTGTGATGTGATCTTAAGATCACAGCGTCATTTAAATGACTCGCAAAAATGGCCGTGTAATCGTAACTTAATACAAGATTTTTGAGAAAAGCTTTAAAAATTTTCTTGAGCTATACATGTTCTGTAAAGAATAGCGCTTAAACAATATTGATATAGAAAATGTTCAAAATGTGCGATTGCAGTTACTTCAAAGCCTTTATACAGGAAATTTATTCTTAGGAATGCAACCTCTCCAAAAAAACATAGCACGCTTAGCTTCTGCTAATTTTGATTGAAAATGCTTTTGAAGATTTAGGTTAGAAGCAATTAAGATTCCCAGATATTTGTACTCTTTAACTATTTCTATTGACTCTTCTTCAAGAGTCCACTTTTCCCTTCTAGAGTAGCTCCCACCGCAGCCGTTTCTAAATGTCATCAGTTTTGACTTAGAAATATTAACCGTTGGGCTCCATGTCTTGCAATAGAGCTGGAGCCTGTTTAACTCAGCTCTATAAGCATCAGCTGCATCCCGTCTGGAGTTTCAGCTAGGAATATTCTTTCCTCTCATGGTGATACCACCTTTCACCGAATATGCTATGTCATTGATGTATAGAATAAAGATAAAATTACAGGGGTAGGTGAACTCCTTTACTACCTCGAAGTTGCTGCAATCAACAGTTAGGTTTTGTCTTATAAAATAGAGTGAACATTTGGTCTACAGACGAATTACCGATATAACCGACTTATGTATTTGAGAATGGTTTGAAACAATAATATATTATATATAAAACATTTAGCAGGGATATGACTCACAGGAGCTGCTGGACCAAAAATCGGACATACTTTCTTTCTACCAAACTTAATTTATTATATTATGCATGTGTGGGTAGACCTTCAGAGCCAGGTGTCTTGTTTTTCTTAAGGTAAGTCAAGCGATATGGCAAGACTAATTCTATTCCGGGCGTCTAGATTTCTTTCGATGTTTTGAAGAGTCTGCATTCTGGCCGCGAAGCCAGCAGTGCGTTATTTTTTTTTTATAAAACCTCTTTCTGTTGCTTCGATATTTTACTCCCTTCTTCTGGCTCAGTCATCTATTCTTGCTACCCTTGCTTTTCGATGTCCTCAGAGGAAGGACCACTGAGAAAGCCCTGCATAGAGTAGTGCGTACCATAGAGAGGTTCAATATCATCAACACACGCAGCCGCATTGTCTGACGTGGAAGGTGCTTTTAATAATAATAAAATAAAATAATAATGCAATCCAAGAATATCTCTTTTCGAGTCAGGTATGGAGAAGCTCTTCAGCCAATGTATCGTATCCATGCTAAGAACAAAACAGTGAGATAATTTTGCCACTGCAATGGGTTGTGGTTCTCAAAATATTCCTGTTAAAAGAATAGTGAAATCATTGAAATCAGGCTGTATTGGGGTTAACCCAAGCAAAACGGCGCTGATGCTCTTCACCACCAGAACCTTCCGACTTCCCCATACTCTCTTATTATTCTCCAGTGCTAAATACTTGGGTGTCACTTTAGACCCTAAGCTCAACTGGAAACTGACTATTCAACACCGAGTGCGGAAGGCTAATATCGCTTTCTACGCTTGCAGCAAAACTTATTGCAGAAATTGGGGACTCAAACCTAAAGTAGTGCTTTAGATGTACACAGCTGTGGTAGGCCCAATTCCTACTTACGGGTCCCTGGTATGGTGGACCATCCTAAGTAAAGCTTATAACATCACTAAGCTAAGCAGAGTCCAGAGATCTGCATATGTGAATAGCCTGTTGTTGGTCCGCAAGACCTTACTACCCAAGAGCGTATGATCAATATCTGCTGATAACATTACACCCAAACTCACCTTCCAGGAAACTTTCTCCGCAATATTCCCGTCCACATCGGAACGGCAGGCAGACATTGTCATCAAAGAATTACATGCGTCAAGAATTACTCCTCCATAGGTCTTATAAAGGGGATAATCTTACACTTCGCAGAGTCTAGTTTGAGGAAATATTTGGGCTAAGTAGAGCAAACCTAGAACCCTTAACCTCATTCACAAAATGCGTACGGGCATCGCTAGGCTGATTACCATAAGTACGGGCCACTGAGCGGAAGGCACCCACGCTGCCAAGCTCGGTATACCTCCTAACACACACTGCCATACCTCCATTGCGGCTGTCCGGATTTGGCGGTTGCCAGACTCCGAGCGCTTGGGAAACAAATCTTTGACGACCTTTCTGACATATCAGATATCGGTCTCAAAGATATCATATTTTGATCAGATTCTTTGGTTAGTTTATCTTCAACCTCCATTGAGTCTCCTTAAAGTGTGCATTAATAAAATCACTTTGGGTAAAATTATGCTATCCGTGAAAAACTGTAAGTCTCAAGTTAAAACTGTGAACTTTTGGCACTATAATGGCGCACCAAAGTAATAATAAATAAGCTTTTAACTAAGCAGTAATGAATTGTGGATCTAAACAAAAAACTAGATTGGTCTTTAAACATTCAGTAACTCAGTGTGAGTGTAGAAGATAGACCCCGTTCTTTTTTCTTTTTTTACTTGAACCAATGAATTAGATCCCACAATGTCTGTATTTCCCAGGGGACCACAATGTAGAACCGAAAGTGATGGAATGAATGTCATGAAGGCCAAAATCTTGTAATTTTCCGATCTTCTTCTTACCTTTATCTACATACAGCCGTCTTCCATCTTTCCTGCTTAAACTGTGTATACCAACACTAAATGTGCAAAAACAAAAAAAAAAAAAATAAATAAATAAAGGAAAAAATTGAATCAAAGCAAGAAACTGACCCACCTCCACAATCAAAACCTTCTTAACCTCTACAAAGCAAAACAAATTAAAGCGTTTCCTCTTCATAAACCACAACATACACTTCCATAAAACCACTGACAAGCTTAATAACACTATTATGGCTCACTCTTGGTGTAGTAATAAAAATTAATAACTCGATTGTTAGTATAGTAACACAAACCACACTTAACCGCTACGTCGAGTTGTGCGCCATTATTTTGCGTCGTTTATGCCACCAAAAACAGTAATAATTATTCTTCTTCGCCAAAAGGAAAGGTTATCCTTGAGAATGGAGAACATAAAATAAAAGAATCCTCAAGTATCCCATTTCCCGACGTCCATTTTGCTGTGAAAAACACAGCACTAGCTACATAGCTGCGTAGAATAGTATCATGGATTAGCATACAAATCTGAGAGCTTAATTTGTAGGGCGATCCTTCTAAGTTCTATTTTTACAATAAGCATACCTACAAGGACAAGAATAAATTCTGAATGAAATTAACTGAAAGTATTTAAATGGTTGACCATAAAAATGTATATTAATTCTACTGCATACTGCCACGGACGGCATGTGGTAGGTCCTTTCAATTAGGCAGGAATGAATCACGAACCACCATATCTCATAATAAGTAATGCTTGGTATTTAATTGAAATTTATAGGCAGGAAATTGCACAGATATTGCTGTGAGCATTCAAGAGTGAATAATAAAATTAAATGACATCGGCTTTTGAGAAAAGGGGGGGCTTGCAGGCTAAATTCACAAAATAACAGCACTTTAAAACTTTCCTCTCCGAAATGCTGCTGATGGTGCTGAACTGGTGTAAAGAAGGAAGGCTATACGGCTTTAAAGTTTCAAGTTCAAACAAATTTTCGTTAAGAAGAGTTTATTTCGCGAAGAATTACCCAACTCTTTGAAGCTAATACATTTTTTATTACAAAATCAGCTATAAGACCTACTCTAGGGTTGAAAGTAAAAAGGTTGTGGATTATGCATTTTTTCTATACGATGACGATGAACGATGAAAGATGAAAGAACAATGTATTAATTTTTTGTTTCGAATAGTAAACTTCGCTAGAGTTGCTTGCAAAGGAATCTGTTTTAATATTCCAAACAACTAAAAAACTATAGGTAGCGTTATTTATCCATGATTCAAAAAGAAAAGTAATTTTGTAGCCGTATTATGTGCAAGTGGAAAGGTATAAGGTAAAGATTTAGTTTTTGCAAGTATTCTCAAGTGGAGATTGTAGTTAAAAAAAAAGGGCAAGCTGGAATTACTAAAGATCATAATGAGAGTAAATAGTGGGATTAAATGAAAATGAGATTTTAATACATCAAATATTCGTAACAGAAAGTAGTTTTGGAATAACATTAATTCAAAAAGAAATACCACATATTATCTAGTCGCTGATTTCTTGGAGTCAGTGCACAATAAGTTTCTGAAGTCTTAATAATATATAGAATGTAGCACACTGCGACCTTCTGGTCTATTGTGTCCCCTACTCATACCTTGGAGAGGCTTTCCAGAGCCCCCTCACAGTTTAATTCTCCAGGAATTATGTTGGAGTGTTTATGCTCTGACTTTAGCCTTGGCGGGGAAAACCTACTCAGAGTACATCATCCCGTCCAGTTTTTTTTATAAATCTGAGAATGAGCAGTGGATCCGTGGGTTGTAAACCCTTTTCTACTGTTTTGTGTTTTACCAAATATTTAAAACTTTTTTTGATTAGTGCCCCACAGGATTACAGTATGTATTCTGGCGTTTCTGTGGGCTCATTCCAGAATCTGCAGAGACCTTTATCTGATATCCCTATCTTCCTTAGGTGTTCGCTAAGTTTCCAATGCCCCGTTAGGAAATCAGACAGGATGCGTAGGTTATTTTTGCTAAGACTGACATATGCTTTAAATAATTTGAGATGATAATCTCCTGAGAACTTTTTGGCTTGTCTCAGACCTTGAAGATCCCGAAAGGTTCTAGCCATTTTCTCATTTTCCGCGTAGAGTGTGTTTCCCAATTCCGCGGAATGGTTCAGGTCTTATGAATGGTGCTGCTGCAGCTTTTCTCGCTAGAGCGACTGCGGCCTCGTTACCGATAATGCCCACCAGGCCTGGTATCCAGCAGACAGATAATCTTTTATTCTTGCCCAATTTTTTGAGACTTTGTAGGCTTTCCCATAGAAGTTTGGATTTAATGACAAAGGAGTCCAGTGCTTTGATAGCTGCTTGACTATCTGACATTATTGCTATGTTACAGTTTCTGCAATTCTTCTCGAGATTGATTCGAAAGCATTTGACGCATATTTCTGCTTCCTGAAGTCTTAGAATTGAATGACGAATTGAAAAACGCGTTTTAAATAACAAACTCAGGCTCAGATGGGATTCCTGTGGTCATTTAAAAAATTAAACTTCGTTTTCCATTCTCATGTGTTATTGATGGTTGTACTGCAACTATGCAGTTAAAGAACAAACTCCGAAAACAACCGAATGCAATACTAGAAAGCCAATTGGGAAGCTTTAAACGGTTTCTGAAGGAGTTTTAACTGGTCGTTGTGCTTCCTCGACAGGGATGTGGATGCTGCTGTTGATTTAGACTACTAATATTATAATTCACCTAAGTATGAAACAGAAAGGAAAACGCGTGGTGTGTCTGGGAAGTTATACAACTTTGTTTGTTTATAATTTTTTATTAAATGAAAGAGAATGGAACTTATTTTGATAAATGTTTTATTTAATGTTGGCAATTATATATGGAATACAATATCAGGTAAACGTCCGCCGGTGTTAGTCTCACAAATGCGAGCCCTTTTCAGCAAATTTTTCATTACATTCTCACACATTTCACGCGGTATTTCATTAATTTCATCCATTTCAAAGTCCATTTCAACATCACCATTTCTTGAAATAACTTGTTGTGGAAAAAGGTCTCTTAGTAATTCCATTGTAATCCTGGCTGTTTGCGATGAGGCACCGTCTTGTTGATACCACATGTTAATCAAGCCCAAAGCATGAAGTTGTGGCGTTAAAAAGTTTTCAATCGTATCACGATATCGCTTCCCATTCACAGTTACCGTTACGCTGTTTTAATTTTCAAAGAAGTAAGGTCCAATGATTCCTCTTGACCAAATTCCACACCAGACTTTAACTTTGAATGGATGCAAGGGTGACTAATGATTAATTTGAGGGTTTTCCATTGCCCAGAACCGACTATTCACATATCCATTCAAATGAAAATCTGCTCGTCACTCATGATGATTTTTTCATGATGATTTTTTCACGAAAATTGGGGTTGTCATGGGCTAGCTGTAACATCCTATTGGCATATGTACGGCGGCGTAAATGGTCTTGTGGAAGAAGCTCTTGTATCGACTGAATCTTAAATGGAAACAAATGCAAATCCTTGTACAAAATTGTCGCAAAAGTCGTTCTTTTAAGACCAAGCTCCTGAGCACGGCGTCGAATTGAGCTTGATGAATTCTTTTGAACACTTCCATGAGCAGCAGTAACGATCTTGCAGTACGTTACAGTACACGATAAATAGTGCGTTTTGTTGGCACGTTGTTTCTCACAAAATTTGTACGTAACTTTCTCATCGTCAATCGATGATTGATTGATTGATTTTGATAAAATGTTTAACGATTAAAACACGTTGGTCTATCGAATATTTTTTTCCTACTTCACGACTGCCAAATATGAACCGTCAAGACTAATGTTTACCAAAATGGCGGCAAAAGAAAGTAGTATACCTTCCCGGCGGACACCCTGTATAAGGGCTAAAGAGGTGATTTTTCGGTCATTCAAGGCCAACCCAACTGAAGAAATCCAAAAAATGTTTAAACGAGCCAGAAATGTCTGCATGTCTTACCAATGTCTGCATGCCCACATTAATCGTGTCAAATTCTCCCACGACCAAAAGTTGAGGCAAAAATACTAAAAAGTTTAGATTATGAATCAATGGATCAGAAATTACCTTTTGGACCGTTTAATACAAGTTGTTTTGGACGGTTTCAAGTCTGCAACTCACCGAATAAATGCTGGTTTTCCCCAAGGCTTCTTTCTGTCTCCGACTCGCTTTTTAATTTTTATCAATGATCTCCTGTCTGTTACTTCTAATCCATTCCTTCCTTTGCGAGATCACTTGAATATCCCGACATCATTTGAATATATTCCCGTTATAAGTCACTCCAATTGTAGTTTTCACAATTTTTCGATCTGGAAAAATTTACTGAAAGATTGCATAGTTGACGGAAAAATTTAGATAAGTTCTGGAAAATATGTAAAGAATGTCAAATCGTTCGTGATAGCCCGAAGATGTCAATTCCATCCGCATACCAAAGGAGCTGACACCAAGTATGACCATCGATATGTAGAATTAAGGGCGAAGATTGCAGTTGGGCTTTCATTTGAAACTCGTCGGTCCTTTACATAGTTTATCTTTGTCTAAGCAATTCTGGTTTCCTAGATGCATTAAGACTCAGTAATTTTTCCTTGTGCTTCAGCTGAGGAGAGAAAGAAGATTTTGTGCTTTTCTCTTTTTAATGGCGGGATGCATCGCTGCTATCCACTGGGGATTGAACTTGCACCTTCATAAACCAATACACTAATCGCACTTGGGACTTGATAAAACCACTGATGAATTGGAAGGTCACCGAAAGTATAAAGTGGATTACGTTGGAATGTTCTACAAAATTTATATTTATTCCTGCAGTACTTGCTGTTGCCGCCTACGAAGATTGGTCACTTAATCATTCATATGCATCAACCTCACGGACCTAATAATGGCTCTGGAAAAGTGTGCAAACTACGAAAAATCCTATACGACTTCCTGAATCTATTTTAAGTCTTAGTCTAGCAATTGGGTCTAACCAGTCTTAGCATCATATACCCAAAAAAGGTAAAAGAAAATTCACACTTTAAAATGCAACAGTGAAAAATAAAATCCGCAAGGAAAGAGTAATGAGCAGGAGCAGAAGAAGAAAAAGCTCTTGTATAGAAAGAACAAAGAGTATTCTCGAGATCAAACCTACTTCTGGAGGCTTGCAGCCTAGCAGATCTTCACCCTAAGCCAAAACCTGGAAAAGACTAACAAATTTGAAGTACACCATCTTCTCATCGACTCCAAGGCCACATATGATAGCTTTTATCTTCAAGAGTTCTACTTTCCGATGACCAAAGTTCGGATTCCGGCAAAACTGATCTATGTCGCTTGGCACTGGAAAACACACGGTGCAGTTTGTGAACAGCCCATCAGAAAATATTTAAAGCATGCAGTCAATTTCGGCAGGAGATGCTATTGTGTGCTTTTTTCAAAGCAGATTTTTCTTGAGCAGATAGTTCGCGGACATGTGTCGACACAGAGGACTCTATATTATCAACAAATCCGCCTTTTCCTTCGACTGTTTTTTTAAACTCTGTGATGAAACTTTAAAACATCATTCTACCTAACCTCAAATGTTTATTAAAATCTACGTTCAGTGAAAGAAGTTATGCCCGAAAGCATGTTCTAACCATACATCTACCTTAGTAACAACAATGACTCCTTGTCTCATTTATTTCAAGACAATACCCAACAAACAGGTGACCCATTAAAAAACAATTTCACTTGTAATCAACAAATGCCAAACATTTCAATGTTGACACTAATGTAAGTTGAATACTTCACATCCTGTTTCTGTTTACAACCACACTTTGACCCACATATTCCAAATATAGTTACAACTTTAATGACTTCAAAAACATAGGGCTTGTCCCGATTTCACCACGAAAACTGAGAAAAGTTCATGGTCATGTTATTAAATATCCACTTTTGAACTTTCCGCTCCCATTTCCGTTAAAATTATACCGAAATGACCTCTTCCAATTTTTTCTCTTAAATTTTTTTTAACTCACTACGTAAATGTGTTTCTTTAACGTTTGGCGAAAAAAAAAGGAAAAAAAAACTCAAAGCAATCCTTGTCACCTGGGCATGGAAACTTAATTGCACAGCGACTTCTTGAAAAGTGTTTCCTCTTACTAAAGTGGTTTCGTGCAAAGTTGGATCAAAGTGTGATAATTTCTAGCGCTCCTGCCACAAGGTGCTGTGACCTCGAATGAAAAGATTTCAAAAACTTCAAAATGAATGAATTTAAAAATTCACCCTAACGAAAGGAAGTCTTTATGCTAATGGAAAACTTTTGTTTTTTTTTTTTTAAGTAAATTTTTATAATAATCGAGCTAAGGTGGTAACTTTTACCAAATTTACTTGTAAGGTCACATTCGTACAGACTGCGCAACAAAAATCAAGGATTCTAATAAATTATGTAAAACTTTTTCGAAAAAAAATGTACAACTCAAAGAAATTATGATTTAATACTCACTTTGCACTCCAGCAACAAGGACGATGAAAATGTCCCCTTGTCAATTGCCGCACTTTATGCACATAACTTTTTCTATCTCAATCATTTCGAAGATATATTACCCGCCCATAAAATCTAGCAGCCAGAAAAATGATAGAACAATTCAAAAACTTGAGTCGTAAACAAAATTTTACATTAGAGTGTGTAGAGTCAGAGTATCACGAAGTGCTGGTAATAAACTTGTTTACGATTCACGAGCTTGAGGAAAGTGCCAGGAAAAGTTTCGTGTTTCAACAATGCACTCCTTTTATCTGGGATTGCTGCTATTCTATAAGAGTTAATTTTAATTTTTTTCTTTGTGTTTCTGTGGTACCGTGGAATGGAAATTATCCTAGACATTGCAATTGTAATGTTGCAATACTGAGCTTAGGACGACAAAACTCCTTAAGTCATAATGGTAAGTTATGAAGTGGCAGATAGCAAAGCAACTTTTCGCGGGATTTTGAATTGCAATTCTGAAACAAAAGATTAACGCAATTTAATCTCGGTTCATTAAGGAAAGAAGGGTGCTTTATTGTGTAAAGTTTTTGCAAAATATGTAGGTATACCTACAGTGTTGTTCTGTGTTGGATAGTAGTGGGCATGATCTATGTCACAGCTGGGTGTACCTATACATACAATGCTTTCGAAGGCATATCTTTGTTAGAACATGTAAAGTTTTCCGTGCTTTTAATTGTGATGAAAGCTTACATTGAGGAAAGTTTTATATAGATAGCACGCGTGAAATGTGAAAATATGCAATAGTTAATGGCAATAGCCCTGGGAATTAGAGTTCTGTATTCCTTTAAAAAATTGATTTTAACAATTTTTAATCTTTGATCACATAACAGCTCGTAAAGGACGGGTTCGTGAAAGTATAAAAGAATTATTTTGAGGGCGCAAAAAACAACAAAATTCAGTAGTAGTAATTCGAAAACCAAATAAAGTAAATATCGAAAATTATTTGGATTATCTATTGGAATTAAATAAAAAAATACTTTTAGAGCTTGAAGGTACGCACTTTTCAATCCGAAGATCATAATTCTAAGATTCCCCAAAACTGAGCTATAAAAATTAAGTTGTTAAAATAAGATTTTCCAATAACGGCACCTACGTTTTTAATTTAATTTCGCACATTGGACGATTCTAACATAGTTGTTCAAAATTAAAATCGTTAAAGCCGTTTTTGAGAAAAAAAATTTAATTTAAATTTAAGAAAATCTTTTTATGAACAAAAAATTTAAATTTATTTATTTCAAAAACTGAAGTATGCAGGTTTGTTCAACTTTACATTATAAAAAAATTAGTAAAATTTTTCAGAATTCCCTTTAGATATGGGCAGTTTCATAAATAACGGTTATTATTTTTTTTTTTTTTGCAAAAAACTGAGCTTGAAGTATTTTTGACCGCATCCCAAATATTAAAAGTAAAAAATATAATACTAAAATCCTTGAGAAAATGAAAATTTTGAGAAAAGGTACCGTTATTTAAAACGATAAACCAAAAAATGAAAAATATTCGCGCTATGTTACCCCAAATTTTTTTAGAACTTTGAATCAAATCCGTTAAGACAGACAGATAGATAGACAGACAGAGAGTGCCGGACACACTTTTTTGGAATTATCTATAGTCGTAATATCATTCCTCAGTCTCAGTTTGAGTTCGAAATGAATTTATTTATGCATGCAAATTTAATAGCTTTTGATTTAGACTTAGGTAAGATTTTTATTTTGTCCACTTCAAAAATCATTACAAAATAATGTTAATAAAGTAAATTATTGCCGCCTGCCTGATTGGCATTATATTTGTATACATAAATGAACAAAATCTAGTAATAAATTAAAATGAATTAATATTTATCAAAAGTTGCTGTATTCATCTCTTAAATAATTTTTCTGCAACAAATTGTGGTTCAAGCGGATATATAGGGTCCGCCAAATAACTTTTTTTTTTTTGAAACAGGACGCAAAATATCGAGTGTAGCTTCGGCTGTGTGGCATGTAGCGCCGTCCTGTTGAAACCAATTGTTGCCAATATCCTCCTCTTCAATTTTTGTGAACAAAAATTCGTTCAACATGGCCCGGTAACGATCGCCATTGAGTGTACCGTCCTCTTTCTTGTTTTTATTCAAGTTGTTGTTGTTGTTCGTTGCTCAAGCGTATACACAACCATATTCGTTCAGCGGAAGGATAAAACTAATTATCTGTCAAATCAGACATGAGCTAAGTGTTACCATTCGCGAAATAAGCACTAGTTGAAAAAAAAAAAACGTTAGATGGCGGACCCTATAGATAGTTCTGAGTAGCGATCCCAACCACTGTTTGTACCATCCAGTTCTACTTTGTATAGCTTGTAAAGCTGCTATATTAGGAACTCTGCAATCCAGCTTGCTAAGGTAGCTTTACTATATAGTCCACTTGAAGTTTTAGCGTCTTCGTAAAAGAAGGTATTAGATATGTTTCTAACATTAACATATAATTTGGCGGGTTGGGAGGGAGATAAAAGGTTCGTAAAATCACAACAATTTCTCGACAGTTTCATATTTTTTTTACATCCCCATACTTGTGCTGCATAATACAGAATGGACTCCAAAACTGCCTCCAAAACTTTAAATTTGGCACAATGGATAATTCATTTATTTTTAAAGCATCTCCTCCATTCTTAAATGATAGTGGTTTTCGATTTTATTAGTTTTTCCTCTAAATGAGCTTTCATACTAAAATTGATGGTATTAATGAGTACAACTTCAATTGCCTCACCTCTAAAATACAATTTTTCATTAGCACTAGTTCTGCCGACCCTCTTTTTTGAGTTCCATCACAATTTATACAAATTGACAATTAAACAATTAAACGTCCATAGTTATATGACATAACCATGTTGCAGAGTTCGTAAAACTAGGAGTTACCGGTCTACCGTTTGAAAGCTATATTGCTATATGATTATATAATTTACAACAGCGGTCACGCGGTTAAAACTCCGAAAAAATATCATAAGGAAATGTTACAGTCCGCTTGCGGCAAACAAAAAGAATGTTCCTGGTAATAATATTCTCTAACAATTAATTGATAAATAGTCACATTATTTTGGTAAAGGGATAGCTAAAGATTCTAATCAATTTGACTGTGAAACTAATTTCGAATTATTATAAAAAAGTGTCAGCTATTTATATTTACTAATAATTTTGATACCAAATTGCGTTGACTACATTCAAATTAATTTCTAATATCCTAGAAATTTCCGAATTACGGATTCCACATTTCCGGAAAGTGGGGAAAATTATTGGTCGTTTGATAGCCATTATCGAAGTGCGGATGCAATTTTCATAAACAATCCAAATCCATCCGTCCGTATATCGCTGGTGTAAAAATAAAAATAAAACTAGTAGGCGTAATGGCCGAAAGTCTGGCTCCTCCAACTATTGTGTGTGCGAAGATATATTTTTTTGACACGAATGAATGGGTCGTTTGAGTTTAATGCCGATTCCGAACAGTAATTTAATATTCGAGAAACTACTCTTGGATGTTTGTCAATGTTTTACAAGATATTTACATCTGAATTTTTAGATGGTACTGGTCCGATTTGAACCGGGGAACCTTCACTTACTAGTCCAAACGAACTTAACTACTAAGCCACTGCACCCACTATCACTGGTTAAATGTCTATAATTTTGAGCTGGTAAGTTGAAATTTGGGGAGGTCCAAGGTATGATCACGTCCGCAATTTAGCAAAAGCCGTTTGAATGAAAAAAAAAAACGCTAAGGATTAATATCTTCACAAAATGTATGTAGACACGGATTCCCTTGATAAGTTTGCTATATGAAATTGTGTCGAAATAATCTTTTGAAAATGAAAAAAAAGAAAAAATTATAACACAATATCCTCCTAAACATTTGTCATTTTTGACGATATGCTTTATTTTCCGATAAATTTAATAGAAAATGAGATAAAATTGAATTCATACAAAGTTGTTTTCAAAGCATTTAAGGATGTAGATAGGGTACCCATCATACTTCTCAACTAAAGCGGACTGTTATATTTATTTATGATTTTTATTATGTGAGAATTGAGTTAAGTAAATTTTTGGTCCGGTTCCAATAAATCTGAAAAAATTCCTACAAAGTGGCAAGTGGCAGGCCATCTAAAAAACTAAATAAGCGCATTTCTGCGAAAACTTTTGCGTGTGCACCGAAAATTTGTTTGATTTTAATTCTTCTTCAATTTGCTTAAGAACCGTGAAAGGGATATAACTAAAAAAATGAAGTAAATGGTTTAACAAAATATGCTTTGGATAACATACACTTTTTGAGAACACGAGCTGAATCTACTTGACAAAGCACTCATAATAGGCAAGGCATAATAGTAGCATATATCTTAATAATTTATTATTCTATAGAGAGAGTTTTATTATTTTATTAATTATTAACCCTTTGGGATGGTTTTTAAATCAGATATACAGGCAAATAAGTTCGTCTCTTGCTTTCATTGAATTGATTATCAATTTACATAAAGCTTGGCATAAATCTCGTTTTCACTCCTTTGAAAAGCCCCAAAGCATAGTATTCTATAGGAATGTCCAGATTTATTCGTATTTCGTTAAATTTAATTTCATCGATGTCGAATACTGTCGGAGCTGTCGATACTATGGAATCAAAGTTCGATTCAATGTTGTTAAATTTGTTCTTAATGTAGTAGAGAGAGAGAAAGAGAGAGAAATGGAAAGAGGGAGAGAATTTAAAACAAAATAATTCAATCGATTTTTGAGACGCAATCATCGTCATTCTATCAGAATGTATTTGTACTCAAAATTGTCGAGCATTTAAGATCTTTAAATATACAGTGGTGGCGAATGTAATAAGGACTACCCTTCTCTCAGTATGTAATATTCTTTAATATAAAACCATCTGACGAAAAGGGCTTTAAAGTCACAAAAAAAAACTTTAAAAATTGATATTCCTAAAGTGAAGACAGAAAAAAAGTAGTGGGGTCTACCAACACCAACTTTAGTTATAAAGGGTGTTTTTTTTTTAGAGGTATAGAACTTCGAATTGAAATAAAACACAAGAAAATCGTTTTACTGTCCATCAATTTGACTTTATTGGAAGGATAATTTTATGCCATTAATGTTTAAATATGAATCCGGGCATGTGGCCGCCGCGGCTGGTTCGAATAAAGACAAGTCTAGAGGTCCAATTTTCAACCACTTTTTCAAGCATTTGGGGCTGTATGTCGGCAATAACGTCACGAATGTTGGCTTCCAAGTCCCCTACCGTATCTGGTTTGTTGGCGTAGGCGAGCGACTGTACATATCCCCAAAGAAAATAATGCAATGGTGTTAAATCACACGATTTTGGTGGCCAATTGAGAGGTCCATTCCGCTCATCGAATGTTTCCTTCAATAAATCAATTGTGACGTGCGCTGTGTGGCATGTAGCGCCGTCTTGTTGGAACCACATCTCATCCACATGCCATCCAATTCGGGAACAAAATGGTCGGTTATCAGAGGTCTATACCGGTCTCCATTTAAGGTAACTGACTCTCCAGCATCAAGAAAGTATGGCTCAATCACCCCACCAGCCCATAGAGAGCACCAAACAGTCAGTTTTCGTGGATGTAATGGCATTTCAAGGGTCTCATGCGGCAATTTTGCTTGTTGACGTAGCCATTCAACCCAAAATGAGCCTCATCACTGAACAAAATTTTGCGATAAAAATCAGCATCGATATCAATCTCATTTTCGGTCCATACACCAAAATCTCGCGGCTTTAATTCTTGCACAAGCTGGATCTTGTAAGAAGAGATCCTTGCGCAAAATCTTCCATAAAGTTGATGGACAAAGCTCCAATTGCTGTGTACGGTGTATTATGTCGACCATAAACTGAACGGAGCTTGTGGTAAACTTCGCGAACTGAACCATTATTTTCGAAATAAATTTGCACTATTTGCAAGCGTTGTTCATTTGTCAACCTGTTCATGATGAAATGGCAAACCAAACTGAACATAAATGACATTAGAATTGCCAGATTTGACCACAAAATATCAGTTTTATCTCTATTCAAAAAACCAAACCTAAAATAAACACCCTTTGTAAAGTTAAAGTGAATATTACAAAATTTTGTAAATTATAACTACTCTGAGTGATATAACTTCAGTAATGTTACATATTTCCATGAAAACTACTGAAAACATTCTGTGGACCTGATTTAATGACACAAGAAATGTAGTAAGCCCGATTTTAAAAGCTCAGAAAAAAGTTCAGTAAAAATTTAAAAACTACTTTTTTTCTGTTTCTCATTTCAAATGCATTTTTGTCAAAACTTCATACTTCACACAAATTTTATTGTTTCGAAAAATTCATAGACAATTCATCAGAGAAACTATATTTTAAATCATTACAAATTGGTGAAGTTAACGTTTTAAGAAAAATACATTGGAAATTAAAATCTAAAAAAGGTAGTTCCTTAATTTTTATTTTAGACTTAAACCCTTTTCACGACAGTAACTTATTCTGGTTCAAGACGTTTTTTTGTTTGCTTAATTCCGGAGTTTTAGGACTCTACTAAGATAAAACTGAAAAAAAACGACGTTCAAAGGTTATGAGATAGGGACTATTGTTTCAGTACAAAAAATAAAAATAAATATTAGGCGTAAGCGGCCCATACAGGACCTAAAGCGTAGCTTCTCCAACCATTGTGTGTGCGAAGTTATATTTTTTGACACAAATGGAGGGACCTACAGTTTAATGCCGATTCCGAACAGCAATTTATTGTTGAGAAGCTTCTCAGACGTTCGCAAGAGGTGGGGCAACGAATGAAAACTTTCAGGTGGTACAGGTCGGGATTTGAACCATCGACCTCTTGCTTAGTGGACCAACGCACTTGACCATCAAGCCACTGCACCCACTGGTTGTTTCTGTACATCATATTCAAATACATGAAATTTTAAATGGAAAGTCAATATTTAAAATAAATCTATACATTTAACTTTTAAATTATATCTTTTAATTCATTTATATAATAACTAACTGAATGTCCGGCCTAGCCCATGTTTATAGAAATAAGTTTTACTAGGTATCCAATTAGATATTCATATAAAGTGCCTTACATTATTGCACTCGAATTGAAATGATAGATTGCGTGCATTGCATACAAATATAAATATTTAGTGGGAAACAATATTTTTGTAGACACTTTTAATCGATATTAGTTAAGTCGAGACCTACGAACTTGGTCATACAAACCAAAGGTCCTAGCGGTTTTTATCAGTTGACCATATTTCAATAAGGAATGTTTTTTTTCCAAAGTGTTGAAAAATTCCACCCATCGTTGGTCAGTAGCAACGCTATTTTCTTGCTATAACTGACTTTTTTCACCGATTACCGAAGTCAAAAAGGTAAATCGATCGGAAAATTGAGTATGGGACGATATGGATTAAAACGGTTCTTCGATGCAATGAACTTTGCGGAGGCTTCAACATGTATCAATTCCGGTTATTGGTTGAGTGCTTAACCAAACGAAGATTGAAAGATGGTCTAATTAATACAATTAATACAATCCGTAAAATGCTCGACATATTTTCAGTTAGTACTCGTTCTCGTTTTTAAGTCGCGATTCAAGCGATTCTACAAAAACATTAAAATTTCCGAGACGCAGTTGCTTTCAGTTAAGAAGTTACGTGGGTTTATTCGGGGTAAAAAAGTTATATTTTCAACAATTTTTTTTTTATATAAAATATAAAATCTTTTATTCAAACTTTTTACTGTCTCAAGATATACATTTGATAAAGAATTTCTGAAATTTTCAAAAGAAAATATTCAAAACTCCGTCATTGTGACGTCATTTCCGGTGATCCCTCGGAAAAAAGGTGCGTCCGCGTTGACAGTAGAACTCGTGACAGGATCACGTCAAAAAAAATTCAGTTGCCAACATTTTTTGTTTTAAATAGTTGTGATTGGAAAAAAAAATACTTCATCCAAGTCCTCGTGAATTGTATCTCGAAGACCTTTGTAAAATTGTAAAATTTGATCAAGATCGGTTGAGAGGTTTTCGAGAACTTTTGACAACCGACTTTGAAAACACAGTTTAGAGAAAAACGCGTTTAAAGTTTGGATAGCCTCAAATAAACCTCGTGATTCAGTTGAGTCTGCCCCTTCCCAAGGCTGTATCTCCGAAACTTTTATACAGATGACTTGAAAATTTAAGATAATATTTTCCATATATTGTTGGAATTTATAAGGCAATAAAAAAAAAATTTTTTTGAAGCTGTGAAACCCATGTAACCCTATTAATAAACCCCATCCAAATAAATTCAAACAGCCAATGATTCCATGGAGATGCAGATATATTTTTTACATTATTAATGCAAACTTTTTCCCTGCGTGATCGCGGAAAGGAATGTTTGGATTAGCCAAGCAAATTTTTAACTTTCTCGTATACAGTAGTATTCTAAAGGGAAAGCAATTGCGATAGATCGCAAATTTCGAACTCAAACTGAGTATGAGGGATGATATTTCGACTATAGAGAAGTCCAAAAAAGTCGGTCCGCCAATGCCGTCCGTTGGTCTGTATGTTTGTCTGTCAGGGCGCCGTATGGCAAAACGGTTCGACGGATTTGCTCCAAAGTTCGTATATCAGGTTTTTGGGATTACATCTTTTTTTATTTTTTGGGAGAAAGTCACATGTTTTTTAGAAAATGGTTCCAAGGATTTTGTTTTTTTTTGTTTGTACTAAGGTTACTTGGGATGGGGCCCAAAATACTGCATACAAAAATTGACTGTTTTTCCTATACTATCAAGTCGACCAAAATTGCATACTTTGATTTTTTAAATAATTTTTTTTTTAATTTGTTTTTCATGTAACGATTTTTTTAAAGTTAAATTAAATGCGTTTTCTCCAGAACGGCCTTAACGATTTTGATAAATTTTTGTATTTTGGACAATTATGTTAAAAGTGTCCAATGAGCGAAATTACATCAAAATCGAAAAAAAAAATTCCAAAACTAAAAAGTGATTAAAATAAATTTGTCACCATTCATTTTTGATTCAGTTTGCGATTCAAAAACGCATCTCATGTACCGAGAAAGTTTCGTATGACGCAGTCGTGCACTTAATTTCTTATTCGACATCGACTGAATGGCAAAATTCCTTTAGTTTCGCCACTCGCTTAGTAAACAAATAAAAATGTGAATATATTTACACATTTATTCACTCTAAAAAAGTTTTTTTAAATACTGTGGTATTCTGATGTGACTTATACGTAAATATTAGAAACGATACTTAATTTTAAAATAAGTGTACGTAAATTTATGTCGCTCACAGTATGTATATGTACATTAAAGGCGAAATATTTAAGATTATGAATCCGAAGTTTTACCCTTTTATCACAAAAAACAAAAAAGTTATAGATTTTTGAGACGATAAGCGCTGGTTGGTCCCATAGTGCAACGGTACACAGTGCCTTTTTTCGGTACCGTACCGGTCATTTCGGTCACCGTTAGTATGTCTGTGCTGCGATACGGAAATATTTTTTTTTTAAATTAAAAACAAAAAATTAATAGCTATGGGGTTTGAGATCAAAAATTTACATTTCTTTCTTCGAATGACCATTGCCAAATTTAATTACTTCTTGTCGACTTCAAATGGGTCCTGAAAAACACTTATATTTATTCTAAGTTTCAAGTAAATTCCACATGAAAATATGTCAATGAAAAAAATTTCTGAAAAATTCTTTTAATAATTTCTTGCTTGCGACAAAAATGCTTAAAAAATATTTAAAATAAATTGGCAGTTAATTTGGAATTTTCGTCAAATTAATTTCTATAAATAATTCAATTATTCAGCATTAAATTTGCAATAGTGTATAAATAGTCATATCAGACAACCAAGGCTACCTATCCGAAGTTTTATGGTTATACAAAACTATATATATATATTACATTGAAATTCAAAATTGTTGATATGCAAAACTGCATTTTCGTGCATAACGCCACCCTAGCGACATGTATCAGAGAGACATTGTTTTTGTTTAAATATTACATGGTGTGAATTTGAACAAAATTGCCCATATATAAGAATTTTTCAGAAAAGCGACCACAGCGCCACCTTGCGATGAAAATGGAAATAAGAGACGATGTGGCCTTAAAACACACCCTTTTGATTTTTATTTGATTCGTTAGAATACTGAAGTCCGTTAAAAATAGTGAATACTTAAAGGCATCGAAAATGCCAAAATGCCAAAGAACACAAACGAATAAACGATGTCACAAGTGTATGTACCTACTTATTTCCCAGATGCTTTGCTGTTCAATCGCCTTACCATGCTCACTCGTCCATACACGTACACATATCAATCTCGCGTAAATTCAGTCGATTCAATATTCCCCGATCTGTGAGTGTTGACTTTTTGCTATTCGAAAAAATTTTAATATCAAATGATGCGCGTATTGCAGATACTCATTGAGTATTCCCTTTTTCACATGGTTAATTCGAAGTGAATTTCCCAGGAGTCGAACGAGGATATAAATATAGTACGTGCGGCGGACATGCTAGTGAGTGAAATAGTGCCGTAGGTGAATATCGGGTCACAAGTCAATTCCACAGCACACAAAACTACAACTACCACTATAATTGGGTTGTTTCGCTAGTGGCCATGAATAAAATATCACCTACGGTTGTTGCTGTCAAAGTGGGGATTACATGCATTTAAGGACTGCGACCGTCGAGTACCGTCGTCGGTCGCGCGAATGCCTGCCTCTACCATACATACATTTATCCAGAGCAAGGATCCAGAAGTCAGCTACCGAATGACATGAGTAAACACGAGAGGTATTGCATGCAATCAAAGGAACTACGAAATCATTTTCACTTTGGTTCTCAAATCCATCCAGCAATGAATGGAGTCCTGAGTGAATTTAACATCAATTATTCGCAAACTTATTGGTGCCGGAGAACGGTTGCCAAAAACTAACTAAATAAAAATTAACTACCCAACTTGAGTTCGTGATTTCGAAAACAAATTCGTTATCAATCAGAACCCAAACCTTGAGTCAAATGAACAATAAAGACCTAACGGCCCGTGCAGTCTGCTTTTGGGTGGCAAAATTACTCCAGTTAGTATCCATTTAACAAGCGATTCCACATCAATGAGCTAATGAGTTCGGACTCATTGAATATTAATTTTATGAGATTTGCTTTGAGGTCAGTTCACGTGAGGAATATTAAAGGACAATTTCTGTGTTGGAGCACTTTAGTTTGACAATGCCAACGGTACGTACAATAACTGCATTTATTTTTCCTCTTCACTGGCATACAGATCCAGGAGTGGAGATGAATAAAACATGATGATTGGATTGAGAGAGGTTTGTCACAAAACTATTATATGTCACGACAAAGGATTCATCGCAATATTTTTTATTTCAGAATTCAACATGATAGCGAAGAGGATTGAAGTTTGATTTTATTTGCAGCAATTCGATTACTAGAATTTAAGTCCTTATCCGCTTGTTATATACCTTTATGTGTTATATTTATACATTTTCTCTGTTTGAAACTAAAATTTGTTTTTTTTTTTCAAAGGAAGATCTGCGCAGTTGACGCAAATCCAATTATCTCATTTTCTCTTCACTTTTCATTGCTGGAAAATATTCAAAAGTCAATTTGTCCTCAAACCACAGGCGTACCATGAAAATTGGTCTCACAAATCATTCTCTTCTCTATTCATTCTATTCTATGGGAATGGGACAATCTTTATATGTCCCGTCCCGTGGCAATGAACATAAACTCAAAGAATGAATAGCTTCATTCAGAATGAGCTGGTGCAATCTAACCCAGCGCAAAAAAAAACTACTACTCTGTCTAGTCACATTAATCCATACGAAGTAGCTATAATTCAAAGCCAGCGTTTCGAAATATTTACCAGCCACTAATATTGTCATTTTCAATTAGAGATTGAATTCCATCACTCGAAATAATTCCAATTTGCAGCAGTCGCTTACCAAATGTAAGCAAATTAAATTTTAATTGGATTTTCCCCAAAAGAGAATCGCAAACGTTGTTAATTAAATCACACAACCTTACTGGTGTTTTTGGAAATGTTTTTCGCCCATGTAAACAAAATCAGCACTAATTCCATTTAATCACATGTTGATGTGCAAATACAGTTTATTTTATGGCGAAATCAGCTCATTAAAACTACAAAAAAAAGGTTCGATTTTATCCAAATTCGTCCATACTCTGAAATCGTATTAGTTACATTTCGTTTGACTGGTGAAACCAACGAAATCTCTTTGTCTCTTTCCAGAGTTGAAAGATAAGAAAATCATCAAAATGGTTAGAACCTTTTTGCAGCTTCCATTTGTTATGGAGTCGCCTGTGATAGCGTATTCGTAGCGACGAATTATACAAAGCCATGTCAATTTTTGGCCAGTCCATTTGGGGAGAAATCTCGCTGCTCCGAGAAATCTTGCTGCTGTCGAAAAAGGTTTGAGGTGAGGTAGCGCGTATTTTCTTTAACATCGTTCTATAGGAATTGTACGAAACTCACAAGCTAGCACCAGAGGTACAATTTTTCAAAAGTCCGTTCAATTACTTGCCTTTCTTATGAAATTGATAGTAAGTGGCTTATTTGAAAGCTTCGAAACGGAGGCGGCGAAGATGGGTCTGGTTGTTAATGAGGACAAAACAAAGTGTATGCTGTCAACGAGAAATGACTCAACACCGGCGACTCGGACCAAATGTCACAATGGACAGATACAACTAACACTATCACTTCCTGTGCTCCACTATCACTTTGCAAAATGACATCGGCGCAGAGATCAGGCAAAGAATCACTCTTGCCAATGGCTCTTTCTTCGCGCTAAGAAGGCATCTAAGAAGTAAAGCTCTCCCTCATAGAACTAAGGGGATATTATATAAAACCTTAATCCCTGATGTATGGTGCAGAAACCTTCTGGGATGCCTTGAGAGAAAAATTCTTCGGGTGATATTTGGTCCAGTGTGTGCCAATGAAGTGTGGAGAAGAAGATTCAACGTCGAACGCCACGCTTTTCACAGCGACGTTGATCTGACAATTTAAGAACGACCTCAACCAACTTGGTGTGCGTAACTGGAGGCAGATAGCGAGGGACCGAGCTGGCTGGAGGGGCTTTTTTGTTTGAGGGCGTGGTCTACCCCAGACTCTAAGCGCCACCAAAAGTACAGTAAGTATTTGTTACAAAAGCAGTAAAAACCAGTTGTTGCTTGGCAGCCTAGCCACGTGTATTAGCTCAAAAAACTAATTCATTTTCAATTCAAGCCGTATTAAATATGTTGACATTTTAAACCAAATTTCAAAGTTTGGCCTCGTTCTCTTTAAGACCTCATTCTTTTTTTAAGACTTAATCAATGTATTTCATCATAACTGGCCAACAGAAAGCAAATAGTCATCGGGTGATTCCACATCGTTGCCCATCAATGTGGTGCTCCGCAGGGAAGTCATTTAGGCCTCTAACTATTTTTTGTTTAGTTACACATTAAATTACTTCATTTCAACCATTTGCTTAGGGTACGCTGATGACTGAAGGCATTAGCCACTTATAAATCGCACAAAACAACTTGTCTGCCGAATTGTGCAAGCACTTGAAAGCACTTGAAACTTTTGGTCCCTTCCATTAGGGTCTAAAAATATATCTTCGCACACATAATGGTTGCAGAACTTTAGGTCATGTATTTATATTATTCAGTTCGAGCTTAGGCCCGAAAAGTTACAATCTACAAAATATTCACACTACGGCAGATCCTGGCGAGAACCCAAGAATTTTCGATTTCTAAGTCGCATATGATAGGACCTATAGAATCGAGCAACATAAAACCGCTGGCGATGGAGAAAAATCACTTCTGCATCAACGTCGATAAAGACTTAACTGAGACCTTTCATGTTAAAAATGGATTAAGGCAAATCATATTTTAAAATATTGTGCAAAATTCACAAGCCAATACATGAGGTACGATTATTCGAAAGTCTGTTCAATAAGTTTAGTACGCCGATGAAATTGATATTATTGGAAGAAATAGCTATTACAGGAAACAGAAGTGTCAAAATAGGCGTTTGACAAGGAAAAATCATATTATGTGCGGCAACAAGAAGATACACCCAATATTATACAATCTTCGTAATCGACAGCTATAAAATTGAGGGAAGTAAAAGTGGGGACTCCAACATAATATTGTCTTAACCTTATTTAAAACATCCTACCCTTCGACCGGCATATTAAAATAATTGCACCCTGTAGTTCAGTAAGACTAGAAGAATCTGACTGCCGTTCCGAAAGATCATACGGACATAGAAAATTCGTATAATCACTTCGTAGTAGCTTAGGACTCAATTCCATTGCCTACATATCACCCTTTATCGATAGTCAGGCCGTCTTTGATTTAACCACTACCACACCAAACTTGACGAGGACCGCAAAAGAATACCGGCTAGTCTTCGCTTCTGGGTTTCCAGCCCTAATGGCGCCAACCATTGCAAATGCAGGTCTACCACCAGCTGGAACTAATAAAGAAGGGGTTTTTCTTGCACTTTACCTCAATAACTGCAGCGTAAGGCTTGGAATACCACTCCTTGCAGTGACGCATGCGAGAATATCCGGCTTAAGCCAAAACAAGACGTCGAACCCGTCGGACATCGAAGTAACTTCATCAATTTCTTAAATTCCACTGTGGTTTTGAGCTACTTGTATTATAGTTTTCTTGCTTTGCAAAGGTACAGATATCTTAGGAAGTGGTCCCAAAACGGTGTTCTAACGATAATTGTAGTCTCCGGATAGGTCAACCAGGCACTAGACCATTTGACTTTGTCTACCTCGGCACTGCTATCATATCTGAAAACCACATTTCTTTAGAAATTAAATATCAAATAAAGAATAACGCTTTCCATTCGCCGTTTGTTTGGGCTGAAAAATCCCAATTTTTTAGTAAGGCTTAAACCCTTTCCCGAACATCAAATGAAACTCTGGAAAACCCTTTAAAATCCCAGTTCTGCTCAATGGATCTGATGCTTGGAATCTTTCGAAAGTAGATGTACATAGATATTTACGGTCGTTTATATTGATATTTTGACAATGCGACTTTTGACATCACTCATCGAGTGGACCCAAGCAGCAAAGTTAGAGAGTAGAACGATGGTTGCAGATGCGGATTGCGGTCAATATGTAATGAGAGGAGTAAACAGGGGCTGCCCTCAAGGCGGCTCGGCATTCTGTCCCGACTTTTATGGTATTCCCTACTGACCATACTAAGATGATGTCGCTGATGACTTCGACTTTTAAATTCAACGTCGACTTTCTTAGCCAGGGGAGGGATGTAATCGTATTTTCACAGATGATTCCAAGACCTTTCACAGTTCAGGTGGTGCTGGTGCTTTCGTGAAAAAAATAAGTCATATATGCAGCCTAAGTCTTCCAAGATTTATGATATTCTAAGATAGATTCTAAGGAACAGTTGGAGGGGTCGATGTTTTTGTGTCTACCAAGACCTTAAGACCTTTAATCAATCCTTTAACCATACCTAAGAAAGTGCTCCAACTGAAGAACACTCTGACACTTGTTTGGGTCCGGGTTATACTGAAATTACGGCAAATGTGATCTATGATGTTGAAGAAATGGCAAAAGAGTGCTCAAGAAAGTACTGAATGGGAACATTGTCCATTTGTAAATTTGTAAATCTCAAACATGAGTTTACCGCTTTTCATGCGGCCGGGCAGGCAGACAGACCACACTGTGGTTATGTAATTACATCGGACTTACATTGAACTCGAAGGCATTACAATAATTTGAATGCAGCTTCAAATTTTACATATTATGTGATCAAATTCACTTCATCTTCATTTACAAAGGACCAACTAATGAATGTAACATAACCTCTACCCACTCATCACATGTGCTTAATTTTGAACTCTGTGGATTTGCAATACGAACGCGCATCCAATATTTAGAAATGTCACACGACGAATGCCATCAAACACAACTGCATTGCTATCACATGACGAATTACTCACGCCGCTATGCAAGTGTCCTTCATTCGTTTCCCGTTTTCAATGCGGACATTGTTCATATACGAAGAGCAACCGAATGCCGCATATGTACATAAGCACACTCAGCTATTCAGCGAAATAGCAGCAAACAATGGTGTGCCATTATGCAGGGATCAGGGACTCATACGTGATTTAGAGCACTGGTTCATGCTCTTCTTCAATGTCCTGAAATATCCTTTTGCTGAATTTGTCATAATAATTCTGATATGATTTCTACCGATACATTATGCATATATGTATGAGTGTGTGTGTGCCATATGTTTGATGTATGAATACAGCGCCGGTATGTTATCCCATGCCAATCACCAAAAGCTTTAGCTCCTGGCGACATCATTCAACTGTCGTCATCATTTATCATTCTCTGCCGCGGCGCGGCAATAGCATTGTATCCGAAGCACGCGTATTAATTTATTCCCATTAGGGGCAAATAAGTGCACCTGTCGATAAGTAATTTGTCAATAACACAATTACCGCAACAAGTTCAATCAGGCGTTGTGTGAATGTGTACGTACAGGTTACTACATATATGGATGAGCATGGTGCTGCTAGTATGACAGTGGCAGTGCGGTTAAATCAAAAATCGATGATGTGGCGAGGTGACTTTGTAAAATTGAAATCTGTCACCGATACAGAGCTACATAGCTGCAACGAGGCGTTAAAATTCTTTTTGATGCATAATTTTATTAATCCATAGTTATGTGGCAACGTTTTAAATCAATTCATATTTCTTGCATCACTTTGACATTATTGTCCTTTAGGTCGATAAAAGTGGTATAACCAATCACAAATTTAGTCGATAAAAATACTTTGAGAAGCAAAATACAGTATGGCCTCGGTAAAAGCAACCGATAGAAATTCGAACAGTTGCTTTAATCGAGTCACAAAAAAATGTGCCTTGAATTAGAATTTAAGGTAAAAACCATAGCATGAAAAATAAAAGAATATTGTTCGTCATAAAAGAAAAGAGAAGGAATATAATTTACTTCATTTTAAAAAAAAACATAAGGAAAGGCTACAGTCCGCTTGGGGCGAACAGTATGATACCCTATCCTTATCCCTATGTGCCCCAAAGAAAAAATTCATAAGGAAGATGATAGATAGCATTTTATTTCATTCTATGAAATTTATAGAAAAAAAAATATTTATTTTGAAAAAAACGCCCCCAAAAAGTGGGCGTGGCCAAAAACTTTGTATGGGCGATATATTGGAAAAAATATTGGCTAAATATATTGTTAAACATTTTTTTTCGATTTCTATGAAAATTTTCAAAGAAAACAGCATTTTAGTGAAAAACGCCCACAAAAAGTAGGCGTGGCAAACAACTTTATATGACAAATTTATAAGGCAGTACCTACATATCTTGTGAAGGTTTTACAACTTTATCTCTCTAACTTAAGCCTTAAAACGGTTTTTTCTAAATTGTGGGCGTGGCAGTGGGCGGATTTAAAAACTTTTAACACTTTACCATTTCGGGACCCTAGGGAGTATATGCTCCAAATTTCAGCCTCCTAGCATAACTTTAAAAGCCTCAAAAGTTGATACGGACGGACGGACGGACGGACATTGCTAAATAGTCTTAGGATTTGGTCCTGATCATAAATATATATACTTTTATGGGTCTACGACGAATATTAAGGGGTGTTACAAACTATGTGTCAAAATTAATATACCCTTAGGATAGGGTATAAAAATTTATGTATATAAATATAAATTTTTGGTTAAATTGCTTTAACAAATTGGCCAACGTTCGTTTATATCTTCTTAGAGGATATATTAATGTCAACGGCCAGCTCCCTCAGTTTTTGAAGAGTCAAGGTATCTTCTAGTAGAACCGAGTTTTTTTCAGCCTTTTAAAGACAAATGCTGAACGCTTGGATATCATGTTCTGTTTTGATTTTTGGGCGTAGAGGACTTACACTTGCACCTGTGCTTTCTTCTTAGCTCTCGATTTCTTCGGCCTCTGATGATCCTCAACGGCAGCTCATCCTCCTCATCCCACTCACTGTCAGGAGACATCAAAGGCTTCCAGCATTTTTGTATACCCGAAGACTTAACCTTGTTCCACGCAGCAGCCAGGAGGCATATGGCATGTTTAAATTGAAAGCTTTTATTTTACTATCCAAATCTGAACATTGGCTTCCGACCAAGTATGCCAAAAGTCCTTTTTATACCCTTTCCTAAGGATATAATAATTTTGACACATAGTTTGTAATACCTCTTAATATTCGTCGTAGACCCATAAAAGTATATATATTTATGATCAGGACCAAATCCTAAGACTATTTAGCAATGACCGTCCGTCCGTACGCAATTTGTATGTCTTTAAAATTAAGCTAGGAAGCTGAAATTTAGACCACATTCTTCCTAGGGTTCCGAAATGGAGTTTTTTTTTTTGAATACGCCCACTGCCACGCCCGTTTTAAAGCTTAAATAACTGCCCAGTTACAGTAAAATGAATCACAAAAAAACGAAACAAAAATTAAAGCATGGATGGAAAGTTGCGTTTACCTAGGCACAGTTTTTTGAAAACTTGCAGTTACTGAGTCACTAATGGTAAAATTTTAGGTGTTGCTTTAAGGGATCATTCACATGAGAGCGAACCGCGAACTGCGAACAGGCGAATATTCGTAAATTCTGACATTTCTTTCACATGACAACTTTTTTTTGTCGCAGGTACCCGCGAATCTGATTTGTAAATGTTAGAAGCATGATGTGTCAATTTTAAGGTTATGTTCGAACGAATTTTTCATTCGCGGATTTGTGGATCGCGTCTGTGGATTGTGGATTGTAAATAAAAGTGACAGTTCGCGGCAGGAATTTTTCAATTCGCGGGAAATTGTTTGTAATTGTAAATATTGCTATTTAAATCAATTTAGACTCAGTTTTTTTTTAGATAGGATGTTAGATCAATTAAATATCAAGCTTTTGTGGTAGAAGCAATAGAAATTTTCTATTCATAAATACATTAAAATTGATTTCTTCGCGATTCACCTATTCGCAGTTCGCTCTCATGTGAACAGTCCTTAACTGAGGTATTGCGTTTATCGAGGGTTGCTTTTACGTTTGTTAATTGAAGTTTTAGGCCACGTCGACTATTACTGAAATGTTTGCCTGCCTTTCTGTCAACCGATTTAACAATTTTTTTATTTTCGTTTATTGATATGTTATTCAGGACCGTTTAAGGTAAAAGAGTGATTGACTTCATCTCGAACTACTCGCACGATTTAAAAATATTCTTTCAACGGTGAGGGCTGCCATTCTACTCGTCCTCTTTTTTGAATTTTTAAAAGCGAAAAATTTCTTCATAACTTGGCGAGTCCTTGGCTTGAAAAAATTGAAATCTATAGTTTACTATGAATGCATCCACCGAAAATTTCAAATTACATTCGTTAGTAGCTATCAGCTCGAAAACATCAAACTGACACTAGATACCGTGATCTATTGGTTTTCTTTAAAATAAATTTGTTGTGTTTAATTTTTTTAAAATGGACAAATTTGTTAGTAGGTCTGAAAAGCCAAAATATTATTGAGGCTTAAATGTGTTTTATGATTAGGTACTAATATATTTATGTGTAGCAGCTCCAGCTTCATCAGAAAAGAAAGAATTGACAAAGAAATGCAATAATCAGATCGAACGAAATTGCTATTACAGATGAGATCGGTATCCGGAAGAGATATCGCCATCTACATCGATAGCCAGGCCGCACTCAAGGCAGTAGAATCAAACAACATCAATCCTGATACAGTCTGAAGTTGTCGAACTATGCTTAAAGAATTATTCAGTCAGAACCGAGTGGCACCGTGCTGGGGCGTCAGAACACTGCAGTATATAGAGAAATGATCAGGCCAATTAGCTTGCAAGAAAAAGAGGGCTGCTCATTAATGCGAGGTTGCAGACATCAAACTTCCTCTGTCTTTCGTTTTTCCTTCGTCTTCTGCAGAAAATTGATGGCATGAACTTCAAGGGCTCTCCAGGTTTCTGCAAAGAAATTGGTTGCTTTACCGGGGAAATTGTTAAGGTTTTTCTGCCTTTTGAATGATCGCGATGGGCGTTTTAGTGCCTATTGTTCCGTGATTTCATGATTTCGATTTTACCACACCTCTGTTTAGCCTAACCAAGCTCCAGACATTTGCAAGGGCGTAACCGGACCTGGGCCAAGCTAAAGATTCTTAGTCATTATTTGCATTATGATCGTAATAATTACTATTAGGAAAAGTGCTGCAAATACCACGCCACTATATCTAATACCATTCATTTCTTAGTTTTAAAGACTTTTCAAAAAAAAAGTGCTTATGTTAGGTTAGGCTTCATGTCCCTTTACCCGACGCTTCGATGACTTGCCATTCTGATAAGTTCAAAAACCTATTAAGATCAGACAGTGAGACATCAGAATGTTCTTGTAAGTCATGGAAGTAATGGCTTAATTTTTTAATTTCATTGTATGATATCTAAGGAAGTTATTACCCGTCATAGCCCTTACCAGCTTGACCTGTTAAGCTGTAGATGTTTACAGAAGTCCGACCACTGCTATAAACTGGCCAAGGCTTTCTTGATACCTCACATGTCATTAGTTCCTTCCACCTGTTGTTGGTTTTCATACGAATCTTATTCGCCACTCGTTCTCAAAGACTACAGAGTGGTGGTGCACAATGATGGTCCATCTCATCCATCTCTCCGACACATTCCTCGCCAGTTCATCAGCCTTCTCATTTCCGGCTTTATCTCTGTTTATCCAGGGATCCAGCAGAGATTCGTGGTGTGCGGCAGCGTTGAATTTATTTCTATCAATGTAAAATTATTTCTATCAATGTGGAACTTATAGATACCAAACACATTACTTTATTTGTTGTATACAATCCATTACTAAGATGGCGATCTGAATTCACAGCGCGTTGGGAAATTTACTGAATTTCAAGCCCTAAGCCCATTTCCTGGGAGTTTTTTAAATTTAAATTGGCGCTTATGCATAAGGCCGTTGACCTAAATTCTTGAAGAATGTTCCTTACCGATAATTTGCTAGCAGAGCTGAACAACAACATTTTTAACAGTCTAATGTTTTAAATAGCGTGTCTGATCTTAATGTCTTCAACAATATTAAAGGCAGATCTTAAGGAATTCAAAATTGAAATTTAAAATTATAGACTGTCATGTGTTTTTCCAAAAAAATGAATAAATCATCGATAGAATACTTTCAACCGATAGTGTAGCCAAAGCATTAAGACAAAGTTTTCTCCTGTGACTGAAGCATTTAATGGATTTTTCTAAGGAATTTTTGCATCTTGTCTAATATGACGCAATTGCCAAAGGATTCATTCAATTCTTCTTAATTCTGTTGTTGGTTTTTTTTTTCGTTCAGAAAAGTTTTTAAGTTTGGTGAAAGGTGAAACGACAAAAACCGTTCCATTCTTAATTGCACGAAAAACTACCATCCTTCCGCTTGCACTCTAACGCTTTTGGAAGGAGAGAATTTACGCATTGATGGGGGAAGAGCATCCAATAAAATATATCATCGGTGTATAGCCTGGTTAACAAGAATGCATTATTCATGTGGAGCGCAGCAAGAGAAGAATCTAAAATCAGGTGCAAACGATGCGACATGGTGACCCGATTTTAAGAATTGCCTCCTGCAATTTCAAAAGGGAATTTCAAGTAGGTTGTCTTGATGGTACGGATGTAAATTAAGCTTTACGACGAACTGTGCAGATTGCATGGGAAAGTTTCCAAAAATTGTTCTTCGATATGAGAATATGTAGGTAAGGATTAGAGTATAGAGAACCCAATCGTTCGTTAAGGATAACTGATGATAGCAGTGTTTTACTGGCATGTAAAATTTGCAAGTTTAAATGGATGCTTTAGTTTATTATTAGTCTGTGAGGTGAACCTGTTTTTTTTATTCCATTCGCTAGCTTTGAATGAGACATTTAACAAATCTCTATTGGTATTAATCAAAAGTCCTTCGTCTTCGTAACCACCCTAACTCCTTCCACAAATATAAGTTTCAGGTTTCCCTGTTTCCATTGACAAATAATGCTGCTTTGAGATTACCGTCGTCGTACCCTCATTTCCTCGTCATTAAATTGTCAACCGACTACTAACTTGTAAAACGTGGTTACGGCGACAGAAACCTATTATTGCCGATTTATCGTTTGACCCATTAACAGTTTGCCTCCATTGTGTTCGAAGACTACCAATCAATTGTGGCAATCTTGTGTTCTTCAAATGGCTACAATATGGCCTACAGAGAATCAAATCGCGGAGTTTATATTGACAAATTGGTGATGTGGGTAACCGCAATTCCCATTTGTTTAGGAGCAATACTGATTGTATCTTCATATATAGCTTCATCTGACATATGTATGTATGTAATGCCAACAGGATGATAAGGGTATAAAATGGATACTGAATACTTATTGCGATTTTATAAAATATTGAAGTAGAGTTTGAAAATGTTATTCTTTCCAAAGTGTACAGTCATTTGTTATCGATTGACGCATGTATCGATTAAATATGTATTCGAATGGAATATGTAGTTTCAATGCACTCGATTTTTCATTTTTATTTTCAACTCTATACACTTTGAAGGGTTTACTCGGTGTAGACTGTAGACCAGAAGTGGGTGGTTTACACTGCCAGATAATCTACTAACAAATCCATGGAGCCACAATTTATAAAATATTTTAGAATGAAATATTTTTTGCCTGGTGGCGCTTTATGGCATTTTTAGAATAAAATTGTTTTTCCTGTGAAATTCAAAACAATGCACTTTTGGAAAAGCATCATTCAGACTATAAAATGTTATAGCTGAAAAGGGGTATAGAACAAAAAATGTAAAGCGTTAAAAAACCGCCAACCGTAATTGCCATCCGCATATAGGTTTTTCGCGGTAAAATTGAGTCTGACAAGGAAAAATTTTTAATCCCTGCGTACTCAAGGTCTTTAGAAGGGCTATCTGCAGTGGTAATGCAACTCCAAGCATAATAGACACATGGCAACGAAGTGGACTGACGCAAAGTTCACAAGTAAATTTAATAAACGCAAATGGCCTACGTGGGCATTTATCACATCTGAGAATATGATTTCTCCGCAGAAATCTAACGAAGAATATCGCTTGCCAATCGCTGTTTGTATGGGCTGAAGAGGTAACTATGTAGTAAGGCTCTCCCCATAATAAATAAGGAAACTCTATGTGAGACCTTATTAATTCTATTCCTGCACTATGAATCCGAAGAATGTAGCGTTTCTAAATAGTTGATGGAATCTGGAGTAAACGATTTGACGATGAATTCCACAAGTTCTAGAATGAAATCGGAATTATATAAGCTCCAGCCTGCAAAATCTTCGACACTAATTCGAAGGAACAAATCAGTAGAGGAAGGACTCGGCTTAGATGAAAGGGGACCTCAGTCAACTTCGCGTGCACAACTGAAGGCAGTTCGCCTAGGACCACATTATTTGGGCAGGCTTATTGTTTGTCCATCCCGGACTGTATCGCCACCATTATAAGTAAGTAAGTATGGATGGTCTGTGTGTGACGGCAAAATGTGATGCAATAATGAACCCTCTACAACAAGAAATTGAGAAGTCTGGGACGACGGTCGATCAAATAACAACACAATAATGGTCAAAAAAACGGCGAAATGAATGGGCAAGAAGTCGCCTCTAAGAAGGCTTTCAGAGCTATGACTTGCGCCCGCTTAGTGGAACAACGAAGCAGGCTAAAAACCTACTTGGACTAGGGTCGCTACAGTATTACATTTAGTCAAATCCGCGGTATTTGTTTAGGCTTAACAGGCGAGCATCACAGACACACCAATAATGATGCGGTGATAATATCCCAGGTAGGTATCCCAGCCTGTCGTAAGAGGCGACTAAAATGTTACCTATGTACACAAATAGCAATAGTTTTGCACACACAAAAATACAATAACCCCACACTCTTTGAAGGCACGCTCTTTTTGGATTAAATCATCGTCATTATCTTCATTATCAACATGCGTTTCACAAAAATTTTATTCTTTAAATCTGGTGCCTTGTTTATACCATTCGCCATAGTTGTGTGATAATTTCGCCATATTTTAAAAAATTAAATTTACGTAACGTCTCTCTCAGGCGAAGAAGAAATCTGTTACTCAATTTTTATATAAAAATCCATAACGAAATTAAGCTTTTGATATCATAGTTTAAGCCTTAGAAGAAACTCTAGTTCTTTTTTTCGCTCGCTACAGGAATTCGCTCATTCGTTGTTTCGTCGTTTTAAATCAAAATACTTTCGCTTTAAAAAGGTTCGCATTCAAAAGTTAAACTTGCAAAGTTCGTAATACATGACAATCGGTCAAACTCAAACACCAAGGATCTATCTATTCCCAATCAAGGTCAAATAGAGGTCTCGATGTTGGCGGTCGAAAAAATGTTCTAACGTTCGGGGTATCTAGATCACCACCACCGAAAAGTACGCACTTCAATATGGAAAATAATGAAATCCGTACAAGCTTAGAAAACAGAAACTGCTCTACTACTACTTACTTTACATACTTACCCGGCTCCCGACCCGTGACGCGTACCTACCTGAGACAAGGCTGCCTTTCATCCTCTGCTTGGTCTTTAAACCGGCGGTTCGGTCTTCCTTGTCGTCTCGTATCTGTGGGCTGGGAATCGAAGATCCTCTTGGCCGGATCATTGTTGTCCATTCGCTCGATGTGGCCGAGCCAATGTTTTTGGCTTTTCGGACTACATCCACATCTTGGTAAAGCTCATAGAATTCCCAGGAAAAGACTCTATTCGCCCTCCTCGCACATAGGAGCCCAGTATCAGCTTTCATTTCCTGCTTATCGTCCAGCACTCGGTGCCGTCTAGCAAAATTGGCAGAGTAAGGGTTCTGCGGAGCATGTACTTTGTCCTTCGAGTTAGGAGTTTTGAACCCATTTGTTTCGCCAAACGGAGGTAGCAGCGGTTTCCTGGGGTAATTATTCGCCGGATCTCCACTAAATTTCATTCGTGGAGTTGATGTTTACACAAAGGGTATGTATTTAAACTTGCCCTCATTTACTTCAAGACCAAATAACTTTGCCTGTTCTTCAACTGCCTTTACCATGGCACATTGGGAGCTTCCGATGATATCAATATTGTTCGCATATCCCAGTAGCTGGATGGATCTGTTGAATATAGTGCCTTCCGTGCTGATGCCTGCCCTGCGCACTATCTGCTCAAGAACAAGTTTGAAGAAGTCACATGATAGCGCATCACCTTGCCGGAATCCGGTGCATGTTTGGAAGAGTTCAGATGAGCTGCTGTCAAACTGCCCATTGCACCGCGTGTTTTCTACGGTCACGCGACACAGCTGGATCAGTTTTGATCCAAATTCGGCCAAATTCGGCCACCTCCACGAAGACCTCTTGACGTTGAATGCTGTTATATGAGGCTTAAAAGTCAATAAATCGACTTGAAATTCGTTGGTTGTATGAAAAGTAAAGCGAGAATGGCGTGACAAACCGAGCTCTTTAGCAAAGTATGTATATCTAGAAATCACTCGGGCATTTTTGTATGAAGTGACTCCACCAATCAAATCTATTGACAAGAGAACGAGACGTTAATGCCCACGATCGTAGTACGTCCAAAACTGCCAACAAGTTTTGAAAATTAAAGAAAGTTAAAGGACCTTTTTAAATGAAACTAACTCTTCAATTACCACATGACAGAATAAACTTTTTACAGGAGCACAGCGACTTCACTATTTGTCGGCGTCCTTTTGTAATGTAAATATTTAAAATGAATTGTGGTTGAGTGTGCCCCATGTCACCTACTTTTACTTGTATTCGAACACACACCAAGTACAATTCACCACTGCGACGTCATTGGGTCAATGCGCTACGTTTCCCAAAGTAATTATAGAGGTAAATGGCAGCGGACATAATTGGTGCTGTTAAGGTGCATGCATAAAATATTTCGCTAGTGCCGTGCAAAGTCAAATTACATTGCTACTGACCGATCAAAATGAAGCAATGCGGGATTTTGTAATTCAAACGACAAGTACTTTAGGGGATTATGTGAGTAGTTTAAAGGAAATTTAACAAAATATGAGATTGGAGTTATTTTGATAAAACCAATAGAGTAACCAATTTTACATATTACATGCTTTTTTTTTAAAGAAATCATAAAATTTTAAAATTTCCTTAAATACATTTTTGTGATAATTTTATGTTTTTTCCTAAAAGTGTGGTTATGATGTCTTTTTCGATTTTATTACTTATGATCCACTATTATTTTACTTACTTATGCCTTTTATAGTTTCATAGGCATAAAGTATTAAATTAATCCCAAAAATGACTTTCATGTCACAAAATTATTTATCAATTTGAATAATTTTTCAAACAAAAAACATCAATAAAACTACTGGGATTAGATTTAACCAGTTACTCTTGGGAATAGCAACGAGAGCCAAATATATATAATGCGCATCGGATATGTCGTTGCCGATGCCGAAGAATTCATATCAGTATTTGAAAAGCAAGGGGACCAGCTGATGGAACGTCAGAGCGATAAGTGAAGAATCATCCTTTAATAAGAAAAGTAAGCTGGCTAAGATGTATAAGATGTGCGATGTCATAATAATTCTTAGGAATGAGAATCCACGGCTGATTGTTGAAAAGCCAATGCATCCACAAAGAGAGACTGTTTGGTACGGTTTAATGGCGTCATCGGGCCATACTTCTTCGAAAATGAGGTCAGCCAAGCAGTAACCGCGAATGGTGTTCGCTATCGCGAGATGATCACAGACTTCTTGTGGCCAGTAATTCAGGATATATCAATTACGTTTCAGAGTCATTGAAAATATGGACCATCGGATAGAGGTATGCCACCGAAGCCATGGGGAGCATTTGGTGAGATCCTTTATCATAGATCCTTCTATCATAACAAAAAATATTAAGATAGTTCTCTGAAAACTTTTTGTTTTATTTCCAATTAATATAATGGGTTTTCGTTTAACCACACTTTACATAAGTCCACATTGTTGATTAGTCTGACGACTAGGGGCGATTTCTTGAAGGATGGTAACATCATGCCTTCCCTGGGTGTTTTTAGTGGATGGTTCAAGTCCCATATTATCGCAATAAAGCAATAGCTTTCAAAGAATTTTACCTAGCTACACGCAAAAAAAATAATCACCCCTATCACGAGCTACGTCGTAATAGAAAAATGTCTACGAATCCCGAAAAATCTATTACAAGTCCCTTCGTAGTGGAAAATCTGCTACGAAATTCGTAGAATTTGATATCACCACACCCGAAAAAACCTGAATTATTTTGTTCTTCTCTACGACAAGTTTTTTTCTGTCGTAGACTAACAATAATAATTATTTCAATAAAATCTACGTTCTTTTAAAAATAATTTTATTCATTTATAGTTAATAACACATATTTTAAATTTTTAAAATTCATGAGGAACGTTCATTGGGCTATATGTACTTATTTCGATCGTTCCCGGTGCCACTATGCTGGTAGCCGCCTTCAGCTATAAGTCCCAGCGCGGCACTCAATCGACAGTTTGGGGTAATAGAAGATGCTCACACGCCCTGCTCCTGCTCCCGCTTCAAGTTGTTGAAGCATGTATTGGACGAAGTCTTTGTTTAGTTTGAAATTTCTTCTAAATCTGCGAAAGATTTCAATGATATGAACAAATTTAAATAATTGCAGGAATAACTTACAGAGTATAATCCAAATGTTACATGCGTCCCTTTTTTGAATTTTCATTTTTGTTAGTCTATCGCCTCTTGTAACGATAGCATGAATAGCAACGATGGCATTTGAAATTGGTTCCATTAACTATTATTGTTTTCACTTAAAAAACGAAAATATGCCCGACAAACTAGTGTTTGAATTTGACAGATGGGACAGTACTCAGGGACCAGGTAACAAATTTTTGGAAATTTTTAACTTGAAGGCAAAACTATTTTATTATATTCGACAGTTAAATTATTCATTACATACATATTTTAAATTAAGTCAATGTTACCAATTAGAATCAATTTTTACTAGAAAATAAAAATAGGTAAACAAATTGTTTTGGGAAAATTAAGGGAATTTTTTAAGTTCAGTGAGTTTTCTTTCTATTGGTGCGAGCATTAATTGTGATATAAATCAGCTGACTTCGAAAACGGAAACTAATTTTTTCAATCAGGTAATGCTTTTTCGAATCCCTTCGGATCTTTTGATTGCTTTTTGTTGGGATTCGTAGCGTAATTTTTCATTCGGGGATTTCTCCGTGGGAACTTGTGATAGGCCTGAATTAAAAACAGAAGGAAAGGCTACAGTCCGCTTGGGGCGAATAGTATGATTCCCTATAAGCCCCACAGAAAAAAGCATTAAGAAGATGATGGATAGCATTTTATTTCATTCTATTCAATTGCAAAAAAACTATTTTTTTTTTAAAAACGCCCCAAAAAGTGAGTATAGCCAAAAACTTTGTATGACAAACTTATAAAGGAGGGCAGTGCCCATATATCTTCACTCTTTCTCTTTAAATTTAGCTTTAAACGGTTTTTTCTAAAATGTGGGCGTAGCAGAGGGCGCACTCAAACATTTTTTACACTTAACCATTTCGGAGCCCTAGGTTTAAAGGGCCTCCTTAGTTTAAAAAGCCTAAAAATTGCGTACCGACGGACGGACAGCCGGACATTGCTAAATGATCTTAGGATTTGGTCCTGATCATAAATATATATACTTTTATGGGTCCACGACGAATATTAAGGGGTGTTACAAACTATTTGTCAAAATTAATAAACCCTTAGGATAGGGTATAAAAACTTAATGGAAACATAAGACGCGTCTTTTCCTTCCACATGAAAATATTTACAGGGGTAAAAAGTTGGAAGAATATTTCTATGAAACAGGTTTATAATTTGAATAATCTGAAAATAAGAGTTATTTTATGTTGTGTGAAGCCCAGAGACACAGAGAGAAAGACAAAAATGCGTTTTGGCTCTTTATCAAGTTTTTCTTTTTTCTTTATTTTAAGCTTTGTGTTGTTTTCTTCTTATTTTGTGGGTAGACAGTGTCTACTAAAATGTCTCTATGACGCACCGCAACTGCGATAACCTTCAATTCGGATCATATTTCCAAGCAGAAAACCACAAATCGTTAACCCGAAGATAACCTTTCGCCACTACGAAAATGACTGCTATTAATCAGCAAATCCTAATTCTACTTAATTGCACCGATTAAGGTTCTTTTTCAAATGTACACACCCACAAAACAAGAACGCATTACCAGCAACAGTCGTGAAGACAACCCTTTGAAGTTAAAGCATTCCCTTTACGAATATAATTAAATCATTAAATTTGATGTCCTACTTAATTGCCTAATTAAGGAAAAGTTGGTAGGTACCTACCAGCCTACCTACCTACCTCTATCTGAGGACGGAACCTATTTTTCAACTCCTAGCGACTTTAAATGATTTCAAAGGTACTTTCGGTGAAATTCCCTGTAGTTGTCAACCATGATGATGCTGCCATTATTCAGTATTCAATAAGCCGCAATTTACACTTTTCGATGTCCCTTTGAAAGTGGCTTTTATCCACTCATACACACACACACGTACAAATGTAGGTACATCAATTCATCACGTAGGGAAATTTCACTCACCACATACGCGCCTCCATCCGCCGGGCATAGCAATTCCCCAAAGTGGATTCGTAAATCCACTGCACCAGCAAATATCATTTTCCATATATGTAGGTATGTACGGAAACTACATATTTCAAATAAAATCCCTTGCAATCCTTGGTGAATTATGATGTTCCAATTTGTCATGCGATGCCATCGGTAACGTGACCACCCCCCAGACGCAGAGCATGTTTTACACCTTCAACAATCCTCGCGAAATGCAGCGAAATGAAAATGCTTGCTGGCAAAGATTAAAAATAGAATTCGGTAGCCAAGGACAAGAAGGATGGCTTTATTCATTCGCATATGGCGTAAACCGCAAACACACGCCCCATATGTCATTCATTTCACAAACTGATCGCACCACGACGCGACGGTTCTTGATGTTTTATTAATCCTTGCACTGTCGCTGACTATGGCTGGGGTGAGCTTGGGCCATACACCACATTGCTGCTGACAATTAGTGACCCAGCTAAGCCATTTATCTTGCAACGTCAGACGGTAGCATTTTATTGTTTCATGTCTGCTTCTGCGTCCACGGTAGTAGGTACATATAGGAAGTATGGGGACATTAATTCCATTCCAATGACACTGTCACTGATATTCCTTTGTGCTGCTACTAACTAATGGAAGAGTAGTTGATTCCAGAGTTGACATGGTTCGTTGGTAATTCAAATCCTGCCCTAATATTTTTAATTGCGTAACTTTTTTAAATGCAGAGTTGTGGGAGAATGTACTGATTTGATTCCTCGCCCATTAAATTTAATAAATTTATTCCTAGTACAAACAACAAACTGTCATTGACGTTAAAAGTTCCCGCCCCCAGATCGGATTCCAGGAACACGACACAATAACAATTCAATTTAAAATTTAACCGACAGAATTGCAAACTAAGTACACAATGGAGGATATGGTTTCGATAACATTTATGCAATGTTCGCCCTGCAATTCACTTTTGCTTCGATTCCTTAGCTACTTTAAGATGACATCGAACGGTAGCTGAAAAGAAGTTAAAAAGTATGTGTGTATAACTCACACATAGGTACCAACTAACCCATGTAATAAAAAAAAGAGTATAAAATATATTTGGTTCTTCTAGAGACCGTTGTGCCCGGAAAGAGCCAAGTTTCCAGCAAGTGGATGTGCATGTAAGCTACCAGAAGGAATTAAAAATGAAATACAACTTGTGCCATGCAAGTGGAGCACTATTCCGGATTTTTTTTTATTGTTGTAGAATTCTTAATCAAAAAAAAAAAAAAATCAAATCACATTTTATTTTTTGTTTTTCCCTTTCTTGGAAGTTTTGAAATATTTAATGTTTAGAGTTTTGAAAGTGCAGAACATCGTGCATGGCATGGAGAATGTGCAAGGACGAACGATAATGGAATTTTAGATGGTTGTTCGTCTCCAATTTTGCTGCCTCGAGAAGTGACCTCTAATTTGATGGCAGTCTTTCAATATAAATGCGAAACTGGTTTAATGAGCCATAAGGGCGAGTATGGAGCAAATTGCCTTAATAATAGATAGTATAATTTTCTATTTTTTTGTCACACAAATGTCAAGAATTTACAGCACCACAATATTATAATATTTATTGAAAGGAAAATACAAAAAGTGATCCTTTGTAGGGAATTTTTAAAGGCCATGATGAGAAACCAAAAGAATAAGAAAATAAAATTAATACGAGTCGATAAATTAAATCAAACAAAAATTAAGGAAATCACCCTTATTCTACTTGGCGTTTATATTAAACGACATCTGGCGTTTTTTGAGTCGATTCATTTAAGTGTCGGTATTCTATTCTCAAAACGCCTTCGCTCTCATTTGAGATATGAATAACTAATAAATGAAATCGGTTTTTCAGTTTGGCATTTCAAATCTACCTAAATTTATTTTGAATTGTTCTAGTTCTTAAAAACAAAAAAATGCATTGTATCAGGGGCAATGAAAACGACAATAAAATTGCAAAATGAGAGCTGGTGTGTATAAGAAAAATCAAGTTCAAAATGGGCAGTTGCTATTAAGTGCCAGTCATTTACAGCATGGTTTTTATCCTGTTATATTTTACGGTTCAGAGTTGTAAAAGAATGTAATCTTTTGGCATTGCATTCTTAAAGGTCTCACTCATTGAATTCACATAAATGATTTAATTCATTGAATTCACTTAAATAGTTTATATCAAAAAATGCAATAACCATTCATCTTGAAGTTAATGTATTCGCATGAGTGCATTTACGATGTCTTTTTTCAAGGATTCAAAAAACTTTTTAATTGTTCTAAGAACCTTGCGGTGCAACAGCAAATTGTCGGGTGATTTAATGGATATTTTCGAAAAATGTTAAAAATAAAAAAATTAAATGTTATAATAAAATAAGAAATGTTAAAAGAATTTTTGTTTTATTTTTAGCGTTTAGTTTGATCCATCGTCTATGCAACTGAAGAATAAAAAAAAAAAAAAAATAAAAAAAAAAAATGAAATATTGTCTTTATTGGAAAAAATAATTTAAATGGTGCGGGAAAATAATTTCATGGGCAATAACTGACCATAGGTGAGCAGTATCTTCATTTTTTTTTAAAACAAAAAGTGAACTTATTTCGCACTCGAGATGAAGCTATTTCCCTTGTGATGTTATTCCCCGTGAAGTTATTTCCCTGCACCTTAGTATCATGTTTCAAAAGCAATTCGTTGGTTTGACTGTTGACCAAATTGTCGATATCCTCGAGCAACTTGAGCAAGATACAAAAGTCGAAGAAGCTTATGTTGCAGTTTTACCTCCGCTTTTAAGACTATGTAACTGAAACTCGTCATGAAATTGACGATGAAGATATGGGCCCAATACACATGGGTCAATGATGTCCCAGGTCTTTCCGGCCTGACATGTCAAGTCTAAGAATTAATTCAGGAAGATATAGAAATTGAAATACTACCCGAATAAGTCGAATCCACAAGACCTAGCCCTGAGAGGAATAAAATGCTTTCAGCGTATAATTCCATTCCTACTTATGGAGATTTTGTGGAATGAGATATGCAAAACCTTAAATCAAAACTACAAGGAAGCAATACAATTGAAATCTTAAGCATGTTCATAACACGAAACTTGTTTGACAACGTGGCATACCTTTAGCATACCTTACTAAAGGTATGCTAAAAGTATACAAAATTATTTTCGTTTCGAGTTTACGGTGGAGGAGTGCAAATATTTCTTTGGCATTCTTTTATTTTCCGGTGACCATCCTCTGAAAAGCCAAAGGCATTATTGGAGGGAAGATTAAGACTAAAGAATAGCATTTTTTAATGTAATGACACGTAACCGGTTTAAAAAGCTAAAAATTAACGAAAAATCAAAAACAGACCGCAGTTTTAGGGTTCGCCCACTCTTAGATAAGGTCAACGAAAACTTACAACAGTTTGGAATTTTTGAAGAACATTTTGCTGCAGACGAAATGATGATAAAATGTATTGGACACCATGAACTGAAGCAATGCATAAAGGGAAAACCTATTCATTTCGGGTATAAGTTTTGGGCTCTTTGCGATAAAAATGGCTACTTCTACAAATTTTGATTTATACCAAGGAAAACAATGTGAGGACAAACTACCACTAAAAACACATCAGACCTAAGTAGAAAAGAATTGGCCGAGAACTATTACTCTGGGGGCTAATATGTTTAAGGTTGCTAAGGCTGTTAATGCTATAAAATAATTTGACACACATTTTCATTTATTTGATTATTATAAGAGATTTAAAGAGAGGCGTAAAAATTAAATATTTGAAAAAACATGATTTCCAATTTTGTAAAGAAAGTCTCAAAAAATTAACGCCATCTTTTGGAGATATTTTTTGTATATAAAGTTAACTAATTTAGTGGCAGTATAAATACTAACTTTACTTAAGTTGGCGCATCTCGGCATCAACTAAGAGCTTTATTGATCTCTAGCAAACCTTCTTCGATTTTATATGCCAAGTCTGCCTATATTTCTCGTACCCTCTGGCTTGGCGTTGAATACGGGCTGGGCCTTCGATGTTCATTCGCTCTAGATGCTCTAGTTGGATACGTAGTTTTTTATACCACGTAGTTTTTTATTAACACAAATCGGACAATAAAACGTGCGTAGTACTTCTATGCAATAGAGAAAGACCCGAACGATAAGAGTTTGTCGACGGTATTGTCCTCAATGGCTTACTAAGCTCCAAGAAACAGCGATTAGCATGGGTTATTCTACGTATCATTATTGATGACAGATGATGATGATGATGATGATAATGATGATGAAGAAAGACGTTAACGTATCCGTGTCCAGTAAGGAGCTCAGTAACATAGTGCCGTGCTTACGATCGGACCACCTCATCACGGCATAGATCAGGCTCCTTGTCCAACGTCAACTGCTTTCCGATTCCAACCGTAATTGCCACCACTTTCTAGATATCTGTTTCGCTTGTTTTCCATCGGTCTGCTCAGTGATGTTGTTACTTTAGAGGCTCGTTCTGATGCTTTCCTGATTTTCCGCCAGAAGGTCAGCTTAGTATCAAGGTAATTGACAATCCCCTTACTATTTATTGTATATTGTATCATTATCAATTCAATATTCTTGTTGCTAAGGAGCACCAACTTAGTTTTCTCCGTGGCTAAGGTTAGCCCATTGTTCCTCATCCATATTACACTTCTCATGACCTGGTTCAGCTTTTTTTCGGCACCATCTGCGTCTCGTGCGGTTATCACCGCCGCGATGTCATCTGCGTAGCCTGGTAGGAAGGCATAATTCGGTATCTCCATGCCCAAGATTCCATCGTTGGGGATGTTCCACAGGTCCGGGCCCAGGATTGAGCCTTGAGCGGAACCGGCTGTTATCTCTTTCCTTCGGTGTCCTTCAGTGGTATCGCACAGTAGCTCGCGGTCTTTCAGATAGGCTGATATCATTCGTAGAAGATAAGCTGGAATTCTGAAGGTATTCTCTAAAGGTTTCAACATGTCGGTCCACCTGGCCTTTTTCGAATGTTGGTTTCCCTCTTGGGCAATTTGGGCAGCCTTGATGGGGTATTATGAGCCGCGTTTTTAGCAGCTTTTCCCATAGTTTCCTGCGGTGTCGAGCAAAGGCCTATACTCTTTGCCCTTGCTAATGAGGACTAATCGTTATTAAAAGGGACAATTGCCATTCGAAGAAAGAAAGATTTAATTTATCGCATTAAAGTTGCCTATGTTTAAATAATTAATAAATTAACAGCTCGACGATTTTTTTTAACGAAACTTAGCTTACCACAAAAAATTGGGTATGAATTTCATAACAAATTAAATTAACTGTTGGCATTCAGCACTACAATTTATTAGAGATAGGTTTGTATACTGGATGGCCTGTAAGAGATATAGATATTTTTAAATTGGCCTGATTGGTTTATGCAATGAAATATATTTTCAACGCCCACTGAGTTACAGGGTGTTTAAAAATGTTCATACAGAGAAGTTGATACCAATAACTATTTATTAAGCTATAACTTCTAATTATTAAGCCTAGATCTAGTCCCATTTCAATGGTAATAAGTTAGTTCTAGTAAGTGTTCAACCTTTATATTTTAATATTTTGTATTCGATTTTTGCGAAAATCTTAGGTTACCCACTAATAAAGTAACGCTCAAGTGACTTTTGTTTTATCTGTCTGCCTGTCCATGCATAACTTGAAAACCATTCCACCGATTTTCGTATTTTATGTTTCTTCATTTATAGATATCTTGTTGATTTAGGAGTTTTCTCTCAACCCGCTCATTGGATCTCAAATTTGGGCACGAAGTATCCAACATTTTATTGTAAAATTGCTTTCTCGCTCTCAATTCTCAACTTAAGACACTTTTGACATCTCCAGGTATTGTAAAATGTTATTGAGTGTGTTCACACCGTTCTGAAATCTGAGGTTTTCATAAAAAGATTTCGAAGTATCGTAAAAGCATTCACACCGGCCACTACCTGTGTTTTGCTTGACGTTTCAGTCAGCAATCGAAAAATAAAAGCAATTAAAAATATATTGCGTTCAATTAGCAAGTGCACTGCAAGTCCACTATAAGCTAAAAATGCCTATATCCTCATAAATATATTTCGCCTGATCATCGTCAAGAAATCGGTAAGCTGATTTTCAGTTGAAAATCTGTCCACCGCTTGTCAACTGCTTTGTGGAACTTGTAGAATGTGATAAAAGGTGCGTTTGCTCCGAAGACCTCACCATTGAAACCAGATTTTGAGGAGGTTTTATCGAAACCTCATTCAACAACGAGGTTTGGAAATTCGAAAAATGTATGGGAAACCTCCTGACTTCGATGGAGGTTTCAGGAGTTTTAGCGAAACCTCAGATTTCTATGCGGTGTGAAAAGAGAATAACATATGAAGATTTATATGGGAAATCTCGGGATTTAAGAAGATTTATGTCAGTTTAGTTTTAATCTCGGTTCAGTGCTTGGTGGAAACATGGCATTACTGAGGTAGCGTAGGGAAATGTAATGGGGGTGGGGATAAGCGGAAGAGGGATTAATGGTGGGTGTGTGGCTTAAGAGGAAGTGGGCTATTTTTGGAACTACCTTGGCGATTTCAAAAATTTATTTTAGTGTTGTTATGATGACGGCAGTGTATCATGCAGTATGATGGGTGGGTGCCGTGGCTTAGTGGTTCAGTGCGTTGGACCACTAAGCGAGAGGTCGCTTGTTCAAATCCCGACCTGTAACATCTGAAAGTTTTTATTCGCTCCCCCACCTCTTGCGAACGTCTGACAAACATCCAAGAGTAAGAATTGTCATGGAAGCTTCTCAAAAATTAATTGCGTTCGGAATCGGCATTAAACTGTAGGTCCTTCCATTGGTGTCAAAAAATATTTCTTCGCACGCACAGTGGTTGGAGAAGCTAGGCTTTGGATCCTGTATGGTCCGTTTACGCCTTATATTTATTTTATTTTTATTATGGCGGTAACCTCCGGATCTATATAGCTAAGTTACGGAAGGTGCGGGGTATGGGTAAAAGAAGAGTGGACGGAGTTGATAGGCTATCTCTCCAACTACTCGAACGGTTTTAAAATTCTGTCAATCTTGAGATTGTGAAATCTAATTTGGTAACATAAGCACTATGACGTCAGTAGTTGTCATCCAGTACAAATTCGACGTTCGTCAGGACGACAAGTTTGGATGACCATCTGATATTTTCCAGTATGGTAATGCTGATACCGTAGTAGTGGTTCCTTATCACAAGCTAGCGGAGCTACGGACTTAGCCATTTAGGGTAAATTTAAAATTTAAAATTATTCCATCAGATCCCAAAAAAAAATAATTGTATCCCAACTCCGATCACCCTGTATAACTATTAGGTTTGTAATTGAATTACGGGATGCTATTGGGCTTTTAAAATTGCACAAATGTAAACACCATCTCCCCCCTGCATGGACGTAATGCGATAATTATAATCTATTATTCGAATTTCGTATTTACATAATTGATTAGTCCGCATTTTGCAGATTTATTGTTGAAGTAGCATAAAATATTGACTCAAATTGTGTATGGCATTTAATGGAATGAATTATCGCGTCCTTGCTTGGTTCTGCTGGATTATTATTGATATGACTGAATTGTATGTATTCTGTGGGTGAAATAAATTGATGGGAAGCATTTTTATTTTTATTTCGTAACCAGAACGCGTTTTCGACACATAAAAGCATAGAACCCAGATTCGCCCATCCCTGTCCTCATCTTGATGACAATAATAAATCAACGAAATTTAGCTTTTACTGTCGGAAGAAATATCGTGATCTTTCACCCACTAACTAATATTGCTCTAGATTCATCGAATTAACTTTTCAACTTTGCGAGAACAACACGCATTGGATTTCGAGTAAAGCGTCATGGACGTCATGAATCTTCGTCCTGTCTAGGTTTTTGAGTTTTTTTTATGGGAAAGTGCTCACGCCAATTAAGCACGATTTTTTTTTTTATTAATCCCGGGACATTTTTTTCCACAACTTGCCCCAGATTTTTTAAAGGTCATGCTGACTTAATGAGGGAGGTATCGCATGAGATAAATCTCAAAGTGATACGGATTATAATTTGCAAAAAAATAAAATAAAAGGAAAATATTAAAGGAGCTGAAGAAAACATTAAAAAGCGTAGAATAGCAAGACGAAATTTCTTTTGAAATGTTTTTCCCACGCTATTATCTTTCGGAATATCGAGGGTGAAAAATGTGTATCTTTGATGTTGAAGAAGCTAAATCATCTTGACCTATTGCCAAAGCATCAAAATTTAACTTATTAATTTTCAATTTTGAAGATGTGTACGGGTGCGTGGGTGGTTTTACGCTTGAAGTAAATTTGCGGGGTAAGAGTTAAAAGGTTTTATTGAAAAGACTAATATCAGGTCGGTGTCAAAACTTTTATTAGATAGAATTGTACAAGGAAGCTTGTGAGATATTGGTTATGATTTGGAACTTTTCCGAATTAGGGCGACCATTCTGTAAGCAAAATAAGATCAGTTAAAGCAAAGAGGTGACGCTTAGCCATGCAAAGGTGAACGTCGTTAGCGTAAAAATCATTCAGGGCTTTTGACACATAGATGACAAGTCATTCACGAACATCTAGTATATAATTGGATCAAGAATTGAACCATGTTGTACATCTTGCTGGTCGTGGCGCATAAATGGATTCAGAAGTAATAACACTTTGAATTCGAACACTGGACTGAATGAACTGTTTCCAAATCCAAAAAGGTTTTCCAATTTTAAACAAATTTCATTGAAAGGCTTTAAAAAAATTCAGCGTAATATATCCTTTGTTCATATTTTTCCTTTTTTTGAGGGACATAAAAACTAGTATTGTATTGTATTGTATTTGGAGAGGGGTCAACAAGCACTTAGACCTAACGGTCCATTGTACTCAAGCAAGGCTGCCCAAAATGACAACAGAGCAACTAGAATACAAAGGAATTCGAGGTACTATTTTCGGAATTTTATTTTATTTTATTTAAAACGTCTTCGTACATGAAGTGTTTGCCTAGAGTAGCCAGTCTGATGCTGACGAAAGCGGGGCATCACAGATGAAGTGAGATGTCGATTCATCATATTCCAGACAGCATTCACATAGGCCCGAGCTTTTAACTCTGATCCTTTTAAGATGCTCGTTAAGAGGACTGAGACCAGCGAAAAGGCCAATTAGGGCTTTCAAGTCAAGTCTTCTAAGCAGATATTTTGATCTGATCAGTTTAGTCAAGTAACAGTTTCGAATGTTTGCATGATAACAAATCATGCCAGATCAGCACACGCAAGGTGTTGTAGCTTTGTAAGATATCTTCTGAGAGTGTAAGCTCTTGGCCACCAAACAACAGCACCATACATGAGGTAAGGTCTAACAATGCACGTGTATATTCAGTGAACAAGCCTGGGATTAAGACCCCAGGTTCTACTAAACATTCTGGGGCATTGCCAGAGATGAACTAATAGTCCTGAAGCTTTTTGGAAGATCATAAGTGCCCTTCTCTGGTTTGGGAATGAAGACACCGCGTTAGGTCTTCTCCAAGCGACAGGATTATGTCTCAGAGCAATGGCTCGGTAAATTCTAGTAAGCAGTGGAAGTACAATATCTATACCTTTTTGAAGAAGTACAGAATAAACGCCATCTTGAAAGGAGAGAAAGACAAGACAATTGCTCTTGTTCTTTCGCTTAACGAAACTAGTGCATTGCACTTCAAGACATATTTCACCTCTTATTGTAGCAATTTACACCACTTTTCAGGAAACTGAGATGGCACTTCTTTGCTAAGGAGCTTGGATGTTTAGCACTAACGACATTAGCACTTCGAGACTAAAGCCGGGTTCGAGCTAAACTAAGAAATTCAGAGAGGAAATGCTCAGTGGTATGTTTACCTGATTACAGATAGTTGTAACGTTTAAGTCTAGCACATTAAGGTCCTTTTTTCGTTAACCCGAAGAATCGTGACATCGGGCATTGTAAATATTTTCAGTAGACCCTGTAATCAATTGTACTATGATTGCCTACGGACCAACACCTAGATTTAGGAAAACTCCTCCTAAATCTGGGTGTTTCAAGGCTAAATCTTGAAAAAACTCAAGTTAGAAAATGTCAAGCTTCCTTTTGTAAGGCTGGGCCTCTTTTGATAAAAAAGTTTCAAATAAGCTAAGTAGCGAATCTCACGGTTGGTATAAGCTCCTTAGAATAGCGAACTTAAATGCGTCTTTTTATAAGGTTCCCATGCGGAATAAGATGCGTTCCTGTAGAGCTTCGCAGAAGCATTCCAGATGTTCCGCAGACTCTTTTCCTGCTCTCTGTAGTTCCTGCAGAAATCATTTCCAAAGACTCCTAGCCTGTTGCCTATATGTTAACAACTCAACAGTGTTCGGTTAATAACCCGAAGAGCACCCGAATTTGGCTTATGTCAAGGTCTTTGATCTTGTAGTGTCAATATTGATTCACCGACTTCGGGTAATGGCCCAACTGCTAGTGTCGCTCCATTAATCCTTAGCCAAAAGGGAAGCGACGTTATCGATGAAACTCTTAGTGGTAGTATCTGTCCTTCCGTAACTAGTGGGTACCTGGCTAGTTCATCCGCTTTTTCGTTTTCTTCCATTCTAACGTATCCAGGAACCAATCAGAGTAATAACGTATAGATGGGGCCGCTTGCTTCAAGTGTTGCTTGACTTTCCACACAGGTGGTGGAATTCCTTTTAATTCCAACACCCGTTGATAGTTCCATGTAGCCGCAAAAATCTTGCCACAAAATGTTGCAGCATCTATGTATATAAAGCAACACATGACACATCTGATTAAAAAGTCTTAAATCAAACCAAAAACGCCAATCTCAATTATACAAAGAGGCAGAACCTCTCCGGATTGAAGAAAACAAACCAGGCCAACCGACCACTCTTGTCTGCTTGCATCCTTAGCTGTACATAACTACAATTGTAAATTATATCTTTACGTAAGAAAACTTAATTGGAATTTATACAACACAGTGATCTCCAATTAAAAATCCAATAATTATATCAAAAGTCACAAGCTGAGGACTGACTCGTATATTCTCGCCTCAACTTTATTGGATTTCATTAGCAGCCCTAATTGCTCCTTTCATTCAAATTTATTACCAAACGCTTAAGTGATTTAGCATCGTGCAGCATATAGGACATGCAATTTTCCGCAACAGTAGGTAGTGTGTCTCCGACACCGACACCGACAACGACTACGACCTACTCTACTACTACTTTGCTCTGCTCTCTGCTCTGCTCAGCTCAGTGAGGGAGACTAGTCCCAGACACACAAGCGATTGAGTTATAATTTTTCGGTTGTCTCCATCAGCTCCTTACTATGGAGTTTATCTCTGACATCGTATCCTATATTAGAGAGATTAATTTATCTCTTCCGAAGGGAATGCCTCTTGATGGTGTCTTTAGGAATTACGAATTTATGTAAATGACAACAAAAATGTAGATATGTAGCTACACATTTACTTGATATTTGCACATGACGTGTCATGAGTGTAGAAATTCTACAGGGAAAATACTATGTATGCTATTTAGCCAGGACATTATTTGTTAATTTCATACAACAATTTGGTGTGAAACTGTTGCTTAAGTAAATGCGGGCGGGGTAATATTGTTGAGCGATGTTTGACATTTACCACCCGATGTCTAAGACAATTCTGAAGATTCTTTCTAATAAGATTTTTTACGTAAATGAAAGTAGTTTAACTTAGTGCTTTTAGAGCATTAAATAAGTTCACTGAATAAAATTCATAAATTAAAATTAACTTAAACTTAAATTGTTGTACAATGAATTTAAAAATTTTAAAAATAAGGTTACAATTAATATACGCTAAGCTAAGAGACGCTTTGTTGAACTACGATTGGAACCCTCTCAAGCCGGACATACACTCTGAAATAGTTCTGATGATAATATTGACTCCAGTGAACTCTCTTCCAAGTCCAGAAGTCATCGACTGTAGATGAAGCTGACGCCTTAGAGAGCTGCATTCTTGTAAATTCGAATTCAATTGTACTTGTTGAGATTTACGTCGTTACTTCCATACATTACAAAATACATAACGCACATTTTAAATACAATTTTATCTTCGAATATTTTTCATTCTGCTTGGAAAAAAGCAAAGATTATTCCAATTCAAAAAAATATGAATGATTTTAGACTTATTGCTATTTTAAAATTTCCTTCCAAGGTTTTGGAAAGGATAATGATTGCCCAGATATGAAAATATTTAACTAACAACAACTTGTTACGCATAAATCATTCTGGCTTCCGTTAAAAGCACAGCTGTACTACAACTTTAATAAATGTTGTGGAAAACATAAGACAAGGCTCTTGACTGTGACACCGTAACCTTTGTCCTTCTATTGGTCTTTTCTAAGGCGTTTGACACGGTAAATCACAAAGTCCTGTGATTAACCAGTTTAATTTCTCTTTTCCTTCAGCAATGTTAATCAGGCATTTGTGGCAAATCGTTCATTGTCAGAATTTCTCGTGTTGAGCAAAGGGGTTCCACACGGTTTATACTAGGTCCGCAATTGTTCTCCATGTACATTAATGATTTGCCTCTTTGCCTTGCAAACTGTCAAGTAGATATGTATGCTAGTTTTGGTTGAAGTGAATGAGGATCTATGTTATTTTGCGTATTCTAACGTCGAAGACACTGCGAGATTGAGCAAATACTCAGGGTTGCGTCTTTAGCAATTAAATTGCTTGTTATTAGCAACAATTCGTGAGAAAAAAAAGAACAACAAAAATTTGCGGACGCTCTTGTTTGGTAAGCTCGGTCTTTGTGAATAATGGTAACGAGAAGATTCTTTGCTTTATCTTTTGAAATAACGGTACGTACCATACAATTTTTTTTTGGTTAAAATCACTTATTACAATTATTCTAGAAAAAGGTTCAAAGTATTTTTTTTCTACCAAGGATACTGGAGATGGGGATAAAAATATTGCATCCTAATTTTTTGGCGAAAAATTCAGATGACGGTAATTTATATAACTGCCAATATCCCAAAAAGTAATAATGGGAATTCAAAAAGATTTTACTACATATATTTTTGTATGATGTTAAGTTGAACAAATCTGCGTACATCGATTTTTGATATAATATTTTTAATAAATTTTTTTCATAGAACGATTTTTCTAAATTTAAATTAAATTTGTTTTCTCAAAAACGGCTTTAACGATGTTGATAAATTTTTGTATTTATGGCTAATAAAATAATTTTAACGTAGCTTTCTTTGGTGTTTTGTTTTGCATCAAACTTAGTGTTTTTCCAAAAAAATTTTGTTATTCAAAATAAAACACTCAAATTTGCATCAAATATTCAAAATTTTTATTATAATTGATAAATAGGCCTTTGCCATTTATGTTTTGAAGACAACTTCATGTAAATGTTGTCCGCGGTCCATTCGGTCCAATTTTACGTCACTTTTCGAGCAGTTCGGCCTGTATTTCACGAATTACGCGTGTTATATTATCCTGTAAGGCTGCAATGGTGTTCGGCTTGTCCACATAGACTATCGATTTAACATAACCTCACAAGAAATAATCAAGAGGCGTTAAATCGCATGTTTTTTGCGGCAAACTCACAGGGCCAATTCGAGAGATAAGCTGCTCACCAAATTCATCATCTTTCAACATTTCCATTGTTTTACGAGCTATGTGGCATGTGGCACCGTCTTAATAAAACCACATGTAAACCAAGTTCAACTCACCCAACTGAGGCAACTGACGCGTATCATGGCTCGATATTGTTCGCCGTAAAGTTTCTTCAACGGTCGTCTTTGAAGAGAAATGGACCGATGATGCCACCAGAACATAAACCACACCAAACTGTCGTTTTTCGGGATGCATCGGTAATTCTTGGTGACTGTTCATCACTCCAGATGCGACAGTTTTGTTTATTTACGTATCCGTTGAGCCAGAAATAAGTCTCATCACTGAACACAATTTTTGTATAAAACAGCGGATTTTCACATCTTTCACAGAGCACGAATTTTGATAACAAATTTCAATAATTTGCAATCGCTGCTCGTTTGTAGGACTTTCCATGATTTAATGGCAGAGTATGCTGGAAACCTTTCACTTTGACAGATGACGTTTGGATGCCATTACTAACCAGTGCTGCCAACCTGAAGAACTTAACTCTTAAAATCAAAATTAAAATCACCCTTTATATTAAGGAAATTTATGCTTGAGCTTTTGGTTCCATGGAAAATTTGGTACAATATTTTCTTTATTTTATTTGTGAACTGAGTGTGGAATTCAAAATAAAAGAATCCTACTCTTACCTGTGGATTGAATCTTATTCAACTTAATAATTCTCGCCCAGGACAAGGGAAGCAGCAGCTAAATTCAAAAAATAACGAAACAAATATTTAGTTTGCTTAAGTTGTACGCTACATACTTGTATTGTTTTACCTACATCTCTCTGCTAACTACAACCACAAAAAAGTGTTAATCACAAAAATGTGTCTGGTATTTGCAATCATACGATTATAATCTATTAATCTTCATTAACACTGTCGTTCGTTAATAAATCACAAATAAATAATATAAAATATATTCTCTATATTGATTGTCATCGATGTTTAACAAATTCTAAATTAAATCTATTCATCAATCAATATGAACGCATTTGCGACTGCATGATGAATGTAGATTTGTCTGTATCCAATTTATAATGATTTTCTGTCGAAAAAAAAAACTAAAATCAAAATCGAATTTATTTCAACACAGTAGTCAGAGGGGATTTGTTGGATCATCAGTGTGTATTTAAACCAGCTCGTTGAGTAACAGTAAGGAGTGTGAGACACACATGTGAACTAATTGTGAGCGACAAATTTGATTAAAGGCTAAACACGTGTACAATATTGATATTCGTGCAACATTTTATTTAGTTTATAATTAAATTAGGTGCTATACGTGTCATTCGAATATCTTAAAGGTGGTTAAATTATATTTTGTATTTGTTTATCGTTTTTAGTTTAGTTGTTAAAGCAGAGGACTGTAGTGGCCGGTTTTAATCAGCGCTTCAAGAAGAGCAGAAAAATTTGTCGTTAAATGTGTTCCGAGTTTATTAAATGCAAATGAGGTATCACCTTCAGCATTAGTTTCCATCGAGCAGTTTTGTTATCATAATTATTCCGCACTGATTAGGTGCACACTTTGGGGTGGCTTCTTCTTCGTTTTAGTTCATCAATTTGGATTTATTGAAATGATAATTTTATTCCATTAATGTTGAAATATGATTTCGGGAATGTGGCCGCCGAGGCTGGTTCGAATTAAGACAAGTCTAGAGGTCCAATTTTCAACCACTTTTTCAAGCATTTGGGGCTGTATGTCGGCAATAATGCCACGAATGTTGGCTTCCCAGTCCCCTAACGTTTCTGGTTTGTTGGCGTAGGCGAGCGACTTCACATATCCCTAAGCAAAATAATCCAATGGTGGCCAATTGACAGGTCCATTCCGCGAAATTATTCGCTCATCGAATGTTTCCTTCAATAAATCGATTGTGACGTACGCTGTGTAGCATGTAGCGCCGTCTTGTTGGAACCACATCTCATCCACATTTATGTCATCCAATTCGGAAATAAAATAGTCGGTTATCATGGCTCTATACCGGTCTCCATTCACGGTAACTGACTCTCCAGCATCATTTCGGAAGAATGACCACCAGTCAATAGAGCACAACAAACAGTCAGTTTTTGTGGATGTAATGGCGTTTCAAGGGTCTCATGTGGATTCTCTTCACTCCAAATGCGGCAATTTTGCTTGTTGACGTAGCCATTCAACCCAAAATGAGCCTCACCACTGAACAAAATTTTGCGATAAACTTTGCGAACTGAACCATTATTTTCGAAATAAATTTGCACGATTTGCAAGCGTTGTTCATTTGTCAACCTGTTTATAAAAAAATGCCAAAACAATCCAAACCAAACCAAACTGACCAAAAAAACACCCTTTATATGTGACGTCCAAATTTTAGAAATGAGGTGGGTCTCCCACTATCTTAATATGTTCGGCGTGTTAAACACCCGATCCCAGTAGACTTTTTGGCCACTTCAGATATTGCAATCCTCAATTCTTCAATGTTGAATGTTTCGTTCTGAATGGCAATTTTGAATTGAAAATTCAATGTCGTCTTCGCTGCTTTAGGTTATGCTCTCCAATATCCTCACATTGTTATCATTTCTTCGTTTTGCAGAGTTGTCAACCGTTAATCCGTCCTTTTTCAAGGCGGAGTCACCCCCTTTACAATTATTTTTACGTGATTGGGCAGATAACACCACGTAGAATTGCCAACCTGATCCAGATCCGGCTATTCCGAAATAAGTAACCCAAACTGGGGAAACGAAGACGAACAATGACGATGTTATCCGGAACTCTTCTTTCACTTTTATATAAATGCAATTAAATTTTTTTTCCTTAGAAAAAATCTGCCAAATATTTTGTCACAAATGCTTTTGGGCCAAAATTCGTCTGAGAATTTTTCTCATTTCCGAAAATTCTTTTGGAATAATAATTGACTGATTATTTATATAATGTATATATTGTTTTTTCGCTTTTATTTTTTCCTAATTTCAAGAGCATTATACCTGGAATGCACGCTTCGCGGAAATAGGGGATTTCATTCATGGCGATAGTTATCAATATATTCCAAATTTTTTTTCCTCTTAAAGATAACAATAAAAACAGTTCAATTGACCATAATAAATACACTTTTATTCTTGAGAGAGATTAGATTCTATATTTTAAAGAAATCCGTTAAGGTGTATAGAAAAGCTACTTCAGTACGTCCCCTCCCAAGAACTAAGTTAGAATCTTCATATTAACGTCGAAACAACACTTCTTTTTGGGTCGATAAGCGAAAAGGGGAATTAAACTTTTTATGTATGTATTCATGTTTACATTCAGCGTAGCTTGCAAGGTTATTTTCATAGGAGCCATAAGTCCCGAATTCATTTTTCGGAAGTTGACTTTCTATTTAAATGAATTTATGTTTCGGGACTTATGTCTCACGAAATAAATATTTTTTCCTGATAAGCTTAGATAATTTTCAATGAAGAGCACGCAACAAGAATGTATAGGCAGTCAAACAAGTTTTTGGCTCCATTTTTAAGTGGAAATAAGGCCTCATGAGTTATATGGTCTTATTTTAGTGACTATTGGGAAATAAGGCCCTCCGGGCTTTATTCATTTTTTAAATTTCTTAATGATTTTGTGATGGTTATGCACTGCATGTTGTCCTGCAATCGCCCTGCTTAGTTTCACTGTTAGATTTGGAGTAGGCGCAAGGTTGAGTATATGCAAACTTTGTTTATACCCAATAAATCTTTGCATATATACCCAATATTTTAGGAATTGATTTCCTGCGCCATAAATATAACTGTCACAAGCTCACAATCGAATTAGAGAGGTGTTAAAATTATTTTCTCAAAAGTAAATTCGAAATACTAAAGGCGACTAAATGTGTACGTTTTTTTTCGATTAACAGAGGTTGAAGGACTAAACATCTTAGTAAACATCATAAAGCATATATTTAACCCAGCAGACATACTTTGCACTGTTACACCCTAGGCTCTTCGATCCACCGGTGAGCGAGCTTGGATTTTACTTCAGTAGCATTCACCTTGGTATTGGCAGAAGCTCAGCTTGGAAAACACTGACGCAAAGATTCCCTTCTTAATCATCCAACTTTTGTCGGCAGCAACGGAAAACTAATATTTAATAGGAACTCAAATTATCATTTCATCCAAATACAGTGGAAGCACCTCACAACAGTGGCATAATAAATGGAAACTATGACGTATAATTAATGGCCTGACAACAGGACCCAAATGCTAGTTCCAAAACCAGTTTGTAGGTCCAAGCATAAGTTCACGTATTAAGCAGCTACACATGTAATTCAAATATTCTATTAACGCAAACATGAAGAGCTTATAACGTCGCAATGTTCCGAAATTACATGGCAATGATTAAACACAACTTCTACAAAATAATTACGAACCAAAATTCACATCTATTGCATAAAATTGTCTGTTGGAATGCAAATATTTCAATATTTAACTATTCCTGCATTGATTTGCATATATGTACGTACGTATCCTGCCACATAAAGCAACCAACCTAGCCACATTTGTATGTTCGCCCTTTAGGAAGAGGTAGCAGTAGATGCAGGTGAAATGAGTACACACTGTCCATGTGCTGTGCATGCTCATCAGTAGTTTTCGAACTTCAAATTGTTACAAAATTTTGATTAAAATTCTGCAACATCATCCTAATTGCCAATAACTAATCTATAATGTATCATACGAGCTACGAGCGTGTTCTGTTCATCATCCGAATAGATGGAATCCATGCATGGAAGATGACTTTCTATTTAAATGTAATATTTGCTTCGCACAAATACAGCTACGTTATGTATAGCAACAATGGAACGGCTACAAAGCAGAGGCTACTGTTAATAATCGTTATTTCAGCATGTTACTCAAAATTTTATCATTATGAGTCGAAAGTGAACCGCAGTTAAAGCAACAAGCGCACAGGCCGGCTTTCATTAATGGCGCTGCTGCTACGCTTCCGGTTGGGCTGCGATTTCACAATGACGCTGCGCTGAGTCCTGCTTATTTGTATTTTTTTTTCATCGTTATGAGATCGTAAAATTTTAAAATCAATCCATTGCCATTTTAGCGTGAACGGGGGGGGGGGGGGGGGCTGCCCATCGGAATGGTGTCCACTAATTGTGCTCGTAAGGGTATAAACTATCAATTATCCTCATTAAATGCATGTTGGGGCAGTCTGCAACTGAAAATGCTGGCGGAAATTCTGTAGATGAAAATTGAGAGGCACGTTAAAGTGCATCGCTTTTTAATATTGGCGGGAACTCACCGCCGCAGGCTCCTTAATGAGATTTTATTGTCCTTAAATGCAAATTAAAAGTTATTTTATTTGGGAACCCATTAATTTGAAAGGAGTGCGTGCGAGTTGATGGAGGAGTTAAGTAGACGAATTGCCGGGCAATTATCTGATGCACATCAGAGTATCGAATTTTGATTTAAAAACAATTCATGTAAAGTAAATCCCTACTTAAGGGATAATGGCCAATCATGAAAATGACGAACGCGATTGATTGCGCGTTCGTGTGCGCGTGTGTGTGGTATGAGAAAAGCTTTACGCGTCTGCAATGATTTATAGCTTCATCAATACTGAGTGAAGTAAAGACAAAATTGAAACGAGTTTTCAACAATAAAATAAGGATGAAGATATATTTTGATTGAAAATAGCACTTCACTTTGCGCGGGAGAGTTGAATGAATGAACTTTATTTAGATCCAAAGCCTAAAGATGTACATATTTATGACAATGACAAGTGAACTGCCTGTTCCTAGCTGAGACAAAGGCGGAGACTTTCAGTCTTCTCCTTGAGACTCACTTTCTAGGAAATCCCTCTAATACGTGCTTTTCAGCTATACCGGCAACGGTGACCACCTTTAACACCACGCGGCAAAGCAATATGCTATTGCATTTTTTGAGAGCTTTAAGTCACAGGGAATTAGAATTTATCCAGCTATGCTGAAACAAGGTTTAAGTCAGATTTTGCCAACGCTGGAAAGAATTTTCACAGCGAGCTTGGCCTTGGCCTATATACCTTCTCCCTGGCGATGGCTTAAATTGGTTTTCATACTAACTATAGGTCTGACTGAACTGCAGCCCAAAGCTTTATACCTATAAGACTGTCTTCCTTCTTGCTTGAGGTTGAGTTGCTTGTGTGCAAAGTTGCTCTTCTATCACATCCTCTCTCTGAGTTGCAACATGCATATCAGCGCGGAAAATCCTGCGAGACTGCGCTTCAGAACCTTGTTGGTAGGATTAAAAGTGCTCCTAACCGGAAGGAGTGAGTACCCGTTGGGCATTTTCGTCGATATTGAGGGTGCTTTTGATAATGCGACCTTTGACAGTATGTGTAACTCTGCCAGACAGAATAGTGTAGATGAAACTTTGGTGTTGTGGATTAAAGCAGTGCTAATGTTCAGGACGCTGGTAACCGATGCAGATTGTGGCAAGTGCATCATAACAGGGGTAAATGGGCTGCCTCAAGGTGGTGTTCTGTCTCCCCTCTTATGGTGTATGGTGGTAGAGTCCCTGCTTATGAATCTCAATTTTCTTGGGAACTACATTCAAGCTTAGGCGGATGATGTCGCCGTTCTTTCTGTCGGTTCAAACCTAGGGGCTGTCTGCTCTTAGGCGCAGAGATCTCTGGATTTGATCGATGTTTGCTGCACTAGTAATGGACTTTCAGTGAATCCACTCAAAGCCACGGTTATTCTCTTCACGAGAAGGAGAATCGCCAATGGTCTGTCCCATCTCATGGTTAAAGGTGTCACCATCCAAGTGATGACTCCGATGAAGTCAAATATCTGCGAGTAATCCCCGATAAAAAACTTCTATGGTCCAAGTATGTTCTCCGAAAAGGGTCCTTTTGCCTGCATGGTAGCACAATGGACCAGTAGTAACGGGTGATCCAAGTAGAGATACTTTTTTCAATAGCCTTTTTTGACAGATCACGTGTGAGTCGTGTCATGCTGTCATATTATTTTTGTTTAGTATTGTTTGGCATTTCATAATGGAAAGACTTGCGCGTGAACAACGTTTACAAATTGTTCAACTTTATTATGAAAATTCACGTTCTGTGAGGAATGTGTTTCGTGCACTTCGCTCAACTTATGGTCAACATAATCGGCCTACTGAGCGTACTATTCGCAACACCATCACCCATTTTGAGACCCAGCATTCATTATTGGATAATATTCGACCGAATAGACCACGTCCAGCACGCTGTGAAGAAAATAAAGCGGCCGTAGCTGAGAGTGTACACGAAGACCGTAGAGAGTCGATTCGGCGCCGTTCGCAGCAACTCGGACTGACGTATGGAACGACTTGGCGCATTTTACGTCAAGATCTTAAATTGAAAGCGTACAAAATACAGCTTGTGCAACAACTGAAGCCGCTCGACCTTCCCAAGCGACATCGCTTCGCTCTATGGGCTCTTGAAAAGTTCCAAGAAGATCCGACGTTTTCGAGGCAAATTTTGTTTAGCGATGAGGCCCATTTCTGGCTCAATGGGTATGTAAACAAATAAAATTGCCGCATTTGGGACGAAGAGCAACCTGAAGAGATTGAAGAACTGCCACTTCATCCAGAAAAAACAACGGTTTGGTGTGGTTTGTGGGCCGTTGGAATCATCGGTCCATATTTCTTTAAAAATTATGCCGGTGCGAACGTAACCGTCAATGGCGACCGTTATCGTGCCATGATAACCGACTATTTGATGTCTGAAATTGAAGCTCGTGATCTCGGCGACATTTGGTTTCAGCAAGACGGCGCCACTTCCCACACATCGCATCAATCAATGGACTTATTGAGAGAACATTTCGGTGAGCACATAATTTCACGTTTTGGGCCGGTCGATTGGCCACAAAGATCGTGTGATATCACACCGTTAGACTTTTTCCTGTGGGGATATGTAAAGTCAAAAGCTTATGCCGACAAACCCGCTTCGATTCAGACCTTGGAGGAAAACATCACGCGTGTCATTCGCCAGTTACCAGTCGAAATGCTCGAACGAGTGTACGAAAATTGTACTCAACGGATGGACCATCTGCGACGTAGCAACGGCCAATATTTGATGGACATAATCTTCAAAAAATAAATGCCAAAGAATGTTCTTTCAAATGATAATAAACATTCTCCATTAAATTTGAATTTTCTGTGTTTTTTTCTTTAAAAAAGTAGGGAACCTCGAAATGGATCACCCTTTAGTATTAGTAGTTGCAACTTTTGACAAAAAAAAAAACCTGTTCTTAGCTGTGCCATGTTAGATGATTTATCTGATATACTTTTCGCTCTTGCGGTACTAGTTTTTTATATTTTTTTGTGTATATCGATTTCGCTTTATCTTTAGCACGAGATATTGTTCGTGTTGTCAGAGTAACAACTGTCATTTAGGCAGAGATCTACGCGATCCCGACTGCTGCAAATATCCTTTTAAGTGGGTTCTGTGGTTAGTACTCTGCTGAAGTACAATGGACCACTAGGTCTAAGTGCTTGTTGTCTTCGGACAACCCCTACCTTAATACATACATACACATGAATTGTCATGCGAAGCTGGAGGATTTATATCTTCGCATCCACAATGGTTGGAAAAGCTAGACTTGAGGGCTTATATGGCCCTTTTACACCTAATGTTTTTATTTTTATTTTTAGTAGCTCGGATGCAAGTTTCCACCCTACGATGAGCTGGGCTTTAGGTCAGCAAGACTTGCGCCCGTGTCGAGTTTACACAGAAACCTCCCTTTTGCACCCCATTCGTAATCCCTTTTTTTATGATAAATAAGTCTTATGCATATCACATTGGACTCCCCAATACAATACTCAAGGCGAGGAGGAAAAATAACCTCTAAATTTAAATTCATACATGAGAGCTTCAAATCTGTGTCTTTTATAAGAAAACTCATGGAAAATCATTAAATCATAAGAAAGGATCACACTTCTTCCAAAAAGTCTTCCAAACTCTCAACAAAAGTCTGTTACATTGTCATGAGATCCCACAATACAACATTTATGTGATATCTTCTTCCATATAAGCTAACAAAATTTTATTTACCTAATATCTACATCACGGATTAGAATACACACAAAAATTAATTGCCACCAAGGTAATTATTATCTAAGCATAAACCAAGAAAACATCACTTAATGTAGTCATTACAGCTAACCCAGCCATTAGTGTTAACTTGCGACGATGTTTATAATCGTTATGGTGGTAATAAACAGGATAAGTATCGTCCTTGGAGTATCCAATCCACCATATCCTTTTATCTCGACCATTTTATGTTATGTGCTTACTGATAGTAAACTCAAGTTCAACCCTTCCAAACCAGTATTATGAGTGCTTCGAGCGAGCGTAATTCTGACCAAGATTAATCTTAACCATAAAGATGGATCCTTAAAAGTACATATATCTCAGTTTGAGAAGTAACACACGCTCTATTTTGCGCTCTATTCCTGTAGATATTGGTTGAATTGGATTTAAATGCTTTCTTCTCAACCCACAAATCAATTTAAATTCTTTCCGAAATATAAGGAAGCGCAACTACGCCTCGTCATGCCCGTCTTACACTTTCTCACAAACAAATCCTTGCAAGGATCGAAAAAAAATATTCAAAGCAGTTAAGCAAAATCGCAACTTATCATCTTTATTTTTCGCTTCAAATTGTTTTATGGTATTCTTCGGAGGAGCCCCTTAAGCTTGCCCAACCCCTGCATTCACCAGCATAATGAAAAACGTGTTTGGAATTTCCCACTACACAGTGATATGCAATATGATTTAGATGCCATTTCATTTTGGGTGGCGGAGGCGGCGCGCGGTAGTACTCTTGTACATATATTTCTCTCCGAATTTTTCATTTAAAACAACATTAAAAGAAAGTAAAAAGAAAAATCGTCCAGTTGAAAATCGTACGCATTACAGATCCTGTCGAGAGTGTGTTCCATGAAATATTTTTGCCTTTGTCTGTGATTTTGAATTGTAAATTTTATTATCGTTATGCTAAATAATGGCGCATAAATTTTAAAATAGCTAAAGGGGGCTATTTCTCTTCAACTACGTTGTTTAACTTTTAATTTGTTTACTTTTCGAATGTTTTAGCAGGCAAAAAAATATATACCGATTTCAGTAAGATGATGAGTATGAAGTAAATATTTTCCAATGTGATGAGTTTTAAATTCTAAGTTGCTTGTTATAAATGCAATACTGACACTGTCTACTCATTTTTTGTGATATATATACATAAGTCGCCTCGGCTGTGAAACTAAGAAACAAAAATATATTCCTACACCGTTTTAGGCCATGATCTACCTGTATTCAGCTTTGTAGGCCTTACAGTTTCCGAGTAATTTTGGGTCCAACAGAAACTCAGTGCAGAGGACAGAAAACTGGCTTGGCCATTATTATATGGAGGACACATATTGACTAAATAATATACTTGTTCATTATTATTCAACGCTTCTTTTTTTTTTTAAAAAAGTAAAAGTCATATGATGCTGAAAATATGCGATTTCTATTTCTATCTTCGAATCAGAGTCAATTGCCCCATTTCGAACTTTCTTTGTCCACTAAAATTTTTTCCAATGTCGAAACGGTTAGACGGATTTGCTTTAAAATTCGTATATAAGGTTTTTGGGGTTACATCACGAGGCATTTTTTTAAATTTTTGCTTTATCGTTTGAAATAACAGTACCTGCCATACAATTACAAAGAAAATGGTTTCAAGGATTTTGGTCTTTTTTGTACTAAGGATACTTGGGATGGGTCCAAAAATACTGCATACTCGGTTTTTGCTTAAAAATTCGAATAACGGTTATTGATAAAACAGCCAATACTTCAAAAACTAATAAAAGGATTTTTGATATTATTCTTACGATTTTCGACGGTACACAAATCTGTGTACTTCGATTTTTAAAAGATTTTTTTTTTAAATTATTTTCATATAACGTTTTTCTTATATTTAAATTAAATTCGTTTTGTAAAAAATGGCTCTAACAATTTCGATCAAACGTGTTAAATGTGGGAACATCTAAACTTAGGTGCCATTTTTGAGAACATCAAATTTTCAAAACCTAAAAAGTGATTTAAATAAATTTGATATTCGATCAAATATTACCATTCCTTTTGAGGCGATTGAAAAACGCATCTCATTCAGCGAGAAAGTTTTGAATGACTCAGTTGTGTACTTTATTTCATTCTAAATTTGTTTATGTTTTATTTTTTTCGAAGTATGAGCTCTTATGTAATATAAAGGGGTTTTCAATATAAACCCTTTTAAGAAGGTAAGGCACCCAAAAAAAAAAAAAATTAAAATACATATCTTAAAATGAAAATCTGCTAAACTAAGTTTTCATCCCATAACAGTTTTAAGAACAAAAAATATACGAAAAGACTTCCCCGACTTGAACATTTTAGTCTCAGATTATTTGTTTATAATGGCTGAAAATATTTACTACGAGTATCACTTTCTTAATTACTAACTATTCGAATCCATAGAGTCTTAGCGAAGTTTAGTTGAAATTTTCTGGTGATATCTGTTATTTGTCCACTCTGGTAATTTTTTGTGTTCATCACAGTGCAGAACTTAAAATCAATTCGTGAGTCGTGAGCTATCGTGTTTTCTAAAATAAGGCAAGGGGGTCGTTGCTGAGTAAGAGAGTAATTTTGTCAGAACAAACTAAAGACAGAAAAAACATGAACAAAAAAATCAGTCCAGATTCTAGGGCATGCGGACGATATTGAGATCATCGGTTGCTCACAGCGTACTTTTGAAGAACAGTCGAAACGAGTTGGTCTTGACCTAAATGAAGAGAATATACATATGTGCTATCAACAAGCAAATAAAACATTACTATTTATTGATAGCAGAACCTTCGAGGTGGTTAAGGAGCTTATCTACTTCGGGGTAAATATTAACTCTACGAATCGTTGCTACTTCGGTTTGAAAAAAATACCGGTACTAAACTCCTGAGTGGAAACATCAATATAAGGAATATACAGAGCCCTTGCCCTGCCAGATCTGCTATACGATGCCAAGTACTGGACGATAAGCAGAAAAGCAGAGTTAATATTGGGTTCTTTCGGATGCGGGTATTATATTAAACGGTGCTTTGCGCGAGGATGAAGGATGTGTGTGGATGTAGTCTAATAAGCCAAGCTACGTCAGGTCTGCCACATCGAGCGAAAGCTGCAACCAGAAGGATCTTCTAATCCCAGCCCCCATGTTCGAGACGACAAGAAAGGCGGATGGAAGTCTGTCTTGTCTCAGACAAGACTCTTCTTGTGTCGGAAGTTATTAATTGAAAAAGTATGTAAATTCATTAATTAATCTTCTGTGTTTTACATTTATATTTCAATATCGGAAAGTTAGCTTTCAAAACATTTTTTTCTAATTGGCGTGGCAGAGGGCTCATTTAAAAAATCTTTATCGTTCCAAATTTCGTTCTAGTTCAAAATTAGCCGAAACAAATAGATTCTTCTGACTCGATGAACAAATTATATGCTTTAGAGCAGTGGTTCCCAATCTTTTGCAGTCCACGGTGCACCTACAAGTTTAGTAGTTTGTCTTGACACGCCCAACATTAGCTATTTCAAAAAGAAACAATCGAATGAAATAGTAAATAGATAGACACAAAATTAAATCGTCCACAATATGCAACTGCGGTTTTAGATGCCGCATATTTATATAATCGCGGAAGCAGCCGTGACCGTCACATTCATTCATTTTTTTATCAACAAATGAGATTCTTTGTAAACACTGCAAATTTTCTCTAATATTTAGTTTCAGAATGAGGGTGTTGTTGCCCTGCAAAGATAGATTCAAGTTTATTAAGTTTCTTAAATATATCACTAGTCTTAGCAAAAAATCTGGTTCAGCAAAGTATTTCGTGAATTGCAGTAATACAGCAGGGTGGTATGTTCAGCTCCCATATCGGTACATAGTTTTTTTTAAAAGTCTGGCCTTTAGTGGTATAGTTTTTAAGTAGTTTTCTGCACCAATGACACATCCGAGTACTTTAAACAATTTAGAGCTCATTGACTTTGATGCAAGAACTTCCCTATGGATGCTGCAATGGCTCCAGATAGCATTCGGAGCTTTTTTTTACGAATACGTGCTTGTATTCCTCCATACATGCAAGACATGGATCGAGCACCATGTGTACATACATCAATATACTTTTTCCAATCCAAACGATTTTCTTCAATAAACTTGTCAAGAATGCTAAACAAGTCTTGGGCCTTCGCAATTTCGGCAATGCTTTTGCAAGTACTGCTAATAAGATGTGCATCATTATTACTGTCAGCAGCCTCATCAAGTTACAAACCAAAATCCTTGCCTTTTTTTTTATAAATTTGTAGTTGAGATCTTCAGCTGTGTAATGGGTTCTTTGACTGATAGTATTGTTAGATAAAGGTACCTTGAAATTAATTTTTTTGCATCAATTTCATCATGCCGAGAGCAGCCGGTAAAAATAAGTTAGTATAAGTTCAGTTTTAGTTCCTTAAGTTTTCTCTTGTATTTTGCCTGTATGCCACCTTTTATTGTACTGAGACATGTCAGGCTGTTTTAGTTGGATGAATCGTCTCGAGGTGTCGCTTTAACTTTCTCAGAGTGCAAAGTGAGTTATGTTTAAAAATGCAGTTTACAAAGAGCGTGAAGCTTAACTAAACTTAAACTTTTGTGTATTTAAAGTAAAATATGAAAATATAAGATAAAATATACAACAAATACGTACTGTTTTATCCTTAAAATTATTATTGTCTTGTAATCTATCTAACTCACGGCGCGATGCCCCTCTTTTATTACTACGGAGTTTTGGGAACCCCTAATCTAGGGAACTGTTCTCCTGCCAATTCGCCTGCTTAACATTGCCTAGTGCAAAAAAAAACAAGCGACAACAGGTAAAGGATTGCTGGGCCTCCGTTTTAAAAATCGGATTCTATATAACGAATCTTCGACCATTTTATCTGGAAAACTGTTTATAGAGCCTTTAAGGAGGCGTAATTTCAATGTAAGCAAATGTAAAAGTTAAAACACTAACTTCCACGCTGTCACTGCTCACAAACAGTGTTTAACCTAAATTAAACTTTAAAATTTACATATCTTTGATACCTCGATTACGGTAAACAAAAAAAAACAAATTGCACGAAAACACGAAAGCGTTAGTTAAACATTCCACAAAATTGTGAACGCAAAAGTCATTAGATCCTTTCTCTATCACTTCGCCTAGAGAACAACCAGCGAATGCCAGAGGAACGAATGGAGGAACTTTTGTAATTAAATCTCCTTAAATCATTAAGAACTTTTCTGCAACTCCTCCAAATAATTAGCTGTGAAGAAAAAATAAACTTCTCTAGAATGTAGATAACACAACTACCTACATACGTACAAAGTAGACAGACAGACTATATAATTACTGGAGTAGATTTTCAACGATGTTCAATTTATCTTCATGTGCCACTCTGTGTGTGTGTGTGTATTTGTGTGCTGAACGGTTGCTGTAAATTCCATTGTCCTACAAGTTCAATAATAAAATAAAACACGGCCGGCACAGAGTACATGGAGTACCTACTACACCTATTCACTGCGAACTCAATAAAATGTAATTACTTCAAAGCTATGCAATTTGAAATTATTAAATTAGTTACTCCTGCGGTGCGATGCAACTCGGTGAAGCGTAAATATTTTCACACTGGGCTGGTAACAATGACTAAATAGATAGCTGTCCGGTCATGTGGTTGGTTGTTTGTCCTTCTGTTTACTTGAGGTGCAAAATTTGTTATGATGTTTCGAATTCAAATTTTGGTTGGATAGCCACGGTTTGGAACGTGCCGCTGTAATTATAATGAAAATCTAATTATTCGGATTGTGGTCGTTCGCTTATGCTAATGAATGATGCACAGTTTGTGTCGAATAGTTATGTGGTAATAAATAGAATATACTTTATATTGCGGGATAATAATATCCATTATCTACTGCTGAACATAATTTTCTAAATTTAATTAGATTTATTGGATGGAATGAAATGAACGCTGGTTTTCAAACGTTTTGCATCCTTCTGCGGGTCTAAGCGAATTGACTTACCGGTAAATATGGTTTAAATTGTGTAAATATTAAAGCCACAAGCGGTATTTTAAGTTCAACAAAATTGGGTTACATTTTCGCTAGGATTAAACCATACTAAATAATAAAGCAGTTAAATTTTGAAAAGCCTATTAGGCACTTAGGAGCTTAGATGGTCAGCAGGCACTCAGTCAGCACCTAAAGCATGGAGCCTGGTTAAATTCAGAATGGAAATAGGTGCTTGGCAAAAGGGTGGTGGCCCATCACATTTTTCTCTCCGAGACATTCGGTCAAACCGAATAATCGTGCCATTCAATATTGTTCATATAAAGGGTGTTTTTTTAGAGATTGGTTTTTCAAATAGAGATAACACTGTTATTTTGTGGTCAAATCTGGCAACTCTAATGTCATTTATGTTTAGTTTCGTTTGCCATTTCATCATGTACAGGTTGACAAATGAACAACGTTTGCAAATAGTGCAAATTTATTTCGAATGGAAACGGTTCAGTTCGCGAAGTTTACCGCAAGCTTATTGAGGCTCATTTTGGGTTGAATGGCTACGTCAACAAGCAAAATTGCCGCATTTGGAGTGAAGAGAATCCACATGAGACCCTTAAAACGACTATACATCCACAAAAACTGTTTGGTGTGCTCTATGGGCTGGTGGAGTCATTGGGCCATACTTCTTCCGAAATGCTGCTGGAGAGTCAGTTACCGTTAATGGAGACCGGTAAAGAGCTATTATAACCGACTATTTTGTTCCCGAATTGGATGGCATGAATATGGATGAGATGTGGTTCCAACAAGACGGCGCTACATGCTACGCAGCGCACGTCAGAACATAGTTGTACTAATAAACGGAAAGTACCTTTCCACCATTAGAGATTTTATGGAATCTGCGTTATCAGAACTATCGAAATGGACGGAATACAACGGTCTTGCGGTTAATCCGAAGAAACCGAACCTATTCTGTTCACCAGAAAATATAAGCTACCTAAATGGGACCCAGCGAAGCTTAATCTTTTAGACGAGGCCAAGTACCTGTGTGTGGTATTCACCTCCAAATTGAACTGGAAACTGCAGAAAGGATGAAGAAAGGACTTTGTATGCATGTAGAAAAACCTTTGGAAAAAAAATGGGACTTAGAACCGAACATTGTTCACTGACTGTACACTGCAATTGTGAGATCCATTCGTACCTATGGTATAGTTGTCTGGTGGGAGGCGGTAGAAACTAATTCCTATCTTAAGAACTTGAATAAGGTGCAGGGAATTGCACCGCAACTACGTCTGCAACGCTATTGACCCTGCAACCCATCGATCTATTCACTAAGAACGCGGCAGCTAAAGCCGCTCTCAGATTCAATGAGAACAAAATTTGGAAGCCTGGCTATTGCGGACACTCCTCAAGCATACTAGAAATCTTTGATCGGAGGGACTCATGTCACTTACTGATTACAAGAAACCCAAGTTTGACTTCGAGAGCAATCAGAATCACTGTACAAAAACGACAGGACTGGGACTTACCCAGTTCCATCATTAAATTTATATCCGTCTATAGGATGGTTTAAAAACAAAAAAAGATACAGAAGCTGTCTTATTCTCAGAAACACTTGCCATTAACCAGTCAATTCGTCTGACTGATCACTGCAGTGTCTTTCAAGCTAAGATCTATTCGATTCAGAAAGCAGCACAGGCTATCCTATCGATGGGAATACCAGCAATGGAAATACATATCTGTGTACACAGCCAAGCAGCACTTAAAGCGATCGGCTCTAACCTTAGATTGCCTCCTGGTACTCAGGGCTATACGTCATCACTCAGTTCTACTCTGCTGTGTTCCTGCACACGTTGGAGTGGAAGGGAACGAAAAAGCGAGAGGTCTTACCACCTTTCAACACTGCTAAGCCTTTTATCGACGCACCTGGCTATAGAAAAATGGAGCAACACCAGCGTGCCATCAGGAGTGCCACTACCGAAGTGCTGGGTTTCACCAGGCGACCACAACAAAACCCTTTGAAAAATGATCAATACAAGGCCCGAATAGAAGCCTGCAGAAATGAGCATGGGAATATAGTAATGGATTTAGAGTCGGTGCTTCCATGTCCAGTTTTGGCATCCCCGCCAAACTCGTTTTTGCAGGATGACGATGGAGAAATCCCCCTGCTCTGCCAAAGCGGCAAGAATACTTCCGAGCCGTTTAATGTCGAAAATGGTTTGACTCAAGGCGACGCGCTATCATGTACTTTCTTTAACATCGTTCTTGAAGCATTTGCACGAAACTCACAAGCCAACACTGGAGGTAACATTTTTCAAAAGTCCGTTAAACTACTTGCCTATCCTGATATTATTGGGAGAACGCTGTGAGCCGTATGTGGCTTATTTGCAACCATCGAAATGGAGGCGGCGAAGATGGGTTTGGCAGTTAATGCGGACAAAACGAAGTATATGCTGTCACCTTCGGCGACTCGGACAAAACGTCACGACGGACAGATGTCTACCTGGGCTCCACTATCACTTCGCAAAATGACATCGGCGCAGAGATCAAGCGAAGAATAACTCTCGCCAATCGATGTTCCTTCGGGCTAAGAAGACATCTAAGAAGTAAAGCCCTCTCATAGAACTAAGGAGATATTATATAAGACCTTTATCATCCAGATCCTGCTGTATCCTGTCAACAGCAGATGGGATGCTTTAAGAGAAAGATTCTTCGAGTGATATTTGTTCCTGATAATGACGCTGACCTGGTCAAAATCAAAAAATACAACGGCTGAGATGGCTGGGATACGTGGAGCGTATGGACAAAAACTTACCAGCCCGACGAGTTTTCGAATCCACCCCTGAGGAACAACGCAGCAGCAAGACCCCACCTTAGTTGGCGCGCACAACGCCCTCAACCAACTTCGTGTGAGTAACTGGAAGCAGCTAGGAAGGGACTGAGCTGGCTGGATTGGCTTGTTTGTTGAGGCCGTGGTCCACCCCGGACTGTAAGCGCCACTAAAAATAAAGCAAATTAAAGATTTATTTACTTTTGGCTCGGGTATAGTAGTTCTCGCCAGAACGCTGAGCACGGCTCATCTCCTATTACCCTCTATGTCTATACAGATAAATCGTTCCACATTCTTCTTCTTCTTATTCTTCTTCATCACAGAAGCCGAATTAGACCTAACTTTCAATTGACTTGCCACATTGTAAATTCATCGATGATATATCCCTACTCAGTGTTACACGCCTCATAAATTTCAATAACTCACTTTGTGAGCCACAATTCGGTGGTAGGTAGGTATCCTTTTGCAACAAATCCCTTTGTAAATTTTGATTTGGAAATTCTCTTCAACCATTCATGATGAAATGGTGGTTGAATGAATTTGACATAATGTATTCTCTGCGGGTACGATGTAGATCTTCTCTTCTCTTCTCTTCTTATGTTTCCCAAGGATAAATCTTCATGTAAATCAATTCAAAGATTGAAGAAAACGATAAATATTGAGTTGGGGCACCAGCGGATGTTGTCGGCTTTTGTTTTGACAAATTGTACTTTTCAAAATGTTGTCAACAAAGTATTAACTGCCGATACTTTGAAAATTACGACGAACTTTTATCCCGGTCTGACATTGATAGGGTTTGTTTTTTACCTCTTTAAAAATTCCATACCATTTTTCTTTCTTAAATACATACTGACTCCATTCTCATCGAACGGAAATCCCTTGTCCTACGCTCACAAATGAAGTTTATAATAAATCCCGCATTAACTCTTAATTGGCCCGGCTTCATACAACTCTTACAAACAAACAGGCTCACTGAGAGAATCATTCCTTGGCATTTTTATTTTTTCATCCCTTTATTCCACATCACTAGCTAGATGTCTCCATTGTTATATATATTGGTTATTATCTATCGACGACAACGACGACGACGGAGCACCGTGGTATGTATCAGCAAATGTTCAAGATGTCCTTTCGCTTTCGCTAACATGAGTGGCAAATGAATGAATGAATGAATGAATGATTTTATTGGCTCATTAATAAAGCCGGGTAGGAATAAAAACATAATGGCAGGAGCAGAGGCTATATTGACTTAATGTTTTTCCTATTTTGCTTAGATACATAAGTATGTTTGCTGCGGGTTAAAGGCAATTAGGTGTTATTATAGCAAATTGGGTAACGGCATTTTTATTTGCTGTAATACTTTGCGGAAGTACATAATTACTATTGTTATGCAATACTTTAATGTTATTGTAGGGTAGGCCATTTATGTTATAATCGAATATACAGGGTGGGCCAAATACAAGTTTCTTTTTTAAAAAATCAATTTTTTTCCATATATTATGCCTTTATTACTAAGACAAACGTTCACATTAATTAGGGAATAAAACTGCGTTCAAGCCACTCCTATTTTACAAGACCTCGTTGGCGGTTTCGGGCTGCAGCTCACGGATTGCTTGGATGATATTGGTGCTAAGTGCTTGAAACATTTTCGAATTGTTGGCATAACATCGCTCCTTCACGGTTGCCCACAAAAAAAAGTACAAAGGGGCGCCATCCTGTATGAAATAGAGGTCGTCCAAATCCATGTCTTCAATTTCAGTAAAAAATAAAGTGCACGACTGCGTCATACGAAACTTTCTCGATACATGAGATGCATTTTTGAGTCGCAAAATGAATCGAAAATTAATGGAGAAAAATTTGATTTTCTCAAAAACGGCACCTGCGATTTTGATGTAATTTCGCACATTGCACACTTTTAATATAATTGTTCGAAATACAAAAAATTATTAAAATCGTTAAAGCCGTTTTTGGGAAATCGAATTTAATTTAATTAAATTTAAGAAAATCGTTATATGAAAAAAAAAAATTTAAAAAATCTAAGCATGCAGATTTCTTTGAGTTTACAGTGTAAGAAAAACTGTAATTGTTTTTGAAGTTCCCTTTATTAGTTTTCGAGATATTGGCCGTTTTATAAATTACCGTTAGTCGATTTTTTTTCTAAAAACTGAGTATGCAGAATTTTCGACCGAAATCCTTGGAACCACTTTCGAGAAAAATATTGATAAGTGATTTTCACAAAAAAATTTGTATGGCAGGTACCGTTACTTCAAAAGATAAAGCAAAAAATAAAAAGATGCCCCGAGATGTAACCCCAAGAACCTTATATACAAACTTTGAAGCACACCCATCGAACCATTTCGCCATACGACGCCCGGACAGACAGACAGACAGACAGACCGACGGACGGCATTGGCGGACCCACTTTTTTGGACTTCTCTATAGTCGTGATATCATCCCTCATACTCAGTTTGATTTCGAAATTTCCGCACGATCGCAATAACTTTCTTTTTAGTATACTAATGTATACAAGAAAGTTAAAAAAAACTTCGGTTAGATTAACATGTTTCTGTAACGCCCACCATTGACCAAAACGTTGTTGCCAGCCTCATTTTTTTAGAAAAATGGTCCAATAATGCCACCACTTATAAACTCTGCTACACCATCCACGTTCTCGTCTGTGCGCACCAATTCTGCGCGAAGCAAAATAACAAATATAGAATGGAAAAATGACTTAAGCCTAGCGTTACCTTGAGTCCAGAACTCCTGAGGTCCATATCAAGTTAAGAATGAATTATTTTTTTTCAGAGTCTCTACGGCTTTATCAGTGTCCTTATTTATGTAGCCTCTTTCCATGTAGACAAATTTCAATACGTGATTGTCTTCACAGTTAAAACCGAGCGATCGTCGCAAAGCATGAGGTCGGAAGTCTGAATAAGAAGAAAGAAAACCACATTGGGTATTTGACAAATAGGATTCGCAGTTAAAACCGTGCGAGAGAAAGAGAGACCCAGTTGTGGATCCTAGGTTGCTAGGACTTTCCCTGACTAATTTTAAAGTTTTCTCAGACCAAATGAAAAAAAAACTACAATACTTTGAGATATAGGGACATAATTATATCAAATACTTTTATTTTGTTAAAAATAAATCACATGCCGTTTATATTGCATCGCTTATTCTTACTTTACCAATTAAGATGGCAGTATTAAATGAGTTCTCTAAATATTCAAAAATAATAGTAAAACAATACTATTTACAAATAAATTTTATCTATAAATTTTACGCACTTTTAGCACTACATCCTTATTTACACGAACCAACTCAGGCCATTTTGAGGGGGGTCAAACTTCGCTTACAACAAAGCTAGAGACATACAATTTTTAGGATTTTTAGCAGGAGGCTCCATACCAAATTTAAGTTCCTGAGTTTAAGGCCCCAAAATTAGTAACTACTGACTCACTGATTCACTGACAGATCATCAAGACTCACTCCAATCATCGTAGATTCTTAAAATTTGGCACAGAGTTTGCGGAGAAACCACAGGTAAAAATTTAACATATGTGATTTTCCATCGTGGGGCATAGCAGCCGCCCACTTCTCAAAAGACTTACAATTATGATTTTTTACATGAGGGTTTTGATTTTAAGAACAAACTCAGAGAAAAATAAAATATTGTTTATTTTCCAGTTAGGGGGCGTGCTAGCTGCCCCTTTTCTTTAACTTTGCACCCAAAAGACTTAGAGCTATGAAATTATACGTAGAGCAAGGATTTGAAGAACAGACACAAACTTTGTGTATATTCCATATATCGAACTCATTCTATATTTATGAAATCTTACAGTAGTTCTTTTAAAGGCAAACAAGGAAAGTTATAAAACAAATTGTATTTTCCTCGAAAGAGGGCGTTTACGTTCGGTCGAAATCCCTACAATTTAAAAATTTTACAAAATTTCCATGTATAAAAAAATCTTTGCAAAAAGTTTTGAAATCACACCAAAAACATCAATGCTAAAGAATAGCCAAGTTCTTTTATAAAAAAATCGCTTTTGCCTAACAAGTCAGCCGCAAAAAGTACTGAGATCTAAAAAAGAACGCCAAGTTTGTATTGTAATTGTTAAAAATTTCACAAATAGTATTTAGGTACATCTTTATATTTTGCCAGTTTTTTAAATTGTCAAAAGGGAGAGACCCAGTTGTGGATCCCAGGCAGGCTTGCCAGATTGTGCAATAGATCGCAAAACGTGTGATATTTTTTTTAGTTTTGCGGTGCAAAATCTGATTTTGCGAAACTGACTATTATTCGCGATTTTTTGCGATATCTAATAGAGTAAAAAAATGTTTAAAAAACATATTACGAAATTACAGAAGATGTCAAATTCCTAAATATTTTTCTTAAAAATGTGTTGAATGTATTTACTTCCTTCTTTATTCTTGACACATTCCGAAGATACAGCCCACATTTAAAAAAACTATGTAAATGTCCTACATCACCGCGAGGTCTTTGTCGCCTTGCATCTATAAAACATATATTTGATCTTGAAATTTGTAAATTAGTGTCATACTGCTAAAACTTTATCAGATCTTTTTTAAGATCAGAAAGCCTATCTCTTACTTGCAGATGTTTAATCAATTGTTAAGAAAATGTACATCCAGTCGAATATAAAGTTTTGATCCTTTTTTTCTCAACAGCTAAGTCGGTTGTTTAAAGAGCTTTCTCATCCATGTCCACTATTAAAACAAAAAAACATTCTAAGTTAAACGTGCAATTTATGGATCCGTTATTAAGCATAAAAATTCATTCGAATGAAAGCAATTACTGCAACCCTTCGGCAGCTCCAAACCCATCTCAGAAATGCTGGAAGCCTTCAACTTCAGCATTTACTAAAAATACTCCGTTGAAGACAAAGCCAAAATAGAAGCTTATTTTTTCATTATTATTATTAATACGGTTCATAATAGCACTCCTATTAAACAGCGATGGAGCTGCTAACCTAAAACCAAAAGCAGCATCAGCGTTAAGAAATACTTAGCAGGTAGACAATTTTTGTGTGTGCAAAGATTTTTTGGGACTAATGAAAGAGACCTCGCTTCTGATAACAACTTATAGATGTTTGTCAAACTTTTATAAGGTCGGATAGTGAAGCATTCAAACAGCTGGACAACTGCGTCTACTCTTAATTTGTATTCCGAAATTGCCACCATCAGTCAATTTGTGTCGTAAGTGGCATAGAAGCGACTACACTCTTAGACATTGCTAAAAGCTAAAAACTTTTATCTATTTGTATTGGTGACAAACTTATGCTAGAGCTAATATTGTATTTCGTGTAACTGCACTCTGTGCGCTTCGATATACAAAATTATTTTAAATGAAAAACTTGAGCAACAAAACCAAGCAGAAAACGTAACACAGCACAAGGAATAACAATAATGGAAAAAGTTTTCTTTTATCTCTGACCCGAATGACTCCCTTAAACTCTGTCAGCAGAGAAGTTTTTTTTTCTTTCTTTCATTTTTTGTTTAAATTGAGATACTTAGGACTTTCACTAGGATTGATGAAGTGGTTGAAAACTTGAGTGGAAGTGAAAATCAAAATGTTCATTCTGTTTTTGTTTTCTTTAAGCCAAAGCCACGTAGTTGTTGACTTTTTCTTGCAAATTGTTTTATTTTTTAAATATTAAAAATGTTTCCACATTTTTTCTCGGTTACACGTTCTAGTGTGTTGTAAAGTTGAACATAACTAAAGGGCTAAAAAATGTATGAATCTAATTTAATTATTCGCATATTGTGGACTCATATGCATCATAGAGAGACAGTGACACATCCTTTGCATATTTATGGTCACGTAACTTTGTTCTCACACAAGCAGGTGTGAATAATGACAGTACGTGCTATGACTATGACTATATATAAAATGGATACACACTCACATTGTTGTAGCAGATATTTTTTATTGTTAAGGAAAGAGATTCAAAAAAGTAATGTGAAAAATGTGTGAAGCTGAAGTGTTTTCGCTTGATTAATTGTTGATTGCGAGTACATTATGTTTTTGGCGTAAATTTAACGTATTAGGGATGTCCAGTGGCGGATGCAGGAAAAACTGTCGGGTTGGGTTATAAAGGGTGATTTTTTAGCTGGTTTGGTTTTGGCAACACTGGTTTTGACAGCTGACGTGTGTTTAGTACCTTGTGTCACTGTCAAACAGCTTCAGTTTGGTTTGCAATTTAACCATGGATCGTCTTACAAATGAACAACGATTGCAAATTATTGAAATTTGTTATCAAAATTCGTGCTCTGGGAAAAATGTGAAAATTTGCTGTTTTATCGAAAAATTGTGTTCAGCGATGAGGCTCATTTTTGGTTGAATGGGTACGTAAATAAGCAAAATTGCCGCATTTGGAGTGAAGATCAGCCAGAAGCATTGCAACAGCTACCAATGCATCCCGAAAAAGCCACTGTTTGGTGCGGTTTATGGGCCGGCGGCATTATTGGGCCATATTTCTTCAAAGATGATGCGAATCGCAGCGTTACTGTCAATGGTGAACGCTACCGAGCGATGATAACAAACTTTTTTTTGCCCGAAATGGAAGTTCTTGACTTGCGTGATATGTGGTTTCAACAAGACGGTGCCACATGCCACACAGCACGCAAAACAATGGCGCAATTGCGAGGCGAGTTTGGTGAACAGTTAATTTCACGTTTCGGGCCGGTCAATTGGCCGCCTAGATCGTGCGATTTGACACCATTAGATTATTTTTTGTGGGGGTATGCCAAGGCTAATGTGTATAGGGACAAGCCCGCTTCGATTGACGCACTGGAAGCCAACATCCATGCATTCATTCGTGAGATACCGGCCGATATGTGTGAAAGAATATGCCAAAATTGGACTCAGCGGATGGGCTACCTGAGATGCAGCCGCGGTCAACATTTGCATGAAATTATCTTTAAACATTAAATTGCAAGGTTCAAACTATCGATTCAAATAAATATTTCATTCATTTTTTCGAATTTTTTGTGTTTTTTTTTTAAAAAAAGTTCTAAACCTCTTAAAAAATCACCCTATATTTTCGCACAGTTGAAAATTTGATCTGCCTTCATTAATGGGTTAAATAAATTCGCTAAATTTGATATTTATGAGCCCAAATTTAAGTTTATACTCTGTCCAACATAAATTGGCAGTACAGGGTAGATAGAGATGTTTTCCTCTCATTCGCACTCTTTTGTTGTCCGTAAGGTGCTATTCAAAGAAAAGATATTACAGGGTTCCCGTACTAAGGATTTTAAATCAGCAAATACCAGAAAGAATATTATGATGGGTTACCATGCTTTTTTTTGATTGATCTTTATGTTATGATGTCAGTTCTTTCCAAAAGAACACTCTTTCGCTGACGACGGGCAAATTAAAATCTCAGTTTAATTTTTAAAATCATATGCAGAGAAGACCAACCTGAGTGATGTTAGCATTGCGTGCTACCTTATGCAGTATTTTATCGAGCGTCGTAAGTTCTTTATTTGGAAAAAACTGATGAACAGTTTGCCTGATGGCACACTTATTTAAATCATCTACTTTTCTTTTAAATCAGTTTGGTATTTTTTCTTTGGTGGCGAGTTGTGGCCTATTTTCGTTAAGAAGTCTCTTAACTGTTCGTTTACCCAAGAAAAATATCAACTACTTGACTCCCAGTTACTGCTTATTTTTCAAATTCAAAACAAACGCAAATAAAATTTTTCCTTAAAGAAAACAGATTACAATTTTGTAACTGAATTTCAACGTGTTTTCCACACAATAAATGAAAAAAAGACCTCCACGAACTTTTTTTCAAAGCTCTAAAACCTGAAGCTCCTCAACAGAAACCCAAGAAAAAAAGCTGATCGAGTTACCAAACGGAAATTGGTTACTCTGAATGCACATCAATTAAAGGGTGTTGAATAGCAGCAGCCACAGGCCAGTGCACAATGTGAGCTGAATAAGACGTAGTGGATCTACGTCAGATGCGATTGGAAATTCACTGGAGGGCAAACACTTTATGAGGGATTTCCTACAATTTAGTATGGCAGAAAAATATGGCACGCTACTGATTTTTAAAAAGCTTCCCCATAAGACGTGTACTCCAAATTTATGTTGGACAGAGTAAAGTAGTTTTGTCTACAGGTCACAGATATTTTAATTTTGAGACGAAAAAAAAGTACATATATTAGGCGTAAATGGCCTCCACAGTACCTAAAGCCTAAATTCTCTAACTATTGTGGGTGCGAAGCTTCTCATGACAGATCTTACTTTGGATGTTTGTCTTTCACAAAAGGTGGAGCAGCGAATAAAATGTTTCAGGTGGTATGAGTCGGAATTAAACCGGGAACTCCTCGCTTAATAGTCAACGCACTTAACTACTAAGCCGCTGCACCCACAAATTTTGAGAAAAGTTGACGGAAATTGCATGTTTCCATCACTCTCTGAATTTTTTAGGCCACTCTTGTATTTGCCATTAAGCAGTTCAAATGTATTCAAATGTTTTCCTATCAAACGAAGTAAGTTGATTATGTTTAAGGAAAAAGGTTTTCAATAAAAACATAAATTTGACTGCAGTTAGATAGCTATTAAAGTTTTTCAAAGTTGGAGCTCGGAGGAAAATTAAAAAAAAACCCGAAAATTCAAATTATTTTCACTTGCATTTTACACGTCTTCAAAACTTTAAAAAAGAAAACAAAAAATTAGAAAAAAAATGGGCTTCTAATGCCACAAGTTCAGCTCGGACTTCAGATCAGATTTCTATTGTTCTATTGATTTTCTGTTCCCTTATTTTTTAAGCAGTAGAGTCGCCAAGCTTTTACTATCATCGAGTTTAGCATATGTGTGAACAATTCTTGCGGTAGAGTGTGGTATCCGGAAAATAATAGTATGCCAACAAACTTTTTTAGATCTTCTTTCGTAAAAGTTGATATATGACAGTATCGGTTGAGTGTATATATACGACTTTGTGTGCTATTTATCATTAAAGATTCACAGCTAATTCTTAAAGCTCATGCTCAACTCATTGATCAAAATCATCTTAAAAACACCGCCCCACGTCTTAAAAACACCCAACTACCGCACATTTTTAAATGCGAGGTTGGTTGCAAACTTTGTTTATATCAAAAGAATATTTGGGTGATGTGACATTTTGTTAATTTGGGCGATTAGATGTTGGGATATATGCCACAGGCTCCCAAAAAATTAAAAATGACAAATCGCCCAACCAATATTTTCGGCGATTTGACATTTTCCCCACTTTTGACATTTTGGGCGATTTTTCGCCTCACAAAATGGCTATAAGTTGTTGTCGTTATTTTAAATGAGTTTGTTCCCACCATTTGTTGGCAGCTGCAGATATTTAATATTTATGAATATTTTTGATAGGCGGTGGTTTTTAGTGAGAAAGAATCCCACACTATTATGAGCACGCGCAGCCGATCATCATAGTTGCTCATGTAATGTTTAATCTTAAAACTGCTGGATTATGAGGAGGTTTGCGCTACCTAGACGTTTAAAAAGTAATTTCGTAGGAAAGAAATTTGGCTTATAATTGAGCCAATTCAAGCGAATGATGGGCAAGTGTTGTTGTTTTTAATTGGATTACCAGTGTACTACCTGCCAACCATTTTTAAGAACAGATTAGGCATTTTTAACAGTGTGCTGCTCTTGACGAGATCAATGATTGCTGTATAGGAACTAGCATTCGTTGAATTATATATAACTCAAGTTGGTCTTATAAGGAGACGGAAGTTGTTCCAATTCAAGATATGACTTACGTAACCTTCAGCACAAGGTATTGCGAGAAATATACCAACAATATCTTGCGAGTTTTATACGTTTATTTGTGTCAAATAGATAGATTAAAGCTAATTATTATTTCGACAAAAATAATTCTTAAGTGTTTCCCTGTTGTTCTTAACTCTCGTTGCTCTTCCATTCTCTGCTGCTGTCATGAACCCATTTCTTTTATCATTTTGTGGTCGTGGTCGTCCTAATCCTATGATGCGATGATGCCGCCGTAGTCTCCTACTTAGAAGAAAATCATATTGAAGATCAAGATTTCACGGAAGCGATATCACCGGGACACTGCCTTTTTGGCGGAGAAAATCGTATACAGTGTGCGCACTCAATTCGTACGACCAGTATTCATTCGTGTTCGCAAGTGTTAAAAACGCGTCCAATGTGGGGCCGGTCTAAATGAGGTCCCCTTCAGAACAAATGGATCCGCTTTAGATGTTCTGGTGAATCTTCCATCGCTCCTATACGTCCTCCATTGTACGTACCATAATTTTAGAACGAACGCGAACGCTTCCATAAAACTCTAAGCACCATAATCGCCGCTTGCGTATCTAGGAAAACCAAGTACAAAAGTATCCACCATAAATAAGTGAGAATTTATATGTACTCCCGAGTTTTGTAGAACCATTTTGCCATTTTTCTAGCCGGCTCAACTGCGGGCTTATTGCCTTCTATGTTACCCGGTACCTCGGGTACCCAACTCAATTTTACATACATAGTTCTCCTAGCTGATCAAGGCTTGCAGGACATTTTTTAAAGGAACCTAAGTTTCATCTGACTATGCCTCCTACAGGTAAATATATTTTTCAATGGCAATGTGATGGACCACAAGTGACTGACTGCCTGTCCCCCCCTTAAACTATCTACAACTACATTATCATTATAAATCCCCTTCTCCCAATCCATTATTAATTAAAAATATAATAAAAAATATTTCACCTGGTTTGTTCTCCAGTCAGGTGAGTTCCTAAAATAATTTCGTATTCCACTAGGTCCCTTGACAAAGTGATGTGTACGTAGCTGTGTCGCTGATAAAACCACAACTCTTGGGGAATTTGCAAAGTGTTCACACATTATTAATGATTTAGTGTCCATATGCAGTAAAGGATGCACAAGAAAAAAGCTTCACCCCAAAAAGGATATAGATAAGGATATATCTGTCCTTATACCCTTTTTAGTATGCACGAACGAACGTATACGACACTGCCACCTGGTGCTGTCATCATTTTATAACATATTTTGCCTGAAAACATCATTAGACTGTCATGTAAAGGATGCAAATGCAGTACCACTGCAGAGGTGTAGAATCTGCTTTAAAGCACTGCAGAGAGGGAGAGAGGGAAAAAAGAGAACAACACCTGAAAAGGCTAAGTTAGAAGATCGTTACAGACACGCCCTTGTAAAAGGATAAACAACAAACATTCATCGTCGTCGTCGTCATCGTCGTTGTCGTCGGTAACATAGAAAGTCATGTCTCTGGAATATTTCTACTTTTTTTTTTTGTTAAATTTTTTTTTCGTATATATATGAATGTAGCCATTGGCAAGGATTATCCCAGCTCACAATTCATTTATAAAACCTGAGGATGTCAGCGGTGTTGATGTCATTAGAATAATTATGAGATGTGATGTGAAAGACAGGAAAAGAAAATGCAGAAATATTTTGTTCGTTTTCCGCACGAGAGTATTTCGAATTTTATTTTTTGATGGCAAAAAGGTGTATTTGGCTTTTCGTGAATGTTTATCAAAGTAGAAGTTCTTTTCCTTTCATGAATTATTAGCTAGCTTAGCTTTTGTTTCAGGGTAAATAAGACAACTATACTGCCGTGTTAAGTAAAAAAGTCAGAAGTGTCAAAAATCTGATTTTGAGTTAAGCGCACATCTGTAACTGTGCACTGTAATAGTTGTGTCTGTACGTGACTCAAAATCCAAAAAAAAAAAAAAAATCAGACACATATCCGAAAATCTCATGTTTTTTTTTTTTTTTTATAATGTACATGCACTAAAGGGATTTTGGATACCCTTATAATGAAGTTACACCATGTGGGCATTACGGAAGTAAAGTATTAGGAAAAAGGGGACACCGATGCACCGTGGTTTTAAATGTCTGTAAACTATAATATGTAGGAAAAACAGAGCGTTAGTGGCTTAAGGGTGAACTGATGTGCATTTCTAGCATGGCGAGTACTGCGGCTGAACTGCTGTAGGGGTGGTTTGCAACTAGTTATTTTGTTTAAGCGAAAAAGTCAAGTGATTTCTCGATGTCTCGATCGCCAATAAGTTTTACCGCACGTTTTTGAATCCTGTCAAGTAGCCCCAAATATGTAATTGGAGCACCGGACCAGATATGAGCATTATAACGGGTGATCCAAGTAGAGATACTTTTTTCAATAGCCTTTTTTGACAGATCACGTGTGAGTCGTGTCATGCTGTCATGTTATTTTTGTTTAGTATTGTTTGGCATTTCATAATGGAAAGACTTACGCGTGAACAGCGTTTACAAATTGTTCAACTTTATTATGAAAATTCACGTTCTGTGAGGTATGTGTTTCGTGCACTTCGCTCAACTTATGGTCAAAATAATCGGCCTACTGAGCGTACTATTCGCAACACCATCACCCATTTTGAGACCCAGCATTCATTATTGGATAATATACGACCGAATAGACCACGTCCAGCACGCTGTGAAGAAAATATAGCGGCCGTAGCTGAGAGTGTACACGAAACCGTAGAGAGTCGATTCGGCGCCGTTCGCAGCAACTCGGACTGACGTATGGAACGACTTGGCGCATTTTACGTCAAGATCTTAAATTGAAAGCGTACCTGTATTTTGTGCAACAACTGAAGCCGCTCGACCTTCCCAAGCGACATCGCTTCGCTCTATGGGCTCTTGAAAAGTTCCAAGAAGATCCGACGTTTTCGAGGCAAATTTTGTTTAGCGATGAGGCCCATTTCTGGCTCAATGGGTATGTAAACAAACAAAATTGCCGCATTTGGGACGAAGAGCAACCTGAAGAGATTGAAGAACTGCCACTTCGACCAGAAAAAACAACGTTTTGGTGTGGTTTGTGGGCCGGTGGAATAATCGGTCCATATTTCTTTTAAAATTATGCCGGTGCGAACGTAACCGTCAATGGCGACCGTTATCGTGCCATGATAACCGACTATTTGATGTCTGAAATTGAAGCTCGTGATCTCGGCGACATTTGGTTTCAGCAAGACGGCGCCACTTCCCACACATCGCATCAATCAATGGACTTATTGAGAGAACATTTCGGTGAGCACATAATTTCACGTTTTGGGCCGGTCGATTGGCCACCAAGATCGTGTGATATCACACCGTTAGACTTTTTTCTGTGGGGATATGAAAAGTCAAAAGCTTTTGCCGACAAACCCGCTTCGATTCAGGCCTTGGAGGAAAAATCACGCGCGTCATTCGCCAGTTACCAGTCGAAATGCTCGAACGAGTGATCGAAAATTGGACTCAACGGATGGACCATCTGCGACGTAGCAACGGCCAATATTTGATACACATAATCTTCAAAAAATAAATGCCAAAGAATGTTCTTTCAAATGATAATAAACATTCTCCATTAAATTTGAATTTTCTGTATTTTTTTCTTTAAAAAAGTAGGGAACCTCGAAATGGATCACCCTTTACTCAAGTTTGGGGGCGAACAAACGCCTTACAAATTGTAGCCAGATTAGAAGGGGTGAAATATTTCTTGCATTGCTTGCCGTTAACGCACATACCAAGGATGAAAAGTCGTTCGGTTTCGGCGATGCAAGTGCCATCCATGGATAATGACAGGCTATTGGGGTTTCGCTTTTATGACAGAAGCTGTAAAGCAAAAAAGTTCTATATTCCACGAAATTGTGAGATTTTGTTTAACATTTCCGTATTTTTTTTTTTTCGGATAACCGGATTCCGGATAATTAATTTCGCCAAATAAAAATCCGGACGAATGAGAATTTTCGAAGTACGCTTAACAGAATTGCATTGTAACTATAACTCATTTAGATTAGTTGTTTTTTTAGTTTAAAGTGTCCAAAGATATTTTGTGGAAATGTTGTTTCAAGACACATTTTACGGTTGTAAGGACGTCTAAGGTTTCAAAAACCTTTTTGAAGGTACAAAAGGATATTTTCAGAGGCATCTCTTCATTGACATGACTACTTTTTTGTTGCTACGATTTATTCCTTGTAACCTTGAAAAAGGTGTTTGGAGCATTAAAAAGGACCTTTTTTCGAAAATGTCATAAGAATACCCTAACTATTTGCTGTTGCTATGATTTTATATTCGTAGGTATATAGGAAGAAACTAATTTCAGTTATTTTTAAAATTGTTGCAGTACCAAATTGATAATTTTTAGGTGCCAAACAGTTCCAAAAATACTTGATAGTGCCGGTACATACGGTACATAGTGCCGGCACTAAAGTGCTTGTTTCTGCATTGGTGGATGGTGATGGATTTTTGCCTCAATCTACATGCATTACCATATACATAAGCTCTTTTTTCTCGTTCTGCTAGTAAATAAAAGACATAGAATTCGTGCGCAGAACCATCTAAAAGCAGAGAACCGAACAGTGAAAGTAATAGGATATCTGTTTTAAATTTGGCAAAGAAAGCTTAATGTAAGTTCTCTTGTGGTATGATTATACGGGCTGTACAGGCTGCAATACTTCGGAATATGAACTGTGGACATATTCTAAGAAAAAAATCGTTCTAGAAACATGGTAAGGTTAACTCCATTTAGAGGTAAGCGCTAGTTTGGTTTGGTCATCTTACCACGCTACCTCTTAAAAAAAGTTTTATTACTGGTTCCCAAAGGTGTTCGAGTTCGTGCACGGCGGTAAATATCGTCAACTCATTTGTTTTAGTCGTCCGGTTGGGCTTCTTCCTGTGGTGGATACTTACCGTATTGACCACTTAGCGACCGTATTGACTTCTGTTTGTCGAGAACTATGAATTTTCCAAATTCCCAAGTTTATATAGCTCGACTAATTACACCACCACTGAATTGCAGTATAGCATGGGCGATCCGGGCAATAATTAGGACAAAAAAAAACACCTGCGAACAATGATGTATTTTATTAAATTGTATACTTATTCGATTTCTTCGGTTTCGCGTCCAAAATCAAAGTGGACGAGACAATAATTAGGCAAATAACATATTGGCAAAGTCACTCAACTTCTGACTCACGGTAAAAAAAAGAACAAAGTACAAAAAAATGTTACATTATAGAATGAAAGTACTCAATACATTACCGCAAGAACTGTGGTGGCAGAAATTCATTTACAAGAATGAAATTATTTAAATTTAACAATATTCGACTTTATGCAATGTGCTATTATTTCCCTCATTAAAGGTTTCCTTCGTACACCATACTTGGCCGGGCATTCACACATGGCACTCTGGTGAGTCAACTATGTGCAGGTTCCGGTCTCTATGAAAGTAGTTTCCGAACCTTTTCTGGCAAGTTCGTCGGCTTTTTCGTTTACTCGTGTCCAGAAACCCACCCTTTTTGGTTTTGCTTTTGACACTCAATTTTGGGAAGGGTGTCAAAATTTTGCAAAACTGATCAATGATGGGTGAGCTAAGGGCGTTTGTAGATGTTTGTCTGGCTGCGAATAGGTGGATGTTAGCTCCTTTGATTCCTGAGTTGTAAACTAGGATTGTACATACTTTAATGGCTGGAATGCACTGGATACTCTCCATGAGTATCTAAAATTTAAAAATCGTTAGAGCCGTATTTGAGAAAATTGTTTGTTATTAAATTTGGAAAAAAAAAACCATTAGGAACCATCTTTGGGACTTTGAGAGTTGCTGGAAAGAGGTGAACAGCAGGTTTCTTTATGCTCTTTCTCTGGCCCTAGCTAGTGCAGGCGCATAACTAATAAGAGTTATATGCTCCGATGTGACATCGCAACGTGAGTTACCCAGTCTGCCCACATGGTCTTATATAGGGCAGTAATTCGTGATAAATCTTTTAGTGCTTTGTTTAGTAAATCAGTAATTACAATGCTGTAATTTATCAGCCTTCTCTGAAGTTGGATTTGCCAAGAAATTATTGAGGGGTTTTTGCCTTTACTGTAGAATATTGCTATGGCTGAAGGGTCTCTCCGAAGAGCACCAGCACTGACCCAAAAAAGCCTTTGATGTACGCGAAGTAAATATATTGCAAAGTAGGGATCGGAAAAGCTAGCAGAGTCTATTACTTAAAGTGCAGATGCACCCCGGGCTGTAGCGTCAACTAAAGTAAGTAAAGCTAAGATTAGATTGCATGCCGATTGAGCATATGAATGACCACAGGTAAATGACCAGACTAGCTGCCAAATGACAGAATGGTCAACGATGTCAGGTTTATATATTAGACTATGCAACAAAAATTAAGGCATTTGTTAGTTATTTCGTGGTTATTAGGTGATTTTGCTATTTAAAAAATGCTCATTATACTACATGGTCCTATTTTGACAGCGATACTGTAAGAATTGGTCATTATTTGACCACTTGGCGTGCAGTCTAATCGTACCTCGAGTTATTTTTCGAATATTCATATGAACAGAAAGTGATTTTAAGAACCAAGAACTTAATTCCTTAACATTAAATATATATTAGTCACAAATGCTGCAATTTAAAGTAAAACATGTCATGTCCATGTCTTGAACAATATCTTACGTGAGAAATTATTTAAGAAGAATCCACTTTTTTGTCGATTTTGCCTGCGGGGTATCCAGGATTTAAAAAAGTAATACACTCCAGTGGGATTCATCTTCTACTTTGCAATACATGTATTTAAATATCTAACATCCGGTTTGCCTGTTGGAGCAGCTTTCTAAATATAAACCGTTATTACTGGAAGAAACTTAGTAAATATTATGTCCGTACATACAGGTAGATACAAGTAAGTTTATAAAATAGAAATTGCACGTGCTGCTTAATCGGGCATCTACGTCATTTGCCCTAGAAAAATAAGTAATGCAATATTTTTCATATATCCTATTTTCAGAAGCCATTGCTAAATTATATACTGTGCACTAACCCTCATATAGTGATTTCATAAACTTAACCTTTTCTTATGCTCTCCTTTATGATGAATTTTGTTGTATTCCATATACATAGGTAGCATTTCATAACGGCAAGTACCGTGTAGGGTTTTTTCTTTTTAACTTTTTCGTTTACATTAGTGTACTAAAGTAAAGAAATTTTGTGGTGAAAAATTTCGAACTCAAACTGTGAATGAGCTACGGTATTACGGTATTGTTATTAAACTAAAGTTTGCGTGATGAACAAACTCACAGAGGGAGGTAGGTAGATAAGAAAGGTAACGTATCTGTTTCTTAGAAATTCCTTCTATTTATCGCAATCAGCGATTAAACGTCATTTTATTTCCATAACTCATAGAGAAGAAGGGAATGTAAGAGTTAAGTTTAAAACCTGCATGTTGAGTTTTATGCTTATCAGTAAATGCTCTATGTTCATTTGGCCAGAAACACAAGACTGATATGGATTGGAATGTTGTTGCGATTAAATCGAGAACCTTAAGGGGGGACATTTTTATTGGATATCAATAGTTGTGAAAATGGTAGCGCTAAACTCTAGAATTTAAAAATAGCCATTGAGAGGAGTAAAATGCGAGTGTAGGAAGAACTTTGGGACTATGTACATAATACCGCCCAAGGACTTGACAACAAAGTAGTCATGCGCAAGATGGGCGCTTAGCTAACTAATCCAGTGCCGAATGCTGGAAAAATAAATCATATTGCAGACACATTTTCGAATATATCCAAATAGAGACATGACACACGAGGTTCGACTCATAAGTGAGGATTAGTTGGCAGTAGCTGTAAGTTTTCTACGATGCAAGCTCCTCCTGGGCCTGATGGAATAACCGTAGACGTCTTAAGGGTGGTAGCGCAAACTTGTCCTCTGCTGTGTGTAACAGCTGCTTCGAAAGAGGGGTTTTCCATGTGAACTAGAAGGTACAGCCCTTTGTTCTACAGGAAGGAAAAGGAAACTTAGGTAATCAATCGGTGTACACATCTCAGTATGTGCTGAAAAAAAAAGCCCAAATTCTGGGTTGCGGCAGAAATCCGCACGAAGGTGAATTTTCCGATTCAGAAAAAAAAAATACTAAAAGCTATTGCGGAGGTGTTGCCAACATTGCAAATAGCTGCAGGAATGCACATAAGGACGAGACGACATCTGCACTAGCACATTACAGGACAAAACACGTTCACCAAACACCAACGAAGATTTACATCCAACCGGAACGCAAACAAGTCGCGACAAGCGATATACATTATAGACCCTATTGACACACGAACATTGACGACTAGAGTCATTCGATCCTTACCCACGAACGCGAACAGATCATATTATTCGTAATTCTAATTTTCACATAAATGTATCTAATTCAATATTTAATCTTCTAACATCAAAGTTTAACTTTCAAATAAAGTTTGTTGAAAAACAAAAATACATTCCGCATCTATTCATTTATCGAAACCCCCCATAGCCAAACATAGAAAACCCCATCTTAAGAAAATCATTCTACTTGCAGGGACAGGTAGAAAATAAATACCCAAATGAACAGTACCATGCCAATAACAAACTCGATCCCTTAGGCCGATGCTCTTAAACAAATAAAGTGCACGACTGCGTCATACGAAACATTCTCGGTACATGAGATGAGTTTTTGAATCGCAAAATGAATGGTGAGAAATTTATGTTAATCACTTTTTAGGTTTTAAAAAATTTGATTTTCTCAAAAATGGCACCTACGATTCTGATGTTATTTCGCACATTGGACACATTTAACATAATTGTTCGAAGTACAAAAAATTATCAAAATCTTTAGAGCCGTTTTCGAGAAAACGAATTTAATTAAAATTTAAGAAAATCGTTATATAAAAAAAATTAAAAAATCGAATTATGCAGATTTGTTATAGTTTACAGTATAAAAAAACTGTAATTTTTTTTAAGTTGCTTTGCCTTTTATTTATTACCGTTAGTCGATTTTTTTTCCAAAAACTGAGTATGCAGAATTTTTGACCCTATCCTAAACATCCTTAGTACAAAAAAAGACCGAAATTCTTTGTCCACTTTTGAAAAAAATAGTGATAAGTGATTTTCACAAAAAAATTTGTATGGCAGGTACCGTTATTTCAAAACGTAAAGCAGAAAATAAAAAAATGCCCTGAGATGTAACCCCAAGAACTTTATCTACGAACTTTGAAGAAAATCCGTCTAACCGTTTTGCCATACGGCGCCTGGACAGACAGACAGACCGACGGACGGCTTTAGCGGACCCACTTTTTTGGACTTCTCTATAGTCGTAAAATCATAGTCAGTTGAAAATTTCTGCACGATGGCAATAACTTTCTCTTTAGTATACTAATGTATACGAGAAAGTTAAAAATATACAACAACAGAGAAGAAGTAAAAGTGAAAGTAGCAAGTTGTGATCGGCGCCTATAAGAGAGTATACACACGAGAAGAAGTTAGAACTGAGAAAATAAGTAGCAATGTCGAAAGCCAAGGATCTCACCAGGGAACGTTGGGAAGAGTGATGGAGGCTTGAAACTAGAAGCGGGACTTCAAAATTGGTCCCAAGTGTTACTGAATGGATGGATTGGGGAATTTAACTTATGCCTAATTTGTCTGGATGGTGACTCCACAATTGACGACGAAAATCACACGATCTTCGAAGGTGGTCGCAAGAAAGGCAGAGAAAATCTACTTTGCAAGGTTATCTCCTTAGATTAACATTTAAGGTAGACGTTTTGAGATTTACACTTTAGCTTAATACAAAGGCGACGAATAGCTTAGGTTGGGTTAAAAAGAGGTGTGGTGATAACAAAACCATCACACAACACTATGCACAAAAGCGGGTCCATCGTGATCCCTGGGGAAGCTGAATTCCAAATACAAAAGGCAAATACAAAAGGTAAATTCCAAAAGTCAAAAATTCCTAAAAAATTTCCATGTGTGTCCCTCAAGACTTGTCCACCTTAGATTGGCAGACCCAAAAACCATTACAGGTAGGATTCCGTCTAGATCGGGCAACTTATAGGGAGTGAAACTATAATGTTAACGCAATGTTTTCTAAAGTCTGGCACCTACTTGGCATTCGCAGTAGGATATTATGTCCTTAACATATTTGTAGTAAGATATAAACCCCTTAGAGCAATCAACATTTCTAAATTTTAGTGTTGTATAGGTAGATATGAAGCCCCAAATTAGAAACCATATGTTGTATTTACTAATTGTTTGCCTGGAATGGGGATCAAACCTGTGGCATCACCATCACCCACTCGTAACTAATTTATTTGAATGTCACTTAGAAACCCTTCAAGAAACAACGCTAGCCAAATGTTCAACAGACCAATTAAAATACAAATAAAAGTCAAAATTTCACCGCACCTCTCTAGACGACGATTATGAATATCAACAGATATGTACTTGTACATGCCCCGAGATATCTTTGCCTCAAAGGGAATCTTTAACACCATTCATCAAAACAAAATTATGATCTTTGGCAAAACTAATTCATCATATTCTCTCATCAATTATTGTCGTCGACATTCTTTGGAAACAGTTTGCAAACAATTTAATTATTATCATCCAACGCCGACACATGAGTTGTGTATCTGAAACCATCTGCAATGGCTTTGCCTATGGTACGTATACATTCGCCATAATACGAGTATCTCATCCATTAAGATGTCAAATGCGATACGCACACTGTTGCTCTTTTGTTCGCGACGAGAAACTTTGCCTTATGAGCGTAATTTTTGTACTCGTTTTGTTTTTTTTTTTTGCTTATGTCCTTCTTCGTGCCACGTGTTGATGGTGTTGGTACCTAAATATATACATACATTGTCAGCTCTAAAGAAGGCTTTGTGTCGAGTGTGTAATTATTCAGGCGATCAAAGAAGATAGCAATCTTTTTGTTATGTTGTTTTTCTTATTCCAAAGGATTTAATCTAAATAAAAGATTTTGGGTTTATTACCAAACAAACAGTGTCCTTTGGACTTGCCCTCAATCGATGAGTTCATCTTTATTTGTTTGTCTTTCGGCGGCAAGCAACATGTGTAAGGGGGTGGTGTGAGATGTGCTTTAATGTAAGCTCATTGGTGTCCCAACCCAATAGATTTCCAACATCTGTTCGACACGAGAGTGTGGCAATGGATTCCGTGTGAATACATCAAGATGACATAAATCACATGCTGACAATGCTAATAAATGCGAACACAAACGAACATATAAACACATCACATTAAACGGGTAAGCGATGACTAAACAGCCACTTTGGATGATGATGATTTTATTGATTCACAGCGGGCAAGCTGGGAGCTTTATGTGAGCGATTATGTATGAAACTGGATGAATGTGGCATAATTTGGACTCTAATATGCTTAGGCACATGCGAAATTTGAATATATATTTTTGGTGAAGTATATGTACCTACAACAGCGGAGCTATAAAAATGTTACGTATACGCCTAGTGTTGCCTATTCGAGTAATGATTTTGCCTTGCTTATTTTCGTTTTATTTATTGTGTGTGAACTGTTATATGCTTTCTCATGGTATATAGTATCAACATTAGACACACTTTTCTAATGAAAAAGATTGACATCTAAGATTCCAAGTGTACTCAATTAAAATTAAAGGTCGCCTTGTTAAGCTTTTCAAATAATCAATTTAAATATGATTGCGATCATTTAGTCTTCATCTTAAATGTCATATATGTATGTATCTAGCTACTTCTATTCCGACTTGCATGCAATAGTTTAGAAAATTTTACTTATTTCTCCAGAAACCAGGTCCTATATGCAGCATTGCAAAAGAGATCCCAAGACTTCGAAACCACCATTCTGTAGCCATACCTGTCAAATATGACACCATGGATAAATACAACTGCGGAAGGACAGTTGGACAATTGGGATCGCCGATGACATTGCCGTTGTTACAGCAGCCAAAGTAGAATCTATCTCGAAACATGTGGACTAGAACTTACCGAACAGTTAACAGAAGCTATCCTCAGGAAATGTAGGAAAATTGTTGAAATTGCCTTCAAGAGTGTAACGAAAGCGTCAGGTCAATAGATATAGACCTTAAGTATGCTAGAGAAAGTGCACCAATTTATGAAATTTTTTTGTCATTATTTTTAATGTACATGGTTGGAAATAGTATTTATTAATTAAAACATAAGGAAAGGCTACAGTCCGCTTGGAGCGAACAGTATGATACCCTATCCCTATCCCTTTATGCCCCAAAAAAACCTTAAGAAGATGATGGATAGCATTTTATTTCATTCTATAAAATTTAGAAAAAAAAACACATTTTTTGAAAAAACGCCCCCAAAAAGTGGGCGTGGCCAAAAACTTTGTATGGGCGATATATTGGAAAAAATATTGGCTAAATATCTTGTTAAACATTTTTTTTCGGTTTCTATGAAAATTATCGAAGAAAACAGCATTTTAGTGAAAAACGCCCACAAAAAGTAGGCGTGGCAAAAAACTTTATATGACAAACTTATAAAGGAGGGCAGTGCCTACACATCTTGTGAAGGTTATAACCCTCTATCTGTCCATCTGTAGCTTTAAATCGGTTTTTTCTAAATTGTGGGCGTGGCAGTGGGCGTATTCCAAAAAATTTTACACTTAACCATTTCGGAGCCCTAGGGAGTATGTGGTCCAAATTTCAGCTTTCTAGCTTGAATTTAAAGGCCTAAAAATTGCGTACGGACGGACGGACGGACGGACGGACGGACATTGCTAAATAGTCTTAGGATTTGGTCCTGATGATAAATATATATACTTTTATGGGTCTACGACGAATATTAAGGGGTGTTACAAACTATGTGTCAAAATTAATATACCCTTAGGATAGGGTATAAAAAAAAACTAAAAGAGAACGCAAATACATATTACACTTTATTAAATTAAGAAAATCGAAAAAGAACACGAAATGAACACATTGGAAAAAGTGATCCTAATATGAACTACTAATGACCTCTATATGGAATACCACAGTGTTTGTACAAAATTCAATTTGTAGTGCAAAAATCGCAAATAAAATTAGTAGACTGCTCCAGAGCAATCTACGTGGTACCATTTACGGCAGGGCATACATTGTATCCACTCCTCCCCGCCTTTATCATTGCTAAACAATCCAAAACAAAAACCGCACTCTGCCTGGCCGTCAGGATCACATGTTTGTAATGAAGATGGCAAGCCAGTTGAAGAATCTGAGTGAAGCGAAAAGTCATCAGCATCATATTCTGATGAAGAAGACGAATCTGGCCGCTGACTTTGTTTAGACTTTTTCACGGTCTTCATCGTTTGAAGGCAGCTCGTTGATGGTAGATCAAAATTAAGTATTCCTTTATTAGCCGGCTCCCTATTCTGCTGCATGGTTTCAAATATTTTCAAATGAGCTTTGCATGGCGATGTGCCATTACTTTCTGATGAGAGAGACAAGTCCCGCTGCTGTTTCTTCTCAGACTTTATTACCGTTTTCTTTATTTGCATTCCGTTTTTCTGCCAAGAGACCTTCATTAGAAGGCGAATTAAAAAGCCTGAAGAGTGTAGTACGAGGAACATTTAAAAATTTTGTGTTGCTTTCTTGGAACACATTTCTTTTGACTTGACGGCGGCGATAGCTTTTTTCATGTTCGATTTATCCCAGGCCTTACGCTTTTTCTGATTTGGCGCCATCTGAAAATTTTAAAATTACCTATATACAAAATTTTAATAATCTTTTTAGCTGGAATACTATTCCATATTAGGAACAGGGTAGCATCAAATAAAGTAAAAATTACCGCTACTATCTAACTTAAACATTCACAGTTATTGAAAACCTTGATTTTTTTGCTAATAATACTTAAAAAAATTGTTGGATCAACTTAAATTGAACCTGAAATATAGGGAAAACCAATAAACTTGTTTTTACAACAACTCACGCATCTGCATTGATCGCCATGCACAAAGGTACTGACAGTTAACATGCGCATGAATGAAAAGCTTTTCGTGAAATTTGTGGACACATATGTTACGTTGTTTCTGAGATATTGAACTATTCCATATTAGAAGCGTATTCCATACCGCTCCCTCTGAATAAAGGAACTTAGGACAAAGGAGACCATCTCAGATGAAACCGAATTTGTTATAGCTGAATTAGTTTCCATCGACAATCATCGAAAGTATCCTTAGCCGGAAAGTCCAATTGAAGACAAAGATACTGAATACGAAAATACCATATATGAAGATTACTCCTCGACTAAACGCTCAGTCAGTAGGAGAAGCTAAGAAGAGCTGTATATATACGAGTAGCTTGAGTTTGCAAATCTCTTACATCAGTGATGGTCCCAGAGCGTTGCCACAAAGAAAAAAATGTTGGGGGCTGTTTTGAGGGCCAATTGCTAAAAGTATGGGATACCTTTTTGTTAGAAAATTAAAATTTAACTTCGTTGCTGTGCTCGTTTATATATACTCGCGTAACAAACCGAGTTTACATGCTTACTTAGGCGCCTCAACCAATAGGCATTTCCAATAAGCGCAGTCTTTGGCTTATATCTTCCAGTTGCACACTCCAAGTCGGTTGAAGTCCCTTCCACTTGTGCGCGCTACCCAAGAGTAGAAGATTCTGCGGGTTTAGAGCGCTGATGTTGATCAACTCTACACGTCCAACTCAAACGCTCAAGACGCAGTTTGATGTCCAGTTCGGTCAAATGGTCAAATGGTCTCAGGCGTTCGCACAATATGGCAGTCAAGATCTTATAGGCGATGCTTAGTACACTGATTAGTCTATAGTTGGCGCAGTTTATAACAAATCTAATATTCTGCGAGCACTGATGGGGCTCTGCGTTGTGCAAATGATAGTTTATTATTACATTTTTATTTTAAAAATTATTTTTGAGATTTATTTACATTTTTTGATTGATTATTTGTCGTACAGCGTGAGTGGCGCCGACGGTCATTGGTGTGGTTTGTTGGGGTGGGTTGGAGATTTAGTTCGTTGGCTTGTATTCTTCTTGGTGTTAGATGGCGTGTCTGTGTTTCCATTGCTTTCCGGCAGATCGTTAACCACGGTTGTATCGCGTTTCAGCAACCACGTAGAAGTCTTCGAATGAATCTTCTTGGACTATTCCAAGATCTGGTTCAATTAAAGCCATCACGTGGGGATAGTAATCCTGTATTGATGGAGTCTCTGAAATGATATGAATCAAAGGGTTGGGATGGGATAGGATATTGCGCGTCATTTTCGTTGAAAGCGAGCACAGATATTGGTCAATGGGGATAAGATTGGCGGCTTCATATAGGACTTCTGTTCTATAATAGTGGTTGTTGTGAGGGTTTCGGTAGAGCGAAGTACAGTGCCGAAGCACTTTTCGCTCGAAGATTTGTATTTTTTTCATGTAACTGGGACTGATAGTGTACCAGATGGGAAAGCAGTAGGTTATTATTGGACGTATCAACTGCTTGTAGAGAAGAAGTTTGGTCCTTGTCTCGAGTCCGCCTCTTATTCGCATAAGTGGCAGGACTAACGATAAGGCAAAGTTTGCCTTTTGAAGGGTAAGGGCTACGTGACGGTTGAACTTGAAACGTTCTGAAAAGTTCACCCCTAAATATCTGACCTGTTGTTTTGGCAGTATTATGGAGTTGTCGGGCAGGGTAAGAGTTAGCTTTTTACATTTCGCTACAGTGTTGTTGCGAGCAGTGCCGTAGGGATTTCGAAATGTTATAAGCTCCGTTTTAGCGGAGTTTATTTTGATTCCCCATTTTTGGTAGTATTCCCAAAGTTTGAGGATGTGTGTCTTGACTCTGCGTAATGCAATGTTATGGCAAGGGGAAGAAGAGTAGGTGATAGAGTCATCTGCGTAAAGTAGAGTCTCTGTTCTTGAATAAGAATTTTATCATATTGCTAGTGCGTGCTATCCTCAATCATGAGAATCGTCGATGCGAAACTCTGTACTGACAGTTATAATAAGGAAAACAAAACCAATGTATTTTAAAGGGAACAAAACAATCGCTATTCGTGACCCGATTATAATAGGGTATAGGATGGAGATGGTATTGTTTTGTGCTAGTTGACGTAAAGTATCCATAATCCAGGGCGATCAGCAGAAGACTGAGAAGGATGATGGTGACTTTTGGTTTGGTCATGAGTGCTGGGCTTATTTTTAACTTTTTAGTTGTGCGTTTCTGTGACTAAGTTTCCATTACAATTTCGAAGAGCCTGTGTTCCTTGATTTATTTAGTTTTGCGCTGCTGCTCATTCATCATTTATGAATCATCATAAATCATCATCATCATTTTATGAGCTGCAGCAAAGTCTATTAGCAGGAAGCCTTTGTTTTTAAAAAAATTAAAAAAAAAACACTTGACCATCATATGTTCTGTCGTGAAAGATGTAAGACTCAATTCGATTAGAATAGAGTAGACATTTTCACGTAAGACCTTTATCCCGTAAAAAAACTTACTATAATTGATAACTTTACTTTTTCAAGTAACTTCAAGCTACTCAAAGTTACTAAAAGCTGTTCCACAACTCATAAATATAGTAACAGTGAAAGGCAATGTAAATAACTTCGCCTCAAATGAGAGTCTTACTAAATTCATAAGAAATTTCAATTTCCTTTTTTTTAAGTCAGCTGTTAGTTTATTTACGACTCTAACTTCCTAATTCTTCACAAAATATTTATCCCCATCGCATTGACTGCAAACGCGTATGATGCTGCATTCATGAGCAAGCACACGCGATGAGTGAGCAAAATTTTCAAAATCAATCCGTAGTCTTTTCGACTATGACAGGTTCTCGGAATCTGGCTGTATTTCCGACTCACTCGGCAAACTGCCTGAGCATGTGTAAGATTACTACTCACTGCACCGCTGCTGAAGGTATGACCCAGGATATCTCTAGGGCTTCTGAAGCAGCTGGCTCTGTTGTGAACCTTACTAAGAGGAAGAGGAAAAGTAAAATGAAGCAGTTGAGTGATAGGCTAAAGGCTCAAGCACTCCGGTCGGCTCGTCGGTAGTGTCCATGAAACGTTAATGGTTGGCGAAACTCTTACTACCAATGGAGCAAATCCGACCCTTTCATCGGGCTACGCCTCCTTTTCTTCTGATCCGAAAAGCAAGAAGAAGCGACCCAAGCTCGTAAAGAGATACATATTATCCTTCTCAAACTCTTGTGTCTATCCCGTGTCCGTGAAATTTGGTGGTCGTTGACTAACTCACGAGTATGAGCCGAGGAAGAGCAACAATTGTTGGTGCTGCCCGTGCACTTGTAATGGATGATGTAGGAGCTGTGACCTAAACAGGGTGCAACACCAATTTTCTGTGAGAATTTATCCCCACTCCTCGAAAATTGGGAAGTTACTTGAAGCTACTTGAAAAAGTAAAGGAACAGAGGAATTGCTTGAGTTTAGTTAACTTTTCTGTCTGTTTCGATCTTAACCGCTTACCCCAAAATATACGAAATCTCTTTTAAATTTCTGGGAACTATCTTATCTGACGTGTCATGAACATATGTCCATTATAATACACCAAAGTAATTTGCCAATAGATAACAAATATACATATAATCATCTAAGGAATTAATGCTTTATTTCAAAAGCTGTCAAAACATTTCCAAATAAGAAAATATTTCATATGCAGCGCAGCCATAACCAAAATAAAGTATATGATGTGGGTAGAAAGTTAAATTTGAAAACAGCTCAATAGAGTCGTACATAAACATTTCCATTTGGTGGTACTTTCAAAAATAAGTTTTGCGGGACAACAGGATATTATGTCATACATCATGCATGCTGGTTGCAGTCAGAGCACTCCAAACAGCCCACAGGATAGTACGATATTTAGTGAACAAAAGTAGGGTTAGAAACTTTTAATGGTTTTCATAGAATGAGTATTATTTTTAGCTCTATCGTATGCACTAGTATACTAAAGAGGAAGTTCTTACAATGAATATAAAATAATTAAGGTACGTTTTTGAAATTTGCTGTTGGTCTGTATGGTATACTCTCCTGTGTGAATGGATGGATGGATGTATGGAGATGGACAATGGAGCTGTCGCCAAGACGACCTTGGAACTCCATACTCTCATCCACGATAATACAAAATTATTTTAAAAAATAACTTATTTAGCTGGAATTAATTAAGAAATTGATCACAAGTCTGACCAGATAGAATATGTCTGGGATTATCACTTTTGTTATGGGAATTGGGAATTGGAATCCCTCTCCTGTTTGATTGTCTACAAAAATTAAAAAACCTTTTTTTTATCGAGTTTAACCAATTTCGCAAGGTTTGCCACTTTATCATGAATCGTTGGGCGCTTTTCAAAAATTATAGGAAATTATTATTGATATTCTGTCCAGGTTAAAAATGCGCAGGGTGAATTTCTTCTTTCGAGGTCGATCATCATGATGGCTTCAGTGCCCATAAAAAAATTTAAGCATGAGTAGATCACTCTTTTGGACCTTAAGCCACCAACCAGACAGAACCGCAGTAGCGGCCTGTATCCAGGAAGACACCGAAAATTCGAATCGGCACCGATCAGCTGAATTGGGCATCCCCACAGAGTCAACCTGCTTTATTTTGCGGTTGGATATGGACCTACATCCATATAAGATTGTGCTGTATAGGGATATGTTAACTGACCTGCTGTGGTTCCCATATGCCGACGCATCGCTTGAAGCTGTGAAGGAGTGAGATGGAATGACTGCGTCATCTCACGCCGAGCGTTAATCAATATCCATGCTACGGAAGCAGAAGCAGCAGCAGCTAGGTTCTACATCAGAACCGTTTATTGAGTCCCCAAAGAGATAGGTCGCCGAAGCTCTACTCAACACGGTTATCTGTTCATATCGGATGAAGAGATCAAAGGAGCATTTTGTATCAGTTGAACCGAGTATTCGCCAGTAAGTCAATCGCCAAACTGAGCTGTTCAGAGAGAGAAATTCCCAAATTCGCACAACAATCTCCCAGTAGGGATGAGATCATATCTGATCGCACTGAAAACCAATAAAGCGGTAGGACTTCCTGGTATACCCGCAGAGCTTTTCCGAGCTATTGCAACTGCATAGGCTAAGCTACTACTCCCACTTATTGAGATAGCTCCCTATAGAAGGCAACTTTATGCAGTGTGCAAACTTAATGCGGCTTTATCGACGGAAAGCGGAGGAGTTCAATGGACTCTTACATCCAAACACCGCGCTGACGATGAATGTTGGTTATCTCATAGAATAATGAACCTTCATCAAATGACAACAAATGTGGAGAGTGAAACAGACATCGCTGGGCTAAAAATTAACTCGGGAAAAATAAAAATGATCAGCCTAAGACCAAACTCATTAACTCATACAATATGCATTGCTGGACAACGAGTTGAGAGAGCAGAGAGCTTCCAATACCTTGGAAGTATTGTTCCAACAGATGGCGGAACCTAACTGCACATAGTCAGCCTAATATGCAAGGCAAAATCTATATTTGGGATGCTATCCACGATTTGGTATATAAATGCAATTAGCTTAAACACTAAGCTACGGCTGAATCTGTGCTGCTGCATGGACGTCGCATTTGGAGAGTCCACTACTTCATCACAAGGAAGCTGCAAACGTTCGTTAATAGGTACCCATGCAACATCTTAAGGATTTTCTGGTCGAACCGTATCTCAAACGAATCTTTAGGCATAGTTCATGGTTCGTTCTTTGGTAAGCTGTAATTATACAGCGAAGTAAGTAGCTAACTCACTCAGAATGGCAGAATACGCGGCTGTCCTAGGAGTACATGGCGAAGAACTGTCGAGAAGGAGAAATGAATTGTAGAGGCCCTAGGACCCACAAGGCGATATAGCACATAATTTAGAGCATTAATCAATTGGCCACTGCTATCATGCGACCTGACACCAAACGATTATTTCCGCTGGGGCAAAGACAGGTCCTAAGTCTACACTAACAAGCCAACAACAAGCATTCGAAACCCTACTATTGGACCGAATCATCAAAAATTGGACCGAATGCTTAAAGCACTGCAAGCAAAGCCGAGGTGACCTTTTAAATATTGTTCTATTCTATACCTACATAAAGCCAAACCAGAATCAATCTTAGGTATCTGAAAATCAACAGCATATTGTTTAATTTTCTTTTCCTTTCGTTTTTATCTGGCCATCCTTTTTACCCATTACCCATTTCCCAGACATTGAACTTCGGAATATTTGGCTCATGAAAACAACGCTATGTTCGAAAGAGAAAGTTTTTAAAATACATTTTGACACAAATAATGTTTAAATACATCATTTAATACTTAATTTGAATAATGCGTATTACTAACAACTTTCCTCCTGTGCACCGATAGATCCCTTACATTCTTGCTTCTTCCTATTCGCATGTTCTCTTCAAGTCAACATAGGCCTATTACAATATGTATTTGCGTTAGATTCAACCTTTCAGACAACATATTTATTAAATATAGACTAAGAGCCTGCAGTAAATTTTAGACGTGAAATGTAGCTCGGTGTTGTATTTAGCCAGTTACAGGAAAAGTGTGAATGAAAACATATTTTCAACATGCAATCTAATATTTTAACATTTAACTATCAAATTAAATTAAATTAAATTCACATTTCTTCAAAACGTGTTTTTTTAATTTGCATTTTGGACACTTTAGATCTGAGTGCGATTCGATGTCGGTAAGTAAAAAGTACAAGCACTTAGTGGACAATATCAAATAAACACTTTGTTGCAATTTAAATTACTTGTAAATGTTGCATTAAAATTATCCGAAGAAAGGAAAGAAAAATCGATCCAACTCTGGAACTACTACACTCATGCTTCTATTATTCATTGACACGGTTTGAATCCACCCATGACTTACGTATAGGTAGGTACCTACTGAAGTGACAGATATATTTAATGTATTGAGGTTGAATCCGATACACCCACTACAGTGGCATAAAGTCCCTTACTGCTAGAAAACCCCATACCTATGGAAATAAATGAATATTTATACAACTTGCAGAAACACTAAGGAGTTAATTGTTCTTCGTCATCATCGTCGACGTCGTCGTCGTCGTCGTCGTCGTCGAGGAGAAAGGATACTGGAATAACGAAAGGAAATAATTTCTTTGTCGATATCGATATTCAACAGATGCTTGATTCCCACAATGCTGCCAATTGGGGTTTAATTGGTTCTTGCGGAAGAAGCTTAACAGTTGTAGGAGGCGTTTAGAAGATGAACGGCTTTGAGTTTTATTGCCAATTTGCGTAAATTAGTTCTTTGTAGAGAACTTTGCAAGATAGCTTTTAACTTTTAATATGTATTTCGATGAAAACGAGTCTGTAGGGTATTGCCTATATTGAGTATCAAAGAGTTTTTAGTTATCAGTTGTAAAGAATGCCAGCGATGATTGTCTTACAATTTTTTATGTAAAGGGAACTCATCCAAAAAAAAAGGAACACAGTAAAATTGTACACGATTTGGCTCACATCTAAATAAAGGGTGGGCCATCTAGTGGGTTATTCTGAAATCAAAGGTTATTTTGACTGTGACTTTGATAATGTTTCCCGCTTGAAACCTTGACAGAAAGTCAGTTGTATACCTCCGCGGAACGAAATGAGTCGCTTTACGCTTGAAGAACGTTTCGAAAATATTAAAAACTTTTTCCAAAGTGGGTTTTTTGAAAATAAGTTTTGGCCGATATGAAGCACCCACCAACAACAACACTCATGGTCCCCGTCGTCGTACGGTGCGCGCAGACGCGAATGTGGCTGCTGTAGCCGAGAGTGTTAGACTCAATTAACGAACATCAACTCGCCATCGATTTCAACAGCTCAACATTTCACGCACAAAGATCTTGGAGTATTCGTTTATTACAAGGTTGACTCAGCAATTAAAGGCGCACGACCATCAGCTCGCCATCACCATCGCTTCGCAGTTTGGGCCTTAGAGCAGCTTGAATTGGACAAAGATTTTGGGCGAAAAATCCACCTTTTCTGACGAGGCGTATTTTCATCATCGCGTCAATAACCAAATTGCCGCATCGGAAAATCGAACGTTATTGTCATGAAGCCAATACATTCACAGGGAGTCACAGTTTGGTGCGGATTGTGAAGTAGTGGCATCATTGGACCATTTTTCTTCGAAAATGACGCTGAGAATAACGTTTCAACAGTGGGAGTTACAAAGCCATGTTAACCTACTTTTTTTTTACTGAAATTGAAGACATGGATTTGGAAGACCTCTGGTTCATACAGTATAGCGCACCATGCCACACCACCTATGCCACAATCGATCCGTCTTGTCGATGTCAATTAGCCGCTTCGAAGCTCTGATTTAAACACATTGGACTTTTTTTTTGTGCGGAACCGTCAAGGGGCGATGTTATACCAACAATCCGGATTCTATTCAAGCACTTTAAACCAATATCATTCAAGCAATCAGTGAGCTACAGCCCGAAACCATCAACAAGGTCTTAAAAAAATGGGAGTGATAGAATGCGCTACTGTGAGCCGACGTTGTGTTCCATGCATACATTCTTATAGTTCATTTTTACGTATTCTAAAATTAAGGTAATCCCATTCATTGGTGGAAAAACTGCGAAACTAAAATATTCATTTTACGCTCTTTGAATGGTTTAAACTTTTACATATAACTCCTTTACATTCCGCGCGAGAAAAGTAGAACCATCAACATTTAATGTGTTTCCACGTTTTTTAAAGTGTAGGCTTGTACATGAAAGCGGCATTGACATTTTTAAGAGAATGATTGTAACTCGACGTATTCTAAGGAACACCTCCTTCCACCAAATGCGTGGATGTCAACTCGACTCAATGCACGCGACGTATTCTATGGGTCAGGACATTTAGTGATGCAATTCCCCTTACAAGACTTTCTCATAATTTAGCCTTTTAGCAATAAGCAAATTAAAACCATTCAAATACAATTAAAAGACCATAAACTGCAGTTTTGGTTAGTACAATCTGATTGAAATTGCAAAAGTCTATATACATACCCTATCCATATCCCTATATGCCCCAAAGAAAAACGCATTGAGAAGGTGATGGATATCATTTCATACTATGAAATTTATAAAAAAAAATATTTTTTGAAAAAACGCCCCCAAAAAGTTATTTGAAAAAAATATTTGCTAAATATCTTGTTAAACATTTTTTTTGAGTTTCTATGCAAATTTTCGCTGAAAACAGCATTTTAGTGAAAAAAGCCCACAAAAAGTAGGCGTGGCAAAACATTTTATATGACAGACTTATAAAGGAGGGCAGTGCCTACATATCTTGTAAATGTTCCAATACTATATCTCCCTAACTTAAGCCTTAAAATGGTTTTTTCTAAATTGTGGGTGTGGCAGTGGGCGGATTTAAGAACTTTTAACACTTTACCATTTCGGGACCCTAAGGATATACTCCTAAATCTCAGCTTTCTAGAATAATGGACGAACGGACGGACAGACGGACATTGCTAAATAGTCTTAGGATTTGGTCCTGATCATAAATATATATACTTTTGTGGGTCTACGACGAATATTAAGGGATGTTACAAACTATGTGTCAAAGTTAATATACCCTTAGGATAGGGTATAAAAAAGGGTTATGTCGGCTCAACAAGAGCCCAATGGATTTAATATGGCAATAAAAGTTTCAACTTTCCTAGATTCCGGAGTTGGGGTAGTCCTTCAAAGTGTCGTAGGTCACTTAGGAACAACTATATGCAATCAATGGTCTAATAAATTGCTTGTCTACGTGGAGATTGCATCTCTTGAGCAGCGTGTGCACTAGATGTATAGCAAACTTCGCCTTTTTGAGCAGCGAAATTTGTTATTTTTCTGGAGAGTATCTCGATGTTGCCTAGAAGTTTTATCTTGCTGCAGCAGCGTTATTCAGTCGCTGTCAATGAATTTTGGAAACATATAAACTCCGTATTGTATTCGTCTTTTATTCGCTGGCTGGTCTGAAGTAAAGATTGTGAATAAATGAAAGCTTTTTTACATAACTCGGTTTTTCCACGCCTGTGATGCGCCCCAATATTTGATGATGATGAATAAAAATATGTCTATCAAAGGGCAAGAAGTGGTTCTCATCTATAATAAAATTTACCTGCTAACAATGCATGGACCTGGTCAATGAGCGATTGATTGTCTCTAGATGGGCTGGAATTGCGTCGCTAGATATCTACAGTGCTTCTGAAAAAATACGGATGTCAGCCTCAACGAGGAAGGGCAACGCTGGTAGGTAAACATTTATTTGTTGCGCTTCACATTATTGAAGCGGAATGAAATATAATCCGTTGCAATGTGTGTCACAAACATACTCTCAAAATTTGCAGAGCAGCCACATGACAAATGCTTCAAGACCTTTCATAATAATTTAAAAAAGTGTTCTTTTCTTGTATAAAACACAAGAAAATCGTTTTAATGTTCATCAATTTGGCTTTATTAGAAGGATAATTTTATGGCATTAATTTTTAAATATGATTTCGTGCATGTGGCCGCCGCGCCTGGTTCGAATAAAGACAAGTCTAGATTTCCAATTTTCAACCCCTTTTTCAATCATTTGGGGCTGTATGTCGGCAATAACGGCACGAATGTTGGCTTCCAAGTCCCCTACCGTATCTGGTTTGTTGGCGTAGGCGAGCGACTGTACATATCCCCAAAGAAAATAATCCAATGGTGTTAAATCACACGATCTTGGTGGCCAATTGAGAGGTCCATTCCGCTCATCGAATGTTTCCTTCAATAAATCGATTGTGACGTGCGCTGTGTGGCATGTAGCGCCGTCTTGTTGGAACCACATCTCATCCACATGCCATCCAATTCGGGAACAAAATGGTCGGTAATCAGAGGTCTATACCGGTCTCCTTTTAAGGTAACTGACTCTCCAGCATCAAGAAAGTATGGCTCAATCACCCCACCAGCCCATAGAGAGCACCAGACAGTCAGTTTTCGTGGATGAAATGGCATTTCAAGGGTCTCATGCTGCAATTTTGCTTGTTGACGTAGCCATTCAACCCAAAATGAGCCTCATCACTGAACAAAATTTTGCGATGAAAATCAGCATCGATATCAATCTCATTTTCGGTCCATACACCAAAATCTCGCGGCTTTAATTCTTGCACAAGCTGGATCTTGTAAGAAGAGATCCTTGCGCAAAATCTTCCATAAAGTTGATGGACAAAGCTCCAATTGCTGTGTACGGTGTATTATTTCGACCATAAAATGAACGGAGCTTGTGGTAAACTTCGCGAACTGAACCATTATTTTCGAAATAAATTTGCACTATACGCAAGCGGTGTTCATTTGTTAACCTGTTCATGATGAAATGGCAAACCAAACTGAACATAAATGATATTGTAGTTGACAAAATGTCAGTTTTATCTTTATTCGAAAAACCAACCTCTAAACCAACCAACATCAGCGTCGATGGGATTTGTTCTTTTAAAAATGTATGTCTCGAAAGTCGTTACTATTACGAAAAATTTACACGAGAAAGATAAAAAAAAACCACCCCAGAAGTTACCCTAGTACGAGTTCTGGAGAGGGAGAAAAATGGACAAACGATCGGACGATGAACATCTGTAAAATCATGTTAACAGAACGAGTTAAAAACACCTAGAAAGGGAATGCTATGTTATTGCAAGTTTTCGCTATGTAAGAAATAAAAAAATATTCACTCACCGTATTCAGCTGGTTAATAAAAAAACAATTCTCATGTTGTTCCTAACTTAAAAACGTCCATAAATCAAATGAATATTGCATAGTGCTGATGACTTGGCCCACGCTTAAACTTTTAATCAAAGCGGTACCATTCCAACTCTAGTATTATTTGACCGACTTGTTGCAAACACACACACACACACATGCCCTCAAAACTATTCCACTCGACTGGGTTATGCATATTTGAGTACATTACACCTTTGCTTGCCAACGTAAACAAGTCCTCCACACACATCCAGATTTCAAGAATACGACTAACCAAAATTTATCATCCGAGAAAGAATTCTGGTTATTTTGAAAGTGAAATATTTACATACATAATGGGAAAACCCATGAAAGTGAAATATTTGCTGCCTTGGTTTCATTAGTTAAGCAAAAGTTGCATGAGAATTACAAAAGAAAATCAAAACTAAAAATTCAACATTCAACATTCGTGGGGAGTTATAATGCAAATTTTGCAAAGGAAAACTAGCCCCGTGTGGATGAGTGCTGCTTGAGCTAATATTTGCCCGAATAATTAATATCAGTTTCACTCAATGTTGCAAGAGTGCCTATGTACCTAGATGAGGCTAATTTTTGGAAAAGGTCATGCAAAAAAAAAATTTCCTCATGCAAAATGACTGGAAAAGGTAAACTTAAACTGAGGATAGCTTATGGATAATGGATGGATTTTATTAAAACTTAAATAGCATCTCACTAAATGGTAATTAATTTAAGAGAACTGGGAAAAACTGCAACTTTTGCAGAACGTGAATTGTTCCAGGTATTTGTAGGAAAATGAAAATCAACTCCCTTAAGTCAAAAATGCAAATGTTTGAAGTAATATTGAATTTTAAATACGGTAGAAGATTCTCTACACACGGAGTGGTATTGAATTGACCCAATTTAATTTGACATCAGTCGTGCTATGATCACTTTGGAGGAGCAGATGTTTTCGAATAGAAATACATTTTTAGATAAACGCTTTACGGAGACAGTTCTGTAGATGGCAAATGTGTGCGAAACTGAGAATGGCCAAAAGGAATACAATTATGCAAATAGGAATATACCTGGCTAGTTTGTGTGGGAAATGCACTTGTCCACAGTGAGGCTCTTATATGAGCATGTTGTTTTCAATAACAACACTACCATTCGGAGTACAGGTTCATTTGCTGAAGTTGGACGCCTTTAAAAAGATGAATTTTAAGCCAAGTTGCCGATTTTAGAGCATCATTTTAAATTTTTTTTAATATATATAAAAAATAAAATAGTTTATTCAAACTTTTTTCTGTCTCAAGATATACATTTTAAAAAGAATTTCTGAAATTTTCAAAGGAAAATATTCAAAACTCCGTCATTGTGACGTGATTTCCTAAGGGTGATCCCCTTAGGGAGTGAGACGCTTTTACAAAAAAATCCTAATATTGGTAAAATTTGTTCAAAATTTTTTTTTAAATAGTTGTGATTGAAAAAAAAAATCCTTCGTCCAAGTCCTCATGAATTGTATCTCGAAGACCTATGTAAAATTTCATCAAGATCAGTGGAGTGGTTTTCGAGACAACCGACTTTGAAAACACAGTTTCGAGAAAAACGCGTTTAAAGTTTTGATAACCTCAAATAAACCTCATGATTCAATTTAGTGCGCACTTTCCCAAGGCTGTTTCTTCGAAACTTTTATTCGGAATGATTTGAACATTTAGGATAATATTCTCGAGATGTTGTAGAAATTAACAAGACAATAAAAGGCAATGAATCAGTGAACCCATGTTACCCCTTACTGCGAGTTGGTTTATGAGTTGATTTAGAGTACTTCAAGTCTGCTGAAAACGTATACTTGTAAAAGATCTAAGGAAATTGAATCAATTTTTCGAAATAAATAAACAGTCATCTTTCGAGTATAATTCCCTTAAGCCAATTTTACGGTATATTTATCTTAACAGATAAACTTTACAAATTGCGCAATATATGTATGTTGATCAAATCTTAGTAAATTTTTTTTTTAATTTCTGAGACTTCTCGCGATTACTTGGCGCTGCAGTCCATGGTGGACCTGGGCCTCAATCAACAATGGTCTCCAGCCAGCCAGCAGGGATTATTAGGGTCTTATAAAGGGTCTCAATTGTTCGAGAAAGGGGTTTGGTACTCAATTGATTTCGGTTAATCTCAACACATTTATGTATTTAGCAAAATCTTGGTGGCCCGAAAAGACGCCTACAATCGATTCTCCTCATAGAAAGAAGAAACAATGCTGACCTTTTGCAAATATCCGGGCGCAGTAGTTTGGTATGTCTACATCCAACGCAATCGCGCCACCGAATCTTGTGTTCACGAGAAAGCCAAGAAAACAAAGCCCTTGATCACTTCAAAGTAATATCTGTCTATAGTGACATTCTGTTCGAGACGTCTTGATGACAGCACATACTTTGTCTTGCATTCATTGACCTCCAAACCCATCTTTGCCGCCTCCGGCCCAATACTTACGAACCCGCCAGTGACATCCCGCTGCGTTCTGCCGATAATGTCAATGTCGTCGAGTAGTTGTAGGTGAGAAGATGGACGGACTTTTGAAAGATAGTGCCTCTGCTGTTAGCATTTGATTTTTGCACTATTCTTTCAAGAACGATGTTGAAGAAATCACATGACAGCGCATCGCTTTGTCTAAAACCTTTTTTGACATGGATGGTATCGGTACGTTCTTTAGCGACCTTGATGGAGCAGCGTGCATTCTCCATTGTCATCCTGCACAAACAGACGACTTTGGCAGGGATACCAAAACTAGACATTGCTCTGTATAGCTCGTCTCTATAATTTCTGTCATAGGCGACCTTAAAATCGATTAGAGGTGGTGGGTATCGATATGTTGGGTTTTCTCCAAGATCTTTCCTGGCCTGAAGCCATACTGATAGCCACAACCTAATTGTTGTTGACGAAAGGCTTCAGGCGTTCACACAGCACGGCAGATAAAATTTTGTAAGCGATTTTAGGAAGACTAATACCTTTGTAGTTGGCGCAGTTCAGAGGGTCTCCTTTCTGATTTATCGCGCTAGTCTATCTATTTGTTACTGATAGAGTATTGTCATTTTGTTTCAATGACAAAACCGCGAAAGCATTAGATTCCACTAGATTAGTTTCATAGTTGCAGTTGCAGACCGCCCAAAACTACTTGAATTCAACGTTTCGAAAGGTAATTTCTTACTTAATTCAATTTTTCGACAAATGAGCTTGATGTCAAACTCCGTTAAATGCTATTGAAATATCAAGCGCAACGATCGTACCACCGTGGTGAATGGATTGGTTCCACTTTGCGATTAAATAGGTTTTAAAAAAATCCTTAGACATTTATTTGTTTCAGTGTTTCACAAATTCAAGCATGGATAGGTACACAATTGAGCAGCGCGTTAAGATTGTTGAAGCCACTTACGAAAATGGGCGTTCAATTCATATTGCATTTCGTCCACTTTGTGATTTTTTTGGTCAGGATAATCGACCAAATGTGTCCACATTCGGTAGAATTGCCGCATTTGGGCATATTATAATTCACGATTGATTGTTGAAAAGCCGATGCATCCACACAGAGTGGAGTGGAAGTGCAGTTTATGGGCTATCAGCGTCATAGAGCAGAATGGTGTTCGCTATCGTGGAATGCAACCAGCAGGATGGTGCCACATGCAAAACAGCAAAAGAAACAATGGCTCTTTTGCGCGAGAAATTCACTGGCCGTATTATCTCACGTCGTGGCGATGTGACGATCATGTGATTTGACACCGTTGGACTTCTATCTTTGGGGATATTTAAAAGACAAAGAGGCACGTCAATAAGCCAAGAACAATTCAAGAGATAAAGGATGAGATAATTCAGCACATTAGCGACATTGAACCTCAATTATGTCTCAGAGTCATTGAAAATATTGACCATCGGATAGAAGTATGCACACATAATTGTCATAGATCCTTCTATCATAATAAAAAATATTAAGATAATTCTCTGAAAACTTTTTGCTTTATATTACAATGCTGCTTCGTTGGACCACCCTTTATATTACCGCTCTAAATAATTGTGACACTTTGTCCACCAAAGAAAATGTATATCATAAAATTAGTGGTGTGAACGGCAAAGTATAAAAATTGGAAAGTACACGACCGTGTTAAAAGGATACGGGTTAACCTCAATATGAGGGCTCTTTGTAGGACTGATGTCTTATATTTTAGAAACAAATAAAAAAAATGTTCTAATCTTCCAAATGGACATATGAAAGAAAATGTTGTCAACCAGTTCTGTGGAATAAGTACAGCACCATTTCGAAAAGGAAATGAGAATGGGAACACGTATTCCTTTCAATTAATAGAATCAGCAAAACCCCAAAAAAAAAGAAGAAAAATGAACATTTTAAATACACAAAAATCGATTTGCAGAAAGTATTAAGAACTCATTTCCTTATCACACACCTTTTCACATTCATCTAATCCAAATTGAATTTTCTCCATCACAACTCGCACAATAACCCATTACCAACAAAACGCTGCAAGTTCAGGTGCAGATACTATTACATTTTATTTTATAAAATGAAAATTGAATCGAAAAGGAGAATTGCAATTGCAATTCAATGGAATCTATTCTATGAGTTTAAGGTGGATACGTTTTGTAGGTAAAGGTAGTACCTTTTCCTTACCTATTCATGTAACCATTTTTGTGGTACACACAAACAAATATTTATCTATTTTTATTCAATTTGAAATGAAAATAAAATATTTTCCTTAAATTAACCAAAGAAATATAAAAAAAGATTTTCTATCCTTCGGTTCTATGGAAGATATCCATTTGATTTGATCTCTAAAAGTGAATATTTTTCGAAACTGGACAAGTGTCACAGAAGGGGGAATTAAATTGATAAGATTGAGTTATGAATTGGTAAAGGTACAGGAGAGCTAAGTATATAGTAGGATTTTTGAAAAAATTGTACTAAACTTTAATGGAGGAATTTGAATCCCAGGTTCAAGACTACGTGGAAGGCCAAGTCTCTGAGGTCTTGAAAAGACTGTCATTTGTATTTACAACAATGATCTTGGACCAGTTTTTTTTTATAGTTTGGTTCATGCAGGAACAGCAAATGTGAAGAGTGTTTTCAAGGAGCAATCTCGAACGATATTTTTTCTTCAAAAATTAAATTTTCAGAAAGATGATTCATATATACATGAGCCGCATTATATTGATTGGTAGTGTTTTTTGCAATTTTCATACTTTTCTAGAACATGGTTGTATTCCAAGTCAATTATTTCCATTTGAAGTCAAGGCTTTGAAAGACAACTTTGCGACCATTCTGTCGCAAGGACTTAGAATGTGCAGAAAATTTATTTCTAAGATCGTATAGAAATATTTAAAAATACTTCAATATCAGAGTTCTTCGTTTTATATTCAAAAATTGTTCTTAACTATAGTGCGTGCTGTGTTTTTACTTGATAAGAGTGAACAAAATATCTTTATGTCATAGTTATCTATTGTGAACTTTTGAAAACAATCGTTCGTGATTTTGCATCTGATTACATGTGCAGTTTATGTGTAGTGTATGTATGAAATTTTGTGTGCTTTCATGTATAGTTTGGAAGAGTAGATCTACTCTACTCCGTTCATTATTGCAATAGTCGGGAAAGTTACAATCTTTTGCTTAACATGCACGATTCCATTTTGGCAAAAAAGTGATATTTTCATTTTTAAATTATTCAAAACTCTGAAAAAAGAGTTAGGAATTTTTTCAATAAGACGGCAGAATAAAAGAAAGAATTTTCAAATCGGCAGAATAGTCCGAGAGACAGTGATTAACCCTTCTTTCTGCACAAAAACTTGAATGGACCACACATCTACCAAAAAACACGCAAATGGGAAACAAAACTTTCAAGCTCAAATTATGATATTAATAATGTTCATAGACTTGTTTTTTGAACAAAACTCAGCCGTGTCCCGCAGTCATGAAGACGTGTACGTGATGTTTTTATACCAAAAGTGGGCAAGCGCAGTCATGAGTAAAGACTTCAGACCAATTAGTTTGACATCTTTCGTACTCAAAGTACTTGAACGTATCCTAGACTAGACCTACAGGTCAGGCCTAGTCAGGTCGTCTTTATGCATACCTCAGAAGAAGGTCCATTGAGACAACCCTTCATGAAGTGGGGCTTACCATAGAGAGGTTTATCAAATACCAACAATATACGCTAGTCAGCTTTCGAGATATAGAAGGTGGTTAATAAATTATTATTAAGCACCTTCTATGTACCGACTGATAATCCAAGAATCTCTCACCGATTCAGGTGTGGAGAAATTTGTCAGCCAATGGATCGTCTCCATACTAAGAACAGGAATTATTCAGGCTAATCCAAGAAATAGTCTCTAAACCATATCCGTTAGCAGAGGCACACCTCGGGGTGGGGTAATTTCGCCTCTCCTATGGATTGTGGTTATGGTTCTTAACAAAATCCTGTCGAAATTAGACGATGACGGTTTAAAAGTGGTTGCCATGCGGATGATGTGGTTGTACCGGAGATGTTTCCTAACGTGCTTAGTGAAAGCATGGAGAGGGCTTGGGCCGCAAAGTGCGGTCTTGGGTGAACCCAAGCAAAACGGACCTAATGCTCGTTACCGCAAAAACAAAATTTCCAACCTTCCGACCTCCCCGTCTTAACAATCAAACTCTCTGACTTTCCTTCAGTGCTTTATTTATTACAGTGCTTTATTATTACTCGGGTGTCACTTTAGACCCTAAACTCAACTAAAGACTGAATATCGAACACCGAGTGCGGAAAGCTAATATAACCTAAAATTGTTCTTTGGATGTACACAATGTAAATACATACTTACGTGGCCCTGGTATGGTGGCCCACTCTTATTAAAGCTTATAACATCACCAAGTTAAAAGCAGAATCCTGAGAACGGCTGTTATCAGGACCACAGAAGCCCCGCACTCGTGCTCGACCACGGTACTCAATGCGATTCTGGGATTCCTACCACTGCATCTACATTATAAATTAATCGCATCTTGTAGCCCCAGCGTCTTCCAGGCGGTGGCAATAAGGTAAGCAGAAAAAATACTAATAAATAGTACGTCAATCCAAAACACAGCTTTCTTCGTCGACAGCCAGGCTGCGATTAAGACCCTCATCTCTACCAAGACAACGTCCAAACTTGTCAAGTAGTGCAGAAATATACAGGCCAGTATCTACATCCGTCGGTTAAGAATCACTTTCATCTGAAATGGGAATGAGAGATCCGATGAACTGGCCAGACATGGCTCATTCCCTCCCGAGTCTTGTGGCGGAGCTTACTTCCATTAGGTTTTGCAAAGGGGATAATCTTCTCACACTTCGCAGCGAGGGCAGGACCTGCGAGGGCGAGACCTGCCGAATTGAGTCATTTCAATGAAGATTTGGCCCAAATACAACAAACCTACGACCCTTAACCTCATTGACTTAGCTCTTGCGGACGTCGCTAAGCTGGTGGCGGTAATTACGGACCACTGGGCAGTAGGCACCCATGCTGCCAATCTCGGCATGCCTTACAACACCCGTTGCCGTAGTTGCGACGACGTTAATACAAGTGAAACCGTGTTTCACCTCCCATGTAGGTGCTCGGCTCTGGCAAATACCGGACTCCGAGCGCTTGTGAAACCATGCTTGGACGACCTTTCTGACATTTCAGATATTGGCCTCAATTCCACCGAATGGATTTTATTTGACTATACGTGCGTGTACGAATTTCAAAATTTTTCCCACATTTAAAGTAGAGAAACACTCTGCGCTGTGGGTCTACATGCGGAAAGGCTGGGCATAATGCGCAACGGCTTTTGCAGAAGCTGCAGGGAAGTTGAAGAAATTGAATCTGTTCGTTACCTAATATGAGAATTTCCGGGCCTAAATAGCTAAGGTTTATGACCCTCGGCATATACTATGATGAGTTGGAGGATGTAAGAAAAGTCGAGCTCAGATTTGTATAAAATCAGGATGGGTTTAAGAGCCACACTTTCATCCTCTAACAGCGAATTCTTTTTATATATTTTAAGGTGTTTTTGTTCGAAATGCGTACAATGGACCCAATTTGCTCTTCTAAGTGAGGGCAACCATCATCCTACAGCTTACAAAATCTTAGTACAATTTTCAGTTTGCAGTTTTCAATTATGCTGTTGGCCTTCCTCACATTCTCTCAACGTTGCAGCGAAGCTCTATCTTGTATCCACCTCTGTTGAGATGAAATCCGAATTTGTATGTTATGACGAATGTGAGAAGCTCTAGCATCAGACAAGTCCTGCAAGTATGTTACACCCCAACTTTTGAATTCTTCTTAAGACATTATTGGCACAATTACACAGACTCACATGCACACATTGCAATGGAAAATGCAACTACTCCATCAAACAACTTGAGCAGTTTTAGCATATTTTCTGAGTTGTAGAATAGAAGCAACCCTATTGGGTTTGAGTTAATTACCTTCTCACTTACCCCAAGAGTTGGTGTCACAAGGTCTTGACTTTTAATTAAATTTTAGGAGCTGCAAGTGTTTTGTCTTTTTAATAAATCCGAAGAAACACACCTACCTACGTACCTAGCAATCGAGATTTTGTGCATAGACAAAAAGTGGCTAATTGCGTTTTAAATGGAATGAATAATCAACTAGGTAGGTTTGTTTCTGAAATTCCCAGAGTTGGTATTTATTATTCACTTAAGGCAGCCGGAGCAGTCTTCCAGATTTGTGTGTGTTTTGTGGAAATTATTGCTAAATGGCCTACAGCCGTATGTGGCTTTTCTTCCACAAACAAATGCTTATCTGATAGACTTGTATAATAATCGTTAGCAATTCCTAAGTAAATTATATTTTGAGGTTACAGATCTGTGGTAGGTGTGCCCTTAGTAACTCTGTACAAATTTAATTACTTATTTTAATGCCCTTTGATGAAGATAGAATTTCTGTGGAATTTCTAATTGCTACAGGGCTCGTTAGATTCTTGATACAAGTTGCTATGGAACTATCAGCTTGTGGATCTGAAAGAGGTAGCATGGGTGTTTTTTTGCGGGAGGAACTTGCGAAAACATCCCAAGGATCATTGCCCTTTCGCATAAATAAATTATATGGAAAACAATTCCAAATACCAAAATGAAACCAAATGCTCTTTCTCTCTTTGCCAGCAACTAATAAAAAAAATCTAGTAGGTAGACATTTTCACAATATACGAGTACATTGCCAGGTCAATCATATATGAACCAACTTCTTCATCTTCCTGTTAGGTACATCCAAACTGATTCGTACTTTCATACAGAGGAAACAAAAAAAAGGAGCACATCCAGTGTTGTCTACGAAGGAGAACGAATTCACAGGAAACGAGATTTTACCTCTCCTTGTTTTGTATTACTATCCAACAAGTAAAATCTTCCAAATTGGTTTGCTTTTTCCCCCGACCAAATGGATGAGAAGTGAAGTTGGATTTGGTGCAACTGAAATTGCAAGAATGTTCGAGAGTACCTCACATACTTGTTTTTTATTTTTGACAAACTAATAGTTTTCGAAGTGCTCCCAAAAGGACTGCTGCACAAAACCTGTATTGCATTTTCAATTTAATTCTGAGAGAGAAATATTCAATTTGTTATTTATTCTGGAATTTAATTTTAAATGTTTCAGCAATTTGTACGGACATGTTTTGCTTGATTAAATTAAAGGATGTGCTATGTGCTGTTCTGTTTTTTTTTTGTATTTCTCATTCAAACGATGTCGATAATGTTTCTTCTTAATGTGTTTAGATGACAGATATTGATGATAGTACTGATGGAAAATATCCATTTAAGGACTTTTATTGTACAAAATTCAACTGCAGGTAAATAAAATTCAATATATTACATATAATATGTGGAAAGCACGCATGTATGATTTCTACAGGTGACTGAACATATTAATTTAACTTTCGAATTAATGCAATACTGGCTGTGTGTGTGTGTGCTGCACGTAAGTTGGTACAGTGGGAGAAAAGTTCAGTTGAAAAAGACAAACGAAAGTGTTTTACGAAAGAAGAGACATTTGGTAAAAGTAAAAGCTGTTTGCATTAGTTGTCTTTCAATTTCTTTTAACATTCCATTCGGTTGTTTCTTAAATGGAATCAAAAGTGCGAATATCTTTTAAAATTTTGCAATGGCAAGACAACAATATTTTTTAAACTCTCGTATGTATCAAGGATGCAATCATCCAATACATATGTATTCACGAAAATGTTACTTATAAAAACAGGTATATGCTAAACAGAATATTTGTTGCCATATTAACAGTCGGTAGATGCTAACCCTTTTCCAGCGGCTTTCAGTTTCAGTTGAGTTAAAAACACGTAATGCTAATTTTTGGTTTAATTAGAGGAAATCTGAAAAAAATAGGTAAAGCTTTCTATATCACGCAAAATTTTGCAACGTTCACCGAAAGGTGTATCAAAGTTATTGAAGTTAATGTAACAGTCTGCTTTTGAGCGATTACGAAATTTTTAATCTAGAGCCAAGCAACAACTAACTATCGACCCACAAGCGCTGCTCAACCGTCTTACCTTATCAAGTTAGTGCTCGAAGTGAAGCTTTCTCTGAATTTGGTCGGAAGGTTGAACTTACTTACTTTACTTAACGAGCTCCCGATCCGTGAAGAGTCCCTGCCTGAGATACGGCTGCCTTCCACCCTCTGCGATCCCGAGCACGCTGCTTCCAGTTGTCCAGACCAAGCGCTCTGGCATCCGCGATGGCTTGATCTTTAAAACGGAGGTTCGGTCTTCCTTGTCGTCTCAAACCTGGGGGCTGGGATTCGAAGATCCTCTTGGCTGGAGCGTTGTTGTCCATTCGCTCGATGTGGCCGAGGCAATGTAATCGACGAGTTTTAGCTTTTCGGACTACATCCACATCTTGGTACAGCTCATAGAGTTCGCGGTTGTATCTTCTCCTCCATTCGCCCTCCTCGCATACAGGACCAAATATCTGTCGAAGGATTTTTCTTTCCAAGGATCCCGGTATTAACTCTCCTTTCCTGCTTATCGTCTAGCACTCGGCGCCGTATAGCAGAACTGGCAGGATAAGCGTTCTGTAGAGCATGCACTTTGTCCTTCGAGTTAGGAGTTTTGATCCCATAGGAAAGTTAAACACAGTGAATCTTGTCTGGGTCCCAGGCACAGACGAATGATTTATAATTAATTAATTCGGCTACATGCTCTACCACGCTCTGTTTTTCCATTTCACAAACATTTAAAACCAACGTGCATCGGTATCTCCTTTTTTCTCCTTTTCCTAATGCCCGCACTGTGTTAAAAAAAATCATTATAAGGGTATCCTAAATCCCTTTAGTGCGCGTACATTATACAAAAACATAAGGAAAGGCTACAGTCCGCTTGGGGCGAACAGTATGATACCCTATCCTTATCCCTATGTACCCCAAAGAAAAAATTTGTAAGGAAGATGATAGATAGCATTTTATATCATTCTAAGAAATTTATAGAAAAAAAAATATTTTTTTGAAAAAATGCCCCCAAAAAGTGGGCGTGGCCAAAAACTTTATATGACAAATTTATAAAGGTAGGCAGTACCTACATATCTTGTGAAAGTTTTACAACTTTATCTTTCTAACTCAAACCTTAAAACGGTTTTTTCTAAATTGTGGGCGTGGCAATGGGCGGATTTAAAAACTTTTAACACTTTACCATTTCGGGGCCCTAGGGAGTATATGCTCCAAATTTCAGCCTCCTAGCATAACTTTAAAGGCCTCAAAAGTTGATACGGACGGATGGACGGACGGACGGACATTGCTTAATAGTCTTAGGATTTGGTCCTGATCATAAACATATATACTTTTATGGGTCTACGACGAATATTAAGGGGTGTTACAAACTATGTGTCAAAATTAATAAACTCTTAGGATAGGGTATAAAAAAAAAAAATAAATATGGCCCCGCAAAAAATGGCCCAAACCAAAAATGAAGAATGGCCCCAAAAATTTATATTGCAAACAACAATACAAAAGTTTCTGTGATTTTGGGCCAGTTTTCATATTTTTGGGGCCTCCCAGGTATTGCTGCCATAGGCGTTTGTCTGACGAAAAACAAAAAGCACACATCCCGAGCAGAGCAAAGAAGTATGGCCCGAAATGTGCTTTCCGTCAGGCAGGTGCCGATGGCAACAGTACTTGCGTGGCCTGCTACGCGGGATTAAGAGATTTCAACCCTCTAATGCAACTCCGTTTCTACGTTTTTGAAGCCGTTTTAATTTTTCGTTTGTGGCCATTTTTCGCGGGGCCATATTTCATGTAGTTTCTCAATTCGCCCTCAAACGTAAACTTAACTGTTTTTACGCATATAATAGAAGTTGACGTGCTAATCAAATGGGAAGCTTGCAGACATATAAAGAATTATATGGGTTTTAATGACCTCCATGAAATGTAATTTTCCACAGCAATCTCGTACATTTTTGTAAATAACACCAAATTACACGTATTCACAGATAGGTGGTCTCAGGTTGCACTAGCATCGAGGGAAATGAGATCTCCGATGAGTTTGCTAGGCAAGGTTCAGAAAAAGTTGTGTCTGCCTGCATCTGTTGTCATGTCTTCCATTACACACGCTTCGGTGGCGCGACTGCGATGGGTGCAGACAGACCAAACTACTGGGCCCGGACATTTACAAAATTCCTGCGTCTTTCCTTATACCTTTCAGAAGAATCGACTGCAGGCTGCTTTTAGGGGTCTTTTCGGCCCACAAAGCTTTTGCTAAACACTTAAATGTGTTGGGCTAGAGCGACACGAATACCTGTCCTCATTGTGGTGAGGAGGATAACACAGCAGAACAGTTCCTGCCTTTGCTTTCATCAAGTGGCGGATTTTAACGGCTGACGTGGTGAGTGCCGAATATCTAAGCTCCTTGTCATTAAAACTTCTTGGCACTATTCTTCGAAATATAGCAAAATTAAGTTCATTAACATTAGGTTTCTGCATGGTGGCACTATGGACAAGTAGTTGTGGCTGAGCGCTCCATAGGATAGTAGCAACAAAGATAGTAAAATACAAAGTATCTTATTTACTTCAGCAGAGGTTACTTGTAGAATGTAGAATAACATAAATTTGTTAAAAAACATTTATTCCTAAATATGTAAGATGTCTCTTAATAGAGATAATGAGAAAAAATATCTTGAAGTGGTTTCTAATTTTATGCTATGCCTTTCGCAACGTTAGCCGGATATGGAATTCGACTTGAAAATGTCAAATTGACGAAAAAAATTGTCGACGTGATGAATACATTCTCATAACACGAACGATGCTTAGAAACAGAATACTCAATTTAAAGATGTGGCGTTGAGTTGTGATGGAGCCAGTGTTGATGGCTCAAATAAAACAACATTTTTTACCCTTTGGAGCAGTGTTAATGCCCTTCGCTTGAATAGCTTATAGGTTGATACTCCAAATAAGTCATGCAATGATTTATAACCATAAACTCAACTCTAGGAATAAGATCAAACTTAGGTGGGCTGCTGGGTTTGAGAGTATTAATGTTACAAATTGGCCTGCAAGAGATCTCAAGCTTCCTTGAATAGACCTGCCCGAATCCTTCTGCTTCATAACCCAATCAACAAGGCGTATGCAGGAAGTTAGATATTAAAACCGTGGAACATTCAAAATGTATCTTATATTGTAAAAACAGCTCAGGCTTAAGGCAGAGCCAGAAAAGTTCAAATATCTGGAGTCTATCATCAGCAGAAAAGCAACCTTGGATGATGACGAAGCAAAATTCTGGTATTTTGTGTGACCGAAAAATTCCCTCTAAGCTGAAAGAAAGGCTCAGACAATGTTCGCAATGTTGGATATGCAAAAAGTATGATGAAAAATTGACAACAGCCGAGATGAAGATATGTATTTCGCCAGACAGCTGGAGTAAATGAGCTTCATCGAATGATCCGAGGAAGCACGAGCGGCTCAGTTGGAAATTTATATTTTCAAACAAACCCCATCAGAAAGCAATACCATTCCGCGTGTGAACTTTGCATCATTTTGACTAACGGTGCGATCAGACGAGCATCCAAACTTGTCATCCGGATGACATCCTGACATCACTATGACAACAAATTCTACGTCAAATTTAGTACAAATTCTACGTCAAAGTGACGTCAGGATGTCATCCGGATGACAAATTTGGATGACCGTCTGATCGCCCCTTGAGTGATACAAAGTTAAAAATTGTATGCTGGTTTTCAATGGTCATTTTGAGAGGATTCTATATGATAGTACATTAAGTGAGCCGCCGAAAAAAAAGCTTGGAAGTACGTGAGGTTGGTTTGGGGGAATGCCAATCAGGGGATTTCCCCATTCGGCATTCCGGCAGCTAAGAGAAAAGGGAATTAAAATAAAGAAAGCCTCCAAAATGGCAAAATGCTGAAAACTTAACAAGAAAATAAACACTGCAAATTTCGTTAAATGCTCTAAAGCTATTCCACTGGCGAGACAGTAGCGCTGCTTTAGAGTGCATGTCAATATATCAGAACCGTTTCCACCACTGAAAATAAATTGTTAAAATAACGATGATGGCAACTACTGACAAGTAGAACAACTTGATTTGAGAAAATAAAAAAAAAATTTCCTACCTACGACACAACAATCAAGAATATCCCTGAACCGTAACAATTTAATTTGACAAATACCTATCCCAAGCGTCGGTTGTGAGATTAGTCAATGACCCTTCAAATTCTATCGCAACAACATAATAATCTTCTGATCGATAATCCTGTAATGAAATGTTAGTCCTCAATAAAATTAATTACATCTCCTTCGTCAATTAATGCCAAGGGACAAACTTATCAATCGACGAATAAATAATCAATCACTCAAATGTCCTAAATCATAAATACACGATAACATGTTAATTGCGTTAGGCGCGTTCTAGTCTCTCAATATATAGCTATAGTATTATACACACACATGCATGGTATGTTATGTACCATAATCTTTAATCTTATTTTTAGCAGAAATTTCTATTGTTTCCTTTTTGTGTAAGCAAAGTTTTGACTTCTTATATGAATGTATGTAAAATGTCAATGTTAATATTTGATTAAGGACATCGGAAAGTATCCGCCTTAACATATTTTAATAAATAAAACAAATACTTAGCCGCAGATGCTTTTATCCAAAAAAAAAAACTCTGATAAAATATTCTTTCCTCAAATAACGCGCACACATCTTCTAGATTAGTATTTATTTCTATTCGCAAATAAAGACGTATATCATGATGACATCTGTCGATGTTTTATTTATTTTATTGCCTCACACGTCGTCGTCGGTAAGAACGTGCGTGGACACCATTTGGAGTTATTGATTTTAGCCTACCACTATCGCCATCACCGAAGAAAAGCCTACAAAAGAGGAGACAATCATGGAGTGATGTGGTCGGTCGAGGACTCACAAGGCAATAAAAAGTAGTTCGGTGCCAGGTGTCGACTTTGAGTACATATTTCCCACATGGATATCTACTGTTATATAACTTAATCTGTTAAAGTTTTTTTGTTTTTGCGGCTAGTTAGATAGAAAATATCCTCCTACCTATCGACAGAGTCAAAGGAAAAAAAAAACTTACAACAGTCTTAAAGTAGCTATTCGCTTGAAATTAATGAATAAAGACCGACACGCACGACAGCTTAAAGCTAAGGGAATGGGCTTTCTAAATCGTTTAGTTGTTTAGAATTTGAGGAATATGAGATATGGAAATATCTATGCATAGGAAGCTCAGGTTTGGAAAAAAAAAATTAGCGCATCTTAACCTTAATTTAATTTACTAACTATCGATCAATTTTTACTTGGAATCAAATATCCATTTGTTGTTTGATTTCTGTTTCTAAATTGTTTCACTAGATAAAGTCATGTTATGGCGGTTGTCACTTTGAATCAATGAAAAGATACCACTTCACGCCGGGCTACTCATTCCGCATAGATTTTAGGTGTGTGAACCCAAATATAACATTACCATTGTCCATTGTAACATAATTGCAAATATGTAGTTCGATATTCTGAATAGCAAACAATAACAACTTGTGATTGCCCCCACGGTTTCATTCGTGATATCGGAGCAGTCATACCAGCCCAACCCTAAGCTGGGTGCACCATCAAAAGACAAAAGCAGTGAAAACAATAGTTGGCATTGAAAGAATCGGTAGAAAACGTCATCTAAATTCCACAACATTTTCTATCAGCAGCCGACACAAATTCGTTCGCTACAAGAAAAGCACATCCATATCTCGCTGATATAGTGTCTACAAGTGACCATAACATCAGTCGCCAAAAATAATTTTTTTTTGGGAATTTCTACACCCCGCTGTCGCAACGATAACGTTCGAATGAATATCGTAGCCATTCAACAAAGATCAACCAGCAAGTAGCCGAAACCAGTGATCCGGAAAGATTAGGAAATATTTTATTGGGTTGACCCTTTTCACCCCGCATCGAAATCTGAGGTTTCGCCAAAACTCATGAAACCTCCATCGAAATCAGGAGGTTTCCCATACACTTTCGAGATTTCCAAACCTCGATATTGTATGAGGCTTCGATGAAACCTCCTCAGAATCTGGTTTTAATAGTAAGGTTGTCAACGCAAACGCACCTTTTAATACATTCCTCAAGTTACACAAAGCAGTTGACAGATTTTCAACTGAGTTATAAGTCAACTGCAAGTTACCTAAGAGTAAGCTTACCAATTTCTTGAACGACGAACATGCGAATTATATAAAGTCATAGGCGTTGTTAGCTTATAGTGGACTTGTAGTGTTTATTCGCTTTTACTTTTCGATGGCTGACTGAAACGTCAAACAAAACCCGGATTGTGTTCGGTGTGAATGCTTTGCCGCGATTTCGAAATCTGTTTGTGGAAACCTCGAATTTTAGTTTTACATTTTGATTATATTTATCTAAGGTCGTTCAGTTCCTTAATATTATTTTCACATTCTTTGCGTTTGAAACAGAATACACGCAATATTATAGATTACAATCAAGACCACCTATGAATGCTGTGCACAACATCTATTGGAGTGTCATCTCATCATCATCAGCATCAATACATTAGTAATTCATCAAGTAAATGTACGGAAAGGTACATAAATATCGGTGAGTCTTTTTGTTATATTGTTTTTACTGAATGATATGGCGATTTCATAAATTCAGTAACTAGACGAGTGAAATTCATTAGACATTTTTTTGTATTTTATTTTCAACATTGAGCCAAAAAGTACGCAAATTAATTTGAAAAAATTTAGACCAAACGTAATAAGAAAACAAGAAATAAATTTTGTGAAATACAGCAAAATAATTTTGTGTTGTTAACAATTTAATATAAATATTTTCATTTGCTTCACCTTAATAACCTTTTTTGTTTTTTCCAGAGTCACATTTTCTTTGATAATACATAATAATAATGATAAATTATACTAAATGAACTAATACATAAAATCATTAAATATAAAAAAAACTTACCTAAAAATTGAAACAGCTCTTGCTTTTTACCCTTAAAAGAACAAGAAATTCGGTTTCATTGAAAATAATTAGACACACATACATGTACATATGTTCATATTCTGTATTTATCCATTACCTTTTATCTTTGGTAGTATTGCTTTGGCGGCTCCCGGTTGCATAAGTCGTGTATTCCTGAATGACGTTTTGATGATTTAATTTTATTACTGGAGTTTGGTTGGTTGAGACAGTTGTGCTGTCGCTGAGATTTATATTTGACATACTAATATCCGACGATGTTATGTTCAAGAGTGAGGGATCATAACTCTTCACTTTTTTGACTGCAGCTCTCCAGACCCCCCGTGCGGTAGGCACTTTTGTTTCACTTAAAAAAACTTCATCAGGATTCCTGTTTGTGTTAATTTTATGTGTTCTTAAAGCTGCCTTGATGCATCAGAGTTTGTATTAGTTCAACTCATTTGAGTTTCTTCTTTCTTTTATTCTTCTATCTGGATCAACATAAAACACTGAGGATGTTAAGGAGGCTGTATGTAGGAGGCTGTATGTCAAACAGCTTTTCAAAAATGTTTTCAGGTTCGGGTAAACAATTAGTATTAAAGGGTGATTTTTTAGCTGGTTTGGTTTTGGCAACACTGGTTTTGACAGCTGACGTGTGTTTAGTACCTTGTGTCACTGTCAAACAGCTTCAGTTTGGTTTGCAATTTAACCATGGATCGTCTTTATCCATTACCTTTTATCTTTGGTAGTATTGCTTTGGCGGCTCCCGGTTGCATAAGTCGTGTATTCCTGAATGACGTTTTGATGATTTAATTTTATTACTGGAGTTTGGTTGGTTGAGACAGTTGTGCTGTCGCTGAGATTTATATTTGACATACTAATATCCGACGATGTTATGTTCAAGAGTGAGGGATCATAACTCTTCACTTTTTTGACTGCAGCTCTCCAGACCCCCCGTGGGGTAGGCACTTTTGTTTCACTTAAAAAAACTTCATCAGGATTCCTGTTTGTGTTAATTTTATGTGTTCTTAAAGCTGCCTTGATGCATCAGAGTTTGTATTAGTTCAACTCATTTGAGTTTCTTCTTTCTTTTATTCTTCTATCTGGATCAACATAAAACACTGAGGATGTTAAGGAGGCTGTATGTAGGAGGCTGTATGTCAAACAGCTTTTCAAAAATGTTTTCAGGTTCGGGTAAACAATTAGTAAAGGGTGATTTTTTAAGAGGTTTAGAACTTTTTTAAAAAAAAAAACACAAAAAATTCGAAAAAATGAATGAAATATTTATTTGAATCGATAGTTTGAACCTTGCAATTTAATGTTTAAAGATAATTTCATGCAAATGTTGACCGCGGCTGCGTCTCAGGTAGCCCATCCGCTGAGTCCAATTTTGGCATACTCTTTCACACATATCGGCCGGTATCTCACGAATGAATGCATGGATGTTGGCTTCCAGTGCGTCAATCGAAGCGGGCTTGTCCCTATACACATTAGCCTTGGCATACCCCCACAAAAAATAATCTAATGGTGTCAAATCGCACGATCTAGGCGGCCAATTGACCGGCCCGAAACGTGAAATTAACTGTTCACCAAACTCGCCTCGCAATTGCGCCATTGTTTCGCGTGCTGTGTGGCATGTGGCACCGTCTTGTTGAAACCACATATCATGCAAGTCAAGAACTTCCATTTCGGGCAAAAAAAAGTTTGTTATCATCGCTCGGTAGCGTTCACCATTGACAGTAACGCTGCGATTCGCATCATCTTTGAAGAAATATGGCCCAATAATGCCGCCGGCCCATAAACCGCACCAAACAGTGGCTTTTTCGGGATGCATTGGTAGCTGTTGCAATGCTTCTGGCTGATCTTCACTCCAAATGCGGCAATTTTGCTTATTTACGTACCCATTCAACCAAAAATGAGCCTCATCGCTGAACACAATTTTTCGATAAAAAAGCGGATCCTCGGCCAGCTTTCCAAGAGCCCATTCACCAAAAATTCGGCGTTGTGGTAGGTCGGCTGGCTTTAGTTCTTGCACCAGCTGTATCTTAAAAGGCTTTACGCCCAAATCCTTCCGCAAAATTTTCCACGTAGTGCTGTAACAAAGGCCTAACTGCTGGGAACGGCGCCGAATCGACATTTCGCGGTCTTCTGTCACACTAGCTGATACGGCCGCAATATTTTCTTCAATACGTACAGTACGTAAACGTGTTGGTGGTTTAATGTCCAACAAAGTAAATTTGGTGCGAAATTTGGTCACAATCTTCCGAATAGACTGCTCAGAAGGTCGAGAATGCCGATCATAAAATGGAAGCAGCGCGCGATGAACATTTCGAACCGAGCACGAATTTTGATAGTAAAATTCAATAATTTGCAAGCGTTGTTCATTTGTAAGACGATCCATGGTTAAATTGCAAACCAAACTGAAGCTGTTTGACAGTGACACAAGGTACTAAACACACGTCAGCTGTCAAAACCAGTGTTGCCAAAACCAAACCAGCTAAAAAATCACCCTTTAATAAAGGCTAGCGGTTTAATGCTTGGTGGTTTAATGTCCAACAAAGTAAATTTGGTGCGAAATTTGGTCACAATCTTCCGAATAGACTGCTCAGAAGGTCGAGAATGCCGATCATAAAATGGAAGCAGCGCGCGATGAACATTTCGAACCGAGCACGAATTTTGATAGTAAAATTCAATAATTTGCAAGCGTTTTTCATTTGTAAGACGATCCATGGTTAAATTGCAAACCAAACTGAAGCTGTTTGACAGTGACACAAGGTACTAAACACACGTCAGCTGTCAAAACCAGTGTTGCCAAAACCAAACCAGCTAAAAAATCACCCTTTAATAAAGGCTAGCTGGTTTGGTTTTGGCAACACTGGTTTTGACAGCTGACGTGTGTTTAGTACCTTGTGTCACTGTCAAACAGCTTCAGTTTGGTTTGCAATTTAACCATGGATCGTCTTACAAATGAACAACGCTTGCAAATGATTGAATTTTACTATCAAAATTCGTGCTCGGTTCGAAATGTTCATCGCGCGCTGCTTCCATTTTATGATCGGCATTCTCGACCTTCTGAGCAGTCTATTCGGAAGATTGTGACCAAATTTCGCACCAAATTTACTTTGTTGGACATTAAACCACCAACACGTTTACGTACTGTGCGTATTGAAGAAAATATTGCGGCCGTATCAGCTAGTGTGACAGAAGACCGCGAAATATCGATTCGGCGCCGTTCCCAGCAGTTAGGCCTTTGTTACAGCACTACGTGGAAAATTTTGCGGAAGGATTTGGGCGTAAAGCCTTTTAAGATACAGCTGGTGCAAGAACTAAAGCCAGCCGACCTACCACAACGCCGAATTTTTGGTGAATGGGCTCTTGGAAAGCTGGCCGAGGATCCGCTTTTTTATCGAAAAATTGTGTTCAGCGAAGAGGCTCATTTTTGGTTGAATGGGTACGTAAATAAGCAAAATTGCCGCATTGGGAGTGAAGATCAGCCAGAAGCATTGCAACAGCTACCAATGCATCCCGAAAAAGCCACTGTTTGGTGCGGTTTATGGGCCGGCGGCATTATTGGGCCATATTTCTTCAAAGATGATGCGAATCGCAGCGTTACTGTCAATGGTGAACGCTACCGAGCAATGATAACAAACTTTTTTTTGCCCGAAATGGAAGTTCTTGACTTGCATGATATGTGGTTTCAACAAGACGGTGCCACATGCCACACAGCACGCGAAACAATGGCGCAATTGCGAGGCGAGTTTGGTGAACAGTTAATTTCACGTTTCGGGCCGGTCAATTGGCCGCCTAGATCGTGCGATTTGACACCATTAGATTATTTTTTGTGGGAGTATGCCAAGGCTAATGTGTATAGGGACAAGCCCGCTTCGATTGACGCACTGGAAGCCAACATCCATGCATTCATTCGTGAGATACCGGCCGATATGTGTGAAAGAGTATGCCAAAATTGGACTCAGCGGATGGGCTACCTGAGACGCAGCCGCGGTCAACATTTGCATGAAATTATCTTTAAACATTAAATTGCAAGGTTCAAACTATCGATTCAAATAAATATTTCATTCATTTTTTCGAATTTTTTGTGTTTTTTTTTAAAAAAAGTTCTAAACCTCTTAAAAAATCACCCTTTAAAAGCATAGCCAGAGTTTCTGTCGTTATTGTTAACAGCGATCATTTTGACGTTGTGTTTAATAACTGCACAGAATTATTGCGGGATTAGGATTAGAAGGAATGGGTGATCAAGCAACCTTAAAGTGAGAGACACAGAAAAATCATTATGTCTTACCTAGACATTTTGGTGCCGCACCAAAACTGATATATATATATTGCATTAAGTTTTGTTTTTAGTGGAGAAGTTTGAGGATAATATTTTTTACTTATTTTTATTTATGTAGCAGCTACTTATGCTCCTAACCTAAATCGCAAGAGAAAATTTACTGAACAACAACGTTTATAAGGCACGCGTCGCCACTGCGCTGTACTGTTACATAGTGTTAAATATAAAACATTATTAATAACTAATTTTCAACTTCTATATCTACAGGTTATCCAACTATCCTAACTGTTCAAACATATATTCATGCAAGGGTAAATCCTATTCAAATGATATTTTGATCTTCACTGCGGAATTCGTTGCTATATTCGTCTCCAAAATAATAAATACCCAATTGGCTGGAGAAAAAAAAACGTTCTGCTCAAATTTTTATTTCCGCAGTACAACTGAGAGAAATTTTCAAATAGCTACTCAAAAGAACTTTGTGCCAAGAATTGTGACGCTTTAACTTTCAACCTTATTCTGGGCATGGATATCTTCAACATTTAAACAAAGCAGCCCTTAACCCTCCTTACATAGCCAATCCAGTTGTTTATAATCGGACACGTTTTGTTCCAAGTAGTTAACTTCTCCTAAACATATACAAATAATAATATTTCTCCATCTTTTAACAAAATAAACATTCGTCTTTACCCAAATGTAGAGATGTGTTTTTTTTTGTTTGCATATTTTTTTCAGCGTAAGTAATATAATCGTAAGAATCGTAAAATAACTCAGGGACGAAAAAAATATCTTTTTCCAAATGGTATCCCAGAGCTAAAATAATCAAATAGACAAAGAATGAAAGAACGAAAAAAAAATGAAACATTGGAAATCTATCGCATTTGCATAGCCTTCTTGTGTATTGATAAATTTCAGAATAATACAATTTACAATGCTTCATAATATCAACTAGGATATTTGTTATAAGTATAAGAAGTGGGATGGATTGGGTGGAACAACACAAGTACCCATATTACCATTCGATCTCTTGATGGTTTCCATTTGAGGTTTTTTTTTGTTTTCAGTTTCAAGAGAAAAACGAAAAAACAAAAAAACAAAAAAATCCAGATGGAATATTCTCAAATGAATAGATCTCAATCATCTTATCAATAATACGTGTTTGCTTACAGGCAGATGAAATTCTGAGCACGTTCTTTCATTACATTAATTCAGAAAATGAAAATGGTATTCAGTGTTGTACCTCCGTTACCATCACCATCACCATCACCATCACCCATCACCGTCGTCATCGATTTGAAAATTCTTTTAATAAATCGAAAACCCCTGAGGGCACTTTGTTTTCTACGTGTGAGAGAATCTCGTTATGACAAATAACTCCGCTATGGATGGTGAACTATGATATTGCAAAATAGATAATAAACCCATATTTACACAGGATGTAGGTTGTTGAGGCGGTGACAAAAGTAGTAGTAGTTGTGTTACGAGAAGACTAATTGTGCGAATAAACATTTTATGGATACGACATACAGTGCGAAGGTACGCCCTCCTGATTGTCAAAGATGATGAAGATATCTTCCATCTTATACGCACAATAAAATGAGAATATTATAGGGATTAGTTCAGCTCTGGTACATTTATGAATTATGAAAAATGGAAGGAATAGGATACACCTAAAACATAAACGAATAGGGAAAATATAAGGAAATAGATATGAGCGAAGCTTTTACGAGGGTGTTTTTCTTAACAAAATACGGGTAAGCTTCCATCCGCATTTATTAAAATATTTATTTCTTGATGATCGGATTCAATAATTTTGGCAACGACTGTCCTTACATCAAGTTGTGATGGTGTGGCTTAGACAGAGGAAATTTCTCTGGCATTGCAGCAAAACAACATTCGCATTTGACCGCTTTTGCACAAAAGAACGAGAAAGCTCGTTTGCATAAGAGGCGCGCTACTCAGGAACTCTAGGAATAACATAAATTCAATAAAGCTGCAAAGCTATGCGGTCTACTCGCTAAACTATGTATATTTTTAGACAGTGGAAGATGACTTTGTAGGGATCGTAAACAATAAATATAAAAATGTCATATCCTGACTAAGGAGAAAACCCACTGCTGCGTCAAGGTCTGCAATGAAACAACCGAGACTCATCATGCCAAGGGGCATAGGTCGTCACCAACCGAATGGCCGAATTTCTGTGCCACCACGGTTTGAGCTGTATCCAGCTTATTTCCAAAGAGCTCGATTGATAATTTTTTTTTATAATATACGCGCACTAAAGGGATTTTGGATACGGATAAGGAAAAGGGAGATACCAATGCACGTTGGTTTTAAATGTCTGTAAACTGTAATGTGAGGGAAAAACAGAGCGTTGTAGAGCATTCCACATTCGCGTTGTACGGGTGAGAAACGAAACCTTGTATTTCACTGTACGTCCGAATACAGGCTTAAGGGTAAACTGATGTACATTCCCAATATGGCGGTTGAATTGCTGTACGGGTGGAATGCAACTGGCAATTTCGTTTGAGCACTTGTGGTGGAAATACCGATAAAACAATGACAAGCAGGAGACATTACGACGATGACTAAGAGAGTCAAGTGATATCGCGATGTCTCGATCGCCAATAAGTTTTACAGCACGTTTTTGGATCCTGTCAAGTACTTCCAAATGTGTAATTGGAGCACCGGAACAGATATGAGCGTTTTACTCAAGTTTGGGCGAATAAACGCCTTATAAATTTTTACCAGATCAGAAGGAGTGAAATATTTCTTGAATCGCTTAAGGAAGCCTAGACACTTCGCAGCGTTCTTGGCGACATCGAATATGTGGTCATTCCAACGAAGGTTGTCATTAACACAAATACCAAGGATGGAAAGTCGTTCGGTTTCAGCGATGCAAGTGCCATCCATGGATAATGGATGATTCAATGACAGCAGACAGCGTTGCGTTTTGGAAGCATTAAATTCCACTCTGTTGGTTTTACCCCATTTAAGTATGCTGTCGAGATCGGAATTTAATGAGCTTAACATACGTTGCCGTTCCAGTTCAACGCCCGAAGATGAGGGGCGTTGCCCAGGAAACGAATATGTAAAGCTGAGGGTACTAATGCTGACGGTTCCAGTAACCATGATAAGCCAAGACCCTTACTTTCTCCACCAACTGTCCGCCTAAGATGAGTTGAGTGCTGGTGTAAGAAGGGCTAATAGCTTTATTTTTAGCTTTGTTTACGCGATTTGTGTGTCCCTGCTTCTAGATTGTTGACCATTAGATGAGGGTCCACTATCCCGTTTGCAAGTAGGTTTATTAAGGTGCTTAAGATAAGCTGTAATGGTTCAGCTGGACCATTCAGATAGCATCCCGATAAAAGCTGTCGAACGCATTTTTTCAGTAAATAAATAGTAGGGGTGTTTATTGGGTCGATGGAGGAGCTTAAAAATACATATTCCAATTTCATTCAAGCTCTACAAAATCATTTCAACAAACCTATAAAATGTCTTGCGGGAATTCTTGGCTTTCCCACGCTCTCTGCAAAGATGTTACCACCGGTGCTACTATGTTAAATTATTGCATCGGAATTTTTGTTAGAATTTAGATGGTTTAGAACTCTAGCAAAGAAAATAGAAGTATTCTCAGCATTTCAAAGCTATCGTCTAAAATCTTCACTGGGGTTGTTTGGGTTTAAGTCAGCAATTAGGTTCTTGGTGATGTTATATCCTACTGTCGCCCCTGCTTGCGCCCCTGCTTGGTCTGGGTGGTATCTATATCATCACGTTAATTATGTCTAACACTTGGCTGCACTTTTATTTTCTTCGCACGGTATGTCATAAATTATGCACTTATAACTGTACTGATAGCAAAGTTTACGTTCTGAACTCTTACAGTTATAAAAACGGTTTTGTACATTTTGAGGAGACAGTTCAATAAGTTTGGAATTATTGTTGATCTTATGCGGTCTTTATAAGCACATAACTTAAAAGCCCAAAACTTGAAGAGCAGATCCCTGATTAATCTGGATTTACTTTTGCCAAGACTAAAAAAGTGTAAAAAGGATAATTTAAAACCAGAAGTTACAATTCCTATAGCATCAGTCTTTCTAACTTTGAATGACGTTAGCTGCCAAATTTTGACGGCTCCATTAACTTGATATCTAAACAAGTTTTTTGCAGTAAGGAGTCGCTTCTCGACTAGTCTTTTGAATTGGAAGATCCAAACAAAACTGGTTGAAATTTCTCTGCGTGATTATAGTAAAAATGTTGCAGTCAGTTCAAAAAAAATCTTCGGTCTGTCTTTCTAAATATATTCACTACATCCTTTACGTGTGAGCACATACATATCGCAGTATGTACTCACCCCCTTTTATGTCAACGTTAGGGCGAGTCAATTAATTTTGATTTTTACTGTGTATCCCCGCAAATCTGCCTGTAGATCCTTTAACGATGCTACTGCTCGTTAAAGGAAACATATTGACTCAAGTACAACACACTGCAACAAGAACTTTGAATTTAAAAGTCCTAACTAAAACTCAAACGAGCTTGATCTTAACCTGGCTTTAAAAAAGCACTTAAGTTCAGCTTACTCTCTGATAGTCAAGAGGCGTTAAAGTCACTAGAGTAATACTCTACAGTAGCACTAGATGGTCGCGCCTCTCTCAAGAAGATGTCTTCCGACAACTATCGAGGTATATGAGCTAAATGTCGGCTAAATCAGGGAGTGTGATGGAGTAGTGTATCTTTAATTTCCTTGAGAATAGACCGGCACCTGTTCAACAAACCATCTTCGATCCATCTGTGTATATGTGTTCGTGGAAGGGTTTGTCAAAGTCTCTCAACTCTTGGAAGACTTGGAAGTAAGTAAAAACGTCACTCTGACATGCTTCCAGATTGGTGGTACACCATAGAAAAATTAACCACAAATAGACCATGCAGCAAGACTTCTAGCATCTTTGTTAAAATAAACCCGAAACACTACCTTACACGACAGCAATACTAATGCTTTCGTAGAACCAGATAATCGAAAGGTAAATAGTTTAAGTACCTACTCATCATGTTGGTTCATCCCTCAAACAAATGTGCCGTTAAGCCGAAACACTCCTTCCAGCTGGTTAGCTCGAACACAAGTGATCATCAATGTAATACACTTTCCAGCTATTTTACTCACATGAAGTGTTTTATTCTGCCTCAGTAGCATTCAAATTAAACAAAGAAACTTTAGTCTCCATGTTTAAATGCTTTTGTTGCCAAACAGCTTGTTATGGCTTCAGTCTGTCGGTAGAATCAATTAGCCCTACAGTTGAAATATCTAATTAATTGAAGATGCAGTCGTCGTTGTCATCGTCGTATCTGTTATCGTTATAATGTTCGTCGAAGTAAATTAAATTGCAATCAACACACATTCCATTAGTAATAATATTGATGAAGAGGTTTACCCACTGGCGAGTAGTCATGATGTTGCAAGCAGCAGCTATGATGTAAGAGATGTTTTAAATATAGAGAAGCACGTTTGTATTCAATGGAAATGTGCCGATGTGGAAAATCATTTTCACTGTCCTGAGGTTATTAGAGCGAAAGATGCATAGTGTTAGTGAAAACTGAGGGCGTGTTAGCCACGAACAATTAAATATGTATTTTGTTCAATATTGTCCAACATCAACTCATGGGCGTATGGAAGGCGGCGGCGATTTTTCGTGTTCATACAGACCTTAATTTTTGTTCAGGAATTAGTTAAAAAATTAAATATTTACTTAACTTTTTTACTTAACGGGCTCCCGACCTGTGAAGAGTCCCTGCCTGAGTTACGGCAGCCTTCCACCCTCTGCGATCCCGAGCACGCTGCTTCCAGTTGTCCAGACCAAGCGCTCTGGCATCCCTGATGGCTTGGTCTTTAAAACGGAGGTTCGGTCTTCCTTGTCGTCTCGAACCTGGGGGCTGGGATTCGAAGATCCTCTTGGCTGGAGCGTTGTTGTCAATTCGCTCGATGTGGCCGAGCCAATGTAGTCGACGAGTTTTGGCTTTTCGGACTACATCCACATCTTGGTACGGCTCATAGAATTCACGGTTGTATCTTTTTCTCCATTCGCCCTCCTCGCACAGAGGACCAAATATCCGTCGAAGGATTTTTCTTTCAGAGAATCCCAGTATGCACTTTGTCCTTCGTGTTAGGAGTTTCGAACCCATTTGTTTTGCCAAACCGAAGTAGCGGCGGTTTCCTAGGGTAATTCTTCGACGGATCTCCACTAAGATGTCATTTGTGGAGTTGATGTTTACCCCGAGGTATATGAACTCCTTTACTAGTTGCTGCTATCAACAGTGACATTTTATCCTAGTCGGTGGATAGATGATTGTTTGTTTGTTGATAGCATATATTTAGTCTTGTCCTCATTCACTTCAAGGCCAACTAATTTCGCCTGTTCTTCAATAGCCGTGAAAGCCTCTATCACGGCACGCTTGGATCGACTGATGATATCCATATCGTCCGCATACCCCAGCAGTTGGACTGATCTGTTGAAGATAGTGCCTTCCGTCTTGACACCTGCCCTGGGCACTATCTGCTCAAGAACAAGATCGAAGAAATCACACGACAGCGCATCTGCTTGCCGAAATCCGGTGCATGTTTGAAAGAGTTCAGATGAGCTGCTGCCAAACTGCACATTGCATCGCGTGTTATCTAGTGTCATGCGACACATCTGCATCAGTTTTGACGGGATCCCGAATTCGGCCATCGCCACAAAAAGCTCCTGACGATAAATGCTGTCATATGCGGCTTTAAAGTCGATGAAGAGATGGCGTGTCTCGACTTGAAACTCGTTGCTCTTTTCCAGGATTTGCCTTAGTGTGAATATTTGGTCTACAGTTGATCTGCTGGGCCGGAAGCCACACTGGTACGTGCCAATTAGTGTGTTGCAGAAGGGTTTGAGACATTCCCACAGTACGTTGGATAGGATCTTATATGCGACATTAAGCAGGAATATGCCTTGACAGTTCTTGCAAGACATAGGATCGCCTTTCTTGTAGATGGGACATATGGAGCTGATGGTCCAGTCATCGGGCATGCTTTCCTCCAACCAAACTTGGTTGATGATTTGGTGCATGCGCCCTACCATAACATTACCTCCATATTTGAGAAGCTCTGCAGGTAGACCATCAGAGCCTTGTTGTAGTTTAGCTTTTTTATAGCTCCGCTTCTAATCTGGGCGGAGGAACTGGTTCTTCATTGACTGGACGCGGGTTCTCTTCTTGCCCCATCACTCTCTCTACATTTTGTCCATTTAGGAGCTGCTGGAAATGCTGCTTAAATACATCTACTATTCCCTGCGCGTCGGTGACTAGGTTTCCGTCGCTGTTACGAAGAGCGGTCTTAAAGCCAGCAGCCAGTTGCTTGGCTTTCTTATAGAACTTCCGGATGTTGTTTCGGTCGCGGGACTATTCGATCTCCTTGAGCTGGGAGACTGTGTGCTCTCTTTTCTTTCTACGCAGGATCTTCTTGTCCTCCCTTCTCCTGGCTCGGTACTAATCTCTTGCTGCCTTTGTTTTCCTCTGCAGCGTTCTAATGTGTACATCTTCTGTCACCTTTTTCCGGTATACGCATACATCATCATACCACGGGCTTTTTCTCTGGGGTGGCTGGTATCCTAGGGTGGTTTCGGCTACCTCCTTGATGATGTCGCGATACTGAGACCACTGGTTTTTGGCGTCTGTGGCAGGTGAATGCACGGTGGGGAGTTTCTCACTCAGGCGCTCTTTGTAGGCTCTGGCGACTCCAGGTGTGCTAAAGCTTCCAACGTCGAATTTTTTCTTTTGGGCAGTTCGCAGCTTCTTCTCGTTGGTCGAGCTCTGAAGCAAAACGGTTCGATGGGTGTGCTTCAAAGTTTGTATAAAAGGTTCTTGGGGTTACATATCGGGGCATCTTTTTATTTTTTGCTTTATCTTTTAATTTAACGGTACCTGCCATACAATTTTTTTTTTGTGAAAATCACTTATTACTATTTTTCTCAAAAGTGGTTGCAAGGATTTTGGTCTTTTTTTGTACTAAGGATATTTAGGATGACGTCAAAAATTCTGCATACTCAGTTTTTAGGAAAAAAATCGATTAACGGTAATTTATTAAACTGGCAATATTTCGAAAACTTATAAATGGAATTAAAAAAAAAATTTTTTGGTTATTTTTTTCTAAAGGTTCCGCCATCTAATGTTTTTTTTTCCAACTAGTGCTTATTTCGCGAATGGTAACACTTAGCTCATGTCCGATTTGACAGATAATTAGTTTTGTCCTTCCGCTGAACGAATATGGTTGTGTATACGCTTGAACAACGCTGGAAAATTTTGCGACAAAGCGACATAGAGAAGATGCCGATTTTGCCAAAAAAATCATCTTTTCAGAGCTCATTTTGATCTTTTCGGGTATGTAAACAAGCAAAATAGTCGCATTTGGGACACAGAAAACCCGCACGCATACATTGAAAACCCGATATACCCAAAACGAGTCACTGTTTGGTGCGGATTTTGGTCCAGAAGCATAATTGGGCCATTTTTCTTCGAAAATGAGCAAGGAGTGGCCGTTACAGTCAATGGCGATCGTTATCGGGCCATGTTGATCGAATTTTTGTTCGCATTATCAGCCGTCGACATGCCAGAGACAATTGACGCTTTAAAGGACAATATTCGTGAAGCCATTGGTGAAATACAGCTGCACACAATCGATAATGTGCTTAAAAATTGGACCGATCGTGTAGGCTACTGCATGGCCAGCCAAGGCAGCCATTTAAATGAATTTATTTTCCATTATTAAGAAATTTGTGAAAATATTCAGTAGTTTTTTTTAATACATTTTCAAAAAAAAAAAAAGTTATTTGGCGGACTCTATATAATGATGAATAAATTTGCATTAAAATTTTTTTTTTCATATAACGATTTTGTTAAATTTAAATTAAATTCGTCTGTGTGTGAAATTACATCAAAATCGTAGGTGCCGTTTTTGAGAAAATCTAATTTTCAAAAATCTAAAAAGTGATTTAAATACATTTTCGATTCATTTTGCAGTTCAAAAACGCATTTCATGTGCCGAGAACGTTTCGAATGACGCAGTCGTGTACTTTATTTTGTGTTGCAACACGGTTTTTTGGCATTAAAACAAGAAACGCTTGACCTTGCAGTACTACACCGGTATTAAGAATTTAAGCCTTTTTATTGGGAAAAATTTTGCCCCTCCCTGATCAAAATCCTGCATACGTCCTTGCATCCACTAAGCGCAAATATTAATTGCAGTCTGTTTAATAGCTATGGTTAATTAAATTGAAAATATGTTAACTCAACAGGTTCTCGTTGTCCACAAATAAATTAATAGTCCACTTGCAAAATTATTATCGTGCCATAACAATTGATTAAAGTCAAGGAATCCTTGTTATCAATTTCCACCCCCAAATGGTACTTGTGGATCCTAATAAAACGTTAATTGCAAGAAGTAGTCATTTATCAAAATGTAAAGTCCTCGCAGCAGTGAAATGTGTTAAATGGCTCGTGATAAGTTATTGTTCCCTATCTTGACTCCATCTGGCGGCAAAGTTTCTCCACATATAGTCATTCCAAAGTGAGTATAATCAACTCCTACGGGCTCATCGGACACATTATACTCCGTGCACACATAACAACACACACACTCATCGGAACTTCTAGACTTGTCGTCATCGTCATTGTTGTCTGATTAATTGTGCCCTGTTAGCTGCTTAAGCTCAAACGAGTCGGGGTACCGATACATAATATCTATACATGGGATGGAGACGGTCTCGTCAATAAAATAGAGAAGACATAGTGATGATAATATGCTTCCTAATTGCTTCATTTGAAAATGAGGTGAATAGTCCTTCAGACGACTGCATTGGTGCTGTAGTGTAGTGGGTGCCTTACCTATGTATCTCTAACTGCCTGGAGTTGTGCCTTGTGCGAATAAATCGGTCATGCACTGTTAACACATTATAAATGTCTGAATGAAAAGAAGTTGCTAGTGGAATATACCGATTGAGGAAGTACCTGACGAAATCATTGTCAGCATTTGCATGTTGAGCTCATTCGGCAAAGATGCAGCCTCTTTAAAACTTGCATGCCTGTTCCACGTTTTATTTGATGCTTTAACTTTAAAAAACGAAATTATGCTGATGAAAATTTAGCGGTATTAAATTTGTTGAACAACACCCAGCAACACGGTAACCACAGAAGCAATTTTCAGATGTTTGAAATTGTGAACTATATTATCTTAGCTAGGTAGGTACATACGTATATAATGTCGTTTCCGTGGGAATAAATGTTATTTTTCGCAAGAAATTCATTAAATAAACCGCGGGATATCTTTGACGGTACATAGGTACGTATATTCGCTACCTCTTGTCGCGGTTGGTTTTAAGCACACACGTGTGCTGTGTCTCAGCATGGGTTACAATTCTATGGTAATGTATATTCTGACGTTAAAGTTTAGGGATTTGCTTTGTGGAAAATTAAACTTTTAGACCTATCTATCTCATTCCATCCGGGGTATTTATAGTTTAATTTCATTATTCTAAAATATTGGTTAAGAACATCCCCTGCTTTGATGTGTAGGCATTCATTCAAAACACCCCCCAATATTTGTCTTATACACGTGACGACAGACAAAGAGTTTAGATAGGGTTTGGGACACAATTCCGAAAACCAAAATCCCGAAAATAGACAGGCAGGTAATGGAATATGGGCGGGCGGCATACTGCCTCCATGCAAAGGTAATTTATAACAGTATAAAGTATTTCAAGAAACCAGGAATTTAGAAGACTGTGTTTTAAATATTTTTTAGAGGGACTTGTAAAAAACGATATTTTAAAAAGCGCGACCCTGATGCGCTCCGAAAAATTGCAGTTTCACTTCGGTTTTCGGGATTTTGGGCTTTCGGGATTCTGTCGGACTCCGGCATAGATGTTCGGCACTCACAACGTCAGCCCCGAAAATGCGAAATCTGATGCGAGCAAAGGCAGGACAACTACAGAGGAAGTGTTCCGCTGTATCATCGTTCTCACTGAAAGTATTACAGTTTAGGAGACAGGTATAGCTCAATTCTGACACATTAAGTGGTTAGCAAAAGCTTGTGCCGGCGGATATTTCTCGTGCAAGCTCTTTAAAATTCCAATACTCTTGGTACGAAAAGGCACCTCTCTTTTAGGTTCATCAAAGCGTCTAGAGCAGAGCCCTTAATTCTGGGCATAACTCTTGTGGCAAAGAAGAGGGGAAGAATGTAATCTCAAAAACACTCATTCATTGAATCAACGAATTGTTCATTATACACAAATTTATTTATTAAACCAATGAATTCGTACATTCAACCAAGGAATCATCTTGAAAACTTTAAAACCAATTCGTTCGACGGTATCAACTTTTGAGCCAACTTTTTCAGGAAGTTAAAATTTGAAACATCCTAGGGTCCCGAAATGGTAAAGTGTTAAATTTTTCTATATACCGCCTACTGCCAAAAAAGGACTGGAGCTATGGAAAAATAAAAGAATAATGGGAGGATGAACGTTATCAAAATTGGATAGAGATGGGAGACAAAGCGAGACACAGGAGTTAATGGAATCTTATTGCATACCCACGTAATTTGAGAGTCCGCTTACTTGGCATACCCTTGAGTCTGTCAGTCGATCTAACAATAAGAAGAAGCATTCCTTTGTTGAGTTTCTATTTGTGGCAATGAAAAAGGATTGATCATTGTCAAGGCAGTCAGCTGTTTGTTCAATCGCATTAATCGTACAGATCCCTACGGGGGAGTCTTTTTTAATTGAAACAATGTCGATTATAGTAGAAATGGAAAACGCAATGGAAGAAGAATCAAGGACGCCCGTTGTGGATAGCCAGTAGGACACCTCGCCAAGGAGAGTATAGGTTAGGAGGCCTAAGATCGTCATCCCGAAAAACATTAAAAGTAGAAAGTAATATCTCCAGGATATCAACTGGATTTGGCAGTTGGTATTTCCGCAAGACATTGCAATTTTATAGAACTTTGCTCACCTTTTTGTAATACAGAAAGTAGGTCAAATGATTGAGCGCAAAAGATTGAGGTCGGCCGAAATACAAAAGAGGCAGTCGGCGTTACAGATGGTCGACTTTAGTGGCCTAATGCACACTTTTTTGATCTAAGGCCCCGTGGCGACGACTTTTCATAAGTTCTCTGTTTTTGCCACTTTTTACAAAATTGGCGACTTTCGGGACACCATATAACAAAAACAATATTCGACACCAGTAATTCAAATAAATTCTACATTTCCCTATTCCATCATAATTCGACTTCCACCCATCGGCGCAGCGGCGGCTCTAATTTTTCGCGGATTTCTTTCTTTTCTACGCATTAAATTCGATTATTTTTAATATTTGCAACCCCAAAGGAAAGTACATAGGGTCTCCAGAATAATTGGGGCATTTGAAGATCTTGAGTTCACCACAAAAATAAATAAATAAATATCAAACGTAAACCGGCCCATACAGGACCTACAGCCTATCTTCTTCAACCATTGAGGGTGCTAAGATATATTTTCGACGAGAATAGGAGAGACCTACAGTTTAATGCCGATTCCGAGTGGCAATTTATTTTTGAGAAGCTTCTCATGACATTTTTTACTCTTGGATGTTTGTCAAGATATGGCGCAGCGAATATAAACTTTTAGGTGGTAGGGGCCGGGATTTTAAGCAGCAACCACACAAATGTGGACAAATGTAAAAACTGTATGGTTTTTGTTATTTTAGTGTCAATAAATTAAATTTAAATTTGAAATTACAAAGGACTGCAGATGGTGCTGTGATTGGGCGCTTGCGCTTATTAAAATATTTTCAGTGTTGTGCATATATGTTGTGTTGGTTTTTTTTAGTTTTTGTTGTTGTATTCAGTAGGCCCGGTTAATTTAGATCGTTGGGGTATTAACTGAGATAGTCCTCTCTCAACTCATCGATTTCGCGTTGTCAAGGCAGCACTTGGCCCGCTTGCAATCTTAGCAGGACGACTGATAGTGGCACGCATTAAGCGCCAGCATTTCGAAATCTCACTTTGTTACTTTCAGGCGATAAAGACAAATGACTTTAGTATCCACTACTTGAAAACAATTTCTAATTATTAAATGTCCACTAGGTGTAACGACATATGTAGTTTAAAGTTGTAGAAAGTATTTATAGTCATGTGAAATGTTGAAAGGCAGTAGGAACAGAGAAATTGAATTATGGTAAAAATGTACTTTTCGATGGAAGGGGTGTATGAGTTCATTTTAGTTTTGCTTGTTTTTATGTGCTCATGCACTGCTATATAAAAATTGTGAATGTGCGAGGTTTCTAATGTGATGTTTCCCTTTTTTTTTTGTGATTTCTTTTGGGTGATTTTCCCAATGGCAAACATATCATGCAAGTCCAGAGAATTGAGTCGATAAGAGCGTGTTATTACATCGTACTTACATTTCAACGCAACATTACTATTTTTTATGCAATACAAACAATCTATCATTGCAATCAATGTGCAATGCTGCACTTTATTTCACTTCTCTATAGCCTTAATATCCTAGCTCAATAATTTTTTCTTCAAAAGACTAATGTAAATTCAGTACTGTGTTCAGCGATGAGGCTCATTTCTGGTTCAACGGATACGTAAATAAGCAAAACTGTAATGAACAGCCACATGCCATACAAGAATTACCGGTTTGGTTTGTGGGCTGGTGGTCCATTTTTCTTTAAAGACGACCGTGGAAGAAATGCTACGGCGTCAACGGCGAATTATATCGAGCCATGATACGCGATTTTTGCCCCAGTTGGCTGAGTTGAACTTGGTTGACATGTGGTTTCATCAAGATGGTGCCACATGCCACACAGCTCGTGAAACAATGGAAACAATGAACGATGAATTTGGTGAGCAGCTTATCTCTTGAAATGGCCCTGTGAGTTGGCCGCTAAGATCATACAATATAACGCCTCCTGATTATTTCTGTATGGGGTTATGTAAAGTCGTTACGATTGGACCATTTGAAACGGAGCCGCGGACAACATTTACATAAAGTTGTCTTTAAAAAGTAAATGACAAAAGCCTATTTATCGATTACAATAAAAAGTTTAAATATTTGATGCAAATTTGTGTGTTTTATTCGAACGTAAAAAAAAACTACGCTTAAAAAATCACCTTATATAAATCAAATAATAACGTCGCATGCGTGTGCTAAAATTAAAGGTTCTTCATCCACATCAATGTCTAAGTTTGTTCTGACAAGTTTGATTGGTGGAAGTTTTTAACATTTCCGCACAAGTCTTTACATATTATATTCCAACATCCTTTGACTTTTAGCATGTAGCTATGCTTCTGTGTGTTTCCTTAATCATTTGTATTTCCCCATTAATCTAACCGCATGTGTAACAAGAGCCAACAAAACGGTTCAATTCACCTGCACCAAATTCATTTTCAATTAACACCAAATGTCAAAGTTCCTTTAGCGATATACCACGAGATTTATCCTTCCAGCTCGATGAATGATGAGAATGGCGTCAACGACAACGACAACGACAACGGTGGCGATGACGATGACGACAACGATAAAAGAGCATGGACGTGTATCTATATCGACATAACATTATGATATTTGGAATTCATGAAATTCAGCAAATTTATTAGGGTTGCCATAGGCTGTGCCAATATTTTGATTTTTGCCTACTTCGATAGGTGGACACATCTTTGAGTTTTTAACTTATTTTTTTTTATTTTATATGTATCAGTTATAAAAACCCAATTTACTTCCCATAACAATAGGAACCAAGACCAAAACCAGGACCAGGACCAACAAAAAAATATTTACATTCCTTCGATGGAGAAGAATCGAGTTGGAGAACTATCGATTTTCTACGTAATCTCAGGAGCTCATTCACAGGTTATAGCGCACACTGCCACACGAAGAAGGGGGAATATTGTAACCCGAGGAGGAACGATGCAATTCAATGCAATGCACAAGGTATCGGGAAGTATTTTTCCCATGGGCTTTAACATGGCAGTACTCGGACTCGGATACCGACAATGTAACAAGTTGGTTAGCAGGGTGTTCAAGGGACAGGGATGATGCATATTGGACAACTTACTACGAGTTGAGAATGGTAATGCTCCTGAAATGGGGTGTTATTGGATATCGTTTTCGATATGAAGTTATGTGTGTACAACTTTGAAAGTGGCTTTTGGTGACAACGAACTTAATTCCAGTGTGAACGAAATTCGTATAAGACAATGCATTCTGGCGACCGAAATTTCAATGCAAATGCAGAGGAGCTTCCATACATGGCTAAGGAAGAGAATGGCTTTCAACGATTGCTTGTTTACACTTAGATATGTTGCCGATAAAATGGGAGCTCAAACGAAATTATTTGAAAACAAAACAACAAAGTGTGTGGGGTAGGAATACTATTGTCATATTTGAGACTTTGTTTTTGTTCTTGTCATTACTTGAGGCGATTCACAGTGGTTGACAATATGATAAGCAGTGACGCTGCGTCATAGAGACATTTTAGACACTGTCTACCCAAAATATTAAGAAAAAATTTAAAAAAAAAAAAACAACAAAGCTTATAATAAAACCGAAACGCACTTCCGTCTTGCCTACATTTCCCTTTTGTATGTCTCTCTTCACTTCACACCCAGTGTTGCCGAAAGTACTCCTATATTAGTATTGTACTCCTTTCTACACGTCCGTACTCACGTGCTTCTCCTTTCACATCCGTACTATTGTTTTTGTTTAAAGAAAAAAAAATTTTTACAGATTTAGCAAAGTGAAGAATTCTATTTCATTACAAATTCAATCAAATTTTGGCAGCACTTATCTATAAAATTTTTGACAGAAACGGAATGAGGGCATTCCGTGTATCTTTTTCTTGCAGCACGGACGCTGATTAGTTGAAATACTTATAAAGTAAGGGGGTTTTTTGACGTCTTGGGTAACAATATTTCCTATTACCTGCAGGGGAAGGCTTATGGAAGGATGTCAAAAAGAAACTCATTGCATTCCATGATACTTAGATTTGTTTAGGTAAGGTTAAGAAAAAAACAGTTTAAGATTTTTTTTAACGTTGAAAACCTAAATATTTTGAACACTTCTTTTACTCGGTGGTTAGCTATTGAACAGGCTGTGGCAAAAACATTAGAAAAGTAACCTGCATTGATACATTATTTACTGGAGAATTCTTTTGAATGCTCTAACAGCAACCAAGATCTTGTTCGCAAGATTCAAGAAGAGCTGATTGATACAATTATTTATTTTTTCTAGTCTACGTTCTTTTGCTTAATAAAAAGCTGAATTGGAGATTATTTTCCAAATACTTACATTTTTGCCATATATTAAAACATTTTACAAAATTTTATTAAATCTGAGTATAAAAATAAATAAATCAAGTAGGTAATCGAAATAAAAGGTGTTTGCCGAATATATTATAAGACCTTGTGAGCCCAAATTTTGCGGCGAATGGATTATGATGAAGAAATGTTAAAAGAAAGAAAGCTCAAATGCAATTATTTCTTGTATGCCCGATTTGATTGATGAAAATAATATTTAAAAGGCTGGACATGGAGTGGCGAACACTTCTCAATCAATCCGTGGTTTCTCATTTTTTTGGAATCAAAGAATTTTGGTCAGAGATATTTAAAAAATCTTAATGAACCACTTTCTCCTTTAACAAGAGATTTTGTTAGTGCAAGTCTTCTTCACAGCAGCGCAGCACAGATCGAGTTTTTTCTCAACTTTTCCCAAAAAGGATAAAGAATGAAATAGTAAATATGTTGGAAGTTAGCACATTGAACGCAGTTCTGAGTTGCAAAAAATTACTAAGTGAAGTTGATTGTAGTAAATTAAATATCCTGCAGAAAGGATTTTGACAACATATAAAATTTTTTTTTAGATTTTATTTTGCATATATTTGTATGATAAAATTAAAATAATAAAAAATAAAAATATCTTGAACTTTTAATGAAATCAATACAAACTTATACATATATACAACAAATTCCTGTATTTTCTTCTTAATTTAAAATTAATGTTATTATGTTGAAATCTATTTTTCATATGACTTGTTTTTTTTTAATAATTGAGTTATTTACTTTTGTTTTTTATTTTAAAGGCTGAAATATCACTGTACTACTATTTTCTTCAAAATACTACTGTTTTGGTTTCTGTACTACTTTAGAATATTTGTCTGCGGTAACACTGTTCACACCACACACAATAACTCTTATTTTTAGATTTTTCAAATTGTAAACCTGTTTTAGAAAATATATTGATGTTGAATCAATTGTAGACACAATCCAGCCTGTCTACTTCCCCAATGCAATTATTATAGAGCCACTCTTGCAACTTTTTTACCCTTGTAAATATTGTAATTGTAGCCACAGTTGCCACTCGCGAAAAAATATCCCACCAAACTTATCAATAAAACATACCAAACCAAAGAAAACCCTACCAGATTTGATGTTCTAAAATGACATACATATTTTGTTTTTTAACAAAACAATGTGCCATGTTTTACGTCTTCATGCAAACACTGAATAACTATGACATTTATCAACCGATTGAAATGTTTTTGAAACGTTATGTCAATTTAGTACAATTTTACCAATGAATCCCTTCACACCGAAACAACGGGCCAAATAATGACGTGGGTTCTCGGCAACATTTTCTTTTACCGCATCAGCAAGATCATTGGAACGTCTTGGACGTCATGGCTATGCCTTGCCATCAACATCTGCCATGCCTAATGTTCATAACGAATAGGTATCTAAGATTGATGTAGGGAAAGCACATTGTGTTTAGGGTAAGGTAGTTTTAGTTAGAATAGGTATAGCTAGGGGTAAGCTTTACCTTTGAGTAAAGTTTAGAATAAGCTTAGTGATGTCTTTCCTTCCTATTTCTTGGGTATTGGCCTTAGTCCGTGGACATTTACATTTTCAATCCTTTTGCTTGCTTTTTTCTCTTTCACTTTCCTATCTTTTTAGTCCGTCCGAGGTTTACGTAAAGTTACTTTATCCACTATTGTTTATTTTTTTTTCTTTTTACCGTTTGGCATGGATAAAACTTTTTTGGGCAGGTGGTATATAGTGAGGGGACAAGAATCACCCCATCCGACGAGCTAAGCCGAGTAACCACAAGCATGCCGCGTTCCCTAATCTATACCAACATTGCCCCCGTGGCTCGACCCTCGTGAACAACAAAGATGGCAACAATGTCTCTTACCGAAAAGAAAAAATGTTGCCGAGAACCCACGTATTTTTCACCACGCTCAGTATTTTGACGTCAATGCCTTCGTTTTCATGTAAAGTGCAAATATTTCTGACAGACAATTCACGACCATTGCTTGAAATACGGTCAGTCGCTCAAATGGGGCACTTTTCACGCTTTCACGGGCCGTTAACAAGCAATTTGGACCCGCATTTGGGGAACGGATGATCCACACGAGATTCACGAATGACCAAAAAGTGACTGTTTGAGCCGGTGTTTTCTCTAAAACCATAATTTGGCCATTTTTGTCTGCCCATAAATGTGTCAAAAAGGCCGGGACGTGGATTTCCTTGAGATTCAAAGAAGGCGACATTAACATGCCAACCAGATCTTTAGATTCGACCCAATCGGACGACTTTTTGAGCTTGAGTCCTCAACATGTTTTTACAGAGAAAATAGAATCAATCAATAGTGAAATGGCAACATTCAGCTCTTGATCTATTGGTAATAATTAGACACACATATGTACATATTCTGCACCCTTTTCGGCTTTGGTTTGGCTTGTGCCCGCACGGTTGCATGAGTGTTGTATCCCTGAATGCAAATTAATTTGGCAATATTCATGCTACCAGCCAATTATATGTGTTTTTTATACTATTAATTCGAAAAAATTTGCAAACTTAGATTTTTAAAATTTTTTTTGTTGTTTATGACGATTTTGTTAAATTGAAAGTAAATTCGTTTTTTCAAAAACGGCTTTAACGATTTTGATAATTTTTATATTTTGAACAGTTATTTTATATGTGTCCAATGTCCGAAATTACATCGAAAACGTAGGTGCCGTTTTTGAGAAAATCAAATTTTTCAAAACCTAAAAAGTGATTTAAATAAATTTCACACCATTCATTTTGTTATTCAAAAACGCATCTCATGTATCGAGAAAGTTTCATATGACGCAGTCGTGCACTTTATTTTTATTGTTAACAGCTAATTAATTTGCACGTCAATTGCTGCGCTTTAGAATTATTGCGCGATTGGGATTTAAAAGGCACGGGGTGAACCAAGAACTTAACAGTGAGAGGTGTCTACCCTAGAAATTTTGGTGCTGTACGTCACTAGTCAACTAGTCAAAGTCAACTCTTACAACGTACTCTTCCCAGTACGTAAAATCACTAAGACCATCTGACCGCCAAAATAAGAAGGATTATTGCGTACTAAGTAAAAAAAATTGAGCGTTTTGTATTAGCCACCGCTACAATATCGAAACAGCTAATAAAAAGCCAACAAGCTATCGAAACTGAATTTTTACAATATTTTGGAAACTAGTTTCTAGTTAAAACATTAAGTGATTCGGTAAAAGAAGGTCTCTACAATGTCAGATTTCAAAGCGTTTTATCAATTAAAATAAATAAATATTAGGCGCCAACGTCACATACAGGACCCAAAGCCTAGCTTCTCCAACCACTGTGTGTCGGAATATATATTTTTTGACACGAATGGAAGGGACCTACAGTTTAATGCCGACGGCAATTAATTTTTGAGAAGCTTCTCATGACATTTCTTACTCTTGGAAGTTTGTCAGACTTTCGCAAGAGGTGGGGAGCGAATAAAAACATTCAGGTGGTAGAGGTCGGGATTTGAACCAGCGACCTCTCGCTTAGTGGTCCAATGCACTTAAGCACTAAGCCACTGCACCACACAATTATCAATTAATCCACAATTGTATTTTCAGAATTTCATTGAGTTTTTTTTTAAGGGTTCATTTCTAATATAGCTGCATGAAAAGTTTTTACGGAAATATTCACAGGCTTCCTGCATTGTGTAAACTCTTTCACGATACGTAAAACTCGTTTTATAAAAAAAACAGTCTTAATATCTAAAAATACTCATATCCACGTGTACACCTAAAGTATGAGGTTCATACCTACAACTCATTTTGAATGAATTTCCTTAGGCATCCTTACAAGTTATCAAATCCAAAAAAGGACCGTAAATGTATGAAAACATTTACGTATACTTTAACAATCTAAACAAACGTTAAAGTACTTATCCACGAGTACGAGTAGGTGCAATTGAGAAAATCTATGATCTGTTTAGCATACATATTCTTTTCTATAGCAGATACATACGGTTTATACATACATTGCACCCACGTGCAAAGCAGACTATTCCAGGTTGAACATATTTTTGTAATAAAAATGAAGATACGACTTGTTGTGCTAACTTTTGGCGAGAGGGGCTGATATGTGCTATAATGTTTATGTATTTTTCGTGGGCTTTAAGTACATTGAACTAGGTACAACTACGTCATTTTGAAGTTCCCCCACAAAATGAGTAATTCATATCAACTAGGGTGGTATGGTTCCTCCTACGATAGACATAATATCTGAAGATTTTTAATTGGCTCATGTTCTTCTCCGGCAGTTTAAAATTCATCAACAGTCATAGAAGCACCCATCAGTTTGTTTCGCAGGGGAAACTAAAAAAGGTCCTAGTACAATCAACAGAATTATTGTGCTCTTTGAACGGTTACACCTTCATAGGCAGTTATTTTATATCGCTTGAATTATGGCATTAAACCCAGCTAGTTTAAGCTTTATGAAAGAAAATATACAGTGAGACCTCAATAAAAGTTCCTAAGTTTTCTATATTATAATTAATAAGTGTGGAACAGCTTAATCCTTTTCTGAGAAATATAGCTGAACAAGTTTAGCATTTAGTAGAGTTAAAACAGGAGAGCATGAGCTCTATTACAAATTCTGAAAGTGGACCGGAAAAACTAGTAACATTTTAGCTCCGCAAAACTTACGTTTCAAATTAAATTAGTTTTAATTCTGTCGAATTTTTGTGGGATGAGAATTTTTAGTTTATTCAGTTTCTTCTTCTTTATTTCTGCGTCCAAAAAGTAGGGGAGTAGATGGGAGTATGTGACAATCCTGAACCCCAAAGCAACAATCATTTATTGTTATAAAGCAACCGTTACAAATAATATTTACATAATGTCTTCTCTCCATTTAACGACGAGATTATGATCAGGATTACACTTCGCTGCACTTCACTGCATTCCTACTGGTCCGTCTGTGGGGTTCGCCGGTTCGACCTCAAAAAATATCTGCAGGCGTCCCGATTTTTGGATCACTTTATCATTGAGGCTAATCAGATGCTGGTGTTTCTGCATTTGTGTGATCCAGGAGTTTTTAGGCCTTCCTCTCTTACGCGATTGTAATGGAACGTTGATTGCCATTGCCTTTTTGACCGGGTTTCGTAGGATTCTTCCTTTGAACATAACAATACCAACTGAGTCGGTCGTGCTCCAATTTTTTCGATATGGGTTCTTTGACGAGAAGGCTTCCTCGGATTCTGGAACTTCTAATTCGATCCAGCTTCATTACTCCTGCTGTCAATTTGCGGTCATACTTTTTGTACATTGTCCAGCATTGTGAACCGTATGTGAGCGCCGGACGCACAACTGCGGTGTAGAGCCTTCCTTTCAGCTTAGGGGACATTTTTCGATCACAGAAGATGGCAGAGCTTACCTGTCATTTCATCCACCCTACGCTTACCCGATGATTGATGTCGTCATCAACGGTTACTTCGCTGTTGATCATTGATCCCATATATTTGATCTTTTCACACTTGGGAACCACCACCCCTGGAATGGGTTGGCTTGGGTCAGAGAATGGGCAGTACAGATACTCTGTCTTTTTTGGCTAATACGATACCCATTCCCCTCTATAGCATCTACCAAAACATCAAGTGCTCGTTGCAGGGAAGTCTGATTATCACTTATGATGGCTCATAAGCAGATAATCTAGGACCACAATAAAGAGCAAAGGACTTAAGACACTTCCCTGGTGAACACCGACTTTTATTGGGAATTCATCGGTGACTCCTGCAGGACATCTGACTTTTGTCTTTACTCTCTCGCACATGTCCATGATCATCTGTACCCATATTAGATCTCTTGGTTCTCTATCGAATACTTTTTCAAAATCAACCACAATCGTATGCAGATTCTTTAAGGAATCTCGAGGCTTTTCCATTATGATCCTTATACTTTGGGTTGCATTTGTGGTTGATTTACCTGCGACAAACCCGTACTGGTCATCAGACAGCCGTATTATTTGTCTTAGCCGACAATCTTATACCCGCTCAACGATCTTCATGGTGTGTGACATCAACTTGGTTGATATTTACATAATGTATCAACTAGTAATAGTAGATGACGAGTATAAACAAAAATTTTGAATAGGTCTTAAGGTACAATTACACGCCCATTTTTGCGAGTCATTTAAATGATGATGTGCGTAAAAATTACGTCACAAAGCAGTCATTTAAATGACGCTCGTGTGATCGCGGTTTTTGGGGTGACATTTTCGGTGTCATTTAAATGACTTAGAAAATGGTGGACCAAATGACATGAATTCTGTGCCATTTAAATGACGGAAACAAATGGCCGTGTGATCGCTCTTTAATGACGCCTAGGACAAATGACTAAACATTCTGGCTGTTGTGTGATTTAAATGGCAACCTCTAAAAAATGACAAGGCACGAAAAGAAGAATAGAAAAAGCAAATATTGACATTTTTGAGAAATGTCCTTTTTTAATGACTCGATGTTCCAAGGACTTATGAGTAAAAATTCATGGCAACAGCAATTTGATACGTGATTTTATAGACATTTACAAATAAAGTCCTTTTCCTTTCATGTAAGGCCCATACCATACGGGTTGAGAAGAAAATATTAATAATTTCTTAATAGCTAATTTTTTTTACACCACAATTGAGGCAGGCTGATATCCTTATGTAAACATATATGAATAGGTTTAGTATCGTACCACTTTCGTACCGGTACGAAAAGGTATGAAGCTATCGGTTTAGTTTCGGATCACATCTCTGGCTCGTAATCAAGAGCGTCTTCACTGCTTTCCAGCACACACGCTGGAAATTCCCCGTCTCCGCAACTCTCACCATCATCACAAAAGTTCTTTTGGACATTTTGTTAATATAATATGTTTTTTTTTAATTAAAAAAAATCGTACTAAATGACAATAGCTATATTTTTGTCATTGCTCTTTAAAGGTGACATTTGTCATTTTAATAAGGCATGCCATTACCATGTGATTGCCATTTTTTCGCTCGTCATTTAATGGCACCTCAACGGAAAATTTTAAATGACTCGTAGAATCCGTCATTTGATTTTGGGACATAAATGACAATATTAGTCATTGCGTGTGATCGCCATTTCTTCGCCGAATCGTAGCTTCGATGTCGCTCTAGTGCGCCATTTTTTCCTGACGTCATTTAAATGACTACCCAAAAATGGGCGTGTAATCGCACCTTTAGCCAGACCATGGGTAAACGCTCCACAGTTATTGTCTTTGAAGTCAAGTTCCTGTAGGCGGTCATAGTTCACACATATGGAACCGAGAAGAAAAGTGCGAATGAATTAGATGTGCATGTGGAAATCCACTGATTATCTCAAATCCTGGGTAAAATACTTTTGAAACAACTGGTCGCAAAAAGCATTTATTAAGAATTCCTAATTTTTTAAAAAAAACAAATAAATATCAGTTTTGGTTATTTTACCAGTGCAAAAAATGTTTGTTTTTTTTACTATTCTGTTGTATAATTGTTTGACTCGGTCAATTGCAACAAACTCAATAAAAGCAACTGCCTAAATTTCTGTTAGTTGCATTTATTGAGGTGGCACTGTAATTAATACAAAACAAATAACTAAGATATATTTTAAATACATCCTCTAATTCGCCATTGGGCGAAAATGGTTCACTTCTTGCAAATAAGGGTAAAGTGTCAAAGTCGCTAGAGAAATTGTCTTTAATGATAAAGTTGAAAAAATGCAGACTTCCATAAATTAATTGAAGGTTTAAATTGGAAGGAAAAAATGTGTATTTTATTACTCGTATACGCGTTCATTAATTGACCATAAATTGCACGAAGCAATTATTTATGTTTGCGTGCAAATAATAATTTTAATTTCATGATTACTATGAAAAATATGTATGTTGTGATGCACATACAGAGCCCAAGCCCTCATTTGTGAACAGAAGGCTAGGAAAGATGAAATTGAACTTAAATTTTAAAAAGTTGAATTTAGTAAAATATTTTGAATTTAATGTTTTCTTTTTTTGGTTTTAAACGAAACACAGATTTTTGTGAATAGAAAAACATTGTGATTTCTTTCTGAATTGAACTGAATTGGTTAATTTTCAGGCAAAATAAGGAAGGACAGCTCATAAATGAAGTATCATAAATGCTAATTGCAAGGCTGCTTAGCATATCGTCCCCCTCATGCCAAAAGCATGAGTGTGCAAATTGGTTTGATTTAGTGTTGGGTAGGACCCGCATTTTTTACAAGTTCGTATGAGGTACTCATTTTAAAATGTGATGTGAGGTGAATGTCCCACCTTAAATGGTGTTTTGCTTCAAGGGTTTTACTTTTTTTTAAGTACACACAAATAAGCAATTACTATACCTATATCCACGGCCACTGTTTAACGTGCTCGCATTACAACTATAGAAAAATACAAAACAATAGACTCTTTACAGTCATTTTGACTCTTTTCAAACATGTCGCATGTTTTGTCGTTGTGCTGTGGATTATTGTCTGTGAGGCAGATATATTCGTGCATTAATGTCAACGATAGTAAGTTTTCGGTGATTTAGTATTAATATTAAAAAAATAAAATGCGAAGAGATTTTAAATATATTTCTTTATCCAAAAAAATGTATCGAATAATACAAGTTACTAGAAATAAAAGCGCATAAGCACTGCATTGTAATTTTGATGACGTCGAGTAGGTGGTCATTCGAGCGAAGTTTGTAACTAACTCACATACCCGAAGAATAGTCTCCTTAAGTGGGCGATACGCCGGAGTTGTGATCTTCTCTGTGGTTCTTTCCTTCCGCTCGTGACTAGTCCATTCTATCAAGCCATCCTGATGTCTCCAGAAACCTGCAAAGATTAGAAAGTGAGACATCTGACAATTCCTCAATGTCTTTGCAGACCAAGAAGGATTACATCACTTCAGTCATTTGACTGATTCAACCCCAGCTACTACATTTGCTTACTTGTCCGCCACCACTGTGTTGTCCCGTGGTATCGTGCCAAGTTGAATATCTATTCAGCTGTAGATCCTTTCGATGACACTTCTCTAATGAACACCAACTTAACTGCACCTGATCACTTCAACGTTTCTCGTGTAAAATATTTTGCAAGACTAGAAGCCGCTCCATGTTAAAATTGCTATTTCGTATATATTGATATCTGACCGTGCGTCGCCCATGGAAGAAAGATCTGATCCTTTTAGATCGCTTAAGTATTCGCAGGCAATTCCTGGGTATTCACCAAAATCTTAGCCTGCGATCCTACTTTGTCAAATCCATTGAAGTATTCCCCGAGAATGCTGAACGTTTCGGGAAGCTGCCGTAAAGCCAACCAGATTTACATGAAAGAATTGTAGTACTGTCTAACGCGTATAAAAGTGAAAATTGAAACTACAATCTCACACTTCTCTATTATGAGCACGTGCGGTCGGTCCTCACAATGTCTTATACAAGATTTATGAAAGGTTATACAGTTAATTGTAAATCTGAGTTTTAGATATTTGTGTTATATTTTTTCAAAGATTTCATAAATAAAAACTCAAAAATCCGTCACTACAATCTGTAGACCCATTAAAACATTAAACAAATAAAAATTTAATTTCATAGACTAAATGCTCCCTGCTATTCCTTGAAGCATAATAATGAGTAATAATACGAGTTTCTGTATTTTCTATCTATCAAAAGGGGATAGTTATGCGGCAGACAGTCAAGAACAATGACATAATCATTTGTGCGTATGGTGCAGCTATTAAATTATCTAATAACATATTATGTATCTTCTAATGACATTATTAGGTTCTATCAACTTTTCAATGTCATTAACTTCACGGTCAACGAATTTTTATTTTAACCCTAATCAAACTACTCATTTTTATGACTAAGCAAAAGACCGACCACCATATGTCCATAGTGTTCCCAACCACCGTGAATGGATGGTGACTATTTTCTGTTAGTCCAATATGTAGATGCGTAATAATCCGCGACGGATTCCAATAACATACATTTTACAACCAATTCAACATTTATAAATTTTCAGAGAAAAAACAAGGAAACTGCCGCCCACATGAACTGGTCACGTTCCATTTGGGTTGCACTCAGCAGGAAACTTTTCCAACAAGGCAGGTACCTAATACCCCAGCCACGGGTCGACCCTTTGATTGATTTTCTTTTCCCCACATTGTCAGCGTTGACAATCCTTTTCTTGATAAATATATACTAAACGATTTGAGATAATGTCCTTAGAGTTGGGTATTTCGAAATACCTTTACTTCAAATAGGAATAAATGATAAAAGCGGTCGGACGAAAGCTTTGTCATTGCCATCGTTTGCTGCTCTTCCATCTTTATGGTAGAATTCACTTAAATAATTATGTAGGTATCTACTAGGCGAAGACAAGAACATACATTAACGTAATTACACATCAAAAGCTGCACTGCACTAAAATAAGAGTCCTTTTGTGGTTTTTTTTCTTTGTCAGACATTCGCGATAAAATGCCATTATTTCTTGCTGCTTCCAGGCACAACGAAGAAACACAAAAGCTGAAAAGTTGAAGTTGTTAGTCATTTTTGATGTTTTTGTCTTGAGTCTTTGTCTTGGCGCGCTGGTACCTATATATATATATAATATATATTTATACCCGGAGTTTGCCATTGTTTTTGTCGAGGTAATTATGTTTAGTTTTCCACCATCTTAGTTTTTGTTTTTTTTAGTTCTTAAGAGTTGGGAGTAATAGCTGAAACGAAGGACCATGAAGTTGCTTTATGACAAGATTCTAACGTCATAACTTTCGGAAAGATATCAAGGAGCGGTTAAATGATGTGGGCTTTCCCAAAGCAACTACTTACACTGTCAAAGTCAGTGTCAAAAATGTATTTTAATGAGTTTCTTTCGTAACTTGGGTTAGCTGGTAATTTTTGGCGAAATGTAATTCTGTGATGGATACAAATTGCCCAAAAATTAAATAGGGGATATTTGATGTAGAGCTGTTAATGAGGATCAAATGAGGATATACAATTGTTCGATACCAAGCAGTTGAATCGGATAATTGTGTATCCTCATTTTTGCCTCTGAGCGGAGGCATTCCTCAAGGATCAATTTCGGGTCCACTATTTTTTACAATGCACATAACGACCTCCCCTCGTGTACCTCAAGCTCTTTCGTTGAAAAAGCTTTCCTTTTGGATTTTTTGGAGAATGCAGCTTATGAAGTTAATGAACATCTTAACCGTATTTTATGCTGGTCGCATTAATTGAAATCCTTCCAAGTAAAAATGTTTGGTTATTTCAAGAAGGTCTAATGACACGTCTTATTTTCCCAAGTTATCTCTGGATGACTTACTAATTCAATTCGTTGATTTAGCAAAAAATCTTGGCATAACGATATTGGAATATGGCAGCCTTCGAATGCTATGGACAAGCTAAAACTTTAAACCTCTCAAAAGGAGTATAATTCTTGCAAAACAGTTAATAATATACGGTTATGAAACTTAAACCTTGCATATAATTGTATAGCGCGGTATGCCTAAGAAAATGAGTGACCTAACGCTCGACAACCTATATAAGTTTAAAAATTAATACTGCTCCATAATGTAATGCAAACTCATCAGCCATCGTACATTTATAATAGGATTTGTCGACTAGTAACCTTGTACCTATCCGCTATAAATACTTAGTGTCCAACCGACAATTCTTTGTGTAAGCTGGCCGGTTCTGGAATTCCCTCTCCCTTTCCGTCCGATTGATTAAGTTGTACGACCCGTTCAAGTACGAGGCTCAAGATACGATTACAAGGCCATTTTTACGAGTCATTTAAATGACACTGTGACGTTCAAAAAAAAATTCGCATTAGATTGACATTTCAGCTACGATTCGTCATTGGTCATCGGCGCAAAAATGGCTAACATTGTCATTTTTGTCCCAAAATCACGGACACTACGAGTCATTTAGAATTTTCCGTTGGGATGCCATTAAATGACGAGCGAAAAAATTACTATCACATTGTAGTGACATGTCTCATCAAAATGACATATGTCACCTTTCCTATTATTTCGATTCCGCGTCATTTATCTGTTTTGCGATCAGACGGCCCATATGATATGGGGCCGTCTGATCGCAAAGGGTTAAACAAGTAGAACCAAACGCGCTTTGTGACTTCATACACTCGGAGATCCTCGGAACATCGAAAAAGGCCCTTGACTCTTTAAGAAAGGAAATTTTTTGTAAATGTATATAAAATCACGCATCAAATTGCTGTTGCTGTGATTTTTCACACGGACGTCCTTGGAACATCGAAAAAGGTCCTTGAATAATTTAAAAAGTGCGTTTCTCAAAAATTTCAATATTTGCTTGTTCTACTCTTCAAAATCTTTCATCGAATACCCATATTATGTGTGTGGGGAAGAAAATGCATTCCACTATTGCAATTGATGATGACGTCACATAACAACACATCCACATCAATAAGAAAAAAGTTTTTTAATTATTATGTCCTTTCGCCACCAGACGAAAATTCAAATGACAGCACAGATATCTTATTAAATGCTGGGTCATTTGTCATAAGCGTAGAAAAATGGCATGGCTGGAATTTTGTGCCTTGTCATTTTTTAGAGGCTGCCATTTAAATGACGCAAAAGCCAAAAAGTTTAGTCACTAGTTCTAGGCGTCATTAAAGAGCGATCACACGTCAATTTGTTTCCGTCATTTTAATGGCATAAAATTCATGTCATTTGGTCGGCCATTTTCCTAGTCATTTAAATGTGGCCGAAAATGTCATTCCAAAAATGGCGATCACACGAGCGAAATTAAAATGACTGCTTTGTGACTTTGCCCAAAAATGGTCGTCTAATCAGAAACATTTCGATGATGATGATTAGATATATTTAATTGTTTCCGTTTCTATTAATTTAAAAAAAAAATAATCGCTTTTTGATTGATTATGTTTTTTAGTACCTTTTTTCATTAATTAATTAATAATTAAAAATTAAAATTAAAAATTGGAGACTTAACTCCAATTTAAACTTACGCTAGTTTATAAGATTTTTTGTAACTTAATGTGTAAGGCCAGTGTTAAATAAATATATAGATACATCTTCAGACACTGTTTAAATTGAACGTTCCATTCTTAGTTCAAGTGTAACATCTAATTTTTCTCTACAAAGGCACCAAAGTAAGCTCAACCTGCATGGACGTTTAATATGTCATCCATGCATACTCCTACTAAAGCCACTTCCGTTAATTCCCTCTCTCCTTTTTAGTCTGTCAAAGGCTTCATCAGAGCTTGGTGTAAATAAAACTCTTGATCTTGAGTATCCGCTTTTCGTTTATATATGATTAGCACAACGACAGAGAAAGTGGTATTATCGATTCATTTTATATAGCCATGAGACTGATAGGAGTGACAAGTGGGTGGTAAATATTTTTTGGAGTGACAAATGTCAAGTTTGCTTTGGCATAGTAGGTGGTAGTTTACTCATCAAAGTCACTTTGAGGTAATATCAAACAACCGCGACTGTACGAAGAAGGCTCTTCACAATAATTTATCGGATACATTCGCTCGCAAGGATTGCTTGCTATGATTATGAAAGAATGAACGGCATCAGCTGCTCACTTATTGGGCTTTTTGTGACTTAATGATGTTAATGGCCGATCTACTTTGACGTTTAAAGTGGTAGTGAGTAGAAACGAGAATGATAGGATGTTTTGCTTTTCCTTTTAAATTATGGAAGGCATGTTGGGTTTTGTGGTAGGGAATAAGTTTCATCTTTCAAAGTGGTACAGGTATGACAATCATACTCTTATTAGTAGTATAAATGTGAAAGAATGTTTGAAAAGGTGTCCTTAAATTACTATCATATAGATTCTTATAAAAATTATGTATTGGACATAGGATAATTGTTATAGCGCTATTAGCTATATGCCTTAAGGGCTTGAAGTATCAAAGAGGAAGACTAATATTTTTAAGGTTTTATTAAGAGTTTCTTTAGATGCTAGAGAAAGGGCCATACCATATAGTTACCCTCAGCTTAAAAAACCAGAGTATCTGAAATTATGCTGTTTATTTATTTAACAACAAACATCGGCGGAGGAAGGGGAAAGGGCCCTTTCTCGCTAAGAAGATCTCTTTTTAATTTTATTAGCTAAAATCAATTAACTTAAGGTTAACATTTAAATTCTTAAAAATTACTTAGGTCTAATTAAATTAGGAGGTAACCCAGGGACGGTAGAGGTAGGTTTTGAGGCTCTCTTTGTTTAAGCGGAGTTCGAAAATATTTTGCATACTATTAGTTAAACAAAGCATACGTTCCTTCCATATCTTGTTCCACGATAGTTGATTCTGAAGAGAGGTATCGATCAAAGATTTTTGTGGTTAGTGTTAAAAAGCAAAGGACAATCGATATTCCCGGATAGAAGCTGATGTGAAAAGAGAATATCACCAAGTCGACCAAACTTGGCTAGCATATTCAAGAAGGGGCCTAACGAATGTGATTTAGAGTGATTTGGTGACATAAGTATCAGAAAATTCTTAAGACCAACGTTAAAAAAAGCCAATAGCAGAGTTGGCTTCTTTGATGGACGCATCAATGTGATATCGAAAGTTCAATTGTTTACCACAGATACATAACTCTGAGATCAAGCAGTGAATCTACTTGGGAAACAGGTTCGTTGTTGATGGAATACGTTTTTGGAGGGAGACCGAAACGTCTATGGGAGTATGAAATAGCTTGACACTTATTAGCATTTTGTTCAAGAAAGATTTTGTGGCACCAGGATGAAAATCTATTAATATTTTTTTTATATTGGACGCGCACTAAAGGGATTTTGGATAACCTTATAATTAAGTAACATTGCGCAGGCATAAGGGGATTGGGGGATTAGAAAAAGTATGATACAAGAAAGACAGAGCGTGGTGGAGCATTCCATATTCGCGTTGTACGATGCGCATTCCTAGCATGGCAGGAGACATTGCGAGGTTTGAGTCGGAGGATGAAGATAACTTCCTATATATTTTTTTATCAACTTTTTTAGCACCTTGATGGTGTTTCTCTCTATATTCAGAAAGAAGCAATTGTGAATGCCTACATGTTCATCTCAACAAATGAAGGTAAGACAGAAATCTACTAAGACCTCGCAGAAGAGCTCAGTAGAGGTCTCAAACTCATAGGCAAATGTTTAAATCGATAAGACAGATGATAAGGCAGAGTTATCAAAACACCTGATGGCACCTGAACAGCTCAGGATAGGACTTATCGTACGTGCCACGAAGTGGAAGAAACAGCAGAACACATACTGTGACTACTTAGCAAAAACACGTCTACGGTTACGTCTTCGTCCAAAAATTTATTCAAATTCGAATAGGCGAATCTTGACATGAGCGAATTTTAAACGAGGACATCATATTAGGTCCACTGTGGCCGCGGTGAGGTGATATGGTTAATCTAATCTAATCTACTTGTGTTCCTTCCGCCTGTCGGCATTAAAACATGAAAATGAGGAAATAATAATACATAGTTCATGAAAAAAGTATCCCTTCCACTATTCTCTGACATCTTCACTTCCACAGACAGACATTTGCACATATTGCGGACAAACATTGCCACATTAATCACTACCTTGTCTCACTTTTGCAATCAAAAGATACATACTTATCCTGTAAGCAAGATTCTTACTTACACCTATTATACCTGACCTACCTAGTAATAAATACACACGTCCGTTTTTATTGTTACCATAACCATTGCGTGTATCACTGTGATTCGATAAAATATGTAGGTTCCTGGCTGCCTTGCTTCCTTTGTGGGTAGGTGGGCTTATAAAGTATTAAAGTTGTAGTTCGCATGTCTACCATCAATGCAGACTAAGACTAATGTTATTTTTGCCTTGAAGTACCTCACATTAAGTGTTAAAATAGTAATGCAAATAGTAAATTCTTTTAAAGGATATTGTTTATTTCATTCTAACAGTTAAATCATATTTTTTAAATGAAAACAACTCCTTCCTACCTAAACATTGTGTTTAATCCGACTTTTCTTTTGAATATTCATCTAAATCTTAAAACCAAAAAAAAAACCCCTTTCCAGTAAAAGTGTCTAATAACTTTCCACTGATTACCTCTGTCAGTGTTAAATAAATCAACGCGTGCCATTAATTCCTAATTTTGTATCAGACACAAAGACTTTCCGTTGACTCATCATAGTGCATCGCACAGTCTTTCAGTTCTTTGGTTGTTTCCGTGGTTGTCGGTGAATTTTTATCTATTCTAAAAATAAAATTTGGGAAAATCTTTCTTTCGTTTATAATTGAAAAACACTTTTCATCCACTCTCATCCGCTTTCAAACAAAAGACGACTGCTGACATTGATTGATATTTGTTACACCCGCATAGAGGAATCCATCCTTGTGCTGCGAAGATGCACTTTCTCAAGAGTTATGCACTGTTTTTCGAATCAACTTAAATAGCATCAGTGAACTTTTGTTCTTGTCTTGTTTCACATGCCTGTTGACGAAGACGAACATCGGCTAGAGTAGTCTAATTGGGGAGACACATTTATAACTACAAACAACCAGCACCATGGAGTGGAGTAGAGTAAAGCAAAGCTACCTACATTGAGAGAGGATGCAAATTTATGTATATTCGTTCGGTACTGTGTTCCCAGAACCTAGATTTCGACTATTTGTGAGTATTCTAAGGTCCAACAATTATCCTGTAAACGGCAAATTCACCTTGATAACAACTAGATACATATTATGTATGTGAGTGAAGAGAAGCGAATTGCAGAACTCTCTTAAGTAATCAACCCACACAGGACGGCGAAATGTATACGTTCGACAGAACTGCTAAGAAATGTGGGGTAGTAGACTCTTCGACTGTTGTAGATTAACATTTATTTGAATAGCGGGGCGAATTCATCTGTTGGGCAAATGTTACTAATATTTGCGTAGCGTACCAAGAAATTTCTCAACACATTTTACAAGAATTACTGTACAGAACTTCAAGGTTATACCTGGGTTTGATGATTTATCAGTGATTCAGTGAGATACTATTTTTGCCAATTTTTGGGTCCTGTAACTGAAGAACCTTTTTTTATTGACGAACTGATATTTGCTCAGCGTCTCAACAAGTCCTAAAAAATTTATTATTGGTAGCTTTGTTTGTTAGACAGTGGGTGAAAATGATAATAAAGCGACTGGGTACTAGGCGCCTAATTTTCAAAGTAATCTCATTCTGTATTTCAATAAAAATACGCACATAGTATTTATGGTTCAAATTTGCCCAATACATTTTCTGTGAGTTAGTTTCTGTTTTACAAACAAATTTCAGTAAATTTAAACATTTTATTAAATAAAATTTGTGCTCTTTGAAGCGATTTGGACATACATTTTGTGACGCCAAATTTATTTTATTTGATCGCACTGTTCCAGCTAGCGAAATTTTCGTTTTTAGCAATTCGATTCCTAACTTTTGTGACGTAAATAATTTATCGCAAATAATGTGGCTACCTTTTGTGGAACTCGCTTCGGAAAAATTGGAGCACGAGAAGCTCAGTTGATATTGCCATGTTCAAATAAGGGACTCTACTAACCTACAAACGCGTCAAAAAGGCAGTGTCAACCAAGGTTTCTATACAATACCAAAAAAAGAGGCACGCCTTAGACTTCCTGGTGGCCGGCAAAAAGCTTCCATTTGATTGGATATTGCAGACCGGCGAACCCACAGGCAGACCAATTCGAATGCATTGACGTGAGAGGATTATTATCGCTGCAATTCTGATCATAACCTCGTCAATAAAAGAATAAGTGTGTCTACCTTTTATGAGGTCTATAATAACACGATATTCTTGATAAAGTTCGGACCTACAGTTTTTATGCCTGGTACACTTTCTATCACAACATATAGCCCTCGATATTTTATAAAAGCTTTACTTCCCGTGCAAAATCTTGGCTTTCTTTTTAAGACTCATTGTTAGTACTTTTTATGGCTTACTAATTAGGCAATAGGAATTTTGGTATAAAAGGAGCGATCATGACTTTAGATAAGTTAAAACAAAATGTGGTCTTTCCTTATTTAAATTTAAGTGGGTATTCTGGTCTAGACGGCCAAATTTTAGCTGTATATAATGTGTCTTTGCTGCCACCTAAAAAGTTGACTAAAATGTCCCAGATCTTGTCAACATTTCTAAACCATAAACTTTTCCGCTTAGTTTTCAAAATTACATAAAAAAAGCTATATAAATTAAAACTTTTTCTACATATATTTTTCAAATGCAAACAACATTTTTTGGAACGGAGTGAAATGTAACATAAATTATTGGCCACGCCCACATGGAAACACAAATTGATTTGAATTTGGATGAGGGGGGGGGGGGGGGGGGGGAGGGAAATATTTTATCCGTGTAAGATACTTTACATCGGTTCTGGAATTTATATATACAAAAAAAAAAAAAAATTGTGTCCAAAGACAAGTAAAAATGTGTCAAGCTCTTAAAAGTTTACTAAGAAGTCAAATTACTGTAGTAGAACAACGAACTTGCTGAACTTACTTAACTTGGTACAGTAAGACCTTTTCCTTAGGGCCTAGGGTTGTGTGTAAAGCGGTATCTTCACAATGAATATGTTCTTTCAAAGTTTCGAAACAACGAAAGTCGTAAAAAATATTTTTTTAAGAAAGTTGCCATACCTATATTTCGCGCCATCCATCAAAAAACTCTTTTGTGTGAATTGAAAATGCTTAAGTTGTATAAGTGGTTGTATGGAAAAAGTTGCAAGTGTAACCAATTTCCATTTCGGGTTCGTATTGCTGCAATAAGTGTTGTTTTTGCAGCTTGTGCTGCCTGTTTATTTGTCTAGTGACATAATTTACAGTAGCCTTTCAATAGTTTGAGTGCTTAAAAATTGGCAAAGCCAATTACTCACTAAAAACACCTCCCTTCAAATTACTTAATACTATAACTAGGTTATTTTCTATCTAGTAGTTTAGATTTAATAATTTATATTCTAGTTTACCAGGCAGCTTCCCATCGGAGGCACCTGCTTGTACCGCCAAAAACACGTGGTTAAGTATTATTGCGCTAATTCAAATGGTTTTATCCGTTGAAGTCGGCGCACTAAATCGTATCGTAAAAAATATATATCATTTCGTTATTGCAATGACCGCGAAGGCGAGTCTGTTGCCTACGGGCAAATGATTTTATTTCATTTTCGACGGTTGCCACATCCAAATCTCTGTGGATACCACGGGGCGTTTACAATTCTTCTTAGCACTTTGTTTGTAAAATGTTGATGTTATTTGCTTTGGTACAACCCCAAAGTTGTATACCATACGGCCAAACCAGTTTCAGAACTTGCTTGTATAAAAGCAGCTTGTTTTGCATGCTGAGTTTGGAAAACCGACCAAGCAGCCAATGCATTTGATTATATTTTATAACGAGCTCTTCCCATTTCTTTTTTAAGGTGCGATTTCCATTTTGTTTTCGCATCAAGTGTCATTCCCAAATATTTAGCTTCATTTGGGTACGGAATTTGTACGGAGTCTATGAAAATGATGAAAATGGGTAGCGTAGTTACATTTCTGTAAGTAAAATTAACATGCGTAGATTTTGTTTCATTAAGGACAATACGCCAAATTTTTGTCCACTCAAAAACGTTGTTGATAGCCCGTTGAAGCTTAATTATTGCTGATTCAACCGTATTACTCACGGCCAATATAGCGGTATCATCCGCAAACATCGCTACAGTTGTGCCTTCTTCCTGCGGAATATCTTGAGTAAGGATAAGAAATAAAATCGGAACCAGGACGCTTCCTTGTGGAACTCCTGCCGCGATTTCTTTGAATTCGGAATATTCGTTTCCCGCTAATTTTAGCTTATGTTTTGATCCCGTATGCCATACATTATCAAAAGCCTGCGAAATGTCGAGAATAATGCTAGATCATATTTTTTTCTCCTCAAGGGCTTTTTCAATTTCATTGGTTATCCGATAAACCTGGTCGATTGTAGAGTGTTGAATTCTGAACCCGAATTGGTGATCAGGAATTAATCGGCGCTCTTCGATAATCGGGTGTAACCGTTTTAGTAAAATTATTTCAAATACTTTTGACATAATTGGTAAAAGAGATATTGGTCTATACGATTTCTTGTCATATGGGGATTTTCCCGGCTTGGGGACCATTATGACCTCAGATACTTTCCATAACCTAAACGAATCATTTATGAGATAAACAAACGTAATAAGTGCTTTCCTAGACAACTCTTTTAGGACCTTTCCCGTAATTAAATCGTATCCAGGAGCTTTGTTTAGTTTCAATTTTTGTATTTCATAGCACAGTTCAGCCAGTGATACACTTTTAATTTTAAAATTGTCAGGTATTCCCTCTAAGGCCATATCTTCGATTAGCTCTTGACCGTCAAAGGGCTTAAACGTTTCTTCTAAGTGATCGGCAAAAATGTCGGCCTTTTCTTTTTCTCGTTTCGCCCATCCGCCATTATTTTGTGTCCGAAATGCAAAAATTTATCAAAACCATTCGAGACGCTTTTAGTTTTTTTTTTTTAATTTAAGGAAGGGCTTCACTTATCTAGCAACTAATGTGTTATCTAACTGTTTTGGTCTGCAAATTGTCTTACTTGCGCCAACAAACGCCATCTTCATGTCGCGTCTGTTGAATATAAATGCCCCATATCGTTGCACAAACGTAAGGATTTTGTTCAATGTACTTTACTTGTATAAACACAACGCGCATATGTAGGTACACAGCTACCTATTTTGTACTTCCAATTCCAATGTGTAGTATAGTTTTGGATCGGATGTGCTTCAAAACTTGTTGATTCGGTAATATATTGAATAAATTATTTAATAGTCAGCATAATAAACTCATATTTACGGACATGTCATTAAATTGTTTTATTTAACTTTGGTTTTTGCATACTTTATTGTTTTCCTCCGTAGCTTTTTCACTTCATTTTGTGACTCGATCTGGTCAATTAAAAATATTTATTCTTTTTTTTTTTGTATCGCTATCCTATCGCATGCAGCAGTAAAATTGTGTTTTTTTTTTTTTGTTCAAAAGGGTTCTCGAAATATGGAAGGGCGTTTGAATTGCCATTAATTTTTTGCTACATTATAATATTATTAACGTGTGTATGGATGTATAGTATGTACTCGCGCCTACTGTTAATGATAAATTTTAATTCCCTCTTGAAAAATACAAATTATGCAAGGACTGCCAAACATGAGTTAATATATTGCATATTTGTTTGAATTAACTTTGTAGGGACATTTGACCCTTCATAAAATATTCCCTTATTTAAGGGTAAATAAGTAAAAAAAAAATATCTACATGCATTTATATCTACATTTAGTTTGATATTTATTGCAATGGATTAAGCGTGTAGGGGTTGTTTCGGTCAGATGGGGAATTTAGCTAGTAAATAATATTTAAGCACATGAAATATCACTTAAAGAATATGCAAATAAAAGAGAGACCAAACTTTTGCATATGAAATTGAGGAACTATAATGGAATCTGTAAACATTTGCAACATTTGTGTCCGTCTGCTTAAAGAGCTTGTTATAAGTTATAGGCACATAATGAATTAAATATTTTCGATACATAAAACTTTGCACTGTCAGATAGAATTGTAGAATTATAGATCAAATAAATTAATACCTATAAAAGAATATGTCATAAGTAATTGACAGAATGACTGTCGATTGATGTAACCGCTAATCATAGAGCTAATGGCAGGTTTTATTTCCATAACTCTGTGAACGCGCACTTAATCAATCGACGGCATTTAAAGCTTTTCGAATTGCTGACATTGCACTAAGGTCAGCTCGAATCAGAAATTTAGACTGCCTTGAGAAGACACTGCTTTTATCCCAGATAGTTTTTTGCGAGACCAAATTTTGGCATTTTAGTTAAACATGAAAATTGGCTAATACCTCTCCATCACCTGCGATTGAGACAGTAGAACGGACTTACTATTTATTAAATGATATTTAATTTACTAGTCAGCAGAACCAGAGCAAAGTTAGTTTTGGGAGGGCTGTTTTGTACTGTTTTGTATGGACATATGATAAAAAAAACTACTTCCATCTGCTGATAAATCATTTGATGTCTGATAGAGGTACCCCAGCCAAGTCGTCCAAGCTTTTAAAGAACCGTGTTCGTGTGCTGTATAAGCGGCGTCACAGGTGTAGCTGGGCATAGGGATGTTCCACAGACACCTATTCTGCGGAAATCATTTGCAAAGACTCCTAGCCTTTAAGCCATGTTTTCAAACACCCGGATTTGACTCTAGAACTTTGTTCTTCTTATGTCAATATTGAGCTACAGACTTCGGGTTACAGCGCAACCGCTGGTGTTGTTCTATTTTTCCTAAGCCAAATTTGAGGTGACATCGTAATGATAGTGCTGAGAGAGCTGTCTACCGAGTATAGAAACTACGTTATGAGTGAATATTACACCCACGAACTTGGCATCGGTTGTAAGATTGACGCGGACGCGTATTAACCTCTGTGGGTCCCATTTCGGTACTTTCGACGGATTTGCTTTAAAGTTCGTATATAAAGTTTTCGACGTAACAACTCTTGGCATTTTCTTTTCTCCTTAGCTTTAGATTTATACCTCCCATACACATTATTTTTAAAAATCACTTATCACTATTAACTCAAAAATGGTTTCAAAAATGTTGGTCAGGGCTCTCATCGCGTAACTTTTCAAATTTAAATTGAAATCACAAACAATCGCCAGCATACCAAAAAGGGTTGGACAAGCTAAGGGAAGCAGGGACCCAAGACTGAATCTGCTAAAAACGCAGGTGGAGGCTGATCAAAACTTGCAAAGCGGAGTTTTAAAGCTTTCGCAAGATAGAAACCGGGAAGAAGCAATGTTTCATACAAAAGTACACAAATTACTTGAGAAATGGAATGAAATCGCAGCGGACCAGGTGGATTTAACCAAGCAGATGCGCAATATTCATCTTTAATGCATAGGATGTAACTGCAGTCAGTCGTAACAGTAAGTAAGCACTTATATAATTTGAAGTATTCCTAAGTATTTATGTATAAGTCACATATCTTATACATAACTTATAAATAAATAATAAGAAGGGATGCTTTAAACTTACTTTTACGACTGATTGTATTTTTGTTTTGACTGATAAATAAGACATTCTCTAATTTTATATTTATAATTTTAATTTAATAATAATGAAGTAGCTAAGTGTGTTTTTTATGCTAAGAGTGTTTCTTTTATTGAATTTCTTATTCTTTCTGCCAGCTCCTTCATATGATTATTGGAATAAGTCTCCGTATTAGGAGTTGCATTTTCCAACACATGTTAATCGCCGGATTCGATATCCTCAATATTGCTGTCCATATTGTGGTATATACCAATGTTGTGCAATGCGGCACAAACATTAGCAAAAATAGCTACTCTGCTGGGGTGATATCTGCTCTTCATCTCCTCCATTAAGATTCTCCATCGACCTACGATACAAACACTCAAAAATACATTAAGGAGCATCAAATGTAAATTCCAATACATCTTTCAATTAAGTTTCTGGCCTTGGAATGAATATTATTGAAATTTAGCTTAGCTGAGTCATTAGATGCTCTATAGGGTGTGAGTAACCAAGGTTCCAGAGGATATCCACTGTCACCTACGACGTTAAATGTTCATGAGCATTGCACAAAGATTTATTTCATTGCGTACTTACCCAAAAGCCAATAGTTATGGTTGTCTTCGGTGAAGCTTCTTACAAAAAAACCTCTTTCTTTGGAATGCTTCCAAACCAGCGAATCATGTGCAGATCCAGCATATTTAGCATTTATTGCAGTTATGCGCATTTTATGGTCGCAAATCTAGAATAAAACAATTATATGAGTATTTTTGCACCGGTATTCAGAAAAAACAAACAAAATATAGGTGGGTTCCATCTACGAATCCGAAAACTAATGAAGTAAAATAACTCTTCAATTTAAACAATCGAAAATATGAGAATTTATAAGTACTTCCTGGTATTGAATATTTTTGGTAAAACCACTGCTTAGCTTCTTCCTTTTTTATTTCGTTGCCCATATCCCATGTTATCCACTTTGGACAAAGCTTTATTTCCAACGCATTTGTGGTCTCGTTAATTATCTCCGAGAGGGTACTTTGGCCAACAGAAATGCCAAAGTCGTTACCAGTTAACCATTGGTAGCCACCTCCAGCTAAGGTTTCCAATGTAGCACAAAGCCTTATTATCGGCGGAATGTATGTTGACCGTGAGCCGCTCCTTAGGTTAACAGTTTCCAACACTAACACAAAAGCCTCTTTAGATAAGCGAAAACGTTGTACAAAACTAAAATGGAAAAAAAATACACTTTAGCAAATCATTTGTTTTAAAGTAGTTCAAGGTATATACTTTTTAGTTGGAAGTGAAAGAGGATCCGATCCATCTCGAAGCATCTTTCGCATTCGCAATATCCCAACAGGATTTACACTTTCCTCATCATCAAAAAACAAAACATTGTAAAACTTAACAATAAACCATTAAGTATAAAACGATTGTTTAACAGCAATCGTTCGATCACAGTCGTTGAATCGTCGAATTTGACAGTTCAAAAAGTTACACGAACCATAAGTTGAATCGCCCAAACGACGTCGTCCAGACGATTCAAATATTTATGTGTTATATGAAGCAACACAATCGTCGAAACGACGTCGTTAGACGATCGTCGTCTTACGCGATGAGAGCCCAGTATTTGCAATTGGATACTTGAGATACGGCCAAAAATACTGCATCGAAATATGGTATTTGGAATAACGGTAATTCATAAAACTGCCAATATTTCAAACACTAATACAGAAACTTCCTTAAATTTAAATTTAAATTACCTTAATTCGTTTTCTCAAAAATGTCACTAACTATTTTTATTAATTTTTGTATTTTGAACAATATGATTAAAACTGTCCAATGTCCAAAATGACATTAAAGTCGTTTGAGGGTTTTTTTTTTTGGTAAAGTTATTATATGTCCTTTTAGAAGAGAGCAAAAATGTTGTGTCCGCGTCCCGGTTATTAGGGAGAATTTTTTCGATGGAAAAGCACACATTACGCCCGTTATTTGAAATGTGCCCGGTTATGAGAGGTGTCCAAGGGAGAGAAGTGCATTGTACATTAAATAAAAATTCAATTACTTAATAGTTCTTAAGATGAGACAAATTTCGTCGTCGTGGAATTTCGTACTACATAGCTTAAGCGAAGTACGAAGTTTAAAATGATTAACCTTAAAATTTTCACCAACTAAAAAACATACTTGGCATAACATGTGTTCCTTCATGTACTTCGTATCCATTATATGAATCATCTGTTTGCCAAATACAGTTGCGGTTTCCATCATGTGACTACCTAAACTATTCATAAATAACCTAAGCCTTAAATATCATTTCAATAATAAAAAAAAAGAATAGGTAGATCGCGTGCAACCCGAAAAAAAAAAAATTGGGAAACACATAAAACATAAAAATAGTTTAGTTTTACCATTCCCAAAGGTGTTCAATCATGACTCAACCACAATTGTGTCATGACAATCGTGCATTCAATTGGCATTAAAATTTACGAATTACAAATTTCTATGAAAAGGGTTTTTTTTTTTTATTTATTTAAGTAGATATGTGCCAACACCCTCACATGCAATTGTGATTTAAAAATCCCCAGTTATCATGCCACAAATTGTAAATAAAAAAAAAAATAATCAAATCAAATTAATCCCCTCGAACAGGACGATTTTTATCTTCAATAAGGCTTAGATAATAAATACACAACGAGACAAATCAAACGCAGATGTCCTTCTTTCATTCTTAATTTAATCCACACTTCTGTATTTTGATACCAAAAAAAAACCATGCCATCTGAAGTGGTTTAACATGGTAAACTTATCTGATCACCAGATAGGAAGACTAACTGAATCATCAAAATATGTATGTCTTTAGTATTTTGCTTTCTCGAGCGCCGGCCGCACCTTTCCATTATGTTGGCCAAAAAACATCTGCTTCTTCAAATGAAAGGTGTGACAAACGAAATCAACATTCAGCAACAGCACACGAGGACGATGAACTAACTGAGACTTGAGAGTAATAAATTAAAAGAATGGACCAAGACCAAGTATTGGGACTAATGGACACATACAACATGTGTTTGTTCTTCTGTTCTTCTGATTCGTGGTAAGGATAAAAAAAATTGAGACAGGTAGCTGGAGCGACTGAAACCTTTGGGTGTTGTTTTTTCAGTTGACACGTGCCGTTGCCATTGCCTGTAGGCTTTGAATTTTGAGTGCATGGGGAGGTGTGCACCTGTTTATTGAACACATTATTGTGAGGAAGTGGCATGAATCGCATTTTTTTTTTTAATTTGCCGCTTGAAGCGTGTGCATAAGAAAATATGTTCTATTTTTTTACATAAGTGCAAGTGAACACTTTTTTCTAAAACATTTACTTTCACTAAATTCAAGAGGATAAGCACCATTTTACTCTTAATAAGGGCAATCGTCTTCTTGATGTCAGCAAACCTGCAAAGTTCCTTATTCATAAAAAGTAATTTATGAGTTCTAGAAGGGCTGCAAAGAGGGGTACCGCTGGACGTGCTAGTTAGGTTTTCCCTATTTCGCTTCGTCAGGTTACTGGTTTTCGTATTGCTTCGAGAAGCAAAAGCAGTGATTGTGGTGTACTGAGAGGTTAGTGCTGGAGGACTCTATTACAGCATCCGATCTCCTAGCAGCAACCCACTAAGTTCGCTATCACCAGTGGTAGCAACCGTTTGTCCATCGGAACCGATCCGCGTATTGGTTGCCTCTACCAGTTCAAGGTCCGAGCTGAACCTATGTCAGCGCAAAGCGCTGTTAGTGAAATGTCCGATGGTGCGTTTTGTCCTGTCGTAATAATTACCATACTGACGGGTCGTTTGTACGTGTGTTTTTTGGTATTTTTAGTTTTCGTTTTTGTCACAGTGGTCACTTTAATTTGTTTCGTTTTGTTAGGTAAGACCGCTATGGACTTATCATCCTCAGGTAGTGAAAGTGCCAATCCAAAGCTAACCCATTTGCTTTGTCAAATCGAAGTAGCAGCGGTTTTCTAGGGAAATTCTTCGTCGTTGTCATTCGTGGAGTTGGCTGCAATAGTGACATTGTGTAGTGACAATGTATGTTTGTTGACAGCATTTATGTATTTAGTCTTATCATCATTCACAAGAGGAACGAACTTCGAGTGTTCTTCAATAGTGATAGCCTCAATCACGGCACTTTCCAGAGTGTTTTGTCTCATATACAAAATTGGATTAACTTTTTTTAGTAATGTACATTTTTCTTATGGAACCATAATCATAAACAGCGAGCTGATATAAAAATTGTATTTTTTTTTTATGATATCTACGCTTATATGTATATGCACATAACACTCGATCCACAGGTACCTATTTAGGAGAGTTAATTATCTTTAATGGATTTATGCGAATTTATTATTCGTATTTATTTTACGTATGTTCAAGTTTTCATGATTATTTATTTATTGTCGGCTTTAAGCGATTTTGATTGAGTTACATGTACAAAATTTGAATTTTATAAAAATCTAAGTAAGTCATTAATATTATATTGTTGAAAAAAAAACAAGCTAAGTTGGAACAAAAACTTAATTAATTAAAAAAAAATCACCTCCTAACACTTTGATATTTTTTTTATATAAACTACGTCTAAATTTAATTTTTTTTTTGCTGATATATTTATTTTAACTAGCAGCTGGTCAGCTGGCTTTAAGCAAACAAGAAATCAAGACTAGACTATGTTTTATCATTTGTTTTAGAAGTTTACGGGCTAAATGAGCTCCTGATGTAGTTTAATCCAGTATCAAGAATTTATTTGCAATTAATGTTTTTTATAAGGAATTGATTTCCAGAGTGTTTTTGGATTTCTAAGAAAAAGTTTGAAAGAAAACAACGTGTGATTTTAAAACGCCCCAAAGAGTTGGAGTGGCCGAAAACTTTATACTACAAATTAGGTAGGAAGTCAATGTCTACATATTTTGTGAAGGTCTAAGCCTAGCTTTAAAACGGTTTTTTGTAAATAATGGGAGGGGTAGTGGGCGTATTCCATACTATGTTACACTTAACTATTTTGGGTCTCCACGGAGTATATGTTCCAAATTTCAGCTTCCTTGCTTAAAATTTAAGGCTGGATAATACGGGATCCCGTATTGTCGCCATTTAGAGCTTTCAGAATTTGATGAAAACATTTTGCAACAATTAACAATCCAATAGTTGCGTATCGGGTTGAAATTCGTTAGCGTTTTGCCTAGTGCGAAGATTTGGTCTACATTTGATCTGCCGACCCGGAAGCCACACTGATACGCTGGGATTAGTTTGTTGCAGAAGGGTTTGAAACAATCATACAGGACATTAGAGAGGATCTTATATTAGATATTTAGCAGGGATATTCCCCAATAGGATTTCTTGTACGGAATGCACTGCAGATAAAAGATTTGCGTGAAACGCTAAGTCATTCTATTATTCCATGAACGAAAATTATCATCCATTTATTAATTTTTTAATCTATTCAACGAGCTCTCTTCGCTGTATGTTATCATTAGGCTTTAGTTCTTAGCTTTTATTCACAACACCGTCTTGATGTTGCTGGACTTTCACCAAGACTCTCAGCACTGATTCGATATTAACATTTAAATGGCTTGATAGGGGAAGGGGGGCATTGTGCTTAGCATCACTAATTGCCCCAGCCTTCTTTGTATACCGCACTGAGAAGTGAGCTGCTGGCTAAAAAAATGGCACCTCAGGACACATCTTGATCAAAGGGACTACCCACGGATAGGAATGATTAAGTTTCAAAGGACATAACACTAACAGGAGTTATGCCAATCAACTTTTGGCAACCTTTAAGAGCTACCAAAAGTTTCCATGTCAAAACGACACAACCAAATGGCAAAAAAAAAAAAATTTCGAAATCAGCCAAACAATTTTGGGCGTTTTGTCATAATTCACACAAATCACACAAAACAAAATTGCCCAGAAAAGAATATGCAGAAAATATTCTTTGACCCACAGGTCAACCAGGTGATGGGCCTATCCTGCTTTCATTATGTCGAAAAGCTGAAGCAATGGAATGATGCAATACTATGGCAATAAGTTTTAGGTATATACATACATATGTTAGTCCACAATGGAATGATGCAACCCCTCTACTTGCGGTCACTGTTGGATTTGGTTTAGGCGCAAGGTTGGGTGCATGCAAACTTTGTCTATATCCAAAATATATTTGGACAATTTGACATTTTCCTAAATTGGGCGATTTGGTGTTAGGATATAACACAGGCTATTATTAAAGGCTGTGCAAATAATCGCTCGAGAATTCATAATGAAGGATCGACATAAAAAAAACCAATAACCGCCCAAAAAATTATGAACATTACCCAAAAGCTGAAATTAACAATCAAACCCAAATATTTGGATCTGTTGTCAAGACGGAATTGCCCGAAATCCGAAAATGAACAATCGCCCAATAAATTTTTTTTGAGTTTTCAACTTTCTTTTTGCAAGCGGCTGGCAAATTCGGAAGGTCGACAAACAATAATTTTGTAATTAGTTGTACACATGCATATGTAAATGTAAGTCCACAATGCATAGGTAATGCAATATGCAACCCGCCTGCTTGGTTTAGATTTGGAATAGGTGCGAGGTTTTTTGGATATTAACAAAGTTTGCATATCCCCTTAATGGCGCCTTCTTTAAATCTTACAGTGAAACCAAGAAGGGCAGCAAATTTCGGTCCAAATTGATAGTTTTATAAATATGAACTCAATTTTGGGCATACTATTTCATTTTGGGTAATATTTAATTTTTTTTGTTTTGGGCCATTATTCGCACAGCCATCCCTTAAATGCCGAAAGTTAAAATCGCCAAAAAATATATTTTTGGAAACCAATTTTTTGGGCAATTCAACATTTTTTCAACTTCTGCCATTTTGGGAGATTTTTCACTGTACCTACCAAAGTGTGTTAACATACATATGTCAACTGCTGCTTAAAAAAAGCTGATTCCTATGTTCAGAGAATAAATTCACAAAAGATCAACTAATCATGGTGTGTGTGAATTGAGAAGCACCTGCTTCTTTACATAGAAAGACTTAAAAATATAAAGCCAACATTGCGACAAAATCAGACAAAATTGTAATTTTCAAAAGTAACTAAAATTTATGCGCCAAATTCATGTATTAAATTTAACATGCATTTTTAGTATATAAGACTGCAAACTACCTACTTAGGCTATTTCAAATATTGTATGTATTTATATAGAACGAACCCCCATTTCTATTAATTCTCTTAAATTGAACCCCTTCATTGAACTCCCCTCATCCATGAAACGATCATGTGCAACTGAAATTTAAAATCAACGCACGGATGAGTACTTAATTCCACTTGATTGTATAAACGTCAATCAGCGCCTTACATTGTTCCAAAGCATTACACCAGTGCACAGACTGACGTCTTCGAAGTGCTTTGGAAACTTAACGCATCTTCTGTGGCTTAAAACCAAAGAACTGTAGTAAAATTCCCTTAAGTCCAATTCGAGTGGAAATGTCATAAAAATCAAATTACACCTCAAAACGGCATTCATTCGCATCATCAGCAGCGCTGCTGCAACAGAGTTGCCCCCACGGCCAACTAAACGCTACGCAGGTAGTACGTGCCTTTCCGTCCAACGACAAATGCATACAACTGTACAACCGAATCGCAGCAATTAAAACGTGGCCAACTCAAAACAACTTCATTAAGCCAAACGAAAATTATAAATTCCCAACCAAGCCGCACCGCAATGGGCCGTAACTCTAAAACTAAAACCTGAGAGCGGCAATAACCTCTCGGCTTCCCAAGTCCCTCTCCATTCGCTGTGCCAGAGATGCATGCGCGAAACATTATTTTCCTGCAATTCCCGGCTCATTACTGCGAGCAACTTTATCGTCTAGAAATGCAGAATCTAATCAATGTTGTGCAGGAGGAAGGCACTGCCTTCGCCTTTATCATTGCCAACAACTGGGAACTACATTCCCCCACATTACCCACGTTTATATCTTTATATTCTGGAAAATCAATTTCGTCTAGCATGGTTGGGTGCGCTATGATATAGCTACTTGCTCTCGCATTTCAGAGGGGAACTTGCTATCGTAGCCGTAGGTTAGGTATCCGTACCGTTTCTATGCTGGGGCAACGTACAAATAAAATACAAGAACCCGCCGGAGTAATTGTGCGTCGACGGCTAACAATTAATTCGCCCGATAAATTTCAATGGCACTCGCACATCGCTCATTAAAATTTTCGGAATGGCCAAGATGGAAACGTTGGTATATAGCACCAGCTACCAGCATGGTTTGAGGCACAAAAGAAACATAATCCTTATTAATTGTTCCAGGGAGCAGATGCTAACCACACGATTGCCATATGGGATGAGGTCACATTACACAGCGGGGTACCATGAGGAAGATTATTCCGGTTGCCTTGCTACACTGCAGAAGGGGAATCCAAATGCATCCATTGACACAGGTTACAACTACAGCAGGTTCTGTGTTTGGATCTTTTGGCAGACTTGTCTGCGCGAACGACTGCCAAAAGAGGGCAAATGCGAATGCGAATGCAAAATCTTTGAACCAAGAGACGCACCTTGCCTTGGCATTGACTTTGTGCTTGTCTCTTTGGCACTTATGTTTTTCGTTCATTGCGATTTGGTGCGGGGCATCGAAGGGTGAAGTGTAAAAGTCCATAAATAGAAGGTGCAGTAGATATAATAACCAGCAGAGCAAGACAATTTAAAAAGGACAACAAAAAAATAACAAAAAAAAAAACTTCGAAACGATAAATAGCATTTGGGAACGTTCTGACACGTGAGGCGCGTGCTTCAGTGTTTATTTGGCGTTTTTATGGAGATTTGATGGATACGGCTGCTTTAGTTAAGGGTCGTTTAAAATTATGCATGACTAAGGAGTTCAGTTTGAGTTCAATGCCTTTTAACGATAATGGAGACATTTAGTTGAGACAGTTTTGTGCATTTGAATAGATGTGGTAATGGACCGGAAAGGCCTTAGGACGACGCTTATTCGATATGGTTTAGGGGAAATTTTGGGAAGAGGATTGCGTTTATGGGAAAGTTTTCAATTTACCGGCCGAACACCTATAAACATGTACTACTAAAGTACGGATCAGAATAAAAACTGCAAAGTAGAAAACACATTGTCAGCTTACGAAGTATCTTGAAAGCCGAAAACTACTGATTGATCGGGAGAACATTTTTGGCTGTAACAGGTTTGGTGATTTTATGATTCCATATACCACTTTATGGCATTTTACAGAATATGGCGTCAACCCAATCGCCTTATATCATTTTCCTTAATGCTCATATGTTTAAGGTTCAAAGCGATAGGGCTTCTTTAAGCAAACAAACATCATAACCACAAACAGATTTCCAATAATAAGGAAAAATGTGAGTTTTTCCATAGAAATAATTCTCCGATAAGCAGACTCCCTAAAAACCGGACGAGGACGCGATCACAATGTTTATAATGCCAGAAGATATTGCCTCTCTCTTAAGCCGACAAAATATAACTGGAGCACGATTTTGTGTTACAAGCAAACAAATGAGAGTGCCTTAATTTTGAGCTAGGAAACTGAAATTTGGAAAACACTTTGATAAACTAGAGTCCCGAAATGGTTAGGTGTACAATCTTGTTTGTCTTCTTAACAAGTTTTCCATACAAAGTTTTTAACCACGCACACTTGTTAATTTTTTTTTTTATATATACAGATTGGGTCTTCGATCCGGGCGGACTGTAGCTCAAACAATTTGAGAACTTTTTAAATATCATTCATTTATTTCCGTTTCTTATAAGCGGACAAATTTCTCGGTACAATCAGCGCCCTCTTATAGTGAGTTAACTGTACTTTATTTAAGCCTTTAATAAAAATAAAATGCAGCTTTAACGGTGTAGGTGAAGTTATCGAAAGACGAAGAAATCGATTTATCAGAGCTTTTAAATTATTTTTTTTAAAAGACTTGACGATTTTCTTCATGTTGTAAAAGGTGTTGCAGTTTAAAAACGTCACATGCAACAAACTATTTTTAACTTTTTGGTGCGATCTTGCGAAAGTTTCCAACTCAAACTGAATATAATAACATCCTTTAATTATTACTGTAGAGAAATCAAAAAAATTCCATCCGACAGATAAATCTGTCTATTTGTCTTATTTGTTGTCTTAAATATGGAGCTGGATAAGGTGTAAAAATAATGGTCTCTCGATCTTGATCATAGCCAAAAGTAGGTACAGTATGTGTAACTCAGCCAGACAGCATGGTGTAGATGAAACTTTGGTGTTGTGGATTAAAGCAATGCTAATGTACAGGACGTTGGTAGCGGATGCAGATTGTGGCAAGTGCGTCATAACAGGGGTAAATAGGGACTGCCCTCAAGGTGGTGTTCTGTCTCCCCTCCTATGGTGTATGGTGGTAGACTCTCTGCTTACGGCTCTCAACTTTCCTGGAAACTACACTCAAGCTTATGCGGATGATGTCGCCGTTCTTTCTGTCGGTTCAAATCTAGGGGCTGTCTGCTCTCAAGCGCAGAGATCCCTGGATTTGATCGATGTCTGGTGCACTAGTAATGGGCTTTCAGTGAATCCTCTTAAAACCACGGTTGTTCTATTTACGAGAAGGAGAATCATCACTGGCCTGTCCCATCTCGTGCTTAAAGGTGTCACCATCCCTATATCCGAAGAAGTCAAATATCTGGGTGTAATCCTTGATAAAAAACTTCTGTGGTCCAAACATGTCAAATGGAAAACCGATAAAGCGCTGTCGACCTTCTGGCAGTGAAAAGGCGCTTTTGGTAAGACATGGGGCTTGTCTCCAAAACGGGTCCTTTGGATCTATACGGCCATGATTAGACCGCTACTCTCATACGCATCAGTTGTTTGGTGGAACAGGCTTTCGCGGAAACGTGTTACTGCTTCTTTTGTCAAACTCCAAAGAACGGCTTGTCTCGGCTGCACAGGGGCCTTCCCTAGCACCCCGGGCTCTGCTCTAGATGCTTTGATGAATCTTCCTCCCCTTGACTTATATATCATGGGATGTACGCTAAAAACCATCTTTCGCTTAAAGAGAGGTGGTTTTTGGTACCATGCGCAATGGAATTTTGAAGAACTTGCTTGAGAATTATCCTTTGACCCCTGTCTTATGGATATGCCGTCTGATGCAATGACACCAGAAATCCTTCTGCGAAAAAACTACCACGTCAACTTTCCACAGGTAACGGAATGGCTTCGGTCAGACTCTGAACCATGGATTGCATGCCATCGTATTTTCACGGATGGCTCCAAAACCGGGCAGGGGTCTGGTGCTGGTGTCTTTGTGGAATGCAATGGTATACGACTTTACTACCCCTTGGGTAAACATGCATCTGTTTTCCAAGGGGAGATTTTTGCCATCCTAATGGCAATGCGCTATATTGTGAACAACAGGTGGAGGGCCAGAGGCATTTGCATCTGCAGTGATAGCCAAGCTGCATTAAAAGCGCTTCTAAGCCCTCTTAGCTCGTCCAAGTTAGTGCTAGAACTCAAGCTTTCTCTGAATTTGGTCGGAAGACTGAACACAGTGAATCTTGTCTGGGTACCAGGTCACACTGGCATCCAGGGAAATGAGATCTCGGATGAGCTTGCTAGGCAAGGTTCAGAAGAAGTTTTCTCAGGACCCGAACCTGTGTTGGGTCTGCCTGCGTCTTTAGTCATGTCGTCTATCGATTCTTGGGTTTCTCGTGAACACAAGATTCGGTGGCGCGATAGCGGTGGATGTAGACAGACCAAACTACTGCGCCCGGACATTTGCAAAAGGTCAGCATCTTTTCTTCTATCTCTGAGGAGAATCGACTGTAGGCTGCTTGTAGGCGTTCTTTCGGGCCACCAAGCTTTTGCTAAACACTTAAATATGTTGGGCTTAAGCGACATCACTACCTGTCCTGCTTGCGGTGAGGAGGATGACACAGCAGAACACTTTCTTTGCAGTTGTCCGGCCTATGCTCGCATCAGGTGGCGGATCTTCGGGGCTGACGTGGTGAGTGCCGAACATCTAAGCTCTTTATCACTGAAGCTCCTTCTCGTTTTTCTTCGAAAGACGGGAAAACTAAGTACATTAATGTGAGGTGTCTGAATGGTAGTACAATGGACCTGTAGTTGTGTCTGAGCGCTCCATCAGATAGCAGCAACCTCCGACAAAAAAAAAAAAAAAAAAAAAGGTACGAAGGACAAGATTGTCCAAATGTCTTTCAATGAACTTTTCCGAAAGAACACAATATTAAAGTTGCTTTCATGCTTATCGTCTAGCACTCGGCTAGCAGCACTGAAGTTATAAAGCTTCTTTGAGCTTTGATTCAAAACTTTTTAACCGCCATGGGTTGACAAACCAAAGCAGTACGGCTTCCGGGGGGCAATTCTTAATCTTATTATTGATCATTTAAACAATTAATCCTTACCTTGCGTTTCTAGATGATGTCTATTTGGTATTGTGCTTGTCCTCATTTACATCAAGACCAACTACGTAGTTTCGGTGGTAGTTTGATAGGTGAGTACGTTGGCTCCGTTTTACACAGTTTTAAAAGGACCCCGATTCGCTATTTTATGCGGCATTAAGGTCGATGAAAATATGGTGTATATTGTAGAATTTTTTTTTTGCCCAATCACTCTCTCTCTCTTGATAACCGCAAATGAGGTCCAATGAGATGTCAATTTCGGACCACTTTCCTAAGTTGTTCTCACTAAATAATATAATATATCGACCCTCACACAACGTAACCATGGGCAAAGCCACTTTTGTTGTTAAGTTAGGTACAGTTCGTCAATAGGTAGGTTTTTCAATCAATTCTTTAGGCCTTTAAATTTATGTTAGGAACCTGAAATTTGAAACAAAATGCTCCCTTTGGGTTTCGACATGGTAGTGTTCAAATTTTTTAAACACAGCCACTGCCACGCCCTCAATTAAAAAAAAAATTAACAAAATATGTAGACACTGAACTCATTTTCAAAATTGTCATACACAGTTTTTTGGCACTCCTACTTTTTGAGGCCATTTTTTAACAATATGTCGTGGATAGGGTATCACAACGTATCATACTGTTCGCCCCAAACGGACTGTAGCCTCTCCTTATGTTTTTTAATTTATAAAATAATCATTAGAAAAATAGTTAAATCATAACAAGGCGCGTAACCATAAAAGCATCTGTACAGGCATAGCCTTTTCCCTTTGCTGTTGGAAAAATATATGTTCAAGGAATAGTATTTGCCATTTAAGATAATGGATCGCTTAACAAACGACCAACGCGTCGTTCGGTTATGCGATGATTATGGCTGTCATAATCGGTGACGTGAAATAATGGCAAAATTCAAAATTGAAATAAGACCAAATTGGCTTTATTTCTTAATACAAAGCGAAATAATGCCAACAAATAATGAAATCCAAAATAAAGTGCACGACTGCGTCATACGAAACTTTCTCGATACATGAGATGCGTTTTTGAATCGCAAAATAAATCGAAAATAAATTCTGACAAATTTATTTATTATTTATTAATTTTTAGGTTTAGAAAAATTAGATTTTCTCAAAAACGGCGCCGGCGATTTTAATGTAATTTCGCATATTGTACACTTTTAACATAATTGTTCGAAATACAAAAAATTATCCAAATCGTTAGAGCCGTTTTTGAGAAAACTAGTTTAATTTAAATTTAAGAAAAAAATTATATGAAAAAAAAAATTAAAAAAAATTATTTAAAAAATCTAGTATGAAGATTTGTTCGACTTTATAGTATAAAAAAATCAGTAAATTTTTTTGAAATTCTCTTTGAGTATACAGAATATTTCACCGCATCCCAAATATCGTTAGTACAAAAAATGCCGGAAATCTTTGGATCCGTCTTCGAGAAAAATAGTGATAAGTGATTTTCACAAAAAAAATTGTATGGCAGGTACCGTTATTTCAAAAGATAAAGCAAAAACTAAAACAGATGCCCCGAGATGTAACCCCAAGGACCTTGTATACGAACTTTGAAGCAAATCCGTCAAACCGTTTCGCCATATGGTGTCCGGACGGACGGACAGACAGACAGACCGACGGACGGCATTGCCGAACCAAATTTTTTGGACTTCTCAATAGTCATAATAACATCCCTCATACTCAGTTTGAGTTCGAAATTTCGGCACGATCGCAATAACATCGTCTTTAGTATACTAATGTATACGAGAAGGTTAAAAATCGAATGTATCGAATGGTATATGCAAAGATTTATTGGGTTTAAAAAAAGTTTGTGTATAGCCTTCTCTAAATCTAACAGTGAATCGCGACATCATTAAGAATAAGAATTTTAAAAACGAAATAATACCAAATTGGCTTTGTTTCCGTTTTTGAAACGAAATAAAGCCAAACTAGGAATTTGGTTTAATTTCAATTTTGTAATGGAAATAATGCCAAATTTTTTGAATTTGGCTTTATTTCGTTTGGCGTTATTTCACTTCACCGTCATAGTCGACCAACTACGCAGAAATTTGAGGAGAGTAGAAGCGTTATCGATGTCGTATGGCCTGTGCATCATAATAAGGCACGGTTAGTCGAAAATATTGCTGCAAGCAAGTGTTGCTGATGATCCGAATTTATCGATTTCCTCGTTTTCTCAGCAATAAACACCATAAACATTTTGCGACTAACATTTTCATCAGCGATGAGGCACATTTCTTAATCGGTGTGTATGTAAACAAACAAAATTGGCGCATACGGGGTTCAGAAAACCCACAAGTGATCGAAGAGGTGCAGTTGCATACAGGCAAAGTTTCTGTTTCGGGGCAACAAGCCACACAACACGACCAATTATGGCTTTATTGGTTGCGTAATTTCACGTTTTGGCGACGTCAATTAGCCGTCAAGTCCATGCGGTTTGACAACTTTAGATTTTTTTTTGTGAGGCTGCGCCAAAAATAATATTTAGGCGTCAACAGTTAGTCTTTTTAAATTTCTAGTGAAAATTGAAAGTGGTATGTTACAATCGTGAAAGCTGTGTATTTTAAATTCCTGAAAACTCGCAGGAATACTTAATAGATTAATATATAGTAGTAGTTGACTTTGAAATTTATTAAAGTTATAAGATGTTTGTTATGTTTGCCTATTTTTCTAGTGATTTAATGTGGTTTCATCTTTTGGTGGAGACATGGACACCTAACTTAACTGGTTGTGATTCACACGCATTCAAAGATGAGGATTTAAGAGAGGAACCTCGGCGATAAAATTTGATGGGTTAAGCGAGCGGGGGACCTGGAAGTTAACTGTCTCATTCTACCTCATCTGTGATAAGAACATCTGTGATGGTGATAACAGCGAGAATGTAATTCAACTAGATTACTTACGTAGTTATCAAACAGCGCCCTTGTTCGACAATGCCCAGCTATGTAGGTACTTGGTAGATTTATTAGTTTCATTCAACAAACTTTACCTATTCACTATCTTTGAACTCGTCGGGAATACGAATGCCAACTAAATTTTTAACTAGCATTAAATGGGTAATTTATGTTAATCTTCATGAACAACGCAAACAAAGTTCCTTTTCTCTGACCCTGCATAGGTATATGTAGGTATCCAAGGAATGCCAGCATAGAAATGAACTGTTTAACAATTCAAATTGCGGATGTTCCTTCCCGGACAAGAAGTAGACCAACAATGTCATAGAAAGGAATGCAACAATATACATCTAGCTTCTATGCGACTGACCACAATATGGCGGAATTTTATTTTATTTATTTTCTGGTTTACCTGGTTATTTAGATCTACAGAAGAATGTTTTAGTGAAAAACATTTCCAACTACTGGTCGTTTCGACTTGTAAGAGTAAAACTACATGCACCCGACGACGACTAGCTGGCATGCCTGTTGCAAGGATTCACTCTTCCAAATTCATTTACTCTGCTCTAAAGATAGTTACATAGTTCTTTCATTATTTTTCTGTTCATAGGACATCCACGTAAAGGTAATTTGACTCACAAATTTGGATTTAAAGTTTGTATGTCGAGAACTTTTAAAAAAATTCTAAAATTTTAAAATGAAATGTATTGGAAGCGGAATAAACATATACCAAGCTTAAATAAAAGAAATTATTAAATTACATTTCCAAGGACGTCTTTAGTTTTCGAAATAAATTCACAAATCACGTAAAAGAGCTCGTTATTTTCTCTGGCAATATTTGACTTGATGGAGTTGTTTGCCTGTTTACTTTGCTCCTTTTTGTGCATATTGATAGCCCATGTAAAGCTGAATGCGGATAGCGAAGACTGAGTGTAGTTCGATATTGAATTGGGCATACACCAACAGAATATCAATTCATCCAGCAGCGCCTTTGCAATGCCTGTGCAATGTGCATCGATGCATTTCTTATTTTACAACTCAAACATCGAAATTACATTTAAAATAATATGGGATGACGTGTGCGCCTGCCGTCGAAAGTTGAGAGTAAGGTTAAAGAAAACGAATAAAATTAATTATTTATGCAAAATTTTTACTTTACTATGAAAGAGCCTTTGCTTTGGGTAATGGAGACAACAGGCAAGCCCGGTGAGAATCAGAGTCTTGTCCTTATAATAAGTTTATTCAATTCCGTTTTCGGCAGGGATTGAAAGTAAGTTATAGAATTTGGCAGTATTAAAAAAAAAATGATCCGGTAAGTACACGCGGCTATTATATGCTGCCAAGCTTCCATCAATTGTTGTCGAATTGATGAATAGTTTTCCACTGCCGATCATCAGATCAGCCCACAAGTACATTGCATTTCATTTGGGTTCTTTAGTTTCCCCGTTTGTCGCATTAGACAACAATTCGTTTTAATATTGTTTGTTTGGTCTTCCCCCTTTACGACACCTAGAACACTAGCGTGGTGACCCTTCTTCTTCGTCTTTTACTATAAGCCCTTTACCCATCCCTGTACGACGACGGAGCATTATTTTTCTCAAAAAACGGTTCGTATGATTTTGGATAGTGTTGTATGTACGTTAAATGGGATGCCATCTACATTTGCCATCTAGTTCAATTTTTAGGGGATGTTTCGTAAGGTGATGTGAAATAACGCCAAACGAAATCAAGCCAAATTCTAAAAACTTAGCATTATTTCCATTCCAAAATCGAACCGCCTGCGGAAAGAGGATTGAAATGCCTTAATCCCGCGTAGCGGGTCACCAAGGTACTGTTGCCAAAGCCACCTTATTTAAAATTTGGCATTATTTCGTTTGGCGTTATTTCACATCACTATTTCGTAACCCAGCGCACTTTCCATTCAATTTCTTCAGCTACCATTGACATGAGGTCACAGTGATTGTTGGTTTAATTCAGAATCCATGAGGATTGTTGGTTCATGTTTTGCTGTGGAAATGAGGGCAACGGGTCGCACTTCGAGGACATCGATTGCTTCCCTTGTTGTTCCATTCTATGCAGACACTGACCTCCGTAACAAACAAAATACCTTCTGTATGATCCTCCCTATAATAATAGCCAAGTCAGTTTTCTGACCTCTGCCCTGCGTTTCTGTCCGGCCCAAAATTACTCGGAAACTGTAAATTTGGAATATATGTAGGTTGATATTTCTTTTCTTAGTTTCAAAGCCGATGCGACTTAATAGCACTTTAAGCTTACAGCGGCTTCTCAGGAACCATAATAATTGTGGCATAAATCGAAGTTACACATAGAATAGAGAGCCATATAGATTGGAGTAGACGTTAGCTGACAGATAATTCAGTCCTCCAACTGTTATTACAATAAAAAATTGAATTGTAGAGCGAGAAAAGGCTGAAATCATTTGCAATGTTAAAGAACAAAAAAATTTAATATATTTTTTTGTTTGTACAATGTTAAATTTCGTTGAGCTGAAAATGTATTGTTACGATAAATGGGGTTTGTTTTATTTGGTCCAATCATTGCCATATAATGATAAATTGCAAAATGGTAGTGCAGATTCGAAAATGATTTGTTTTTGGGAGATTCGGGATAGCTACACCACTACCAAGCAAAACTTGTAATGCCAGAGTAGAAATGAAAAAAAACATAGTTTTATATTAATACGACGAAGTTTGTAGGTCTGAATTGAGCTAATATCGATATAAACCTATTGACTTTAAATATAGTTCCCTACGCAATATTTTCATTTTCTATGCAAGAGATTTGTCATTTCAATTCGAGTGAATGAAGTAAGCCGTTAATAAGTTAAGTTAAGTTAAGTTAAATAGTAAAATTATTGTCTATCAACACGGGCTAGGGCGGGCATGCAGCTTTAAGGCTTAACTACATTCGGCAAAAAGTGACTTTTTCAAAGCTCACATACACACGCTGCTGTCCCCTCGTATTGAGAAACTGGACTAAAAATCTATTTTGACTTTTAAAAGCTCTAAGAAAGAATAAACAAAAACAGGAAGAATTTGTCAACGAAAGAGAGAACCTTTTGCATCAGAGTCATCTAAGCGTAAGATCAGTAACTAGTGACAGCTTTTTTGTGTAAATGTATTAGTTTTTTTCGAACTTTCCCAAAGTGTGCCACTTGGAAGTTAAAGGTATGCCTAACTTTTAAGAAAGTCACTTTGTGAAAAGTTGAAAGAAAAATACAAATTGCAAACGGTGTGGAAAGAGAAAAATCATTTTCGTATGTGTACTTCTATTTTTGCCGAATGTAGCTAAAGGTGCGATCAGACGATCATCCAAACGTGTCATCCGGATGACATGCTGACGTCAGAAAACCTGTTTATTTCAGACTAGACGAGCACTTTGGGATAGATTCTACGTCATAGTGACGCCAGGATGTCATCCGGATGACAAGTTTGGATGACCGTCTGATCGCACCTTAAGCCTTAAGAAAACAAAATAATATATTCCAACGTGCTTTCTATGCCTTTTTCATGTGGAGGGATATGGATAGGGTATATATGTATAATCGTTTTTTTCGAAAGACATCGCGTGTGATATTTGCGATAGTGTAGGACTATAATTCACTTAAAAAAACCTGGAGAACGCCATTACTTTCCTTCAACTGATCGCCTCTTGCCGTTATACTAATTATTATTTTATTTCAAATACTATTAAGTTTTTGATATTGGATTTTTTATTCTGCTGTTACCCATATTTCTAGAGTACCTGTTAAGTTAAAGAAAAGCCTTTTCCCTTTTTAATATTCTTACTAATATTCAGTTCAACTACTGCGAATTCTCCTGGCCTATCTGACTTTGTCCTCAACATTCTTAACTTCAGATCCTTGTATTCCCCGTAAGTTATTTCTGGTGCATCCACAAAGATGGCCTCCATATACCCATATTGGCTTAAGAACTTTTTCAGAAGTAAATTATTATAAATTAAGGAATGGCCGCAAGAGTTTTTTTTACGCTATAATCATTTAATTTATGATATTTTCCATTTTCATGAGCTTTGCAGCACAAATTCACGTCAAGAGTGATGCCATTTGTAATTGAAATAAATACAGAACTGCGTTGATATTTTAAATCGTATACAGCTATCTGCGTGTTGTTTACTTTTATGTGTTAAGTTAAGATGAACTAAGTTTATTTTATTTAATCTTATTATGGCAGGTGTAAAAAGGTGCAAGGCAGGTCCTAATACCCTTCCTTGCGGAATGCCAAATTTTACATATTTTGAATAGGAGTATTTGTCTCTTCTTTAATTATAAACATACGCTAAGTTGTGCGAAGCTCCTAACAGGAAAGTCTTTCCGATCCCTTTTGGACATTTTGTTCCTTTATCTGGTTGATATCTTTTGTTTTATATATTTTGCAATTTCATTAGATGTTCCCGGTGGAATTATTCTCTCGTCTTCACAGATCCCCTCTGTCTGGTGAATATTTGCATTACCTTCAAATGGCTGAACAATTTTTAAAGTACATTTCTGGCAAATAATCCCCGTTTTTGTTTACTGGTTTTTGTGCAATCTTCAATGCAGTCTTAAAATGGCGAGATGTATTCCCTTAAAAACTATGACATTCAAAAACGTATCTTATAAAGTGGAAACATATCTTCGCACGCTTTAGTACGTATTTCATTAAAATGCAATGATTCCCGTCATAGGAAAAATAAATAAATCGTAATCAAAGGCACTTAGTACCTACGCATTAATTTTTTTAATTCCTTTAAAAGCATTTCGTATGCCGATCGGTACAAACAGTTTAATTTAATAACCACTACTTGCAAATAATTTAAACGAATCAATATTTATGGGAAAATTATATTCTTTAGGTTTTTACTTGCACTTTGCATCTGACAACCGACAACGTAAGTAAACAATTTCTCATTTTTCATACCAATTAAGGGACCACCGCGAATATTTTATCATATTTTTTTATCATCCACCTGTAGCAAAGTAACATCACCACAATAATGGATGGTGATTCCATTATGATGTTGCTGTCAATATAGTATGCTACTTTAGTGTGTCACTCCACTTCTTGTATCAGATATCATTATAGTACACGATACTGTAGCCATGGTGATTATAATTATTATTGTCCAATTACTGCAGTTGCAAACTTTAATATTTATGAATAAATGCAACGAAGTATGCATCAGGTCTAATTAACTTAGTTATATAATAAATTATGGTTGCGATATGCGGCAAAATATTGTAGGAAACAAAAGGTTTTTTTATGTTTTTAAAATGTATTATAAATTTAAATATGTAATTTCAGTAAAACATGTATTTCTGCATTCCTAAAAAAGGAGTAATACTAGTATATAAGTGCACGACTGGGATATAGCAAACATTCTCTCTTTCGCTTTGTTAACATCAATAATTTTTACGAAAACATTTTTTTATATAATATGACCCGTCTTTGTCTTCCACAACTGGTTCGAATCCTCATTTTTGAACAAAAGCAGTTTTCTTTTGACACGATATTTGTTAAAATAAGTTACGTGGGTGATCTGGACAGAATATTACAAATAAATATATGTAGCTATTTTAATTTAAAAATAAAAACAATTTGGGATGGGAAACATCATATTAGGATGGACTATCTTAAAAGTTAAATCTTTGACTTAATTTTAGAGACAACTAATAAAATATGTTCAAGCTGTAAAACTTTTTAACCTTGGTGATGCCAACTATGCTTTAAAATATTGGATTAAGTTTACAAAAAAAAACAATAATTTATATACCTCGTATGTCTACGCTGCCTTAGACGTTACTTCACGCTCAATTTATGTATTTGCTACAATATTGAAGCATGCAATATTTCCAAGTTGAAGGGAAGAGAGCCATTTAGAGAAGGGTGGAAATAAAAACCATGCTTTAAACAAATTCAAAGGCCACGTTAGTGCCCCGCCAAGTTTGGCACTTATTCAACTCAGGCTAATTTTTTCCCGTCTCTTACTTTGCTTACAACAAAGCTAGAGACATAAACAGACAATATATGTTTTACCATTCAAAAATGACTGTTTGGTTTGGTGGAATCATTGGATCGCATTTTTCCAAAGAAAAAACAACTTTATCGTCAATGGCGCCCGATCAATGATTTCGAACCTTTTTAACTTTCTCGTATACACTAAAGAGAAAGTTATTGCGATTGTGCGGAAATTTCGAACTCAAACTGAGTATGAGGGATGTTATTATGACTATAGAGAAGTCCAAAAAAGTTGTTCCGCCAATGCCGTCCGTCGGTCTGTGTGTCTGTCCGGGCACCGGATTGACGGATTTGCTTCAAAGTTCGTATAAAAGGTTTTTGTGGTTACTTTAATTTTTTGCTTTATCGTTTGATATAACAGTACCTTAATACCATACAAGTTGTTTTGGTATCACTATTGTTCTAGAAAATGGTTCTAAAGATTGTGGTCTTTTTGTGTACTAAGGACACTTGGGATGGGGCCAAAAGTACTGAACACCTAGTTTATCTGAAAAACAAATAAAGGGAATTCCGACAAATTTTACTATTTTTACTGTTTAACTATTGTTTTGGATTCATTTATGTTTTTTCTTTTGAAAATTTGAACTTAAAATTGTTAACTTACCATATCAAAGTCATTGTTATTCACTGTACATGCAGTTCATATTTTATCATGTACTTGATGCATTTAAAGAGAACGAGCTATCCACTTAACAGCACCCACATATGGCAATTGTGCCTTTAAATTATTATACTCTCATCGCGAAAAGAACCGATTGTAAAGCTTATGACCGTAGAGGTAAATAAGTGAGTTGCTGGTTGGTACTGAGTGGATTTGTCGTTCACTTGGATCTGGACCAGCCTCTTGGTAACATTAAAAATTATAACGTGGTTTGTTTTTTTTGATAAATTTTTCGCTGATAAATTTTGTTTGTTTTGTTGCTCGTTGTTCTACAACTATTTTCTTTTGAACGAACCTGCTTACAACGATTTTCTTAAATTTAAATTAAATTCGTTTTCTCAAAAACAGCTTTGACAAATTTTTGTATTTTGAGCAATTATGTAAAATTTGCGAAATTACATCAAAATCGTATATGCCGTTTTTGAGAAAATCAAATTTTTCAAAACCTAAAAAGTGATTTAAATAAATTCGGTAGTTAATATAATTTTGGCTAACATTCTTTTTGATGCGATTTCAAAAGTCGCGTACCTTATTTTTTATACCCTATCCTAAGGGTATATTAATTTTGACACATATGTAGTTTGTAACACCCCTTAATATTCGTCGTGGACCTATAAAAGTATATATATTTATGATCAGGACTAAAACCTAAGACTATTTAGCAATGTTCGTCACCAATTTATAGGCCTTTAAATTAAATCTAGGCGGCTGAAATTTGGAACATATACTACCTAGGGTTCCGAAATGGTAGAGTGTAAAATTTTTTTTGATACGCCCACTGCCACGCCCACAATTTATAAAAAACCGTTTTAAAGCTTAAGTTAGAGAGATAGAATGTTATAATGTTTACGAAATATGTAGGCACTTCATATGTTTTTTTTTTTTTTTTCCTTCATAAGTTTTTTAAATGAAGTTTTTTGCCACGCCTCCTTTTTGTTGGCGTTTTTCACTAAAATGCTGTTGTCGTAGAAACCGAAAAAGAATGTTAGCCAATATTTTTTCCAATATATCGCCCATACAAAGTTTTTGGCCATGTCCACTTTTTGGGGGCGTTTTTTCAAAAAAAAAAAATGTTTTATAAATTTTATAGAATAAAATAAAATGCTATCCATCATCTTAACATTTTTCTTTGGGGCATATAGGGATATGGATAGGTTTTTTATTTTCTTTATGCTTTTAGTAGACACATTTTATTGCTGAATGTTTTGAACGAGTTATCTATCAACTTACAATTTAATACTCTTTTTTAAAAAAATTTTGCTTACAATATTTATACAATTGTTTTTCTTAAGTCTAGGATAAATCTAATATTCTGACAGCACTGATGGGGCTCTGCATTGTGCAATTGTTGTTTTATTATTACTTTTACAATTATTTATGAAATTTATTTACATTCTTTATTGATTATTTATCGTACAGCGTGAGTGGCGCCGACGGTCATTGGTGTGGTTTGTTGGACTAGATACAAACATTTGAGTAAGGTGGGTAAATAGTTTTGGTTTGGGTGATAAAAGGGATGCACGAGTTGGAAAATAAGTAAGACATATAGGAATTAACGATAAAAAAATAAGAGTGCGAATATCTTATGCTTGGTTTAGAGGATTCGAAAACTCAAATTATATCATCTGAGACTTGGGCGTACATGAACGAGTTGAACAATATGAATATCACCACCGCTATCTGCATAACGTTTTACAAATCTTAAAGATCAATTTAAATTGCCATCTCTTCTGTTTCCACTTACCTTACAAGAGTATTTACATAAAAAAGCTTTTATGCGTCAAAATTGTGGAGCAACATTGAAATCCTAACTCATTTTATGGCAAGTCAAAAACACTTCTCAAACCCACCATCTGTCAATAGTTACCACTAAACACTTTGGTTGCAATAGTTTATTTTCGAATCTCCAGTTTATACGAATAAATCTCCTCAATCCTATTTATTTAGGGATAGTTTGAAACAGGAAATTAACTTTCCCCATTTTGTTTTTTTTTTTTAAATCCTTGTGAAATAAAATCGAAACAAAACCAAATGTCAAAACTTTATTTTATTTACAGCTTCCATATAACTTTTCAATCGAATTTTAAACTTTTTGCCCCCCAGCACAGTGATGCTCTGTGATAGCTCAGTATAAAGAGTGGGAAATTGCACGAAATGCAGTTATTCCATCTGAGTTCGTTTGAAAATAAATAAATAAATAAATATTTGTTAAGCCCTGTGTGATAAATGATCATCCATGTACTAAACTCAACTGTGCGGTGAAAAAGTTAAATTGAAAAAAAAAATAAAACAGATTTTATATATTATTTTCGCAATATTTAATGACGTAGTTTTTATTTGAAATATCTAAATCGAACTAAAACGGAACGAAAAGTGCACATTTTTTATGATTGTGCCTTTTGATTTTGATATGAATTTAAGAGTTATTTCAAAAATGAATTTAAAAATCAATGGATGACTATCGAATGTATATTTGCTTTTTGAGTACATTTTTGATTAAGCTATGGAACAGTGGTCGGTTTTTTAAAAAATTTTTTTAGTGCCCATCAAAGGCGTATTGCATTTCTGTCGCTTCAACCCCTATTGAGAATGCTGCCCCTATTGATTTTGAACGTTGAACACGCATTGAGGGAAAAACGCGTCCTCGAGAAACATTTCAAAGGCTCGGTCGTAGCAATGAAATGACATCATTCCATTGGAAGCAAAAATAACCAAAGAGGCTCCTTGTGAAAGGCGAGATATGCAGACAATATTTCAAATTGCAATTTCGTTAGTCAAGGCCCAAGTGTGTTTCTCTTTGAAGTTGAACTATCCTCCTTTCTCGTACACACGTATATGTTGGCTTCATACGTTCGTACGTACCTTTTTTGAGAAGTCCACTCCGATTCCGTTTGACGATTAATTGTATTTTATTTACTCCCAGCTAGCTGTATTTATTCTGCATTCGGGCTTTTCCTTACTTTTCGTTTCGTCTAAAAGCGAATGTTCTGTTTTTTTTTTGTTTAAATAAAAAAGAAATATGAAACAAAATGATTTGCAGTTTATATTAAAAATATTTGCATGGATTGCCGTTGGAAGTGACGTGACGACATGTCACCCCTATATGGCTCGTTCGTTATACGCACGCTGGAGGTAAATTGCATTTTAAAAATTCATCACAAAAGCTTTATCAACATTTTCATAGCAGCAGGTTTGATGGTTTCAACCATCAACTGTTATGGTGACAGAAAAAATCGTGCGCTTGAGATTTTGTTTGTAATAAACTTGATGGCAAATAATTGTTTTTAAAATTGGTGTAGCAATCAAATATTAATAGGTAAATGGATTTTAAGCCCAACATCAACGAGGTAGAGAGGTTTCGACAAGATTTTTGTTTTCTTCCTTCTTTTCAATGTTATGATCAGGAATGAAGACTTTTTACTTTTAATGAATCGCCTGTTCGAGTGATCGACCTCAAAAAGCCTTTCAATTGCTAACTTTTTTAGATCTTCCATTCTTTCATAATTTGTTTGTTTAACATGTTTATTCTGTCACGTGTCAGACGGGTCAAAAACAAAAGATTTGGTTGGTGGAGGCGTCTTCTCAGATAGACTAAATCTTAGTCTCTCTTTCCATCATCCTAATAATTGTAGTGTTTTCCAAGCATAAATTATGGCGATCAAGGAAGTCTAGTCCTGTCCTGGATAAAAAAATAACGTGGTATACGTAAAATATATTCGAATATTTCTGGACAGTCAGGCGGCCATCAAGTATTCTATCTTTATTAACTCGTTAGTAGCCCTTGATTGCTACTCACCACCCATTCAATGATCTTAAGGTCGCATTTATAGGGATAAGCTGTATAGAGCAATATCTGGCTTTGGAATCAATGCCAAACTTGCCCGTTTGTGCAGGATAGTTAATAGGGAAAGGCCAAGTATATGTTGTTAAGAAGAGAGGACACGCAACACCGACTCGGACACGTCTCGTCACCATAGACACATACAACTTCGAGGTGGTTAAGAAATTTGTCTACCTTGTCACCGCTATTAACTCAGAGATCAAATGAATAAATACACTCGCTAACCGCTTCTTATTTGGACTAAAAAAACAACTGAGATCCAATGCTGTCTAAATAAAGTGAACCTTTATAACATAACCCTAATAATCCCAGTCCTTTTCTATGGTGCAGAGCTATGCACTTTATCAAAAGTGGATGAGGTTCATCTTGGCTGCTTTGGGAGAAAAATCCTTCGAGTGATTTTTGGTCTGTACGGGCTGTATAGCGACATTGACTTAGCCGTAAGGGTGAAGGTTAAAAGACAGAGATGGCTGCGTCATGTTGAGCAAATGGAAATACTAAGGAAATACTACTTAAAAAAGAATTTCTTAACGAAGCTTATCAGCAAGAAAGAATGGACCACACATTCGGCAAGAAAAATAAATTGTCTGTCTGCTGGACACCAGGCCATGTGGGTATTATTGGTAATGAGGCGGCGGACTCTCTAGCGAGAAAAGGGGCAGCAACACCCTTCACAAGACCTGAACCACTCTGCGGGATAGGGGAACACATCCTACGCGAAGAATTCAGGAAATCTAGAAAGGAAAAGAAAGGGTAGAACCTTTCGAGATCTCCAAGGTCTAAGAGTAGCCAAAAAATTCTAAGGAGATTATAATCTCAAAAGATTTCAAGTCTTAGCAAAAATACCCTACGCATCCTAACTGGTTTACAAACGGGGCACCTAAGGGAGATAGGTCTCTGCAGATTCTGCAATGAGTCCACGGAAACTTCAGAACACAAAATGGGGCACTGATCCAAAAAAAGGTTTAAAAATTTGGGAAAAAACCAAATTCAAGAAAAAAATTTACCAACCACGGATCCACTGCTCATTCTCAGATTCATAACCGGAATGGATGGATGATGTGCTTTGAGTAGATTTTCCTTGCCAAGGCTAAAGCCAGGCATAAAAACTCCAACATAATTCCCTATGAATTGAGCTGTGAGGGGACTCTGGAAGAGAGAGTAAACCTCTCCAAGGTATAAGTGGGGCACAGTCGCAGTGTACTGCGCCCTTTATAAACCTTTATAAACCTTCATCGTGAGGTTGAATTGATAATGTAAAATAAAACTCATAAATTTGAAAGTGAACTTAAAATTTTTATTATCGGTTAAAAGACCAATTAAAGGCATTTGGTCCATTCGGAAGGTCCAATTTTGGCGGACTCGTTCGAGCATAGCGACTGGTATCTTGCGAATAGCACGAGTAATGTTGGCTTCCAAAGCGTCATTCCTAGCTGCATTAATACTGAAGGCCTGAGACTTTACATCTCCGCAGAGAAAATAGTCGAAAAGTGTGATATATCACGATCTAGGCGGCTAATTTACCGTAGCAAAACGTGGAAAATCACCAAAACCATTTTTTAACAAGTCCATTGTTTCACCTGCTGTATGGGTCGTAGCGCTGTCTTACCTTTAAACCAGAGCTCCCCGAGACCATGAATTTCAGAAAGCAAATAGGCCGTTATCATGGCGCGATAACTGTCACCATTGACGGTAACATTCAAATTTGCCTCATTTTGAAGAAAAAAACTGTTGTTTTTAATGGATGTAATGGTATCTTTTGGTAGTCTTCGGGTTGCTCATCAGTCCAAATATGGCAATTTTGTTTATTAACGTATCCATTGAGCCAGAAATGGGCTTCATCACTAAACAAAATTTCATGATAGAACACCGGATTTTCATTGAGATTTTCCAGAGCCTATTCACTGAAACTACGACGAAAATTGAAGTCGCCTGGTTTTAATTCTTGCACAAGTTAAATTTCATGCTTTTAGGCCGAGATCCTTAGCAACCGGTCAAGTTTTATCCACTTATAAAAAGTGTTTTTTAGAGGTTGCTTTTTCGAATAGAGATAAAACTGACATTTTGTGGTCAAATCTGGCAACTCTAATGTCATTTCGGTTCAGTTTGGTTTGCCATTTCATCATGAACAGGTTGACAAATGAACAACGCTTGCAAATCGTGCAAAGTTATTTCGAAAATAATGGTTCAGTTCCTTAGTTTACCGCTAGCTCCGTTCATTTTATGGCCGACATAATCGCCCATCAGAGCAATTAATTCGGTTAACCATGGATCGTTTTCGCACTACGTTTAATCTATGTGATAATATGAATCCGCAGAGACGTCGAACAGTGCGAACCGAAGAAACAATTGCCGCTGTAGAGCGACCTTGTGCAAGAATTAAAGCCGCGAGACCATGCAATGCGTCGTGATATTGGTTTATGGGCCGAAAATGAGATTGATATCGATGCTGATTTTCATCGCAAAATTTTGTTCAGTGATGAGGCTCATTTTGGGTTGAATGGCTACGTCAACAACATGAAACCCTTGAAACGCCATTACATCCACAAAAACTGACTATTTGGTGTGCTCTATGGGCTGGTGGAGTCATTGGGCCATACTTCTCCCGAAATGATGCTGGAGAGTCAGTTACCGTTAATGGAGACCGGTATAGAGCCATGATAACTGAATATTTTATTCCCGAATCGGATGGCATGAATGTGGATGAGATGTGGTTTCAACAAGACGGCGCTAAATGCCACACAGCGCACGTCACAATCGATTTATTGAAGGAAACATCCGATTAGCGCATTATTTCGCGGAATGGACCTGTCAATTGGCCACCAAGATCGTGTGATTTGACACCATTGGATTATTTTCTTTGGGGATATGTGAAGTCGCTCGCCTACACAAGCAAACCAGAAACGTTAGGGTACTTGAAAGCCAACATTCGTGGCGTTATTGCCGATATACAGCCCCAAATGCTTGAAAAGGTGGTTGAATATTGGACCTCTAGACTTGTCTTTATTTGAACCAGCCGCGGCAGCCACATGCCCGAAATCATATTTAAACATTAATGGCATAAAATTATCTTTCCAATGAAGCCAAACTGATGGACATTAAAACGGATTTTTTTGTGTTTTATTTCAATTCGAAGTTCTATACCTTTAAAAAAACACGCTGTATAAACTGGGTTTCAAACTTACGAATGGTGTTGGCAATAGTGGGTTCAGTAGGTCGGCTATGCGGACCGTAAGTTCCTCGAATCCACAGATGAGGAATTAACCAGATAATCAATTCGGGAGAGAATCTCCCAGCTCACCCCCATCAAACCTCACGATGAATCACCCTGTATTATTTTTATTATTATTACCCTAATTCGGTTTGTTTGAAACAACAACAACAAAAATATTATTAGTTCATATTGGCGATTAACCTTGAATCATTATTCAAAAAGTATTGAACATTGTCTTATAGATTTATAGAAGTTATTTTGCAGCATATAAAATATTTTTAAAAATTTCTTATTTCATCCCAAGAAAATTATAGCACTTCAGTTGTTGACAGACTCCATAGCCACACCCACTCATTCAAAGTTCTCTTGTATAGGTGCAAGTAATTAATTACGGGGCTATCTTCGAAATTGGATTTATTACACCAGAAATTCTATCTAGGTGATTAAATTTATAGGTTTAATTTCCGTCGACAATAAGGATGTTAGCCAACCTTTATCTGTATATGTGGGGGAGATGTCCTGGTAAATGGCCATAACTTTGCAATTACAATTAAATTGAAATTCGTCGATAGGATCAACGACAAGAAATGGAAAATGTGCAGATCTACGATATTGAAAATTTGCAAGTACTCACTTTATTTGGATTGTAATAAAGCTTAATTTATTTATGGCATGGTATTCTTCATTAGGAATGCAACCTGAGCAATGAAGTCAGTATTTTACCTGCGGCTTGGAAGAATTAAACAAGAAACATTCTCCAAAGATGTCTTGTCTACCATAATGAAACAGCTTCGAAGTGGTTATTTAAAGTGTACCCATTCGCACTCTGCTGCTGTCACATTATATCCGTGACCATGACTCTATCCTTTCAATTAGCATAAATCATTTCAGTTTATGTTCCTTCATCGTCAATAATAGCGCATTACTCTATCAAAGAACGAGCAAGTTAGCTCCGTTCATGGCAGCAGGTATGACAATAATGCAATAAGCTTAATCGACTCCCGTCAGTAATTTCTCCAGGCGTAGCTACGAGTAAGTGGCATCATTATGTTAAGATGAACCCATCACTTGGAGCTCGGTGTAATGTTCCTACAGCTACAGGTGTACACGAGCATATAAGATATTATTAGACCGTTTTCCGAAACAGGTATCCCTGCGATATGACTGCGTGTATGGCAAGCTAATGCTTCCCATTTTGGCTGCTAAGTGCTTTGGGCATCCGATTCCGGCGTGTAATTGAAAATGAACGCATACTAATTGGGAAAGATAACATTGGTCGATGGAAATGAGAAATGACCTATAATAATGATGCTCTAGTAAGGCGGAAACGGTATGGAGTTAATTAATGGTGGAGAGGGTTTTCTTTTTTTTTAATATATAACTGAAAACTGCTGTCCTGATAGTTTCTTTTAAAGGGTTTGATGCTCCTTGGTGAATCTTACTGGATTAATTTAAAAATCTTGCAAAATATTTAGATTAGACAATTTGGAGTGAGTACATTCAATTGTGCTCGAACATTTGCAAAGAGTCTTTCAGGAGATTCGACTCCAGGCTGCTTGTAGGCGTCCTTTTGGGCTTGAGCGACACTACCACCTGTTCTGTTTGTGGTGAGGAAGATGACACAGGAGAACACTTCATTTGCAGTTGTCTGGCTTTTGCTCACATCAGGTGCGGATTGTTGGGGCTCGTCATCGAATGACGGGAGAACTAAGTACCGTATTTGCATGGTAGCACAATGGACCAGTAGTTGTGTGTGAGCAGCAACCTTCGACAAAAGAAGAAGAAGAAATAGGTACAATTGGGTTATACTGTTCAGTTTCGAAAAGTTATAATGGCCGAGTAAATGCCATAATGCGTAGCCCGTAGCTTAAGAGCAACTTACCTGCTTTCTTGATCGCCGGGATGAGCTCGGGAGGCGGAAGGACATGGATGTATTGAGCCTGAAAAGATTCGCGGTGGTACTTCACAGTTTATATTGGACTCATCAGTGAAGATAGTTATAGGGAACTCCTTTGTGACAGTGTCTTCGCAAAGAATTATTTTTTGAATTTTAGTTTTAGTTAGGTATTTAAGTTCTGTAAAAGGGTTCTGTAGCTGAATTTGACGAAATAAATAAATAAATTAAGCTTACGCCTCAGGGTAGTAAAGCAAGAATTAAGCGGATCGTATTGTCTTGCGAGACCAGTAGCCTTTTATCTGCAATCTTACAGCGCTACATGATAAAATTACTTTAATATTTACATCCAGATGTAGAATTGCTTGTACTAAGCTTCTCATTTTTATGACTGGCTCGGGATGATTGTCTTGCTTTTCAAACGATCTTCCGCTTTTTAATGATTGCTGTGTAGATAGCCTGCGCCTTAATTTTCAAAAGTGGCATGTTTTGTCTTACACTCGTATTTTATATCCTTTTGCGTTTAATTATAATCTTTGTACGAGCTAATCATATAAAGGATTTGCGAGTGATTTTTGTTGTTTCAGTTGTGTTATATCTAAATCTTATAAGATGTTGGGATTTTTGAAGAGAAACTCAGGGGACTTCAATGATCAATATCTATATATATATTGGTTGTCCTTTGGTTCGTCCAGTAGTGATTTTACCCTATCCTAAGGGTATATTAATTTTGACACATAGTTTGTAACACCCCTTAATATTCGCCGTAGACCCATAAAAGTATATATATTTATGATCAGGACCAAATCCTAAGACTATCTAGCAATGTCCGTCCGTCCGTCCGTCCGTACGCAATTTTTAGGCCTTTAAAATTTAGCTAGGAAGCTGAAATTTGGATCACATATTCCCTAGGGCTCCGAAATGGTTAAGTGTAAATTTTTTTTGAATACGCCCACTGCCACGCCCACAATTTAGAAAAAACCGTTTTAAAGCTAAAGTTAGAGAGATAGAGTGTTATAACCTTCACAAGATATGGAGGCACTGCCCTCCTTTATAAGTTTGTCATATAAAGTTTTTTGCCACGCCTACTTTTTGTGGGCGTTTTTGACTAAAATGCTGTTTTCTTCGAAAATTTTCACAGAAAGCGAAAAAAACTGTTTAACAAAATATTTTCCCAATATTTTTTCCAACATATCGCCCATACAAAGTTTTTCGCCACGCCCACTTTTTGGGGGCGTTTTTTCAAAAAAACTTTTTTTTTTTTAATTAATAGAACTAAATAAAATGCTATCCATCATCTTCTTAATTCTTTTTTCTTTGGGGCATATAGGGATATGGATAGGGTATCATACTGTTCGCCCCAAGCGGACTGTAGCCTTTTCTTATGTTTTAACTTTAAATTGTAATAGAAAATTCTTATTGTCAGTCTCTTGAAGTTAGAAGCAGAATGTTTAGTGTAATGTTTCTCATGATATTCTCTGTTGTAGGTTTATTAAATATTTATGGTCGCAATAGATCTTTAAGGCCAAGACTATTCTTTCTTGATGTACCGGATTCTTCAAATTATGGTATGCGTGAACATATTTGTTATTGTTGTAAACTTTTTAATATGTTCGTCTATTTAATAAATGCTGCGCTTAGGTATTGTACGTCCCAAGACAATGGAAAATAGTTGAGGTCATAATTGTTCCAAAGCCGGGAAAACCTCCATGTGGCGATTGATACCTGTTCACCAATTCGGGTTCAGAATTAAACACTCTGAAATCAATCAGGTTTATCGAATGATTAATAAAATTGGAAAAGCCCTTGAGATAGGAATAACGCAGTTTTAGTATAAAGTATTTCGAAGGGAGGTGTTTTTAGTGAGTAAGAATCTCCCACTATTATTAGCACGCGCGGCCGATCTACACAATATCTCTCCCTCGTAACAAAAAAATAGGCCGCCACATGCAACTTGACACCAATAGATAATTTGCTCTAGGGCTACATCGAGGCCTAAGTCTACGCTAACCAGCCAATCGCTTTTGGAAGAGCTCAGCCAACATTCCGACCGAATATAGCTTTAATGAATTTTTTATCGTTTTGCTTTATTTAAATTTCTTTTTCTATCATTCATATCCGGTTCCGTTTTGACCATTGAAGTTAGAAAAAGTTTCAGAGAACGTTTCCATTAAAATAAAAAAAATTTAAGGTTGCTATTGAAATCTGAAATGTTATATTAATTGGGTCGCCGAAGAAGATCAATCTCATCCTCCTTGCCATACTTGTGTCTCTGTGAACCCATCGTAATACCTTTCGGTGAGGGATAAGCTGGTATTGTGGCCTCTTTTGAGGTTCCTTTTTTCACTCGTGTTCTCAATCTTGTCAAGCCATCCCGATGTCTCCAGAAACTTGTAAAGATAAAAGACAATCTGACAATTCTTCAAATTCTTGGAAGAAGATGCTTCCAAGTGTTCTGTTCCTCAACTGACAGAGATCCGGGCAGGGACAGAGATGATGTGACCCCGTGGAATTGCCCTAGTGCTAATCAAACCACATCCAATAGCTTTGCTCGTTCGGCTTTTAAAGTCCTGAAACTTTTTTTAAAGAGTGCTACAAAGATTATTGAATATTTCATTTATGCTGCGGAGCCCGAGATTGTTGCCATTCTTACGCGCCTTTCTATTCTCTTGAACTAGTTCGATTCTTTCCGAGGATAACTCCGTTTAAAGCCTGAGCTACATCGAAACAAAAGTAAAGAAAAGTAGAAAAAAAAGTCAATAAATTCGTTTGTACTACTTCATCATATAGTAAGCTCTGTATATTTTCTCTCAATTTCGTGTGTGGCTGAAAGCTTGAACATGCTTCAATACAATATAAAAATACACTAAAAAAAACTTTACAGACTCACCGCCAGATCACGTTTATATCACCCAAATAATGCCTGCCAGTTTTTCAAGTAAAAGCTCTTTTGACAAGCAAGTGACAAAAAAACAAAACAATTGAAATTAAAATCAATAATTTTTTGTGTTTTTAAGAAATTTTTTTGGTTTATCTGAGTTGAATTTTAATCGAGACCTCCTACTCCTTACCTACTTATCTAAATAATAAAATTTTTAAATTTTTTCACTGACGTAAATTTTAAATATGCTGAATATAAGAAAAAAGCTTTTGCGCTTTATTAGTTCAGTTCTTGCTCATAGATGGCATATAAATATGCATGTGTTGTGTGATGTTTTCACTTTGTTGTACTTTTCTTCACTTTTGTTTCGATGTAGCTCAGGCTTAACTGGTCGACTTCGTCCTCAAGTTCAAAAGGTGTTTGAAGTGATACATTAGGGTCGATTTTATTTTCACAATTTTTTCTAAAGGACTCCCAATTAGTTGATACGCTGGTAAGTCTGGGTGGGCTCTCCGTTTCCAATTGTCAGAATTGAAAAAAAAGAACAAAATCTTTAAATGACATAATGTGCAAGAATGCAAGGAACAATTGTTGACATACGTTAGAATAAATTTAATTCTTGAGAATTATACTTGAGTCTTGCAGACAAATTAAATACATATAAAAATAAGAACCCTAATAGAGTTATGGTTTCCCACTATAGAAAAACTCTTAGTCCTTTTTTACTGCGTAGCCGAACAAAGAACGACAGCAAAAAATAACTCCCAAGTGTAATGATTCATCTAATTAAACTAATCTGATGTAATTTATTTGCATTCAAATTAGCTGCGCCATTTCATCTGCCCTTTAGGGACTATTTAAAAAGATTAACTTTCCATTTGAATGTTGATTTGAAATGGACACAGCTGTAGAGAAAGAGAGAGATAATGAGTCAGAGCTTGAAAATGTCCTTTTCTAAAAAGGGAATCCTCGTTTACTTTTCATTAATTTAAGCAAGAAAATGCTCGAATGACTTTTATTTGATATAATTGTGTCACAAGTTGAAGTTTTTTTATTTTTATTTTGAATTTTGCTCAAGGTACGCGGTGACGTGAAGTGTGTCGGTAGAGTTTCTCCGCTGACTTTTGCTATGTTTTCATTAAATTCTATTTAAATCGTGAAAATAATTCCCACCATCAACTAAGAGGGATAGAGGGTGTATGACTGTTTGGAATTTCGGGTATCTTTAAATTAATTTTGGGCATAACAGATATGCGCTAACATAGCGTTTTCAACAGAAATCTATTTTAAAAACAAGACGTTCTCAGAAAAGAACAATCTTAAATTGTGTGGGCAACTACTAGGCACCACCTCGATTTACCTTTTATTTTTATTTTCTCTCTACCAAAGCGGTAGAAAGGCAGAAATAGAAAAATCCTTAACATAAATGTATCTACAGGTACGGTAGGTAGCGTACCGACGTAGGTACAAACATACTTCCCGGAAGTTAGCAAATTAATATTTTCATCGAGACAGGAAAAAAATAACACGCTTCCGGAAAACTCTACCCCGCATAGAGTCAGAGCTCTCAACGTGCGCAATACTCCAGGGACAGCCATCAGCAACAGAGGTTAAAGTTCCGACTAATGGAATACGTGTAAGGATGTTAATATGTCCTCTTTAAACGATCGCCGGAAACAGGTACTGGAAAAGATACATTTTTGTGGAATTCTTTTTTTTTCGTCTATGATGTGGTTCGCTTGAAGATACTGATTGGAAATGCAAGAGCATCTCTGCCTCTCCACAAAACGGCGAGTATGTTTAATCAGTCGCGTGTTTATTTCCCACTTAAAGTTGCTTTATTATTATAAAACGGAATCGGATATCAAAGTCTACTCATTCTTTCATTTAAAAATAAAAAAAAATTCAGAAACCTGAAACATATTAAAACCCTTTTGTTTGCGATTTTAAATATTCATATTCGCAAATGGACCGTATCTGCATGCCCACTGATTTATACAGATGCACACATTGTTTCCACCTTCGACTCCAACCGGGGCTTACGGGATAAGTGAATTTTGTTCTGGCCATTGAGTTTTTTTTTTCCCAGATACACACGTTCAAAATGGTCGATTTTAATGGTGTCCAGTCGCTTGAAATAATTTAGGGATGGATAGATTCATGGTAACGAGGATCAAAAGTGAAAATACACGAGAAAAATGTGAAACACATTAAATTGTGCAAATATTTTGATAGGCAAGCAAGCAAGAAAAAAAGACCCCGTCCAGGTCATGTTCATGTGTTGTTTAAGGGTGAATCCTCTCTGGCATTTCTTTTATGCGTGCGTATATTTTTCATATTTTTATTACTTCATGCACTACATAACTATATAACTATGTCGAATAGGAGGATAGTGGAAGTTTCAGTACTACCTTGAGCTGGTGTACTGTGGAGCTGATGTAGGAGAGACAACAAATCCATTGCATACGATATTTAATGGGAAATATTTGCATTAATTGGCGTTTGTTCGTCGGGTCAAAATACACACACAGCAGGGGAGAAAAAAATGGATGCACAAGATTGATGAATCCAATGTACATACTTATGGGTTATTGAAAGTGGTTATCTTTTTGTAGATTTGCAAAAAAAAAGATGAAAAATTGAATCTCTTTAGGAGTCATGGAACACTCCGGGAAGTTGCACTTGGATATGAAAATCGATAAATAAATAGGTTTTTGGCGGATCAAATTAAAACTGATGGAATGGTGCGAGGGGTATCAGTTGGCTTTTATTTGATGGCCCACATCTTGCGAAAGTCCCATAGAAATTCCATAATAAGCTTCTTACAAAAGGCGTTCGGAATCGGCATTAAACTATAGGTCTCGCCCATTCATCTCAAAAGTTTATTTTCGAACACACAGTGGGTCTAGGTTAGGTTAGGTATGTGGGTTGGCAGAGCAGGGTAGACCCCACTATACTACACTCAGGTCCTTGTGGATCCATTGTGATTCCCTTTTGTTTGGGGTTAACCGTCGGTGTTGTTGATGGTCAGCTTGCAAGAAAGATGACTTGCATTTACCTCAAGAACCTGTAAAGATTAGAAAGTGTAACATCAGAAAGTTCTCGTAAATCATGGAAGTAAAAGCTCCCAAGTGTTCTGTTTCTCAAGTGACAGAGGCTCGGGCAGCGACAGAGGAAGTGAGGTATCCTCATGGACCTCCTCGTCTCCCCAACCTCTAAAAATATCGTCGTCCTTGAGATTTAGTTTCATCATATGATTTCTTAACAGGTTATGACCCGTTAGAGCCCCTACCAGCTTAGACAGCGATGGCCTGAGCTTGAATGTTCGGCCTTTTTCATATGCTGGCCAGAGCATCCGAGATACTTCACAGGTAGTTAGTGCTTTCCACCTGTTATTGGTTTTCATACGTATCTTGTTTTCCACTCGTTCTCTGAGATTACATAGTGGAGGCTTGATCTTTATCCATTGCGGACCCCTTTCTCGCCAGTTCATCAGCTATCTCATTGCCGGCTGTCCAGAGACCCAGCAGAGATTCGTGGAGTGCTGCGAGCAAAGAACCTTGAGCTCTTCGCGACAGCGGTGAACTAGCTTCGATTTAATTTCTATAACAGAAATTGCTTTTATAGCCGCCTGGCTATCAATGAAAATGGTAATATCATTACGTGATATTGCCAGCAACGACACCATTCGGGCCGCTTCCGCGGTTGCCAGAATCTCTCCTTGGAAGATACTACTGCTATCACAGAATATACCAGCACCGGTTCCACATTCCATCTTTGATCCATCTGTATAGATGGATACCGATTTCCGCTTTGTGGCTTCATCTGTTCACCATTCATCTCTGCTCGGAAAGGAGTAGGTGAATAGTCTATCAAAGTTCAGTTGGGGAGACATGTAATCAGATAGTGCCTAAATATTATTTATACCAATTTTTTTTGAAGATATATCCTTGGAAGTGTTTGCTCATGGTCTGGCTATGATTTGACTCCAAAAATTATTTAATACCTCTTACTTACTAAACGGGTTCCCGACCCGTGAAGAGTCCCTGAAAGACACGACAGCCTTCCATCCGCTGCGATCGCTGGTACACTACTTCCAGTTATCCAGACCAAGCGGTCTTGGATCCAATTATTTAATACTTGTCATACGCAGCTATACTTATCAAGAGTATTTGTTTTAACTATGTAGAATAAACCGATATAATGCATGCACCAAATCATCCAACCTGAATGATGCATGCGCAATGACTGGATCATCAGCTCCATATACCCATCTTGCTATGTCTTGCAAGAACTATCGGGGCATATCCCTGCTAAATTTTGCTTATAAGATCCTATCCAAAGTGCTATGTGAACAACTCAAGTCCTTTCGCAACAAACTAATCGGCAATTATCAGTGTGGCTTCAGTCCCGGCAAATCGACCATTAGACAAAAGACCAACGAATTTCAAGTCGAGGACTCACTATCTCACACTCATCGACAGGAGCTCTTGATGGAGATGAATTTGGGATCCCATCGAAATTTATCCAGCTGTGTCGCGTGACCCTAGAAAACACTCGCTTGTCAAACACAGCTCATCTGAACTCTTTTTGGTATCGGATTTCGTCAGGGAGATACGCTGTCGTATGATATCTTCAATTAATTGATCTTGAGCAGATATTGCGTACGGCAGGTGTCACCACGGTAGGCACCATCTTCAACAGATCAGTCCAGTACGCGGACGATATTGACATCATCGGTCGCTCTCAGCGTGGCTTTTGCGGCTATTTTGCCTTGAGGTAAACTATTAACAAACAAACAAGCATCTGTCCACCGATAAGGGCAAAATGTAATAACTGACAGCAGAATCTTCGAGGTAGCTAGGCAGTTCATCTATGTATATCCAAAAAACCAAGATACGTCGACTACATTGGATCGACCAGATGGTCTGGAAAATTGGAATCGCAGATAATGATCGCCTTTTTGCTCAGGTAGTGACAATTCACGGGTCATATGCACTTTAAGCAATCACACATTGCAATCGGGAAAGCGGTAAAATACCCCAAAAAGCAGGAAATGAAGACTTGAAGCCGACCAAAATAACTTAAAATGGACGGTCCAAAAGGTAATAAACATGTACAACTTTATCCAAGTCGAGAAGCTAACAGAGAAGCAGTTTGACATTAATTTCAAAGCTGATTCGCAACAAGTGTTAAAATTTAGCCATGAAGAAAAATCGCAACGGGAAATAGCCGACAGAATACACAGAAGCCATAACAAAGTTAAGAAAATTCTAAATAAATTTTGGTGGTTCAAACCACATTAAAGATCGACTGCGTATTGGTAGGTCGGCAGATGATCTCGAAGGAAACCCTACGAAAGTCTTTGAGATATTTGGAAGGAAGGAGCCATTAAAGTAAGGTGAACCAAAAATAGAAAATTTGTTGAAAAAAATAAGTTCAGCTGCATATAGCGCGCTCTTGGAGTTTTCGGTTGTCGAAAATTTGGACTTTATTGAAATCACGCTTAACAAATTCCACGTCCTCAACATTTTAAAAGAAAATTTGCGATAAGGCATTGGAATCAGATCAGTTATTGGCATTACAACAACCCCAAGGACTAGTTATTATTATTGCACACTTAGGCAGCTGTATCATCATCCGCAATCCCCGCAGCTGTATCATCATCCGAAGTACCTCGATAGGCAGATTCGAGCAAGACATCATTATAGTCGGCTTTATTGAAAGAATTGCGAAAAATTTCCAATGGATTCACCAAGAAATAGGTTGCGTTAATGCCATGAAGACCTAAAGCTGTTTTGAAGTCAAAACGGATGCAGATCAAATACTTACGTTAAAGTGAAAGCTATGATGACGTGAAACTCTGATAATTATCGTCCAATAAAGCTGATATGGACGAAAGGTCTCAGGTTCAAAACCGGCCCGTACCACCTGAAAGTTTAAGTCTGAGAAACATTCAAAAGTAAGAACTGTCATTAGAAGATACTCAAAAATAAATTAAACAAAAATATATCTTCGAACACACAATGGTTGGAGAAGCTGGGCTTGAGGGCCTGTATAGGCCGTCTATGGCTAAAATTTATTTAATTTATTTCAAATTTAAAGCTGATGTTGCTCAAAATAAAGATTGTTGAGCCTTGTGTTGCGCAAAGTGACATGTTTGCGGTTTTCTTTGTTTGGCACGCATCGTGAATTCAAAGAGTCTTCGCTCATTTTTCACCCATCCACTACCGTTCACCCTCACCATCACTCGACTCTGTTAACGTCGCTCAACTTAGGCTGTCCGGCAGGTGCCAAATAAATAGAACGTTAATGAAATAATTCTAGGTTTTTGGATTTAGCTTAAGTAAATAAATATAAAGCAAAATATGTGACAGAGTTTAACATAATCCAATAAGGCCAATTCAGTTCAATTGATAGGTAAAGTTAAAGGCGTGACGCTATTATTTGATATTATCGGTTGAACTTTTGTAAGGTAAATATAAATTTCAACGTCTTTCTAGTGCAATATTAAATTAAATTTCAATTCAAGTACCATCGTGCTGGTATGCAGTGAAAAGTACGTTCTTCAAAGTTAACCTGGCAGTCGTCAAACTTTTGTAAACATTTTGTGACTTGCTCCTGCAAAGAAGGAATAGTTAAGGAAACTTCCTTACCAGTGCATGCAATTTGAAGTTGTTTTTTTTTTTGAAATGTGACAAGGATTGAAGAGAAAAAAAAGTTTTTCTCTTGCATCTGAATGTGATTTTCAAATGTGCAAGATATTCGATGGAGCAAGGATAAAAGCTAAGTTCCACCTGGTATGGATATTCACAAATCAACTGACTATACAGGTTCTTGAGAAAAGATAAAATTAAGCGTGCAAGTTATGTGGGAGACAGACAGCTGATGGTATTCTGAGAATGGGTTTTTGTGATGTTTAGTAAAAGTTTACTTACGCAGCTGTTTTGGCATTAAGTTAATCACCGGTAAGTGTGGCTTCTGATTCTTATTTACGACAGCCAAGATCTTACACGCGTTGGTTGGGAGCCTTATGTAGCTAACTTGACCACTTATTGTGAAGCAAATTTCGGTACACAAAAATAATATTTTACAATAGCCACATAGTTTAATTTATATGAATACATAATTGGTATTTTTAAAAGTGTATGTATCCAAATATTACTTGTTAAAGTTTTAATTGTCGCGATTTTTGAATGCGAACTTTGGGTCAGAGCTGATTTCTTCGAGCATTTTTGGCTGGGCTTTAGAAGGTCTCCTTACGTTGCAATACGCAGGCGGTTTTTATCGGTAGACTATATTTTAATAAATAAAGAGAACACTTTCTCACCCAAGTGAACGTCAAAGTACCCGCGGATTTTTATTTAATGGTTCTGAGGAATGCTGATTTTTTTCCGAAGTGTTGAAGAATTTCACCCATCGTTGGTTAGCAACGCTATTTTCTTGCTAAGACTGAATTTTTCCAAAGATTATCGAGGTCAAAAATGTTAATTGATCGGAAAATTTAGTATGTGAAGATTTAATGTCGAAAGGGCTCTTCGATACAATGAAGCTTACGGAGGCTTCAACATGTTCCAATTCAGGTTATTGGTTGAGTGCTAGACCAAACGAAGATTGAAAAATGGTTAAATGAAACAATCTAAACGTATTCGACTGACAGAAAATTAAAAAAAAGAACATCAGAAATAGCACTTTATAAACTCGTAATATTTAAAATATTACTACGAACCGTAAATTGGTCGAGCTATTATCTGAAGGTACTCGTTTAATTGAATTCTGGACATCTGTGGACAAAAAATTATTTTTATGTCGCGATTCCAGCGATTCTATGAAAACATTGAGCTTTCCGAGGCGCTGGCGCTTTCTGTTAATTTAACTGCCTACACAAATAAAATCAAAGAGTCAATCCGATGGAGATGTAGTAGATATAATTTTTTTAGCATTATTAATGCAAACTATTTACTTACACGGAGAGGGAATTTTGGAGTTGCCAAGCAATTTTTTTTATTCGACATCGACTGAATCGCGCAGTATGTCAAATGGCATTGGTCGCAGGCTTTAAAAGTTAAAATGTAGATGAAGAATATTAACCATAGATATATAGGGTCCGCCACATAACGTTTTTTTTTCAACCAGTGCTTATTATTGGGCCATGTTGAACGACTTTTTGTTCACAAAAATTGAAGAGGAGGATATTGGCAACATTTGGTTTTAACAGGACGGCACTACGTGCCACACAGCCGAAGCTACACTCGATGTTTTGCGCTCTGTTTCAAAAAAAAAAAAGTTATTTGGCGGACCCTATATAAAGTGCCCATATGGTTTCATTTTTTTTCTCTAATGGCTTTTGGAAAATGTCGTTACGCCAATATGTCCTGCTGCTAGAATTTCGGTATAATTGTGTGTACCGACTCTCAGCTTTGGTACGCAGTGCCTAATTTCGGTTCAGTACCGGTCATTCCGGTACAGGTGGTCACCTTACTAATGCCTCTAGGTATAGGAAGTGCGCTCAATGTTTAAATGTTGAATAGTTCGCTCTACCTGAATGTTAAATCTCCAAATAATATTTTCCCTATATCGTGACAACTGACATATCGCTATCTTGCCTGCAAGATTGTGGTCCGAGTCTAATGTTTGTTTTACAGTTTGATAACATCGTGAGCGCCATGTTTCCTTGTAAATATTGAGATGACGAAACCAGAGTTGCCATGAAGGGAAACATGTTGGGGGCCTTTTTGAAGGCCATTTGCTAAAAGTTAGGGTCACTTTACATTGAAAGTTTAAACGCATGTTGTCTTTTTGTCTGAAATTGGAAAATTTCATAAATAAAAACAATAATTTATTTCGAAATACCTTACGAAAAAATTCGTTCAAAATGACAAAGAATGTGTTCCTATAGAGCAGGGCTATGATTATAAGGGTCTTAATTAAAATTTCCTTATTTGTTCGTGAGACTATCGAACAAATAAACAGCGATTGGCTAAAGTTATTCTTCGTTTTATGTCTAAAGACGTCGTCGTTTTCAGATGTAATAGCAGGGAAGATGTAGACAAAGTCTCTTCCTGTGCTGTTTTACGCGGCCTTAAAATCGATAAAAGGTGGTGAGGTGGTTTTTGCAGAATCTGCCTTAGTGCGAATATTTGGTCAACTGTGGACTTACCGGGCCTAAAATCGCTCTGATACGGCACAATCAGATCGTTGACAAATGGTTTCAGACGCTCGCACTCTACGGTAGACAAGATCTTATATGTAATACTTAGGAGACTGATACCTAATATTTAGCTGTTGCAGTTTAGAAGGACTTCTTTCTTGTGAAATGGACAAACGTTTCTTAGTTTCCATTCATCAGGCCAAATCATGAAAATGAGCAGGTGAATGTTTTTTTCAATTCATCTCCTGTTGCCTTAAATAGTTCGGCGGATAGACCGTTCTGGCCCAGTCGCCTTGTTGGAATTCAGTTTATATTATCGCTGTCCTCACTAAATTTTTGTCGTGTGGACGGAATTCAACAAACCGAACGCCTTCACAAAAAAAATTAACTAACTCTGCAACAACGTTTTATAATTAAACCTTAATAATTTGTCAAAATAAGGCTCTATCAAATGCAATGTAAATTTATATCTAGTAGAATTTCGTGAGTTTAGAGGCCATTTAAAAGTGGCCCAGGGCCAATGGCCAAAACGCACAAAAAAGGGCCAAATGGCCCTATCGGACACTTTTTATCCCGCAATAAAATTGATTAACCTAAGACCGCTTTGACTTGCAACAACTTCCATCGGCCTTAGTAGGTTATGATAACAAAGGAATCCTAATGGGGAACAAACTCAGTAATAACTTGGGCAAAATATATATAAAGATGAAGGTTTTTGAATAGTATATTTAAAACTTCAGTCCACATCCTGGAATCATGTGAAGCACTGACCCATTAAAACCTTAAAATTTGACAGTGGACTTGTCAAGTAGCAAACGAAAGGTCTTCAATGGCACATATTAGACTTATCCTCGTTTACCTACTTTAAGAAAAATTCACTCAATCATAAAAAAAACTAACCCTAACCCTATATCAAATTCAACCCCATCACCTCAATACTAATCGCATTTCCAGACAGACTAATACTTAGACCCTTCAACAAAAAAACAAATTATATACTTAAATCGATTTCCTGCTCTCGAGTTCCTTTAATCCTTTCACCTTTAAGGTTAGACACACTATTTAGCTTCTTTTCCTTGCGACGACTTAGTCAATAGTCAATCGGCTTAGGAATTAGGATCCCCCTCATTTCTTTCATAAAATTCGAATTATTTCAATTGTTCCCTTCACACTCAAATTGCGGTCATATCCGTTTCCTCGAAATCAGTTTGCAATTCTCCCCCTTTCAAACAGTCAACTCGAACGAACGAATGAATGAACAACACACATCCCGTTTTGTTGTTGGAAGTTGGAGCGACCGACATGACAGCCAAAAAGACTTGAAGGACTCTTAAGAGCAAAGACTACCTAGGGACCACAAGAACACACCCTTTCCGGATGGCCAAACGAGTTGAATGCGTATGAGATTAGATGATTTGCTGAAGATTAAATCAAATGAATTGCTGGGGCTTAAGATTCCCTCTTTTGCTGGTTTTCCTTTCCGAAATGTGTTCTCGCACAAAAGGATAACAATGAAAATTTGAGTCAACAAGTACATATTTGCCATCGGAAGGCTGTTTTTTTCTTCTTCTGCCGATTGCTGGGGACTATTTGCTGTGTTTATATTGTATTCTGCTGGTTTCAGATTTATTCTTTATGTGCAGTTTGTTCGTTTATCCCCAAAAAGGGACGTAAACATTGTGTCGTTAGGGAAGGCTTTTGTTAAGTTTCTTGTTTTTTTTTTAAATTATAGTCACATATATCTATGTAGCTACTTCTTGTGGAACTATTTTCTGAGTTTATTTATTAAGTTGACCTTTTTGAATCAAGAAGGGGAGATGGTGGGTATCTTATCTTGGTAAATTAAATAGGCGCCCACCTTACCTACCGCTATGACTTTTAAGATGTGGGACAACAAATAGTATAATGGGATAGTACAAATAAGAAAAGTATCTATCATTTTTTATTCAGATAAATGGATTTATGTTTAAGACTTGTGCTCTTCAAAAAGACCTTCTCACAGTCCACTTCCTTTTGAAATATTAAAAAGCAAGCCCACATGGGTGTTTTTTTAGAGGTTGGTTTTTCGAATACAGATATAACTGACATTTTGTGGTCAAATCTGGCAACTCTAATGTCATTTATGTTCAGTTTGGTTTGCCATTTCATCACGAACAACGCTTGCACATCGTGCAAATTTATTTCGAAAATAATGGTTCAGTTCGCGAAGTTTACCGAAAAATTTTGTTCAGTGATGAGGCTCATTTTGGCTTCAATGGCTACGTCAACAAGCAAAATTGCCACATTTGGAGTGACGAGAATCCACATGAGACCCTTGAAACGCCATTACATCCACAAAAACTGACTGTTTGGTGTGCTCTATGTGCTGGTGGAGTTATTGCGCCATACTTCTTTCGAAATTATCCTGGAGAGTCAGAAACCGTTAATGGAGACCGGTATAGAGCCGACTATTTTGTACCCGAATTGGATGGCATGAATGTGGATCAGATGTGGTTCCAACAAGATGGCGGCCACATGCCACACAGCGCACGTCACAATCGATTTATTGAAGGAAACATTCGATGAGCGCATAATTTCGTGGAATGGACCTGTCAATTGGCCACCAAAGTCGTGTGATTTGACACCATTGGATTATTTTCTTTGGGGATATGTGAAGTCGCTCGCCTACGCCAACAAACCAGAAACGTAAGAAGCTTTGGAAGCCAACATTCGTGGCGTTATGAGCGACATACAGCCCCAAATGTTTGAAAAATGGTTGAAAATTGGACCTCTAGACTTGTCTTTATTCGAACCGGCCGCGGCGGTCACATGCCCGAAATCATATTTAAACATTAATGGCATAAAATGATCCTTTCAATGAAGCCAAATTGATGGACATAAAAACGATTTTGTTGTGTTTTATTTCAATTCGAAGTTCTATACCTCTAATAACATCTCTAACATCCTTTATATGAGTAAGGGTGGGTCAACATTTTTTTTTCTTAAGTTATGGTTCCTAATAGCAAAATTATCTTGTCAATTTCGACTGATATTACATGTTTAAAATATTATTGCAATCAGTACAGTATAACTGCCTCCGGATCCGTCTTAAAGTTTCAGTTTAAAATTGAAAACACGGATGTTGCAACAACGAAGAAAAACGGTCTACAAAGGAAACTGAAACGGAGGATATCACCCACAAACAAGTACCGATGTCGTAACTACAAGTCCTTCTATCGTCAATAGCTCCACATCCTCGTGCTCGTCCTCCGAAAGCGAAGATTATCAACCAGCAAAAATAAAAAAAATCTTCTGTTTCTAAAAGTTATTCTGCACTGTTTCCAACGTGATCGTTGTGCTGTATCAGATAGAGCAGCTTCAGCTATAGCCTCGGTTGTTTCGCATGAACATGCCAATTATGGACAAAAATAAATTGAGAAGAGAAAGAAATAAAGCTGCGTTATACTTTGACGGTCGAAAAGATAGAACAATGGTGTCCAAGAAAAAAGGCTTAAAATACTATAGCGAAACCATTGTTGAAGAACAAATTACATTAATTAAAGAACCAAATTGCAAATATTTGGGATATGTTATTCCAGCAATTTGAACAGCTAAATCTATCAAAAGGGCAAAGTTAATTTTTTTTAACAGAAGATATAACTTTGGATTTGATGATCCAATTTGGTGGTATAATAAGACTATTACAAAAAACGCTGAACAGACCTTTACAGTGGCTAATTTCCTTGCTCCACTATGACTGAATTGCCATTTCGGCATTTAATTTTTTTTCTTGATGGTTCTACTTCTGGTCCAAGAACATTTACTGGTGCAATGGGAAAAGCATTGGAAAATTGTGATAAGAAAACTGTTGCAAGATTTCGAAGTATTCCAGGTCAAATACCAATGATAAATACAAAAGATCTCAGTTCTGACCAACTGTATTTATACAAAATAGTATCGGCCGTTATATATGGTGAATGCTCTGAGGACTTAGCTAACAAATCGCCTGGGAAAATGTCTCATGCCAGATGGCTCACGCGTGCTAACCGCACTCTTCGTCTTTACATTGATACATCTGCTCCTTGTGATAAACTCGTTTGTTTCGCAACTTATATTGTCATAGTTAATACTCCAACGTGGTTCAACATAAAAAGCCACCCAAGGTGCAAAGATGGAGGAAGACATTTATGGCTACAACAGAACTAAAGGCTGTTATTGACCCGGTTTTGCAACGGAACAGTTACTTCGCCCATCATGAAAATCTTCTGTTAGCAACGTTAACAGACTCCGATAAACATATAAGAGAATTGGCTCTGCGTCGTATTCTGAAAGCACGAGATGAAAATGCACAAAAGTTGAGGCTATTCGAGATTCCAGTCGTAAACATGGATGTGAAAGTTTATTATGAACTTATAGCTTAAATGCTCAAGCTCTTGTTACAGAACCGCCAATTCTGAGGCAAATCCCAAACAAAAAACTTAAATCTCTCATCGCTCGAGGAGAAGACAACAAATAACCTTCCCATACTTAAGCAGTTGAGAGGTCAGTCAAAACTGTCGCTGAAGCCTCAGGAAGTTTGTGTACAAAATCAGCACGTGAAGACCTCATAAAAGCAAAATTTTAGTCTCGTAAACTAAAGCCGAAATTTAACAGTAAGAAGGATTTTTGTGTAAAAAAAAATACATATTTCAGAAAAACAAAAAACTTCTGCTTATGTTTATAACTTTATTATTTAATACATTATTTCTTATTTTATACAGCTTGTTTAAGTTTATATAAAGTTCGACAAATTAAATGTTTCCATGAAAAAAAAAAAAATTTGTAGTTAAAAAAGTTTTCAGAACTAGGCTTTTATTATTTTTTTTAGATTTCAAGGCCAATCCGGAGGCAGAAGGTAAGTTCCGATTTCCCTACCTACCTACCCTTCCGTGTTTCCCTACCTAAGTAAATCCTACTTCCTAAATCTACGAGTAATACATTCGCCATTTATTAACCACATGCCTGTTGGTGAAATTGAAATTCACTTTCCTCTTGTTCCCATTGCTATTCCATTTTTTGTTTTCAAAAGATCTACCTCAAAACTCATAAAAAATGCAAAAAAAAAAAAAATTATGCGAAATTATGAATATGCAGAAAGAAGAAGAAAATATTTGCGCGGTCACAGAGAAAAGACGAATTAACCATTTATATAGCCCTTATAGTCTAAATGAAGCGATTATAACCTTTTTAATGTGCAAATTAAATACCCTTTAGCTTTAGCTTCATTCAGTTATTCACTTCATGCAAATGGACACGTTTCTCGTTAACTTTGCGTGCATTTTCAATTACGGACTTGATTCTTTTCATCCTTAAAAAGGTACGAGTATTTCTTCCCCTTTGATTTTTAAATTTTTTTTTCTACATTGAATAAAAAATTTCTCTGCATTAGTATAATTCAACAGAGTCCTTTCTTCGAAAATATTCTATATTTAGCTCTGAGGATAAATTTATAATAAATACCGAACCCTAATTAAATAAATATGAAAATTCAAGAACAACAAAGTTTTAAGTAGGGTTTGTGTTTGTCGTTATTATAATGGGGAACGCTTTTTTAAATGGAACTTGGGCGGGATGAGATAGCTACTAAACTAGTTATGTTAATAATATAAAAAGCTTTTTTTTGCTCGATTCACATTTATGCATAATAATTACTTGGGAGAAGAGATGACCTGCTAATGTGTTAGATTTGAACAGGGTGACTTTTCCGTCAGATTGGCGCTTTGTCGCCAGGTAAAAACGAGAAGGAAAACTGTTAAGGTGCGATCAGATGGTTATCCGAACTAGTCATCCGGATGATATCCTGACGTCACTTTGATGTAGAATTTGTGCTAAAGTTGTCATTCAGTACAAATTCTCGCACCTTTATTTTTTGTATAACGTGCACTAAGGGATTTTGGATACCCTTATAATGAAGTTACACCATGTGAGCGTTACGGAAGTGAAGGATTTGGGAAAAAGGGGCACGTTGGTCTTAAATGTCTGTAAACTATAATCTGTAGGAAAAACAGAGCGTGGTAGAGCATTCTACATTCGCGTTGTACGGTTAAGAAACGAATCCATGTATTTTACTGTACGTCCGAATACAGGCTTGAGGGTGAATTGATATGCATTCCTAGCACGGCGAGTATTGCGGTTGAATTGCTGTAGGGTAGGAATGCAATTGGCTATTTCATTTGAGCACTCGTGGTGGAAGTAGCGATAAAACAACGATAGGCAGGATACATTGCGACGACGACTAAGAGAGTCAAGTGATTTCGCGATGTCTCGATCGCCAATAAGTTTTACCTGTCAAGTAGCTCAAAATATGTTATTGGTGCACCAGACCAGATATGGGCGTTGTACTCAAGTTTTGGGCGAATAAACGCCTTGTTGACTCAAGCCGGATCAAAAGGGGTGAAATATTTCTTGCATCGAATAAGGAAGCCTAGACATTTTCCAGCGTTCCGGGCGACATCGAATATGTGGTCATTCCAACGAAGTTTGTCATTAACGCAAATACCGAGGATGGAAAGCCTTTCGGTTTCAGCGATGCAATAAGCGATGCGGTAAGGGCAGACACATTGGGGTTTCATTTTAATGACAGAAGACAGCATTGTGTTTTGGAAGCATTAAATTGTACTCTATTATAATGCTGTCAAGGTCAATTTAATGAGTTTAACATACATATATTGCCGTTCAAGTTCCACGTCCGAAGATGAGGGACATGAATTCAAGAACGAATATGCGAAGGTAAGGGTTACCTTCATCGGCGAAGGAATGAATAAAATTAGAAGTAACAGAGAGTAGATCATTTATAAAAATGAGGAAGAGAGTCGGAGACAAAATGGAGCCTTGGGGGACACCAGCATTTATTTGGCGAGTTGCGGACTTGAAACCATCCAAAACAACTTGTATTAAACGGTCCGAAAGGTAATTTCCAATCCATTGAAGAAAGAGAGCTTGATGCCAAACTCTGTCAAATGCCTTTGAAATATCAAGCACAACCACGGCGAATAGTTTGGTTCCACTAAAAGTTTGGATGACCGTCTGATCGCACCTTTATAATCAATGGAAAGAAATATTCTAAAAATATAACAAGAGATTTTGTCAAAAAGCTAAGTTGTTGGTGAGGGGTAAGATGAAATGATTTTCGGGGAAGTTATACAAATTTTGAGGTACTTTGGAAACGCCAATCAACATTAGAATGGATAGCGTTTATTGCTTCATCGGTGTACAAGTAGGCTTAGCACTCTGAATTTGTTTGAAAGCCGCGATAATTTCGTTTTTTTTAGATTTTCAATGCAATTAGGGGAAACATGTTTAAAAAGGCTCAGTTCGTCTATACTACAGATGAGTATACAACATGGATTTGTAAGAAACAGGTCCACTATTACAAATTTGTTATGATATTTGCGAGCATGTTCTAGTTTCTTAGAAAATAATAATAAAGTCGATGGCATATACACCGAATTGGCTATGGCTTTCAACCAGCTGTCCCATGCGATAGACAGATTTAAACTGAGGGCGTATGGTTTCCCACCTGGTTTTATAAAACGGATTAATTCATATGTTATGGGTTGGGATGGTTCGTTTCCTGAATCTTTCACCACTCAGTCTAGTGTTCCTCAGGGAAGTCACTTAGGCCCTTCTTCAAATGGTACCGCTGTCTCAAGGAAGACTCAATAGTAATATGGTTTTCCAACAGCAAATAATTGCTGGTCATATATGTAGATACCTCTATTGCATTCCACATACGTGGAGATGCTTACAACTTACGTGTTGTGGATCTTTTAGTTAGCGCTTGTCATAAGACGAATTATGGCAGGAATAAGCCAATAGTTTATGATTAGAAATTATAACTTAAATAATCATGTGATTGATGATGAATGTTCTAGATGAATATCCAGATGAGTTTACGTTTGGGGGCGAATTGATCTCTGTGAAATCTGTGGTGCAAACTTTTAGCTAACAGTTAGTATATCGACACCTGCCTAGCCAAGTCACTAAAAGAAGACTTAATTGAGTCACTGAGACATATAAAAGCATGCATGATGTCAGAGAGCGAAATTTCCTTACATTCGCAACAAACCAAAAAAGATTGTACACTTTAAAATAGGCCACCAAATAAACCTTGGAAACAATGAAAATAATCAGCACAAATTTGACTGCAGGTCCCACATTCGGCTTTTTACTTTTTCATTTTGACAATCAAGAAAATTTCGTTCGAAAAAGCGATAAGATGTGAAAAACTTTTGGGACAAAGTTTTTAATAATGCAGAGCTCAGTGAAAACACGACTTGACTTGATGGAAAAGTATTCAGATCACTTGCTATACAGACTCACTGTGTTCAGTTTTTGGGCGTAGGAAAGGTTTTATTTATTTACTCCCAAACTGTATGCTATCACTAGAGACAGGAGCGGGAAGAAGCAATCAGAACAACATTAAGAGGGTAGGATTCATGCAGTTTAATGCGGCCTCTTAGATTTATACCTACAATCATATTTCTTTTTTTAATTTGAATGGCTCATTTGAAGTGGGGAAGAAATAATTAAATGGGACAATGGTCATTCGAAGAAAAAAATGCAAAATGCAAATCTCTATAAAAAAAAATATATTTCCGTGGTGAAGCGAATTATTGCCAAACGAAATAATGCCAAATTTAAAATAAGGCGCCTTTGGCAACAGTACCTTGGTGACCTGCTAGGCGGGATTAAGAGAATTCAATTCTCTTTCCGCAGGCGGTTCGATTTGGAATCGAAATAATGCTAAATTTTTAGAATTTGGCTCTATTTCGTTTGACGTTATTTCACGTTACCGATTTCCGTAACTAAGCGCGGGTCAGTAATCATTTTCCTATCTGATCGTAATTTTGATTTAGGATAATTTTTATTACAAATTCAACCACCCGATAGATAGCGTTTAGGGAAGCTGGTAGAATACTAAAGACGAAATGAATATCCAAAGAAACATTGACATTTTTTTAGACAGCCGGGCAGCGATTTCGGCTCTTGATTTAAGCATCACTACGTCAAGATTAATTGAGGACTCCATAGGAATATTGACTCGGGCCAGTCGTCGATTCAATATCACTCACTGGGTTCCCGGCCATAGGAACTTAGAGGGGTATAAGAGGGCAGACGAACTGGCTAGACGTTGCACCTCTCTAATCTAATCATCATGGTGCCAAGTTTCGCATTCCCCATAACCCCCACTGCCCTAGCTGGGGATATTGGGGACGAGGAAACTGTGTTCCATCTGCTGTGGGGGTGCTTGGCTTTAGCTAAAACTAGATAAGGTATACAAGTTAAATCATTCCTTGACGACTTTTGAGATCTCATCATCGTCTTCCTCAATACCACAGGGTGGTTTTGAGCTCTTACTCTATCTTCTCTTCTCTACCTTTTGGGTCACGTGAGTTGTGATCCCAAAACTTGAGCGCTGTTTGTGTATTTCTGTCTCTGGAATTGGAAACCGGCCACTCTAACTACTTACCTACTAGGTACCCGACATTTGTCATTTGGTACTTTTCTATTGAAATGAATTTTTGCATTTGATCGTAGAGTACATATGTGGATGCTCTGTCTGTTTTGGGTCTATACGATGCCCATTCCCCATTAGTGCTGGCTGCGGGAGAGCTTATGATACATTTACAGTCGGCATAAAATAACTGATGTGCCTTTGGGTCAGTCATTTTTCTTTTAAGCGGAAAAGAACACCCTAAAAATTATTCCCAAAAACATCTGGAGCAGGACCTACAATTTCAGTCCCAATTTATTATGAAATCTGTTAAAGCTACCAGCTGGCCAACAGTATCTATGTCAACTTTAAGGAATATTTACCTTTACAACACAATTGAAATTTCGCAATGTCTCTTATGCAGATAACAATGTCAAAAGTAAGCCGAACAATTTCATAACAGTCCATCTTGTGTAGGTACACAAGGAGCTTAACGCATTTTGAGAAAATGCACGTTTCCTTAACCGAAACTAGTTCAATTTGTTTCTGTTGCTCCGTTTTCACTTTCTAGAAATTTTTTTCAACCAGGAAAGGCATTCAGAGGTAAAATTCAGACACAGAGACAAAAAAAAATGTTTAATGCATGAGTAATGGTTGTGTGACACTATTGCCTTATGCAAATGGTTTTGGGTGGAAAAGACGTATAATAGTGCGGCCACAAGCAAATGTCACATGTGCACGAATTCGCATTTGTTTTCTTGTCAACTAGAATTACGGGACCATTGGGTAATATGGTTCGTATATATGTAGGTAAAATCTAAGCTCAAATTGGATCAACCATTGTGGATTGTAATACTGTAGTGGCCCCATCTTTTTGTGCTATTTAATTCCTGCTTCCAGCAAGAGAGCTGGTATTGCATATCATTCCATTCAACGGAACCCTTACTGAAGTTTGTAATAAGGACATTAGAGACGGTACCTGCAAGTAGTGACTTCGTTTTGAAAGAAGCTGTCCTGACTGATGCGATGGGGAATTCAAGATACTATTTGGACGGGATATGATCACTTTCTGTCCTTTATCGGTATTTTTGTGAATTTCGACAGCTCACGAACACTAAATAACATTGCTATTGAACTTAAAAAATATTATTATTGTTAAGCTGGATTAATCTGTTTAATATAGATTGCAGAGGTTGTCAAAACCAACGATTTTAGATGAGATAAGCTTTTCCGAAACATTCCCGCTCATTTAATCTCGAATGCGGGCATCGGCAGTGCATATAATGTATCATAGGAGCCTTTTAAGACGATATGAAAACCAAAAGATGGTAGGTCTTGACGAGCATCTTATCCCGATAACAGGGACATTCATTATTCCGATTTCTAAAAAAGGAACAAACTCCCAATATAGGCCCATCGCTATACTTCTCTTTTTATCCAAAGTCTTTGAATAAGACAATAAAACATTATATTAAGGACAAAAGGCTTCTAAATCCTTTTTAGTCAGTTTTTCGATCCGGGCACAGCTGCACGTCAGCTCTATTTAAAGTTCCTGACGATATACAACAAACAATATAGACACTAACCGTACAACTGTGATAACTTTAGTTGAATTTTTCAAAGCATTTGACTGTGTTATTCTCTCTGTGATAAACCCGCGATATATTTTATATTATCTGGCACAACAACGAATTTACTCATAGTCATATATCGCTTGCAAGCTGTTTCATGTAATAGTAAGCTGTCTTCATTGCTTTGTGTTAATATTGCTGTTCCTCAAGGATCCATTTCTGGTCCATTACTGTTTCCTCTGTCTGATAGCTGTCCGTTTCCTATGGTGATGATGTCCAATTATACATTAGTTTTCCTCTTGGCGTGGTTAAAGATGCAATATCAAGCACAAAATCTTGGAAACATTTTCAATAATTGACTATCGTGGGATTTTCTTTAAAGCCTAGCTGCACGTTCACGGGAATGCTTTATTCGAATGAGAGCAATTTAAGCAAATGGGGAACGCTGAAATACAAAACAAAAAAGTCGAATATTTTTGTACTCACTGGTACAATTTTTTTGTTTTTCACTCTTCCAATGCATATACCAAATGAAGATTTCCGCCAAAGTAATATGACTGGGAACCGAAACTTTCATGCCCACACCGAGAATTCAACTTGAAAGCGGATTTTCTGTGGATTTCAGATTGGTGCAATCCATTCCATTCTTTTTGGCCCACATAAGATCTGCCTATCTCGTGCAACATTCGATCGAACGTGTAGCCAGGCCAGGCGGATTAAGGGGCACGGTAGTGCCCAGCAAAGTTCTTTAACAAATTTGGCACTACACCCTTATTTACACGAACCAACTCAGGCCATTTTGACACCTCTCCTTACTTACAAAAAAGCTAACGACAAAAAATTTTCAGGATTTATTGGGACGCACGGCACCAGGCTTCATATCAAATGTTCAACTGTTTAACATTCGCGGTTCCTGATTTATAAGGCTCCAAAATTAGCAAAAATAGTAACCACTGACTCACTGACAGATCATCAAAACTTTGAAGCACTCCCAAGCATTGTAGAATCTTCAAAATTCGGCACAGTAATAGGGTTTGCGGAGAGACCCCAGGACATTTTTATACTTGGAAGTTTTCCAAATTGAAATTTTGAAGAGATATATTTATAAAACACATGTGTATAGAGCCTCAATTTTGACGATTTTAAAAACTTGCCAAGTATAAAAATTTAAAAATGCTATATTTGAAATTTTTAATAATTACAATACAAACTTGGCGTTAATTTTTAGATCTCAGTGCTTTCTGTAGATGACTTGTAAGGCAAAAGCGTTTTTCGTAAACATTTATGTTTTTGGTGTGATTATCTTTTGTAAGAACTGTTTTCAACTTTCGAAGGTCAAGCTTCAACTGATAAAAGCTCTGATTATTTCCATTATCTCATGATTCCTACTCGTTTCAAAAACTAAAAGTTTATTTAAAGTCAATTGTTTATATTTAATCGTCGTAGGTTCAATGCAATTTTGGGTTTTTTTCCTCAAATTTTGGTGTTTTTCTATGTTCTTCAAACTTATTCACAAGAAAGAACCTAAGTATTTGTTTAATAAAATAATTTCTGTATATCAAATCGCTATATAGCATCAAAGTCAATTTTATGATGTCAAATTCTTGGAATAACCTACCCAATCATTTGAGGTCTCGAATCGAACATAGAAAATTGCATATTGAACTGACTTAGCGTTTTCTTTTCATTTTAATACTCCTTGGTTGCGCTTACAATTATTTTTACTTTTTAATAATTTCTTGCTTTTGTTTTATGTAGTTTAAATTGTTTATTTAACATAATGTCCATTCTAATCTAGCATATTTTAGTTTAATACCGACAAAATATCCTGTATAACCTGTTTTTGACAGAGATGGCAGAAACGACGCATTCTTGGAATAACTACATAATGTTACGTCTGCTATGTAACAGATGTAGTTAATGTAGTTAACGTAACAAAAAGGTAGAAGACGTAGCGCTGGTTATCAAACTGTAGTTTAATATGAGATGTCAGCTGAATCAAAGGTCAAATTAACAATGTTTTTGCCTTAAATATTTGGCTTTATTCTTGTTAATTAGAAATATGCTCAGAATGCTTAAATGCAAGTAAAGAAATGTTTATTTTTATCGTTTCTATAGCAACATATACCTTGTACCTAAGGTTTCTTGGCAAACATTTAACTTCAGAACAGTAAAACTAATAACTGCATTTAATTGAGTTGTTCGCAACTCTGAAAAATTTCAGAATGATTCCAAAAAAAAGAGTCCCGGATGAAAAAAGGAGTCTGATAACAACTTAAAGAAAAACTTATGAAGTTTAATGTCCAGATATAATTCAAGTAATACGTTTCCCCAGTATCCTAGCATAAACTGCAGCATGCCAAAAGTCTTGACAGACTTAGCACTTTTTGCAATTTTCTTACTTCAATTTTAAATAAATGTTTGCTTAAATTTCTTCCATCGTGACTTAACTATATACAGCCATGGTCACATAAATAGCAAATTAGACTAGTAGTATAAAATTCATATATTTCATATTGTACTTGTATTGTAATAAAAAGGTATACACCGTTTGAAAGCTGAACTAAAACAAAAACAAAATTAACTTTTATAGAAAGATTTATTAATGCCCATCGAAAGTTTAAACAATTTTATTTAGGGAACATGAGATTTCTTCTGGACACAAAATTTTGCCTGTAAATAAGTAATGAAAAACTGAATACATTGCTCAGTATTTCTTTGATTTTACTATTACCTCATTAGTATATTATACTATGGCCAGAATTTTGAATTACTGCCAGACATCGCCTTCCCATACTCTCTACGAGTTTCTCGCATCTATTTTTTGGAATAGAATACCAAGCTTCTCTTGTTCCCCTCCATAGCTCATTATTATTTTTATAATTTTTTTCCCCCATCTTAAGGTTAACGTTGTGCCATAAATTTTCAATAGGGTTAAGATCGGGACTTTGAGCTGGTCAGTCTAGAACGTCAACACTCTCCCGAAAAAAACCAATCTTTCACAACATTTGCTGAGTGCTTTGGGTCATTGTCCAGCATAAAGATCCAATTTACTTGTTAGTATATCTAAATACTGGAATTTTTCCAATTTAGGAAAATACACCCCAGACCATAACGTTACCCCCGCCATGCTTAATTGTTTTTTGGGTGTACTTGGAATCCAAAGCTTTGCTTTTTGGGCGACGCACAAACGTTTTCCCGTCTGGTCCAACTCTATTCACTTTTATCTCATCGCTCCATAGCACTCTTTTCCAAAATTGCAGGATGAGTTTTCGCAAAAGTTAAACGTTTTCTTATATTCCTTTTGGAAAGAAGTTGTTTTTTCCTTGAGAAGCGTCCAAATAGCCCAGTTGCATTCAATCTCATCGACATTAAAACGATTTTCTTAAAACATAGAAATGAATTCAAATAAAAAAATGCTTAAATACAAAAATGAAATAAGAGCCCAAAAGAGCGAAATAAGTCGAAAAAAAAATATAAATTAACCCGTTGTTTCGTGTTTATATTTTTGGGGCCTTATTGCATTTTTATTTTGGAGCCGTATTTTCTAGAGCCAGCTTATTCGGTTTACTACTTGTAGTTAATTGAGTAGATTATCTTACTTAAACTACTCTGCCATCTCTGGTTTTTGATGAACGATGGTGAGGAACGACGACACCACGAGCATTGCACAGAGAAAGAGCTTTCTCTCAATTAATTTTTCAGTATGCTCTTTTTTTTTGTTTGACCTTTATGTGTTCAATTTTATTTTCAAAGACAGATATTACTTCTTGGTAATTTTATATTCTTGGGTTATACCTTTTATATTAGCCACCACTGTCTACCTTTGACTACACATATGGTTGTTATGTGTCATCCTGAGATTTGAAGCTGGACTAGGGTAGAGATTGGTTATAAGTCTGCACGTCTCTTCGCCCTCTAGTTTATTATTCTATTTCTTTTGTTTCAAGGTAGTCCACATCACCAGCCCAGTAAGCAATATTTTCCCACCTTCAAACTGGCGTTAATTCGAAGATACGTAGCTAGTAATATTTTTTACAGCTTTACACTGAGTGTTAATGCGGCCTATAATTCTGAGCACGTTTCAACTGTCACACCTAATTGCAGCTTCTTCCTCTTGTTCGAGGAAGTAATTTCATTTGTCGCCACACAACAGTGAATTTCTTCTCTCATGTCGAAGAACATACTAGCTACTGGAAGTCGACCTCACCTATAAAATATAAAAAACATAAAACCTTTAATTTAATACAAACAATACTCTCCTTTAAGGTTTTTCATTTCGTTGAAAATTTCGCTGAACAGGTAAATTTATAGCTATTTCGAAGTTTTTCGACGGATTGAAATCCTTTTTAAGTTAAGAGAAAAAAAATAATAATAATTTTTCATCCTCTGGCCAACATTCTGATCAAATAAAACTTTGCACAAATAAATCTAAGACAATATGTAAATTTATGTCTATTTGGCAGTTCTATGTATCCTTTGAGTACAAAATAAAAAATCGTTCAAGAATAAATTACAGTTTTTTCAGAAATGTGCGGGCGCACAATATTGATTTAGGACCATCAGACCGAAACAAATATACCCAACCAAACAGAGAGGGAATCTCTATTGAACTCCACCTTTTTATAATAAAAAAACACAACCGAAAGCATAGATAAAAGGTGAAAAATAAAAATCCTTTTTGCATATACATTCCCCCTGAGGTCTATGTACGTACCTACGGCGGGATATCGCAAATCAATTTCGTTTTTCCAAAAGTCATGAAAAGTATGCAACTGTTTTATAGGAAAGGTTAATTATGGTACTTTATTAATAGGTAGGTACTTAACCCCTGTTGTTGAGTTGAGCATAAAACAGAACAGAACCGCCAGGTAAACTTGAAAATAAAATTTGTTTGTCCAAAAATGAGCAGCAAAAATATTTATGTACTTAAAAATTCCAAATTTCGGCTACAAATGGAATAATAATTGCTGCGGGTTGAGTGTTGAGTTGAGACTAAAATAAACTTAAACAAGGGTTAAGGGCTTCTTTTTAATTAGAAAATATTGTTGGCGCAAACAATTAAAAAACAAACCCTAAGCAATGCTATTTGCAAATTCATTTGGGCGTTGACGATAAGGACTTGGTTTGGTGTTTTTTTTTTTTTTTTTTTCAATTTTAGATGTTGCAATATTTATATGTATCTAACTTTGATTGTGTTTATGTTTACCCGCATCTAGTCAGCATGAGCGCACGCCTTTTCGATGCTGCTTCGATTTTAGACAGGTGTCAGTTTGTGTTTCACCTTCAAATTTAATCTGGGATAAGAAAAAAAAACCTAACTCAAGCACATACGATTACGTCAATATAAATCAACATAAATCAAGCACATGTCGGTCGTATCTCTCTCTTGAATCCCAATACAAATAGATAAACATAAATACGTCTTCTATCTGCGTTTATTGGATTGTAATTTAAGGAGTAGCTATGTATCTATCTATCTTTCGCCCCCGCACGTGGAAAAAGCCGAAAAGTCTACCATATCTTTGTGATTTTATACCTAACCATTGTTTACCTAAATAGAAACATAATTCGTGTTGGCATCCACAGCTGAAGAATATTTCTTTGTTTTTTATGAATAAGAACACACGTAGGATAGAATATTCTGTATAAGGATATCAATATGGGATTGTGTCGGCGATTGACTTTGTTTTTGATAAGAGTTACATATTTTGTTTTGTAACGATTGGACAAGGAGGACACAAATTATTTTAGCTGACGTTTTGTGTGTAGACCAGGTGCCATGACGGAACGTGATGTAATACTAAACTAAGCTAGAGATCAGGGAAAAGGATTTGTACGTGGTGGGACTACTACTTCACTTCTTAAGGAAAGATTTGGCATTTTAGGTGATGTATTAATAAGTTAAAGTGAGTGACTGTCTATAGCCAGGAGGTTGTTTCGAATTAGATTTTCTATAATTTTGAGCAGCCGTTTAAGTCATATGCGACATGGAGTGACCAATTGTTAATGTATGGCTTAAAGGTGTTTTTTCCCTTATTTGAAGAAATTGCTTATAAACAACATATTTTATTGGGAGAGTCTTTTGCAGTTCCTTAGGGGAAGCTTTGACATCTTATTTTTAAGCAGTTCTGGTCTCTTATAAGTGTAAAATCACGTTTAATTGCTAAGTTAGGTTAAAAATTGTTTAGCTGTTTACGGAACATTTCTCCTTCGAGCAAGTGAATGAAATTTTCCTCTATTTTAATGGGAAAATCAAAAATCATGTAACTTTGAGGGGGTGCATTGTCATAGCGATACTAGCAAGGAAGATTTTCATTAAGGAATTAGATTAACAATCAAATTTTAAAGAAATCGCATAACGAACCAACTAGGCTAGAAAGGCTATGCGCTAAAGTGCACATATTATAGAGGAATAAGTCTTTGAATGTCGCATATAAGATCTTGTTAACTGCATTGTGTGAACGCCAGAAAAGTCAACCATTGAACATTAAATGGATATTCTGCATGCTTAGAACAAGGATTATTCGGCTAAACTAGGTAGCAGCTACTCAACCAAATCGGTCAGCAGGGGCACACCTCAAAGTGGGGTTATCTCGCCTCTGCTATGGATTATAGTTCTCAATAAAATCCTATCAAACTTAGACAGCGACGGCATTAAAGTGGTTGCGTATGCGGATGACAAGGTTGTACTGGTATCAGGGATGTTTTCCGGACGTGATTGGTGCAATCATGGAAAGGGTGCTGGGTAAGATTAACGCTTGGGCCGCAACCAAAAAACCAATCTTTAAACTAAGGAAGTCCTTGCGATCAGGGAAGCAGGCAAGATACTTCTAAATAGTACAACAGCAAATTCAAATATATCCATTTTCGTCGACAACTAGGCCGCGATCAAAGCTGTCACCTCAACCAGGACTACGTCTAAGCTCGTCGAAGAGTGTGGGGAGATACTGTCTGGTGCGGGCTGTTTAGAATCTCTATCATGTGGGTTCCCGGTCGTAGGAACATGGAGGGGAAAAAGAAAGTGATGAGCTGTCCAAAATTGGCGCCTCCCTTTCGGAACTCTGAGCGGTGCAAATTTTCCCCTCGTTGGGGTTCGTGAAGGGAGAAATCTCCTTACACTTCAAGGCGAGGGCAGAGTCTAGGTGGAATAATCTGATGAACTGCGTCACTTTCAGGGAGACTCGACCTACGTATAACAAATCTAGAACGCAAAACCTCATTAACAAAATTCGGGTGGATGTCGCTAGACTTGTGGCTGTAATTACAGGCCGCTGGGCAGTAGGCCTACCTACCACCGTTGACCTAATTTTAACACTCCCACAGATGTAATAAAGAACAGAGGAATTTCATTTTATGACTTAAAAGTCGCCTATGATAGCATATTTAGCGCATAGACAGCGCACCGCCAACATCAAAGATGGGTCTGAATTTTAATGGGGACAAAAAGAAGTATATGCTGTCAACCGGAAAGCGCTTTCATCGATGATTCGGACAACAAATAAAACTATTGTAAATACCGTTCTGTCAAGCTGATACATACCCTGAAGATAGTTGAGTAGGTATTAGAGAATGGAGTCGTTGTAAACAAAAAAAAAGAAAAGAGTACTGTTAATTTTTTGACCAACTTTTACGCAGGGCTACCACTCTTCTTCAATAGCAGTAGGTCTACTACGTTTTAACCTTAACGAAAATCTGCTGCTCAGCAAAAGAAATCTACTACTCTTTTGGAAATGAGGAGTCCTTAATCCAAAGTAAGTACATATATAGAATTTCAGGAATCTTGTGATGTTAAAAGGATCAGCATTTTAGGTTTATCTTCCAAACGTTGACTTTCGATGGAAAGTGTAGTTAACCGCCTTTTGCAGCACTGGGATCCGAGAACCAAGTTCCACAAAATAATTAGCAAGTTTTTTTTATGAACCTGCTGAATAAGCTATATCTTCTTTTTTGTTCTACAATAACAGCAATTAACTTTTCCAGAGCGAATTTTCCAAAATCCACTAACTTTTATCATTATCAAGTTGGCGTGATATAAATATATATTGGAGTTTTTAAAAATTATATAACCTGAATGCAATTACCCTCGTTATTAATCTCAAAGATACTTCCCCTTATCTGTCTTCTTTCTTTGTCATTCTTTGATATACTTTGGCATTAATTTCAACAATAGCTTGATTCACAGCATTTTGTTCCGGAAGATGTAATCGAACTTAGAACTTATCGGTTACAGTTTTATAAGGAGCTATGCAAGCAGATAAAAAAACGGCTCGACTTTATCAATAAACAATTTAACTCAAGTACCTTTGGGTTGGCCAAATACAAGTTTCTTTTTAAAAAATGCAATAAAATTATCAAAATTAATTTTTTTCCATGTATTATGGCTTTTCTGTGGGTGCCGTGGCTTAGTGGATTAGGAGCACTAAGCGAGAGGTCGCTGGTTTAAATTCCGACCTTGTACCACCTGAAAGTTTTTATTCGCTGGCCCACCTCTGCGAACGTCTGTCAAACATCCCAGATTGAGAAATGTCATGAGAAGCTTCTCAAAAATAAATTGACGTTCGGAATCGGCATTAAACTGTAGGTCCCTCCATTCATGTCAAAAATATAACTTCGCACACACAATGGTTGGAGAAGCTAGGCTTTAGGTCATGTATGGGTCGAGTGCGCCTAATATTTATTATATTATGGCTTTACTAGCAAGAGAAAAAATTCCCATTAATTATGGAACACAACGTCGGTCAAGGGGCGCATTCTGTCACTCCATTTTCTAAGACCTTTTTAAAAGTTACGAGCTGTAGCTTGGATGACATTGACCTTAAGTGTTTCAATCAGTTATAAGTTGTAGGCATAACATCGGTCCTTCTTGGTTCCCCACAAAAAAAATTCAAAGTGGCGCCATCCTGCATGAACCAGATGTCGTCCAAATCCATGTCTTCAATTTCAGTAAAAATTAAAGTGAACGACTGCGTCATACGAAACTTTCTCGGTACATGAAAGGCGTTTTTGAGTCAAAAAATTAATCGAAAATTAATGGTGAGAAAATGATTTAAATCACTTTTTTAAAAACTAAAAAATAAAATATATATATATAAATAAAAATTGATTTTCTCAAAAACTGCACATACGATTTTGATGTAATTTCGCACATTAAACACTTTTAACATAATTTTTCGAAGCACAAAAAATTATCAAAATCGTTAGAGTCCGTTTCGAGAAAACGAATTTAATTTAAATTTAAGAAAAAAGTTATAAGAAAAATAAATTTTAAAAAAATATTTTAAAAATCTAAGTATGCAGATTTGTTTGTAATTTTTTTTTAAGTTACCTTTATTGGTGTTCGAGATATTTCCCGTGTTATAAATTACCGTTAATCGATTTTTTTCCAAAAACTGAGTATGCAGAATTTTTGACCTCGTCACAAATATCCTTAGTACAAACAGAAATCCTTGTAACCAATTTCGAGGAAATATGGCAGGTACCGTTATTTCAAAAGATAAAGCAAAAAATAAAAAGTTGCCCCGAGATGTAACCCCAAGAACCTTATATACGAAATTTTAGCAAATCCGTCGAACCGTTTTGCCATACAGCGTCCGGACAGACAGACAGACAGACAGACCGACGGACGGCATTGGCGGACCCACTCCAAAATCCGCACACTCTCGGCTACATCAGCCACATTCTCGTCTGTGCGTACCGTACGACGACGTGGACCATGAGTGCTGTCCACTAGCATACCATTCTCATGAAGTTTTTGCACAAACTTGTGTGCGGCAGGCGCAATGGGTGCTTCAATTCGGCCAAAACTTTTTTCCAAAACACCCACTGTTTGGTCTACACATCACTAACTTTGAAAATTAGTTCAATGTTTCCGAACGCTGTTGAAGCGTAAAACGACTCATTTCGTTCCGTGGAGGTATGATAATGAATTTCTTTCAAGATTTCGAGCGGGAAACATTTGACAGTCACAGTCAAAATAACATTTTATTTAAAAAGAAACCACTAGATGGTCAACCCTTTATTTAGATATGAGCTAGATTTGGGATGAGTTTCCTTTTTCAAGCGAAATAAAGGTGTGCTGAATAGCATCGGAGATTTTTATTAGGCAATAAAGATCTTGTAAGCAAATACAAATATTGTATGATCCACTGGATATAACTAAGTTTTGGTCCAGATTGGGGTACTTTTAAAATTTATGCTTTTGGGTATGTTTATTGCAGTAGAGCAGCTGCTGAAAGAAAGTTCTCATTAAAGAACTTAGTTAAAAAAGATTTTATTGTCGAATTCATTTTTATGTTATTTTTAAATCTTCAAAAGCTAATTTTGAATTAATTTTTATTTTAAGTTTGCTTATTTTTTTAGCCACATTGTAAGATCAACTGCGCTATATCGAAATCTACTGGTTTTTTTTTTATAAATACACTACGCAAAGTCATCCGAAGCGTGGCAGCACTGCTCTGAGCTAATCCAGACATTTATGGGAAACATGGAGGTCACGCTGGCGAACGCGCTTTAGGCTAACCAGTAGGGATGCAGTGAAATAGGATTATAGCCTCGTTGATGAAAGGATCGAAACAGAAGAGCTCAATATAATCGCTAAGGTGGGATTCGAAATTTTGCCATTTTTTTGAAATATATTAAGCGTAAACGGCCCATAAAGCCTAACTTCTACAGCCATTGTGTGTGTGAAGATATATTTTTTGACACGAATGGAGGGACCTACAATTTAAAAACTGATTCCGGACGGTAGTTTTATTTTTTTATTCTTACTATTGAATGTTCGTCAGACTTTCGTAAGTGATTGGCAGCGGATAAAAACTTTAAGGTGGAACAGGGCGGAATTTAAGCCACCCCTCGCTTAGCGGCCCAACGCACTTAGCCAGTAAACTACTGCACTCATATGCATATGTTGGATTAATTGAACAGAGTAAATTCTTTTAAAAATACTTTAAAATGGCCCTACACCGCCACCGCCAATTACTTAGGGTAGTTTAGGTTAGGTTAGGAGGGCTGTTTTGCACCAGAAGCAAATTTCATTCGGAGGCCGTAAAGGCCCATTGTGAGTATCCTGTTTGTACATGCAAGTACATGCAACTAACAAAACCACTTAGATCTGTTGAGGAAAAGTCTTAGGTCTGATAGAGGTACCCTAGCCACGTTGTCCAAGCTTTCGAGGAACCGTGCGCCCATGAAGGATAAGCGGCGTTCTTGTAGAGCTGGGCAGTGGCATAGGAGATGTTCTACGGACTCTATTTCCTCCTCGTCTCTGCAGCTACTGCAGAAGTCATTAGCAAAGAGCCCTAGCTTTGTTTCCGATGTTTCCGATAACGCAGTGTTCAGTTAATACCCCGACGAGCATCCGGATTTGACCCCTGCTAAGAGAGATGCCAATTACATACTGAATTCGCTTATTAAAAATAGACTATGCTACACATAGCGACTTTCTGACAAACGACGCTTTCGAGTGAAGGCGAACTGTGCGTTTCGCCTTATAATGTTTTGGTCTATTCCTGAAGTGTCCCTATTGACGTACCGGTTATTAATATTTACTTGAACATTCTGATTACCTTCCTGAGCTCGGATTTCAAGGCCTTCTTTCTGCTATTATGTTATAGAGAAAACGTTTTTCACATTCTCTGTATTGAAAATGCTGTAATAGTCATCTTTGATCAATCTTTCTGATTGAATTCGTATATCCGTCGTCTAGATTTCACAACCCAATAAACCTAATATCTCTTGCTCCGGGAAATAATTATTCTAAAGAGATTTCGAATACTAAATTCTTCAAAACTTGAATGTAATGGAACTTCAATTGCAAGAACTACTACTGCTACATACGTACATACAACATAGATGCTGTTTTGTTTTGCTCAAAAACAATCAATGTCAAATAACGAAGTGCTTTCACTCTCTGTGCTTTAATAGAATCAATTAAAGCAGATTGATGGTCAAGTGCTCAGAGCAATTGAGACTAATAATTGGAATGAACACGCTACGATGCATAGGAATTGCCTCTCAATCAATTCAACGTTAACTTAATATTGTATGTGTCAATCAATCAATAAACATAGATAATCATAAATATCTGTATTATGTTTCTCTATTTAGTTCGTTATCTCAGGTGGCAGCTTCTCATTTAAATAAAAGTTCCAGCTTCCATTCGATGATGCAATAATAATTCGTTTGTTTGTAAAAATAAATAATATTTAAATTTAACGCTGACCATTCATTTTCATGGAATTATATAGCAAATAAATGGTGGTAGGTAACAAAAATTGTTATTTTTTTGCAAAAAAACAAAAATTAATTAAGTCAAGAGAACTCGTCCTCGTTGAGTGTTGTAAAATTACATACCCAACGGGAACATTTTTTTTCATATGTTCTTTCCCATTATTTATTTATTTTGTTTTTTCCTTTTAACGAGATTCAATTTATCTCTGCACATTCCAGAGGAATCAGAAGTCAGCACACAATTAGACATTTTTGTCATGGATTCATATAGCACACCACACACGAACGACACATATATTTTTAATTAGTTTTAATAAAAACAATAACAAAATATGGTACAACAATTGTTGTCATCTATGAACTTTTGCTATTCGCGTTCGTGCCGGTTCTTCCGTGTGTCATGTCACCAAAGCTATTAGTCCCCAAGAATGACACCTTGAAAACCGCATTTATCTTGGCTTGGCTGCCTCTAATTTGTCATAGCTCATAGTGCCTGTTGACTTTTCATTAATCCAGACACCAGAGAGGGAAAAAGAAAAAGAAAAAAAAAACTTTTAAAGCGGAAAATATAGCACTTCCACACGGTGGAAATTAGCGCCTCGAGTGCAGTCATTTATCATTTTCTGGAATCTGCTGCAGCAGGGATAGTTTCTATCTACCCCACAATTCCATTTGTATGATTTATTTCCTTCGGCTTTGCATTCGGTTTTATTTTTACTTCCTTATGCGATTGGTGTGTGTGGTAAAATTAAGGAATTCCTTGAGAATTTCTCCTTAATAGTTTTTAATGAAATTAAAATAAAAAAATGAAAATGAAAATGTAAACTGTAAAACGAAGCGAACGGTATGTGTGATGTATTTTTTCAAGGCTAAGCGAGTGGGCATGGAAGTATTTAGCCGCATTTTTATTCGACCCACCAAAGGTATTTTGTATTAAAATGCATCGTTTTTAGTCTCAGCGGCTGTCAAGTGGAAATGTCGGACTGTGTGAGGACCTAATAGACTTGTCGTCGTGTTTTTTTACTACTTATTTAAGTTTTTATAAAAACATTTTTATTGGTTTAGAAACAAGACAACAGTTTATTGCACTTCTTGGGATTAGCCTGTGGTTTCAACGCCTGCCGGTTCCACCTCAGACTGACTACGATGAAATTGCGCATTGAGGTGGGACTTAAGAATCTTTAAACTCATGTTGGAGTTCATCAATGAAATAAAAAAATTCTGCTAAATCTTTGGTCGATATGACAGCTCCTTCAAGGCAGGGCTTACCTTAGTAAAGTAGACGTGCTCTTTCTTCGTGTTTGCAAATACTGCGGGACAAAATAAATGATGAATGATTTGTACGCGCGGTAATATATTGTCAGATACAATTTTAGTACATAAAAATGTTCGTTCCGGATGCGTCAGTCTAAAACCCGATACCAGCGGTTTGCCAAACTTGAGTTTGTAATCAATTTTATCAAGTGCCCCCAGTCAATCCTCGTTAATAAGAAGCAGGAAGGATAGGATTTTGCGGATCTTAATGACTGCCCTGTCATCAATCGGCATGGGGAGTTCTGCAGTCGGATGCATTTTAGGAGATTCCCGGCCTCTATCTTAATGACAGGTAACCAAATGCGGGGCATTTCCTTGGATAAGCTTAAGCCTTAACTTCTCCCAGTCATAACAAACCTTAGTGATGCCCGAGGCAAGGAAATCCTTAGAAAATTGGTCCGCTCATTCGATCACCCGATAACTCTGAACAATTTCGGAATAAAAGCCCGGCGTAGGACATCCTGCCAGCACGTGTTCCACAGCCATCTCCGATAGTGGGAAGTCTAATCCTGAGATCTGTTACTCTTAGCACTCTCTTTCTGGCTAGTTTGCTGAGGATTGCTAGCCTGGTGATTGAGAAACTCGTCCACCACTGCTTGGTACCTGATTACCTGATCCTGCCCTCCCGTTCTCTTTCGTGCGCAGTATCCGCCTCTTCATTCTTGGCAATCTTGTCAAGTATGTGAAGGGATAGGGTGTATTTGAACTTAGAGATCGATCCAAGAGATTTTTTGATTAGTGGCTTTTGAATACCTGGCCGGAGTTCTTAGTTGCCGCGATTGTATTTGTCGATGGCTTCAGGTTCCTACGACTGCTGATAACGGCTTCCAACTGTTAAGAGGACGTAGATGGGTAACCGCCTATTGGAGTACTATGCTCAGCACCTACAGGACTAGGGGCTTTAACTTTGGTCTACTGACTGGTCAGTAGATCATCTCCTGACGACGTGCCAAGATCAGGCAGTCTACTTTTTTCTTCCATGTCTATATTTTTTTCTTTTTGTCCTTTTTTATTGTTTATATTTGTTTATTTTGTTGTTTTTGGACCCACTAGTATGTCCGGAAAGGAGGTACGTCCCGGTAGAGCCGACTTAAGGTAGCCCCAAAGCGAGGAACATGCTCGGCGAACTTGTTCGTGCTCGCTATATATTTGTCGTACAGGGGCTGATGGTTCGCGAACGCTTCACTGTTGGCGAAAAATTTCGATTTTGTCGTGTTCTTTAGCTTCAATGTTCGCAATTTAGGGCCATTTTCGGCGAGCATGTTCGTCGTTAAGGTAACCCTCTACCGGGGCAAGGCTTATACAACCCGACTTGAAAAAGACTCGCTGCTAAAAACGTGATGAATAACGTGAGTGAAGCATCGATAACCATTTGAAAGTAACCAACGAACGTAACAAATATACCTATATAGGTACACTTTCGATAAACGAAAGATTTCTTCTTGCAATGAACGCATTAAAAATACCAACAAATCATTGTCAAAGAAATGAACTGCGATTTATTTCATTCTAATAAATTCATTTTCGTAATGAAAATGTTTTGTTTGAATTCACACAAATTAAAGGAAGGACTCACTTGAATGAATTATTTCTCGACGAATTAACTGAAAGACAACGTACAGCCTAACCCATTGGAGATAGAGACATAAAGTATAAATTTTCAAAGAATATACACATTTTGTGAAGCTGCAAAGCAGAAGTCCCAATTGAAGTCAAAGTGTTAACAATACTGCATAGAACTAATATGTTTTTTTATTTCCTGATAATTTTCACAAAGCTATACGGATACCTGCACTTCTATATTAAAATAAAATTTCATGACTTTATCTAAAAGGGACTTTGTCACAGGTTATTCGTTTTTCGTTACATAGCATCCATGGTATCCCATGTCGTATGGGATAAAACAAACAACTCGCTTTAACCCTAAAAAAAAATCTGCATTCAAATTCAACAAACCATTGTCACCTGCGCTCAAAAAGGGTTCACAATAAAAAGCAATTCAATGTATCCCCTCAGGGGTAAAACTAAGCTTTTTATTTAGCTCAGCATAAATAACTTTGTTTGTCATCGGGTATTGAAGCAGAGATTTGCGCTCTTTCGGTTTTTCACTATAGATTTTTATTTGAAAGAACATAATATACTGTTATGGGTAGGACTAACGATTTGGAATTATGTGTTTTTTTTTGTATGTTGGTAGAATAATTGGAAATGTGAGATTTGAATTTGCAGTAACAGTATACATTCTTGTAACATTTGATTTAAAAAATTTTTAGTTTGCCGCAAGAAAAAAAAAAAATATTTTAAAAACAATTGCAAAACTATTTCTAACCAAATTTATAGAAAAAAACTACATATTTCGAATTTAAAATGCTGTATATTCCCGTGGGCATGGGGACTAAAGGCGAAAATCGTTTTAAAATTAGTGGAGGCCAGCCAGTCAGCATGCCAGGCTTAATTTAATATTAATGAATTTTCGTGGTTTTAGCTTCGACTTTTTTCAATTTGCCTCTTTTTCAATTTTAATACGAAATGACATGCATTTTATTGCACGTAAGTATTTACGCTGCATAATTAAGAATTCAGTTTTACATGGGCTGCGTCAAAGGAAGTCCGTGGTTATGCTATACACTTTCATTCACTTATAGATATATTGAATGAAAACTTTGACAACATGATTGTTCATAACCTACAAGTGTTATATTATGCAAACTTTGCTTATAAACGTACTATCATGTGCTAGGGGTTTTAAAGACATTATCCTTTATGCAATGCTCGATGTTTGGATTCAAGTTTCTCTGAGCTAACCATCGGTACATGAGATGCATTTTGGAGTCGTAAAATGATTCGAAAATTAAATAAAATAAATATTAGGCGTTAACGGCCCATACAGGACCTAAAGCCTAGCTTCTCTAACCATTGGGTGTGCGAAGTTATATTTTTGACACGAATGGAGGGACCAAATCCTAAGACTATTTAGCAATGTCCGTCCGTCCGTACGCAATTTTTAGAAGTTTTTAATTTTTATTAATTTTTATAAAGTTTTTTGCCACGCCTACTTGGGCGTTTTTCACTAAAATGCTGTTTTCTTCGAAAATTTTCGTAGAAAGCGAAAAAAATATTCAACAAGATATTTAGCCAATATTTTTTCCAACATATCGCCCATACAATTATTATTGGCCACGCCCACTTTTTTGGGGGCGTTTTTTCAGAAAATTTTTTTTTTAATTTAATAGAATGAAATAAAATGCTATCCATCATCTTCTTAATGCTTTTTTCTTTGGGGCATATAGGGATATGGAAAGGGTATCATACTGTTCGCCCAAGCGGAATGTAGCCTTTCCTTATGTTTTTTTTTTTGATTTAAATAAAAATGGTGAGAATTGTATCACATTTTAGGTTTTAAAAAAATTGATTTTCTCAAAAACGGCAACAACTGTCGGGCAGCCATCCAACACCGTCAGATGCTCCAATTGCAACATAAAGGGGCACATGACCCACGAGTGCAACAAACCAAAGCGTGAACGCGGAGCATTTCAGCTTTATGCCCATAGAAGAGGACGAAAACAATTTTCCACATCAAGGAAGACGACAGCGAGGAAGAATATGTAAAGAAAGCGATCGGCTCGCCCCGAGTGGGCAGTGGGCAGGTCGAGAGGAATTTAAAAAGAGTGAGAGTGATGGCATCGGATAAAATCATTAGAAGTCAGAACCGCAACTAGATGACAAAATATCGCAACAGAACTAATATTTACAAAGTACAAAACGGGTTTGTTTGCGGTGGTAAAGAACTATAAGAACAAAGCAGGGGCCTGTAAGAAGATCATTCCAATATTTAGGGACGTATAAAATAACGAAGGTCTTACTGAACAACAAATATCTGCTAAAGGAAGTAGAGGGTTTCCAATTCGGATGGGTACCGTATAAGGGGCTATTAGAAGTGTCGAAGTGGGCTTCTGATGGTAAAAGCGCTTATTAGTGGAATCGGGACGATTTGGGGTCAGGACGGCCGAGTTGTAGCAAGCCAACGTTTTAAGAGTTCACTTAAAGGGAATATGTGAACATGAAGAATCAAGAATGTAAAGGATCTACCGGTGCACAGGAGGGCAGTTGTTAGTAATACGTACTTATCCAAATTCAGCATTAAATAAGGTATTTAATAACGATTTCTTTGTGTTCTGTTTGATTTATAAGAAAAAAATATAACAAGTGCCATTACAGTACCTAACCGGCTTTTAAATCCAAGTAAAATCGTTGCGACTTTCCATTTCAAATTCCTTCAAGACACAGCCAATGTTTTCCTTCTGATACATATTTATGTTCAACTTGTATCTCCATCTCGTTCAACATCCAGTCCACTACCGCAAACATGCCAGCTATCTGCGTTTCCATGTTAATCAAGTCATCTTTCGTCGAACATGCTAAACCGATACCATCAACGTGAACAGCAATGAGGTTCAATTTACCTTTGTAGTACATTTTGCATAGCTCCGATCAGAATAGGAAAATGTGCAATCCATCCGTTTGCTGTATGTTTATCTCGATGTTAAGGTAGGCAGCGGAAACATCAATCTAAAGCAAACATCAATTCAGATCACACGCTGCTGCTAAAACAACCTTATGATGGATGCATAACAGGCCACTAGTGAGAAGATTTAGACTGCTTCATTACGACCTCTAGGGAAAAAAATTGTTTGTTTGTAAAAAAAAATGTAGTAGATGGAGGATTCTCGACTAAAGTAAAACACGCAGATATTTTCCACAACAAAACGCGAGCTGTCCATATCATTTTCTATTAGGTATAAAGTTTACTATATCCATAACCCTCATCCGTAGAGCTTAAAAGTATTATTCTACCTGCGAAAGTTCATAATTTTCTGTGCACGTGAATTTAATAACCATAATGCGATTAAATTGAGAACCGATTTGCATACAAGCAAAACCTCACATAAGCTCTGTGGTAGTTCTAAAAGTGTTAGCGCTAATTCCAAACCCCTCACTTGCTTGAATCCAACGCAATCCGTAGGTAGGGGTACATATATTTTTTGGGGATTCTACCTACTGAAACAAAAAAAGGAATTTCTACTTATACAGATAGGAGGAAGCGATTTTCTATATTCATACCACGAGCTGTAAAAAGAAAACAAATTTAATGTGCAACTTGGTTGCATTATTAATGTAGCATTGGCTCCACATTCGCAAATGCCCTTGCAACTTTTGTAGGTAAGAAAGGGAACTTTGCATAGAAAAAATAATTGCATCATCGTCGTCGTCGTCGTCGTCGTCATCCGCTTCGTTAGTTATTTCAATTCCATCATGTTCGCTAGAAGAAAGCCGGAAGGATAACGCAAGAATAACATTTTGCGACTCTGTCTTCTACAATGTTATTATTATTTTTTCCTTATCTGGTGGCATAATTTCAGCTTTACTCTGTCAAATGTTGGATATAAAGCGAAAAAAATGAATAGCTACACTGGAATCAACATATTTTCATAATTCAAAAGTTTATCTACGACTGCTTAAAGTCGACTACATGAATTCGAATAAAACAAGCAAAATGATGATATCCTTGCGTATATTTTGTATTTATCTAAGGCGAGAATAATATTCTCTCTGGATTTTTGGTGTGTGTCGAATGACTGTGCGAGTATCTATGTATCTATGTTACGTTTTTAAATAACTACATATTTTCGTTTAACAGTTTGTATCCGCATCCAGCAGTTTTGGAGTGTTTCTGTTTCACATTCATTGTGTCAGCAGTGCTGGTTCGTGAAAAAGTTTTGTCGTTTTAGAAAATTAGATAGATGTACATTGTACTTAATGTAGCTGTGCCATTCTGTTTTGCTTTTGGAATAGTTCTTGATACAGTTTATTTTTTTTTATATTTTTGGAAATCAGATAGGTTTTTCCATAAGAAGTTATTGCTATCGTTTTAAGTTTTGAAGTTAGCTGAATGTGTGTAAATTTTGTAATTTTGGTCGGCAATTTGCATATATTTCCATACATAATATGAACTGTTAGTTTTCCAGTGGTTAGCAACCGCGTGCTATTGAAACAACTTTAGGGGCAGAGTCGACTTTGTCCAATTACAGTACAAAGTACAATTTTCAGCGACCACAAAAAAATTACCCTATCAACACGTCAAGTGGTAATAATTTTGTGACATCAGGTAGATAGATAGATTTCTTAATTTCATAAAAATTTATGCAATATGTTTTGAATTTGACATTTCATAATATAATATATATTATTAACAAAATAAAATTAAATAATAAAAAGTAACATCAATAGTTCTAAAGAAATCGAACGGAAACTGGACAGAATCCACAGAAGAGTCCTTAGAGGTTCTCATGAATACATAATTCCCGGGATGCAGGGAGCACCGCATCAACTCTGTGAGTCTGCAGAGTATACAACCTGCACCCTGGGAAGAAATTAAATCAATTTCTATAAGTCACCGGGTCTAGACGGCATCTTGCCTATAATGCTGCCAAATCTTCAGGGAGCAGTGATGCCTTAGCTCATCGTGACCTTTAGAAGCAGTATCCTACTAAATCATGTTCCACAGTCATGGTGGCATGTTCGAAACATGTTCATACCAAAAGTTCGCAAAAGCACGCCTACCTTACAGGTAAATCTGCTGAGAAAGCTACCGAAACCACACGCTAGCTACCTTCATAGACATAGAAGGGGCTTTCAATAATGTCCGCACTGAATGTAATCAAGAATTTTTTATCGAGTTAGGTGTAGAAGAGTTCGCATCTAGATGGATCGTCTCCATGCTAAAAACAAAAAAAACATTCATGCTAAACTAATACGGCCGGTTCAACACAACTCTAGTGCAGGTTCCGGGCCACAGGTACATAGAGGGGAATAAAAGGGCCGACAAGCTGGCCAGACGTAGCTCTGCTCGCTATCACTGGCGGAGGAAGTCAATCCGCCTTTAGGATACGTGGAGAGAGATATATTTCTGTATTTTTCCTCACTAGCTGCGTCTAGGTGTTCATGCTTGACAAACTGTGTCATACCAAGGAAGATGTGATTCACTAACAACGAATTAAGTGATTTTCTTTTAATGTTCCTCTCTTCATTTTTTAACTTTCTCGTTTACATGAGTATACTAAAGAGAAAGTTATTGCGATCGTGCGGAAATTTCGAACTCAAACTGAGTATGAGGGATGATAAATGAGAAGTCCAAAACAGTGGGTCCGTCAATGCCGTCCGTCGGTCTGTCTGTCTGTCTGTCCGGGCCCGTATGGCGAAACGGTTCGACGGATTTGCCTCAAAGTTCGTATATACGGTGCTTGGGGTTACATTTCGGGGCATCTTTTTAGTTTTTTTTTTATCTTTTGAAATGACGGTACATGCCATACAATTTTTTTCTCGAAAGTGGTTTCAAGGATTTCCGTCATTAAAAAGGGCAATATCTCAAAAACTAATAAAGGGAACTTCAAAAACAGTGATTTAAATAAATTTATCACCATTCATTTTCGATTCATTTTGTGATTCAAAAACGCATCTCATGTACCGAGGAAGTTTCGTATGACGCAGTCTTGCACTGCAAACTCTAGGGCAGTTTGCGTTTGAGTAAATGTGTTAATGTTACATCGACATGGTGAGGGTTTGTTGGGAACGCAATAAATATGATGAGGGGGCGAGTGACAACTAGTAAAAAATATTTCTTGAGGAAACCAATGGATGATGAATAATTAATTTATTTACAGAACAGCCAACCCATTCGAGCGGTCGTATGGTTATAAAAAATTAGACCATCTTGAGTGTTCTTTACGCATTCAAAGTCGGATAAATCGTAGGGAAAAAAAACACTTCTATTGTAGTCTGGACAATTTGCGTTCGCCAGTTGACTTTTTATAATGGCAGTGTAGTTTATATCCTTAAAAACATATTGATGTTAGAAAAATGCTCTCATGGATAAGACTTGCAGCAATGAGTTTTTGAGCTTGCGATATCGCATTTTACAATCGGCTTCGTCTTTTCAAATATACATTCATGATTATTAAATGTTGATGCCACAGTTTGTAGACACTTGTAGTAAGTTACCATTCCTTTTGTTGCTAGCTTTTAGACACATTGGGATAGATTACGCTGATCGCCTAGCCTATTCATGTCAGTACACCACTACTGATGATGCAGGGATGAACGGACCGCATTTGCATTAAGTTTCTCCAACACCCACCCAAATTGGGTACTCACTATGCTCACTCATGTACCCGCCGCAGACAAATTGTTAGCTCTTCAATTGATCATCAAATAAGCAAGTTTTTGATTTATTTATTACAACTCGAAGCGCTTAATCAAACCAACCATAGACTTTAATTAAATTGTTACCTCAAACAATGCTGCTTCGTGTGCCATGATAGGTACTCGCATCTTGTTAGCCTCATTAGTTGTTATTAATGAAGTTGCATTCCGAACTAGATTATTGTCGTTAATTGATTGAATGATGTGAAATGCGGACACAGTTGAAATAATTAAATGAAATGTTCCGACCGACCATCGCAGACCAAACCATCGACCGGTCACTGAAGGATAACACAAAATCGCATTGTAATCTATAGCTTAGATATGTATACATTCCTCCGGTCGTTACGGTATACATTTCAATTAAAGTGTGGTCCTTAAATGAGCGGAGGATGAATGTCGTCCCAGAGTTAAACACAATCTTTATCGGACTCATTAAAATTGAATTTCTGCGGGTTAAAACGACAAAGGCACTGAACTGTAGTATAACACGCGATGCTTTGTTCCAGAAATGTTCATCATAAAATGAACTGGGAGCAATTGATTTAGTTATGTCAATATACTACTCGCGTATACTGTGAGTCGTGCGCGACCGACCGACCGACCGACGATAAGGCACAAAATAAAGTTAAATTGAAAATGATTTTAATTACTTTAAATTGTATCCTCGGGAAGATCTTTTCCTTTCTACCCAGTGTTAACTTGGCACAATGTGAAGAGGCTTCAATTAGCATTGTAATTATTTTTTCTAATTGGGTAGCCCGAAATTTTCAGAGGAAGTAGTCTCGCTATTCGAAAATTTAACGGATACTGGAGAAAGTTCTTCTGGCACAACCTTGACTGTGTTTCGCTTGCAAATGCTCATTATGCAGGGTTAATTCAGTAATTATTCGACTAGAATAGAAAAGGGCTCTTGTTCCTTTGCAGCGTTGCCACAAAGAAACAATTGTATCCATTTGAATACATTTTTTTTTGATTTTTCTTTCATTTGATAGGTTTTTAAATTGTTTGTCACATATTTTTAATTTTTTCAAATAAACTGCATTTAGATATTGATATCTATGTAAATCGACAGCCAGGCCGCACCTAAGGCAATGGAATCAAAAGAAATCAATTCTGATATAGTCAGGAAATGCAATCAGAACCGAGTGAGACTATGCTGCGTGCTAAGACACTGCGGTATTGAAGGCAATGGGTAGGCGGATGAGCTTGTAACAATAGGAGGGCTACTCAATAGTGGTGAAGTTGTTGACATAAAACCTCCCCTCTGCAGAATCAGGGGTTCTATTGACAAAATAACCCTAAGAACTGCCAACCTAAGGAGGTCAAGTCTTGGTGTCAAAAGCTCTAAGGCTAGGATTTGCAGGAAGTTTAAAAAAATTAACTGGTATAAGCGTAGAATATTAGTAGGAATCCTCGCAGGGCATTGCCTATTGCGAAAACATGCAAAGAGACTCGGACGGTCAGATACAGACATCTGCAGATTCTGTGGTGATCTGCAGGCTGTTAAAGATATACCACAAATATTGGGTGAGTGTGAATCTTTGGAGGAAATAGATGGTAAAAACTTCAAAGGGCTTTATAGAGAAAGTGCTTTGTCTACCGTTTGAGTATAAATTTAAGCAGTTCCCCAGGGATCGCAATAGGTCTGCTTCGTTTTGCCTAGTGTTGTGTGTGATGACTCTTTACATCACGCCCCTGTGAAGCGTGAGTGCGTTAATATATTTCAAAACAAATAAATGGATTGAAATGTTGGTTTCAAGAATGCTTTTCCATCTAAAGCGCCACAAGACGTCAGCAAACAAAAAACTACGAATCCAAAAAAGTCAACTTAAAAATTCCAAAAATTGATTTATCTGTTTTGATACAGTTGAAACATTTAACGATCTGAAATAAAGATAAGGGGTGATTTTTTTAAGCGTTGTTTTTTTAAAAATCGATTAAATCACTCAAATTTGCATCAAATATTAAAATTTTGTATTGTAATCGATAAATAGGCCTTTGCCATTTACGTTTTAAAGACAACTTCATGTAAATGTCCACATAGACTAACGACTTTACATAACCCACAAGAAATAATCAAGAGGCGTTAAATCGCATGATCTCGGCGGCCATTTCAAGAGATAAGCTGCTTACCAAACTCATTCTTTAACATTTCCATTGTTTCACGAGCTGTGTGGCATGTGGCACCGTCTTGAAACCACATGTCAACCAAGTTCAACTCAAACAACTGGGTCGAAAAGTCGCGTATCATGGCTCGATATCGTTCGCCGTTAACGATAACGTTTCTTCCACGGTCGTCTTTGAAGAAAAATGGACCGATGATGCCAAACTGTCGTTTTTTCGGTAATTTTTGTATGGCATTTGGCTTTTCATCACTCCAGATGCGACAGTTTTGCTTATTTTCGTATCTATTGAGTCAGAAAGGAGCCTCATCGCTGAACATAATTTTTCGATGAAACAGCGGATTTTCACATCACATTTTCATCTTTCAACCTTTGTTTCCAGTATGTTTTGGCTAACTTATTAGCCCATACTTTCACGGGCTACCTATATTTTTTTTTATTTAATTTGGTGCGACGTTCTTCTATAAATATAGCGGAACTGTGGCCGACGAAATTATGTACTTACCTGGAAAATAGGCCTAACTGTAATAAAAGGATTTACATACATTCATCGTTATATTGCGACATAAATCACGCTTGAGATATTTTGAATGTAATAAAATCATTTTTATGGCTATGTAACGTTTTATGGCGTTGCTCCTGGTTGTTTTTGTACTAATGCTAATACAACATAAAAACAGTTTCACAACAGCAATATAAAATGTCCTTCTTTGTCTTCAACAAAAAAAAAAAAAAAACACCTATGCCTAGTCGGATTTTTGTTGGTAAAATGCATTGTTTGTCGAAGGGCAGGACATACGACAAAATGACAGCCATATAAACAATAGACGTCGCCACAAAAACAGAACATTCAGATAAAAATTCTTTATTGGTAACTATGCATAAAAACTACACCCGCTAGGACATCAACAACATCCTGATTTACCTTTATTGGGATCGCTAAAAAAAAAATACTCAAAACAAAAAAATACATAATACTGTGATATATGACCAAAAGCCGCTGCTGCTTTGTATTCCGACACCCATTTTATCGGTTGACAGTTTTATTAACTTTCATATTATAATTAAATTTATGACCTTTTAAGAGTAAAAGTTTTTGCCATAACAATGGCCGAAATGGGTGCATTTGTGTGTCTGGTTTTAAACAAAAAAAAACCCAACGCCCCTAAAAGCTGCATTCTTTTGTGGCCCACCTTGTTTTGTGTTCGGCCCATACAATGCGGTATGCCAACTGTATTTGTGTATTCAGATAAAGAGAAAGAGAGTTTGTGCTGCATTGTTTTTGAAGGTACCTACTCAGTTCACATACCAAAGTTTAACTATTTTTTTTTGAATAAAACTTTTGTGCCAGCCACAAATCATGAACAATATACTCAAAGTTTGTTCTTGTTTTAAACAGGAAAAAATAATCAGTAACAGAAAGGGAGGTTGAAATATGATGTCGTCGGCGATTTGAATACTACTAAAGCGTTGATACACAATATCTGATTGATTGACACAACTTCTGGCATTTCGATGAAAAGCTAATCCACCTAATGAATGTAATTATCTTCAATTGCTATATGCGTAACAGATACACGCCAATTTAAGCGAAATTATTATGCCTAGTCAGTCATGAGTCGATTCGGATAAACTTTGATGCAAAATGGGTCAAACGACGTTCAAATTTAAAGTTTCACTCTCGCAAATAGAGTTATCACTCAGTCACTTAAAAAGTAGTAACCGATATGGAACAAAACAAGCGGAAAATTTTTAAGTGAATTTAGAATGTTATATTGCGATATATAACAATGTTTATGTATACATTTCGGGTTGGTCTCGCATTGGATCCTTATATATATTATATTATTAGGCGTAAACGGCCCATATAGGACCTAAAGCCTAGCTTCTCCAACCATTTTGTGTGCGATATATTTTTGGCAAGAATGGAGGGACTTAACGTTTCTCATGAGAGTTCCTTCTCTTGGATGTTTGTCAGACGTTTGCAAGAGATGGCTCAGCGATTAAAAACTTTAAGATGGTAGGTGCCGGGATTTGAACCAGCGACCCCTCGCTTAGTGGTCCAACGAACTTAACCACTAAGCCACTGCACCCACATTGTATCCTTGAATTGCCTTCGTAACAAACTATAAGTAAGAAGCGGAATTTAGCAAAGTGATCGGTTGTATGTATTGCTGTCTCAGGTGGGCACCTTAGTACTTTAAGGGCTCTCAACAAGCCTGAAAAACTGAACTAGCAATCTTTTTCAGGGAATACACAAATTCACATATTGATCTGCCTTCTATTAACCGCACAAGCTTAAATTTCTCATAAAGAAGCTAGTCAAATCTGGCAACTCTAATGTCATTTATGTTCAGTTTGGTTTGCCATTTCATCATGAATAAGTTGACAAATGAACAGCGCTTGCAAATCGTGCAAAGTTATTTCGAAAATAATGGTTCAGTTCGCGAAGTTTACCGCAAAATTTTGTTCAGTGATTAGGCTCATTTTGGGTTGAATGGCTACGTCAACGTTTGGAGTGAAGAGAATCCACATGAGACCCTTGAAACGCCATTACATCCACAAAAACTGACTGTTTGGTGTGCTCTATGGGATGGTGGAGTCATTGGGCCATACTTCTTCCGAAATCAGCTATGATAACCGACTATTTTGTTTCCCAATTGGATGGCATGAATGTGGATGAGATGTGGTTCCAACAAGACGGCGCTACATGCCACACAGCGCACGTCACATTTGATTTATTGAAGGAAACATTCGATGAGCGCACAATTTCGCGGAATGGACCTGACCATTGGATCATTTTTTTTTTTTGAGGATATGTGAGGTCACTCGCCTACGCCAGCAAACCAGAAACGTTAGGGTACTTGAAAGCCAACATTTGTGGCGTTATTGGCGACATACACCCCCAAATGCTTGAAAAAGGGGTTGAAAATTGGATCTCTAGACTTGTCTTTATTCGAACCATCCGTGGCGGCAACATGCCTGAAATCATATTTAAACATTAATGGCCAAATTGATTGGACATTAAAATGATCTTCTTGTGTTTTATTTCAATTGAAAGTTGAAACGAAGAAAAACCCTTTAGAAGTTATTACGGAAATCTTAACGAAATTAAAAAAAACCCTTCATATTATTTGTTTTTCTTATATATATTTTTTGATTATTATTGTAATATTTTCCATCATTCGAATGCGATTTCTGAAGAGGAAATAAATTAAAATTAATTTGAAAAAATACTTAGCCTTGTCCAGGAATCGAACTCGAGACCATTTGGGTACCAGCTCAACACGCATCCACTGGGTCAAACTGATTAATACAGAGTGAAGATACTATTTTATCATCTTAAACATTATAGATGTATGTAGTTATATAGGATGTTACGACCTTGATAGCGATAATAAATTCATCTTGTGTGAAAAAGTAGATCTGCTTGTTAAGCGTAATTTAAAAACTTAACGATTTAAAATTGAATATAAGCTGATATAGGTATTGGTTATTATTACTGGAACTATAAATATATGGTATATATATAAAAAATTGGACCTTGTAGAAGGTAAATTGGTAGTTGGGACTGGCTAATACATCCCGGTCATAAGACCGATAAGACCGATGGAGTGCTTTACATAAAGCGATCGAATCAACAAACCAAAATGAGCTGCAATTCACGAAAAGTTTATGCAGCTTTGTACCTGTTGTATGAAGTTAATGTCTCTCTTACTCTCTACTAGTTTTAGTTAGTTAGCAACTAACGTAGGTTTAGGAATCAGTCACGCTTTGTCAATCAACATAATATGAAATTTAAATAAAATACTACAAAATTAAATTAAAACTTTTGTACTTACTTGTTTAATTTACTACTTCTTTTCGTGATTTACAATTGTGAAGGTGCAATTTGTTAATATCCTTTATCAACTAGTTGATACATTATTGTATTATTTGGAACGGTTGCTTTATATGAATAAAATGATTTAGCGACTTATAGTTTGAAGGGCTTTTCACCCAGAGGTGGAGGTTTAGGATCATCGGTGAATTGCCACATACACATCTAACCCATACGCAGTTTTTTCTCGGTTTCTTGATGAGTATATCAAAATTTCCTCTTGAGAAAATTTTCAATCCGAAGACGACAATGACTGCGGAAGCGTTTGTCCAGGGTCTAGCTACGATTTAAAATTTCCCTGTCGTAAACTACAAATATATTGCTGTAAAGTGAAGCAACTTCATTCTCAATTTATAACTAAAACTTTGTGATTTGTGAACAACATGTGTTATCGAAGTCGTCGCAAATAGGTGCTGCAATTTGCGAACTAGAAAAATGTTAAAAAAATATGATCGTAATTTAAGATTCTAAAATGTCAAATTGAGATTGATAAAATACATATTTTGAATAAGTAATTTGCGCCAAAATTGACATAGCTTGCTATAAACAATCCCATCTCGAAACAAAACCTTTTATCGAAAATCTTTCTAAGCAAAATGTAACAGATGAACATGTTTTTTTTCACTAAATTAGCTTATTTTGAATGATTTGTGAATTGCAATTGAAAATATTCGTCCAAATGTTTTAGGGGTGAACTCTTTCCTAGACCCCTGTGATTCTATTTAATCGGGTTTGAGGGGCAGGGACCGGGTAGTTGCCGATCTCATTATACCTCATCTGCGATCTTAACGAAGTGTTTGCCAAGGGTGCAGTAGCTTAGTGGTTGATTGCATTTGACTATTAAGCGAGGAACCATACCACCTCAAAGTTTTTATTCGCTGTTTCACATCTTGCGAAAGTTTGACAAACATGGAACTGTCATTAGAAGCTTCTTAAAAATGAATTGCAGTTTGGAATCGACAATTAACTGAATATCCCTTTCCATTCGTGTTAAAAAATATCTTTTTACACCCACAATGGCCCTAAAATCAGCAAATCAGCATCAAAAGCTAAGACGCAATCAAAAGCTAAGGCACCTTTAAATTTAAGCTGACAAGCAGAAACTTGAAGTTGAATCATATCTCCCTGGTATCCCGAAATGATTAAGTGTAAACAAGTAATAAAGGGTTCCACGATTCTTTACGAAGAACCATCGCTATAAAGGTTTTACTCGCTCTTAGATCTTTAGCCCATTTGTCGCTACTCCATTCCAGGCGGTCAGAAGGGAGGATTCGAACCCGGTTCTCAAAAATAGAGCTCATGAAGTTGAGTTCCATTCTCTGATATCCATGCCATCCTAATTCGCTCTGAACCTAGAACCTCGGTTCGCCGATACTGATCTGCCAACCTCAAACGAGGAGGTAAACTATCCAGCATTCTTCTCATTCATATGTATTATGTTTCCTGAGAGTGTTAACTCCTGTCGAGCGAAGGAGGCAAACAAAAATTAAAATCTTTAAAAATAGAATCACCAAACATGATATCATTTCTCATCACTCTTCCTTTCGTTGGTTCGAAATTACTCTTCTGTCACTTTAATTTTTTAAGTGGCACTGTATCATTGTATTTTTCGCTAAAGATTATTTGAGGCAAAATGTAATAAAATTTTGCTGAAAAGATGCATCTGCGTATCGATCGGTTCCATAAACATAAAATTGAATAATCTCAATCTAAATGTTAAACTTTGCTAATGCCATTATTCCATTAAAGAACATTTATTTTCGCAACAATAAAATATGAGAAACAAGCTCGTAAATCTTCATCGCCATAAAATAAATAATAAAAACACAATGCGGAGGAGCCGTACACATAGAATCATGTAAATTCTATAAATAATTGAGAATTGAAATCGACGATAAATGAGCAATGATAAATTGTTTTATGACTCCAGTTTACATTTTTACAAGTGTAGTCGAAGTAATTAATGTGTACACAATGTGAGTGTAGAACATTTAATGGTTTTTATTATAATTTTTTGAACATGTACAAATTATATGTTGAAGGAAATGCTATCTTTATAAATGTAGCAGTTGGGTTGATTTTTGGTGGAAAAAGAAAATTATATTTCTTCTTACTACGTTTTGTCCATGTCCTTCGGACTTTGCTTGGGTTGGGAATGTTAACCAATACTTTCAAAATATTTGCCTACCTTAGTGAGAGAATACTACACTTACGGGGCCTGGGAATTAAGCTTAAGCAGCTACAAAGACATCGTATTACAAAGTAACTAGAACAGGAGGATGCTAGTTGGCTAGACAGATGAACGTAGGTTCTGTCTAGAAGCTGTGTTTCTTTCAAAGAGCTCCGGCAATGACGACATATTCGACGTCGCTAAGAACGCTGCGAAATGTCTAGGCTTCTTCAAGCGATGCAAGAAGTATTTTAACCCTTCTGATCTGGCTAAAATGTATAATGCATTTATTCGCCCAAAACTTGAGTGCAACCCTCATATCTGGTCCGGAGCAGCAATTACATATTTGGAGCTACTTCACAGAATTAAACATGCTGTCATCGTCGTAATGTCTCCTGCCTCTCTTTGTTTTACTGATACTTCCATCGTAAGTGCTCCAACGAAATATCCCGCTGCATTCCTCCCCTTCAACACTTCAATCGTAATACCCGCCATGCCAGGAATGCTAATTAATTAACCCTAAAGCCTGTATTCGAAAGCACTGTGAAATATAAGGATTCGTTCCTCTACAGCACAATACGAATGTGGAATGCTTTATCTCACTCTATTTTTCCTGACCACTACAACTTGCAAACAAGTAAAATCAATGTGCATCGGTTTCCCCCTCATCATTTCGTCTAATTCCTTATTTGCTGAATGCCCCTTTTGCACGAGCAAATTATAAAAGAAAATAAAGTGCACGACTGCATCATACGAAACTTTCTCGGTACATGAGATGCGTTTTTGGGTCGCAAAATGAATCGAAAACTTATAGTGAGAAATTTATTTAAATCACTTTTTAGGTTTTAAGAAATTTGACTTTCTCAAAAACGGCACATACGATTTTGATGCAAGTCCGCACATTGAACACTACTAACGATTACACTCACGGAGTGTTATAGCTGTTTTTGTAAAACGAATTTAGTTTTAATTTAAGAAAATCGTTATCTGAAAAAATAAATTATTTCAAAAATCGAAGTTCATCTTTATAGTAAAAAAAACTGCATTTTTTTTAAATTCCCTTTATTTAGTTTGCCAGTTAATCGTTTTTATTCTTCCAAATATTGAGTATGCAGAATTTTTAACCCTTGGAACCACTTGTGAGAAAAATAGTGATAAGTGATTTTCACAAAAAAATTTGTATGGCACGTTCCGTTATTTCGAAAGACAAAGCAAAAAATAAAAAGATGTAACCCCAAGAACCTTATATACAAACTTTGAAGCAAAGCCGTCGAACCGTTTCGCCAAACGACGCCCGGACAGACAGACCGACGGACGGCATTGGCGGACCCACTTTTTCTATAGTCGTAATATCATCCCTCATACTCAGTTTGAGTTGGAAATTTCCGCACGATCGCAATAACATTCTCTTTAGTACCTATACTAATTTATACGAGAAAGTTAAAAAGCATAGCGATTCGAATAGAATATATCTCTGCTCGGAAAATCGATGCATAATTATTTAATGACTCGACGTTTTCATATTCCTCGAAAGCAGCAGCACCTGACCGGACTTGCCACCAAATGTTAAAATTGTTATTAAATCCATCCCCTTGCTCAGATCTTGACCGAAATCATTCTTGAACATTCAAAGCTCCGCCGAAGTTATTGCATCAGAAGGCATTATCCAATAGAGAGTTTGAAATGCTTTAGATGTCTTCGTCGCGAAGAAGTTTTGCTGTTGAGAATCACTCCAAGATATTTAACTATCCTTAATAGCTGCAATGTTAAGAAAACCCCTATACTTGTTGCTTCTCGTTAAGAGAACAACCTTGGTCGAAGCAAAATATACTTCGAAAGCATATATCAGGTACACCAGGATTATTTTCAACGCCTTCCCCGCTTCAACACAAACATTTGTTAGGATTAGGATTTTCAAGGGCACCCTCATGCTTACAATTAAAACAAGCGAAACGTGGGAAGCAAGCGGCAAGTGAAGTCGTCACATATGAAACCCCGACTTTGAAAATAACCCTCATATTCGATAGTTTAAAGGCTTTGATTTATTCTTTTTGTTTCTACTATGCCATTTTAGGATCACTATGCTAGTTGCACCCTAGGAACATTTTAAATAATAAAAAGCACCTAACAGCACGCTACCCAATGAGTAACCTCAAAAGAGGTCTTTTTAGAATTTATATACTTAAAGTTGTTTGTTTGTGTTTTCTTCTAGGAATAACATTTTACCAAACCTCAGACCACAAAGTAAGACCCTAGCGCGTAGCTTGAGCATAAGTTATGGGGAAATTTACAGACATATTTTTTTTATTTCATTTGTATTAACTCGTCTTACATATGTACATATATTATGTACCTAACGCTCCAAAAGCATCTTTCAATTGAAAAAAAAACTTTACCATACCATAGCGAATAACAAAAATATTAAAGTAAAAATTCCTTTTGAGCATTTGTTAAGGGCTGCTTAAGCAGTAAGATTTTTGCACAACTTCAAGAGGTTCTTTGCCAAATTAAGAACACTTGAAGTGCCTTTTCACATATGAATCGAATTATGTTCCTATGGCAGCACGTACTGGTAATTTACCATGTAAGAGTGTACAAACTCAATTTGCATTGCGAGGGTTACAACAATGCAAGGGGGTATGGCATGTAGGGAAAAGTTTTGTGATTTCAAATTTGCAAAGGGAAAAAAAAGAATAGAACAACAAAGGTATTATTGTGAACCTCTGTGGCATAGCTTTGCCCAAGGTACTTGAGGGATTTAAAAATGAAAACAATTTTAACTTAAATGCGCTAATTTCTTTGAGAAGCGGTTAAAGTGGCCTGACTTGTGATTTCCCTTACCCATTGCTGTTTTTGAGTGGAGCTTAGTATGCCTAAATTATGAAAATGAAATATGTTTGTTTTACGTTGATGTAGAGGTGAAGGAGACCTTGCCGACAAGATGGCTGTAATATGTAGAAAAGAATTTTTTAAAAACTTATTTAAAATAAATTTGTGTATTCAACATTCGTTCTGTTATATAGAAAGGTCGCGTTCGTATACTAAATATTTATTTGCGATGAAGTATAAAATATAAGGATTGCACGGATTTAGATGCGATTATTACGTTATAAGTCGTAAATACATAAAAAAGTTAAGTTCTATATAAAACGATAGGAAGCTATGTAGGCAAGGCCAACCGGAGCAATGCCGCTAGGCCTTGACCAAATGGCCCCCAATGGATATCCCAGTTAGCTCCGCTCAGTTTTCAAATCAGCTCCAAGATGAAACAGCTTGAAGTCTCGAGAATCTTCTGATTAATTCTCTAAAGATCAATTATATTGGCCTCCAAAAATATCGCGTACAAGGACATGATTGTGCAGCAGTTATGAGCGGCCTATTCGGGTTGGAAAAAAGGAACCATCGATGTATCTTCAGATAAACATTCCGTAACACTTCTCAAAACTTGGATCTTGTTTTCAGTAGCATAAAATAGAGATATAGAGTCTTTCTTCGAAACTGTCTAATCTATTTACAAGTTTTTTCAGTCACCACATAAGTTCTTGGGGCCAGCTTCAAAGCAATTATGAGAGAGGTGCATTGAAACCGATACACTGTTCTTATAGATATTGTCAAACAAATCTACTTGGGTCCTATATGGGCCCGATATTTATTTCAAACTTAGAGAGATTTGATGATCGCCAACGGAGTTTCTGTGTTAATATTTTCTGCCCTATTATTGATGCATCACAGCAAATGAACAGGTTCGCCGGAACGAACATTTTTTTTTTATATACTTGTGAAGCTTTGCAAATCTTAAGGCTCATAAGTTTGCTGAAAAATTATGTGACTTTTCCGCTCAGTTGTTCTCAAAGAGCATGGCAAGGCTTCTTGAAATATGGCCCAATGACCCCAAAAATTTATATTGAAAAAACAACACGAAAATTTCTGTGATTTGGGGCCATTTTTCATATTTTTGGGGCCATATTTCATTTTGTTTGGGACTATTTATTTAATTTTATAGTTTCAATTTCATTTTGAAAAATTACCCCAAAGTTTTCAAAAATAAATGAAAAATGGCCCCAAACCCAAAATTAAAATAGCCTCAAAATTGGGGCAACGTAGTTACGTGTGCGGTCCTGCCACCTGCGGAAAAAGGATTGAAATCCTTTAATCTTGCATGGCGGGCAACCCAGGTAGTGTTGCCACGTAACTTCGTTGCTCCGCTCGGGGTATGCGCTTATAGTCGGGCAGGCACCTATGGCAACAGTACCTGGGTGACACGCGCGATTAAGGGCTAACTAACATGGATCCATGGTATTTATACCGATTTAGTATATGGACCTTATGCCCTTGTACTAAATAGACATAAACATAATGTCCGTTTGAAGCAGAAATAATGTCCGTGGAGCTTATGTCATCCCGCCTTGTTTTTCATATTTATTTCATTTTGAAAAATTATTTTAATTTTTGGGGCCATTTGCGTGTACGTGAAGGCAAATACATATATTCTGTCAAATCCAGAAAAAAAAGTTACGACCCTGTTCATAGGTCACATCATAAGACTTTGGTAAACGACTTTAATATATTCAGAGAAATAAAGCTGAATACGTAATTTTGTTCGATTCCTGACTTCTTTAATCTAAGTTCATGTAATGTTAAATATAGTAGAATAAGCTTTCTGGTTATGTTTACTGAACGATTTTGAATATAGGACAAGTGGTTCCAGAAATGGCTCTCTACCCCTTTAAGCTCTAACGCTTTAATCCCTTCCCCATTTATCACTACTTCCATTTCATCTGCCTTAGCTGTACTTGTACTGTACTTATCCACCACCTTTACATTTTTAGAATCCGGAGAACAGTTGGGAAAATTGTTCTTCATCCCGTTACCTGTCCTCTTTACTCCCTCTTCGAACTACTTAAAATCTTAAATGGACAACAAACATATCTATAAACAAAACAAATAAAAACACGTTGAAAGACTACATTTGGCTTGCGGCGAACGGTATGATACCCTATCCATATACTTCGCGATGAAAAATTGGATGAAATATTTTTTTTACCATTTCGGGGCCCTAGGGAGTATATGTTCCAAATTTCAGCTTCCTAGCTTTAATTTAATGGACTAAAAATTGTTCACGGACGGACGGACGGACATTACTAAATAGTCCTAGATTTTAGTGCTGATCAAAAATATATATACTTTTAGGGGTCCACAACGAATATTAAGGGGTGTTACAAACTATATGTCAAAATCAATATATCCTTAGGATAGGGTTTGTATACCTACCCCTATGTATATGTTTTTCTGGCTTCTCATTCAAAATTAATTTCTCCCGAAAATGGAATATGTAGCGGGTTGGGGGCTTATCGTCTTTAATAAAAAATTCTAGTTTTATTTATTGACTATTTCTATAACGCGAGAAGTCAAACCTTTGAATTTAACCATTTATAAGTCAGGTAATTAAAAAAAACATTTAAGCATTGACGAATTCAGCCAAAAGAAAGGTGTGATGCTCCCGTCAAACACTTTTGTAAAGTCTAAACCGCTTTTATGAATAGGTGTTATGAAAGAATATTTCTATTCATGTAGGAAGTTTCCAGTTACAAGAGACTGGTTACAAAATAATTTTAAGAGAATGACAAATGAATATGACAAGAGAATATTTTTAAATATTATCACAGGAATACTACCCGTCTGGGTACTCCAATTTAGTTTTTCTAGCGCGTTATCCGAGAATTGCAACACACTGATGTCCAAAACTTCAGGAATTACAACGTAATGATTTCCCATTAGCTGCACATGCGACTTATTGTACACTGACTCGAAGAATTAAGCGAACAAATTACACGTGCTTTTCAAATATGTTGAGCTTACATCTTCCAATTCCATTATGTTAGGCAAACCTGTGGTATTTCTTTTCGAATAAATGCAATTCCAAAACGATTTTCTGTTACGCTTCATCGACGACTGTAAGGCCTATATATGTAAAGACCGATTTAAACAAACATATTTTTTCCTGAATCTCAAAAAAAGTTCATGGTTAGAATTACATAGTTTTATTTTATTAGATAGATACCGCAACGTTACGTAAATTAACCAGTATTTTATTTGACCAAGGAATTTTAAAACTTTTATTAAGACGCGATTTTGGGTGAAATAATCCAGTTATCTTTTAAATTGGGTGATTTAAGCAGTTCATCCCAATAAAAAGCAATCAAATATTCCTGCAAAGCAACAAAATTGGTTTTCGAAAAGTTATAAGATAACGCGGAATTAATCACTGAGTAATTAAGTAAATTTGTCTCCAAAATATAAGTTTTGTGATACATTTTCTTGGACTCTATTAGATCCAGCGCTTTATATGTTGTAAAATTAATTCCATTATTTACAAAAAACGAAGTTCAATATTCTATTTATAGAGTTCGGAAAATAATAATCCACAGAAAGAAGAACTTCGACAACTATTTATTCAACCGCATAGTTGACGCATATTGGCTTTCACTAGGAATTCTGAGGAACATTTTGCCGTAACTGTTGCTAGTAATCGTCATAGCATGGATAAGGCTTTATCGCTATTACTATTAAACAGGAAGCTAGTTACGGCCATCACATATTTCTCTTTATCTTAGAAACAATGACCGACTATCCTTCAACTTTTGTTAAACCGTTCTTGTACCTTTTACGAAGAAGGAACCATTGAACTCTGAACTTATTCATCAGATAGTAGCATCAAAGCTACAGATACCTTATGGAAATGCCTATCAGGACAAGAAGCTTTCGTTGGATTCTCGGCTCATGCGGAACACCTAAAAATGAAATTTATTCAAAATGAGGTCATCTTTTATATTTATATCCAATTTTCAACCACTTTTTCAAGCATTTGGGGCTGTATGTCGGCAATAACGCCACGAATGTTGGCTTTCAAGTACCCTAACGTTTCTGGTTTGGTGGTGTGTGCGAGCGACTTCACATATCCCCAAAGAAAATAATCCAATGGTGTCAAATCACACGATCTTGGTGGCCAATTGACAGGCCCATTCCGCGAAATTATGCGCTCATCGAATGTTTCCTTCAATAAAGCGATTGTGACGTGCGCTGCGTGGCATGTAGCGCCGTCTTGTTGGAACCACATCTCATCCACATTCATGCCATCCAATTCGGAAACAAAATAGTCGGTTATCATGGCTCTATACCGGTCTCCATTAACGGTAACAGACTCTCTAGCATCATTTCGGAGGAAGTATGGCCCAATGACTCCACCAGACCATAGAGCACACCAAACAGTCAGTTTCTGTGGATGTAATGGCGTTTCAAGGGTCTCATGTGAATTCTCTTCACTCCAAATGCCGCAATTTTGCTTGTTGACGTAGCCATTCAACCCAAAATGAGCCTCACACTGAACAAAATTTTGCGGTAAACTTCGCGAACTGAACCATTATTTACGAAATAAATTTGCACGTTTTGCAACCGTTGTTCATTTGTCAACCTGTTCATGATGAAATGGCAAACCAAACTGAACATAAATGACATTTGAGTTGCCAGATTTGACCACAAAATGTCAGTTTTATCTTTATTCGAAAAGCCAACCTCTAAAAAAACACCTTTTATACAATTCCGGATACTTTAATTAGGGAATATTTGCTTACAAGCCGGGACAATCAGGACCTCACGATACCACATTAAAGCAGATCAAAAATTGAATCTGAAGTTGCAGTTTGCGTCTTCGGACAAGTTTCAATCCAAATATGCATTGATTTAGGTATTCTTTCCCTCCCCCTTCTGACCCCGTCTCTGTCATCAAACTCATCACTCACATATCCCCAAAATAATTCTAATAATAAATCCTTTTAAAAATACATAGTATACACTTTATCTAACATGATCAACTTCACCCATCAAATGTAAGAGTCCCGCCGACCACATTCAAAATTATTTAGTGAAACATTAATTAACCTTAGAGCATCAAATAAAGGGTTCAGAATTATATCTGTTATCATCGCTGCACACGCGACTAATATCCTTCCTATCTTGGGTAGAGCTTAATTTCATTATAAAAACTCATATAGTCTGCAACATGAACTGCTGGCTGCTATTCCCCTCTCTCTTTGTTATTAATTTTATCACGCATCAGTTACATCCTGGTATTTGACCATCCAAAAACAACGAATTCCTTCTAAACATGTGGCCGTCCACTTGGTACCTATGTATAGTTCTGAATTTCTGAATGCCACCCTTCAGGGTGCATACACCCAGAAAACCCAATTACTGTCCATCCACCCTTCATTATGAACAAAAAAAAAAAAAAAAACCTGAGGATGGGTCCTGAAAATTCGGATGAGCTTCATTCACATTTGCAATAGTCTCGTACTCCTCGTTTTTACGTTCTCTGTGGTGTGGGTGGACAAAGGATAAAGTAAATTACTGTGGACAATGACACGACTTCTCGTGTGCAGACGAAATAATGACGAACATATCCGAACAGTGTCTGTGAATTTTTGTGAAACACAAACCAACCCATGGTGTAGGTACTTGTGCTTCATAATGGGTCATTACTCCATTTATCCATCGGACAAGCAACGTGCGGTGATACATTTGAGGGTTGGAAATGGTGATGATGCAGCAAATTGAATGCCCCTTCTTCTTGATTTGGGTGCACATGCAGTTCCCACCTCTGATTGTTGATTCAATTGAAATAGATAACCACTAAAAGGATAACGACAGATGTTCCAATTACAAGCACATTACAAGCTGCCACAAAGCTGCCAATAATATTGAGATATCTTGTTGCCTTAAAAATGACAACATCTATCTTCTTATCGATGCCTTTACAGCTATTAATCGACATACCTTTTAGTATCTAAAACATCTGCATGTATAAAAAGATACATACACGAAGGTATTGCCAACCACCACTGATACCTACTACACCCCCGCCGCCAACGAATCATTCTGTCAACATTCAAGCAAGGAAGCCGTAGAAATTAAATTAAAAAAAAATAAAATCGAGGAAAAAAAATTGTTCATATTGTTATGTGCTTGTGCTAAGGATTAGGGGAGAGCGTTCGGTCATGAAACATCATCCTCTTGATTTATATTGACATACGTGTATTGCCCAGGAAAGACCGCTCGGGCTGTTGCGCTGCTGTTGACACCTGTCTTTGGACTTAGCACCCGATCGTGTTATCGCGAGGTTAGCTGAAATTTGAAACACATATATATTTTTTTCTCTATATTTTTAGGTGACATTGACTGTGAAGTCATAATCCAATCAAAATACCATTAAGGATTAGTCCTCTGCGTTTCTAAAAATTTTTCATTTCATTTTCTGTCAAAGTTTAAATGAAAAATCTTAATTGAAAAAAAAGATGTTAGAATTTGTGAGAAAATCTTTGCCAAGAATTTAGGAAACTCACATTTTTCAAGGATTTGTAGAAAAGAAGGTGGCGGAATGAAATTTTTTTTTCTCCATTCTAATTCAACTGAATGGTATTGATCTTTTATTTAAACTTAATTTCATGTGAGAACTTAAAGCTAACATTCTACTATAAAAAAAAAACTATATCAAATTAGCTTTAAGTTTTGATGAAACAGTTAGGAACATTCAATTGTCAAAAGACAAGAGACGAATGAACCATTGGATTTGAAATCATATTTAAGTTAATATTGATGGGGTCTACATGAAAAAAAAAATGTTACAATATTGTTAAGTGCAATCCAAAAAATAAAAAGTTTAACAAAAATTTGCAAAAAAAGTATGATTGTTATTATTGATCAACGAATCAAACTATAACATTTAATAATGAATCTGTTTCTTCATCGATGAAAGAAAAAAGAAAAGATTTCAGTTTATTTAAGAAAACTGAAGGTGCGATTACACGGCTATTTTTGCGAGTCAATTAAATGACACTGTGACGTCAGGAAAAAATGGCGCACTAGAGAGACATTGAAGCTACGATTCGTCATTGGTCATTGGCGAAAAAATGGCGATCACACGCAATGATTAACATTGTCATTTTTGTCCCAAAATCAAATGACGGACGCTACGAGTCATTTAAAACTTTCCGTTGAGGTGCCATTAAATGACGAGCGAAAAAATGGCGATCACATGGTAATGAAATGCCTTATTAAATTGACAAATGTCACCTTTAATGACCAATGACAAAAATATAGCTATTGTCAATTAGTACGATTTTTTTTAATCAAAAAAAAATATTATTTTTAAATAATCTCCAAAAAACCTTTTGCGATGATGGTGAAAATTGCGGAGACGAGGAATTTCCAGCGTGTGTGCTGGAAAGCAATGAAGATGCTCTAGATTACGAGCGAGTGATCTGAAAATAAACCGATAGTTTCGTACCTTTTCGTACCGGTACGATACTAAACCTATTCATATATGTTTATATAAGGATATCAGCCTGCCTCAATTTTGGTGTAGAAAAAATTAGCCATTAAGAAATTATTTATATTTTTTTCTCAACCCGTATGATATGGGCCTTAAATGAAATAACGTATCAAATTGCTGTTGCTATGCATTTTTACTCGGAGGTCCTTGGAACATAGAAAAAGGTCCTTAAATCCTTTAAAGAGGACATTTCTCAAGAATGTCAATATTTGCTTGTTCTTCTCTTCAAAACCTTTCATTTAATGCCCATATTATGTGTGTGGGGAAAAAAAGCATTCCACCATTTGCAATTGATGGTGACGTTACAAAACAACACAACCACAACAATAAGAAAACAGTTTATTAATTATAATTATTATGTCCTTTCGCCACGAGACAAAAATTCAAATCGTCACAGATATCATAGTAAATGCTCCGTCATTTGTCATTTGCGTAGGAAAATGGCATAGCTGAAATTTCGTGCCTTGTCATTTTTTAGAGGCTGCCTTGTAAATGACACAACAGCCAGAAAGGCAGAGCGTCATTTAAATGACTCGGAAAAATGGCCGTTTAATCGTACCTTGATTCAAGTCTCTCGTATCTCAGACATAAAGGTAAACCGTTGAATAAACGAGGCGCGGTGACCTTATAGAAGAGTGAAAAGTTACTCTTCCTTATGTTACGTACATTTATTTCAGTTTGGGTTTCCCGTTAGATTTTAAGATATATTAAAAGAGTTGTGAATAACGAAACCCTAAATGGTTCCTCTTGTCATTTGCTTTGACAAACTGAATTATGTGGTATAAGTAATTGTCGGATTTTGTTTGTCATTCGTATAGCTGATGAGCAGATACCCATAGGCAGAGAAAAAAAACTTACAACAAATTGCTGCCGAGTTATCATCTCAAAGAACCTATTTCGAAAAAAATTGGATCTCATTCATGTTCAAAGCCTACGAAGGGCCAAAAACTGCTTGATAAAATAAATGCACACAATAACTGCAGGTATTTTTTAAGGTTAATAGCAGAATCTTGTGACGGCATCAGAAACGGTGTAATAATTTGGATGAGTTCTGACACTTTATTCATTGATAAAAAAAATATGTTCAAGGCGGTGTGGTCAGAAATTTATTTGTAAGTTTTTTCCTGACTTATACTGACGAACTGACTCATTGCATAGCTCAAGCCGCTGCTGGTACTATTATATAAAGCTTGAAGGGTATATTCACTTCTCTGAAGACGATATTTAAAAAGGATTTTTGTATAGGACCTCACTGCCACTTTTTTGTGAAATTTTAGTCGAATTGATTTGGGGCATTGAATTTTAATTACTTAAAGCTGAGCCTTTAAATCTAATTGTGAAGCTAATTCTGAAACTAAGCTTAAAAACTAAAAAAGGTGGTAGAATAATGTGAGTGAGACGTGAAGGGGGTTTAGGAGGAGTAAAAAGTGTTTTTAATAGTGACTGTACCATAATTAAAGTCAAACAGGTTTTCCATACTGTTAGCTTTCCGAAGAGACGAAAAATAGAAACAGATCTAATTGTAAGACTACGAGGGTTGGTGTTAAGGGAAATAATTTCGGCAGCAGCTAAGGGAAGTCGATATTGTCGGATAATAATTTGAATATGATGTCAGAAAAATTAGAGGAGATTGTAAGCTGATCAGCTTTAGGCGAGGTAAATTATATCCATTAGCCCAATCGAGACCACGAAGTGCAAATCGAATAAACCTACATACATTGGACGGATTCTATTCATAAGTTATGTATGTCGTAATGAGGAGACCATATTTGACCAACCTGACATAAGGTATATTTCGTAACATGTGGGTTTGAAAATTCCTTAGACCAACGTTTTACAAAACAAGGCGCGAAGTTGGCTCTGATGAAAATGTTATCAATGTGTGGCTTATGGGAAAGCTAATGAAAACCATATAAGTCCAAGCATTTTGTGTTTCCTAATTCCATTTTAAAATTAGACGAAAGTTATGGTGTGGGTACATAATTTGGCAAATGATATATGAAATGCGAACTGTCACAGAGTAAAATAACGTAGGTTATGTTGAAATCTTTTTGACACAACAGTTCAATATTTAATTTCAAGAAACACTAACATTATCTAAATTGAAACTGCACTCAATCCCTTTTATTCCAACCACAACCCCTCATCTTCTTGGCATGAACTCTGTCATAACAATAAAATGACTTCCGTCGAGTATAATAATACTTACACTTAATTGTTGATCCGTCAATATATGTATATACTTATTTTCTTCTCCTCTTCACTTCTACTTCAGTCACTGATTCAATATTTCATTTGGGAAATGAGCCCCGTCATGAGACCATGAACCAACATATCAGTTCTTTCATGTTTCCTTCCACTCCCTCAATTAATTTTAATGTCTTAACTACTGAAAATTCAATTTGGTTGTTGATAACAAAATCATATCTTATATTTTGGGAATAAATTGAGATGCCATCCCACAAGACGAAGCGCGTTTCATTCGATTATCATCTGTACGAAGACGATTGCACTGTGCACTGTGCATTGCCCCACCCTTCCCACCAACAATAATAACAAAATAAAAGTCAATTAATTATTCGATAAATTCACTGGCACGTCATTTGTTTAAATAATTTTATGCTACTGGTATCCGTTGCATAAAACCAGCAGACAAAAGAGTAGATACACAAACAAGGAAATGACAACAAATTGACTCAATAATTCATAGCTAGCAGATGGCTTCCTGTATCTGTCCATATGGACATGCGGAGGTCATGTTACCACCTTAATCTGCGATGATGCAGATCGGTATCTTCTTCGTTGCCCAGGGTATTGTCATTCGCCAGAGACATAGCGACATAGCGACAGCACAGGTTAAAGACTGGTTGTGCTACCGGCAACGAGAAGGCAACGCAACCTGGTTATCTGATCTCTGTTATGATGCTCCCTTCGTCTTTGGTGAGATAATAGTGGTGGTGGTGGTTTGGTGTTGTACTGAAAGTTGAAAGTGTGGAGGTTAGGTGTGGACTAAGTACCCGTCCATATGTATGACATTGAGCTCGTATTCCTCCTATTGAATTATCGGCAGACAGTTTGCCAACTGGCTCTTATAAGAAAAAAAAAAGACAGAAGAAGAAACCACTGAACACCAAAAGGGCGCACCTTGACATTTGCATGCCATACTGGTAGGCTTTTCACTGTTCTTTTTTGCGTTTGTATTTATAAAAAATGCCTCCACGCAGACAATAGGGGAGCTAACTATGTATATCTAAAGAAAACGGCACACAGGGACCGTTTGAGAGAACAAACATTGACAATAGACAAGCTAAACAATGGCATTATGTATGTGAGTTAAAATATATACTGACAAGTTGATCTGTTCTTTCCTATGGTGGAGAATTCGAATGGCTTTAAAAGAAAAATATGTTATGCTTTAAGCAACTTTCAGTAAGGAATGCTGTCGTTATTCGATCCTTGGCACTTGACGGTTTAGTGGTCCATTTTATGGCAATAGATATTGATCGCAGATATTTTGTGTACGTATTGTTTCTATTTATCTATGGTTGCACAGCACAAAGGGTGATGGTAGAACCGAATATAGATTTTTAAGGCAAAATATTTAGGGAAAATAAACTTTTAAGCAGTTTCGAAGTACCGCTTTGCGGCCCTTATTATCAAACAAAATTAAATATGCCTGAGTAACGTATTTTACGCCTCAAATGGCCATGATTAAGAAATATTTCTGCAGTAAATGAATGTTCACCCAAAAAAGGTGCTTTATGATACGTTTCCACCGAGTACTGAACCGAGATTTAAATTAAACTGCCATAAATCTTCCTTAACGCCCAACATACAATTTTTAAAATGTTAAACAAACGATTAAAAAGTAATCTAGAAAAAAACTACGTTTACATGTAAGAATTATCTTGTGAGCACACTCAATACCAATTTACCATACCTGGATATGTCAAAAATGGCCTGGATATTTGAGACCCTTCGAGTGGGTTGAGAGAAAACGCCTATGTTAATCTCTTTTTTTTCGGTGGAAACATATCAAGATTTATGCCCAAAACTCATGTTCAAAAGTTCTGGATGCAGTGATGCTTGCAGTACAGCAAGCAAGACACATGAACAGAACTTTTGTTAGACGTAATTGCAGTGGGATTTGTCACAAATAACCTAATGTCATTCTTTTGATAAGTGGTGTGAATCTTTGTAAAATTCTGATTCCAAATTTTTTTTGTAAAATTAATATTACAAAACATCCAAAAATTGGAAAAATTATTTTGTTGCTATCTGTTTCCCAATCATGTAAAAATATTTCATTTGCTAATTTTCCAAATTAATTTAATTTTTCCTTCGTTGGGCCAGCTGATGTTTTTTGTTGCGATAAAACAGTGGGTGCAGTGGGTTAGTGGTTAAGTATGTTGGTCAGTTCAAATCCCGACCTGTACCACCTGAAAGTTTTTATTCGCTGCCCAACCTCTTGCGAACGTCTGACAAACATCCAAGATTAAGAAATGTCATGAGAAGCTTCTCAAAACTAAATTGCCGTTCGGAATCGGCATTAAGGTCCCTCCATTCGTGTCAAATATATAACTTCGCACACGCAATGGTTGGAGAAGCTAGGCTTTAGGTTCTCTATGGACCGTTTACGACTAACATTTATTTTTTAATGAGTCTAAACTGTGTTAGAGTTATCAATCTGTTAAATCGGCAATATTAATAAGTCTGTAAGTTTCTAAATGTTATACTTTTGGCTTTGAATGGAAGTCGAGTTTATCTCTGAAGAAAAAAGTTGGTGTTGTGGAAAAACTCGAAAAAATACTTTATAAAGCTGAAAACTAATAAAGAGAATTCCAAAAAATGTTACTAATATTTTATTTTTGAATTTTTTTTGGACAATTAGGTTAAAGGTTAAAGGTGTCCAATATGCAAAATCACATTAAAATCGTTAGAGACGTTATTGAGAAATTCTAATTTTTTAAAACTTAAACAACTGATGTAAATAAATTTAGTATACTATCAAATGGTTGAGGCAATTCAAAACAGCATCTCATTTAACTACCGAGAAAGTTTTGAATGACGCAGTCGTATAATTTATTTGTTTTAAAAAATTGTTTAACCCAATAAAAAAGTATGGATTAATTTAAAACATATTTTTTTTTTTCAAATTTTATGTGCCTCTCTTAAAATCAAATTGGCAACGACTAATATTTTATGTACCTAATTTAATTTAAAAATTTAGATGAATTAATGATGAATTCTTACTCATGTTTTATATATTTCTTTGGCATGCAAAAAATGGACTGATGAACTCTGGATGCATTTCAAGTGAGAGATTTTCAAGTGTGGCGTGATAAGTCAACATTTTCGTTTTTAATTTGTGTTGGAGAAGAAGGATATATTTGAAAAATGATTTAATCTTGGTTGGGTTCATGTTCCCAGTAGTCGAACACTTGTGGCTTACATTAAGTGACAAGGAAGCGTGTAAAATTTATTAGCTGCTCAAACTCAAAAAAATATTGTTTATTAAATTTAAGTTCTTCTTCTTTCTAAAGTTAGTAATTTGGCTTTTTTTCTCTATAAAAAATTAAAAACCGGAAAACGATCTAATTCCCCAGTAATCGAACACTTTTTTCCTGAAGCTGAATATAAGGTTCACTGATTTGGAACACAAGATTTCGTATGTAGATTAAACTTTGAGGTTGAATTAAAGAAATGTCTTCCTGAAGCTCAGACGAGAAAAATGTGGTACAGTAGAAAGTTTTCTGTCATCACACCCAACTCCAGTTATGTCATGTCAAAATGAATAACTGCTATTTTGAGTTAAAACTACTCTAAATGATATAACTTCAGAAATATTATATATAGCTAGAAAAACCACTTAATATATTTTGTAGACCTAATTTAACTACGCAAAAGATGTCAGTAGTACTGTGTGATTTTATAAGCCCGGAAAAAGTAAAAATTAAAAAACTACGTTTTTCAGCTTTCCACTTCATATGCATTTTTCTCAATAAAATTAATCCATTAAAATGTATAAATTCTCTATGAGCTTTCTTAACAAAAGTAGATAAATGCAGTGACGTGAAATAACGCCAAACGAAATAAACAAATTCTAAAAATTTAACACGATTTCCGTTCCAAAATGGAACAGCCTGCGGAAAGAGGGTTCAAGTCTTTTAATAACGCCTAGCAGGCCACTCAGGTACTATTGCCGTAGGCGCCTGCCTGACGAAAAGCACATACCCCAAGCGGAGCAACCAAGTTGCGCGAGCAGTACCTGTCGCCCGCAGAAAGAGGGTTGAAATCCGCCTTATTTAAAATTTGGTATTATTTCGTTTGGCGTTAATTCACGTCACCGATAAATGCAAATGTTTACTCACTTTTGAAGTACACAGTATATATTATAAAAAAAACAAAATAAATCACAGTTTCATAATAAAGTAATACAAAAAATTTAGTTCAGTCTTCAAGTTTAGCCTTGAAATTTTTAATTTTTTCGTTCCATTTGGCTCATGTTTTATTTATTCTTGATTAGAGTATAAAATTCTTTCCACTTGCCAGATCAAATAGACATTGGTGGTCTACTACGGGTAGTTTGTTGTCTTCTTACAAGTGTTTGATTGTATCTGGCAATTATCCTGAATATCACTAACTGGCAACGCCAACAATTTAAAATATTGTATTTGTTTCTGTCTTTAATCTGACTAAGTTGTCAAAATATTTTTTTGTATTTTATAATTCACACTCTCTCCGGAACATAAAATAATAAAACGAGCAAATAAAATCGTATGAAGTTATGGAAAAACCTGATGAATAGTATTTTTTTCAAGTTATTACTTTTACAGCAACCAGAATTCAGTGCGTACGGTTCCCGGACCACTGAGGAATAAGTTTACTCAAGCAAATTTGAAAATTGGTTGGAAATACCCACCAATTCTACTAATCCATATCAGTGCGTTGCGTACGGTCCCCTCCCCGGAACACTGAGGATTTACATAAGTAAGATTAGGAACATTCCCCTTACACTTTTAATTTTTGGGGGAAGCCGCATTTGGCAATTTGCCAACATACAACCTTGAGTTCTTCACTTTCTGTAAGCAATGTAGAAGGCCTTATTCGCTGTAATTTTTCAATTAATTGTATCGTCAAGTGTAGTAATCGGCACACCAAACTCACTACTCCAAAGCTTTAACCCTGTTCTCGAATAGCTTTCTAGGCATATGACTTATATCTTCGTTTCATTGTACCTGGAATAACCAGGTTGTCAAATTTAGGACAACACTTAGACAGTGCCTACGTACCTACAAGAAACTGTAAAAACTGATCGGATAAAGGAAACCAAAAATATTACCAGGGTTGCTATTTTGCATTATAAATTTAGCAGTAAAATTAAGTGTTATACCACCTTAAACCTCTTGCAAAATACGTTGTCTTGCTATAATCTATTAGAAAATATTGATTGATGATGACACCATTTCTATGTAGGTTCCTGTGACATAAAAAAAAACTACCTACCTAAAAGCCATTAACTTCCTCGCTCTTCAATTGCAGTTTCAATATTTAATTCAACACTTAAGTGCCGCATAATCGTCTTCATAAATAAATAAAAGGACAAAATGTAAACATATCAATGAAAGGAAGAAGGTATTTACGGCATAAAACAACCACTTTCACACACCTCCTTACAACTAGGTCAATGTACCACCGAAACTATATACCTACCTATATGATTGCGTATTTCCTTGCTTGCATGTATGATACCGACCACTTGGTGTCAAAATTAAGTGCACTTAAGTATCTGCTTAAAGACAAAATAGCAAAACTATAAATACCTTCCAATCTTAAATTAAACTCCTATGGATGAGTGTTTGTAGACATACACTAGCACAATATTATGTATACCTTGCAGCGAAGTCTACAGAATTTTTCTATTTTACTCGTCGCCGCGATAGACAAAAATACCGTTTTGCTCCAATTTGAATATTTTTTTGTTGGATCTAATGATACCCCTGCTGGCTGGTCTGCTTGCCTTCTGTGTCGGCTTGCTTTGTCATTGCCAATTGGAATTTTTTATCACTGCACCAGCAAATTTGTTGCATGCGGCGAAATGGATTTTCTCTTAGCAAAGCGAATTCATGTAATATACAAAAATATCTTTTACAATTCAAGGGGTAGCTCGATTCGCCGGAGAAACCGTTCTCTTAATAAATGAGGAGAAAAGATATATTTTTCTTTGTAGACTCAAGCGAGTTTTAACTTCGCTTAATTTAATTTTTGAGTGAAATGTTAACAACCACTACTGTTAGGGTTTTAACTTTTAAGTACAAGGAAATTTCAATAGATGGCGCATCAAGGAGATGGTTTATTTTACACCAATGTAATGTTACTTAAATGGAATTGATAATATGAAATGTGGTGAACATAGCGGTACAGATTCGTTATTTTTAATAATTATAGATAATAATACATAGACAGGATGCAGTTCTCCCATATTACTGGCTCAGTACTTTACCGTGTTATGGTCCTAACAATTTCCATTTATTTCTTATGTCTCCTACTACCAATATTTTAAGACTGTTCAGATAATAACAATAAGAACATAAATTTAATTAATACAACTTCGATGTGAGATAGAAAACTGTCATACTGCTCTGTCATCGCTGGCAGTTCTTCCAGTGTTCGGTCGAGTTTTAAATGACGCGGTCCGATCTGTGCGACGTTATTCCGGCTCGAATCGATCAAGCCACCGCTCTGCGATCTTAGGAAACGTGTGTAGAAAGATCTAAGAAAAAAAGAAATAAATACCTAAGAAGAAACAAGGCAGCTCTGGCCAGAATACAACAGTGGCCGAACTGTCACTGTCTGAGGCTCGGTCACTTGAGGAACAGCACACTTGCAAGCTACTACTTTTATGACTTACATAAACTTTCTGATGTCTCAATTTTTGATCTTAATAGGTTTCTGAGGATATCAGGGTGGCAGTACGTCGTCGGGTGAAGAGACACGAACCCTAACAATCTCTAACACTAATGGCTAACCCAACAAAAAAGGGCATAACAATGGGTCAACGGGGACCTAAATGTGGCACAGCAACACAGACCTGCTCTGCCGATCCGTAACATAGCCACATATCAAATAATCGAGTGGTGTCAAGCCGAATGATCGCAAAGCGCATTAAAACCTAGTTCCTAAACCCTAGTTTCAACTTTGAGCGTGTTTGTTTGAGCAACAAGTACCTGTGTCACTTGTAAAACATTCAGCGTCGTCTTTTTGGAACCACAGCTCGGATATATCGATGTTGTCGAGCTCTGGCCACAGAAAGTCGGTAACGATAACGTTGTCTAGTTCCTTATTTTGAATGAAATTTAAGCTTACATTATGCCGCTATACCATGAGCCACACAAAATAGTCAATCTTTGTGGATGCATTGATGCTTGGTAGAACACTTGGCAATTTAGCTTGTTGACATATCTCCTGAGCTAAAAGTGGGCCTCCCTGAGAAGATGATCGGATCTTTGGCAAACATTTCCAGCGTCCAATAAGCGAACTAACTATATGGTTTTCCGGCTTCAATTTTTGTATTAGAACAATATTTATAAGAATCCAACCGCAAAACAAGCCGGCGATGATTGGCACCGAATGACATTTTTGGGTTGCTAGAACCTGTCACGTTCTGAAACATAACAATTTTAAAAAACAATCATTGCACCCCTCACAATTTCACTTCGATGTGCTAAGCAGTTTGGAAGGAAGGAACAGTCTTTTGAAGACATTTTTTTTCGGAACAGGTACCGGCCACGTCTTTTCTTTTAGAAAATTATGAGAAACATGACCTTTAATGACGTTGGGGGGAATGGTCATGTTACTTTTTTGTTGTGTAGGGCGCGTTTCAGTTGTAAATGAGTATCCCGTGTTGAGATGACTGGGCGTCATTTTCAAATTATTCATTCAACTTTTTTCCACTTTCTTCAACCAAAGTAGCAAGTTGAGTTCGTATTAGCTCAGGCTGCATATCTACAGTGATTTCGAAGCAAAGGCTACCCTGGCGCCACTCATTTACGAAGATAGCTCCTATTTCAATAATATGTGTAAGCACAATTTTCCGCAAACCTTTCAAACAAAGCAACCGAAATATTCGCTTCGGGAAATCTCTACCGCTTGGAAAGGACGGCATCCCCAACCCTGAGCTCCACATAGAAGTATTGACGCAGCGGTTAGAATATCCATAAGAATATCCATAATTAGTGCGCGTCTAAACAGTAAAGCTTTAGTCTACGTATTGCTGAGTCAATCAAGGGTTAGTAAAATGTCTCTTCAAGCAATCAGTTTTCAGAATTTCGTATACAAATAGATTTTCTGCTGAATTGGTAAGAGCCTTTGCCATAAAATAAGTCTATACTGAATACCTGAATGTTTCATCAATAATAAACGCGCCGCAAACATGTTGTTTCCTCTGAAATTTCATGTTACTTTGCGATTAATATGAGTCAAGCGATGACTTTTATGTCGTGACTATTTCCACTGCCATCCACCAGAGCAGGAGCTCTAGCAATGACTTCCGATATGCCCGAGGAAATTAATTACCTACAATGTAACCGCACGCAATTGTTAGATTATTGAAATTCGCTACTATTGTGTTGCGATTTACAAACACCTTCGGGTTTCCGCGAAAGCAAACAAGAATCAATGGGAAAAAACGTTCGAATTTCGTGAAATTTGACAAATCCTTATAACGGGTGTTTTTTTTAGAGGTTTGTTTTTCGAATAGAGATAAAACTGACATTTTGTGGTCAAATCTGGCAACTCTAATGTCATTTATGTTCAGTTTGGATTGTCATTTCATCATGAACAGGTTGACACATGAATAACGCTTGCAAATCGTGCAAATTTATTTCGAAAATAATGGTTCAGTTCGCAAAGTTTACCGCAAGCTCATTTTGGGTTGAATGGCTACGTCAACAAGCAAAATTGCCGCATTTGGAGTGAAGAGAATCCACATGAGACCCTTGAAACGCAATTACATCCACAAAAACTGACTGTTTGGTGTGATCTATGGGCTGGTGGAGTCATTGGGCCATACTTCTTCCGAAATGATGCTGGAGAGTAAGTTACCGTTAATGGAGACCGGTATAGAGCCATTATAACCGACTATTTTGTTCCCGAATTGGATGGCATGAATGTGGATGAGATGTGGTTCCAACAAGACGGCGGTACATGCCACACAGCGCACGTCACAATCGATATATTGAAGGAAACATTCGATGAGCACATAATTTCGCGGAATGGACCTGTCAATTGGCCAGCAAGATCGTGTGATTTGACACTATTGGATTATTTTCTTTGGGGATATGTGAAGTCCCTTGCCTACGCCAACAAACCAGAAGCCAACAATCGTGGCGTTATTACCGACATACAGCCCCAAATGCTTGAAAAGGTGGTTGAAAATTGGACCTCTAGACTTGTCTTTATTCGAACCAGCCGAGGCGGCCACGAAATCATATTTAAACATTAACGGCTTAAAATGATCCTTCCAATAAAGCCAAATTGATCGACTTTAAAACGATTTGCTTGTGTTTTATTTTACTTCGAAGTTCTATACCTCTAGAAAAAACATCCTTTAACTGCCTCATGTACTTGCCAGTAACTGGGGTCTCAAGTAACTGCAGGCTTTAAGTAAAAGCTTGATTGCGGAAAGTATCCTCATTATTGCACCACATTAACTGTAGCTATCTGACACCCCTTGATATCAAAGCTGCTTGTTCGCTTATTTGTCTCAATGTAGGATTACTAAATTTCCAATAAACAGTGACATGAGATCGACTGAAGCTTCACCATTACTTGGAGTACTATGCGAGGATAGAATATACAGCGATCCACTGATGGATCGAAAATAGACTTAAGCTTAGCCTCTTGTTCTGTCGACCAAATCACTAGATACGGTTTTTTTCACATGCAATTTATGGCGATAAGAAAAGTCTTGTTTTGGCTATAGAAAAACGTAATATCAGCCGATGATCCGTATTCGTACACCCGGGATGATTTAAACTCGGTAGAATCAATTTTTATAAATTCTGTGGTAGCCCTAGATTGGGAAGGGGTATTCCAGGAAACTGTGACGGTGAAGTACTCGTTAAAATTAGAACCACATGATGGCCACGTGCAAATTCATGTTAAAATAAGATGCTTTTGAGAGACCAACCTTTCAAATATTGGCTAAATATCTAAGGTATATTTTTCCATTTTTTCTGGAAATTTTAGAAGAAAACAACATTTCGGTAAAAACCACAAAAAGTAGGCGTGGCGAAAAACTTATGGTAAGCTTGTGAAAGCGTTCAATAGATGGAAATCCCCTAGATCCGTATGAAACACAATGGAATTTATTTTGCGCTTTGGTGTGTTGGCCTTATGCCTACCTAATCTAACCCAATCTAGTGTAAGGTATCGATTGTTGCTCAAGAGAAGCATTTTCTACTCGAATGACTTATATGCCAGTAAAAGCAGCTGAGCTATCGTCATTGCTAAAATTCACTGCATGCTAGATTTGAATTTGACGCCATTTGCGCGGTTAAGTGCTGGCAACCAAAAAAATATTGACAGCTGCCATTTTGGGATTAATAAAAATTAATATGAATATTTTTCGAATTTTGCTGATTTTGATTTAAAGAGTTATTGTAAAACTCAGGAAGACTGGATTTGATATGCTAAACACAATGCCCGTCCAATTCTCTCTCATTTAGGGGTCAAAGCTCTTCGCCAACAAGCCAACAACCACCCGCGCTTTGAAGGGGAAGATTGAAGTCTGCATTAACGAAATATAGACCCATTTATGCAAAATGGTAGTGAAAAATTTAGACAAAAGAGTGCGTGGGTGCTAGGAAAGCCATTGAGGACATTTTCCTGATGTGCTATTCCATATATATTTTCTGTTTACTTACTTAGTATACTTTTGGTGGCGCCTACAGTCCGGGGTGGACCATGGGCTCAATCAACAAGCTCCTCCAGCCAGCCCCGTCACTAGACATTCTAATGAAATTGACAACAGATTGTGAATGTGCTGCGCGCAGTCGAAATCGGCACAATTCTCTGTTATTAAAGAAATACTGACTTACATCTGAAATCTCAGATTTCGGTAGTGATTTTACCAATTATGATGGTCAGCATCGTCTTTCTGCAGTTGCTTTACTACATATGATGATTACCGACATATGTATGTTGGCAAAACGTTGCCGTATTTTATTTAAAAAATTTAAAATTTAATAAAATGGCGCCCAACGCCAGGCTTCTAAATTTATATCTTTATATTTTTTGTACGCTTTTCAACATTTTAACCTCTATCTGCCATAAGTCTAGGTCAAAGTCTTCTAAGTACATTAGTACATGCGATCCACAAAGGTAAAATACCAAGGTAAAAAAATCTCCAAACTCATGCCAGAAGTAGTAACCACTCAATTCGCCTTGAATTCAAATCAATCTTCGTCTATGCTATATTCGTTACCCAAACATTCATGCCAATCCTATATTTAACAGTATCTCTGACTGAGTGAATTCAAACACTTTAACAGTATCAATTCGCCAGCATTTGTTTGCATTCACAAGCAGATAAATTCGCCCTGTCTCATCAACATTCGTGGAATAGTAGGAATGGTATTTCGGTTTGCTTATCAAACCACCACCGGCACAGCCAGAACTCTCACTTTTTCATTCTGCTTGCTGCTTGCTTCCTCCACTTCATTTGTTTACTTTTTGAAAAACCTGAAACTGAATCTGCTGCTGTTGCGGGGGCGCTCTTCTACATGGTTCTAATTCTGGTTCTGGTTCTCTATCTGTTGTTTCATGGTAACCAAACCACAGCGACAACTAAAACTGTAGGTCGTACAGTACAGATGAAACGAAAAAAAAGACAAAACGGCACACGACAAACTGAACTGGCACTTTTCGCCCGTTATAATTCGCCTCATAGTACCTACATACAGTGTGCCGTTATGTTGAGGAGTATTTCGAGTTCGATATCATGGCCACAGAAGTCGCCGCTCAGTCATTTAAGCGGCGCGTATGAGTACGAATCATTCGTTTTTGGGGCGGCAAAAGCAGCTAACATTTTTTGATCTATTTCGCTGGGGGTTGTCGTTTGTCGTTGTTGGTGTATTTTGCAGAACAGAGCAGTGCAGGTTTCGGTTGTTTTTGTTTTTCCGCTAAGGTTACAACGTTACACCGAATCGAGAATCGAGAGTAAAAGTGCATTTTGCCGAAAATTCATTTGTCGATTTTCAAAAATTCTTTTCTCAATATTTGTATATATCGAAAACGTGTGGAGCATCCTTCGCGTGTGTGTTTCCAGCCCCACGTTAGGCAAATCAATCAGTGTCACTAATCTCGTTTGGTGTGTTTTGTTTTATTTGGTGAGTAAGAAAGTGAATGAAAAGCTGTTTTCAATAAAGAAGGAAGAATTCACAACGAATCCAAACGAACACGGACACCGGCAAAGGTGGTAATTATAGGCTATCTATCGATTGATGGCTTGCACTTTGATGGAAGTGTTGCTACTGTAGTCACTCACGGAATAAAGAGTTCTCGGGCGGCACAGGCACCAAACTAATACGGAAAGAATTCAACCAGTTCTGCTGGCAAAGCGACTAATTGAATATTACAAATTAACGAAAGGCGCTGATGGATTTAAATGTTCGGAAAGTAATTTTTGTCGATTTTCCGACTGCGTGAGGTTTCACTCCATTCCATACGATAAAATCGTGTTGATTGCTGTTCGTTCGTTCGTTGTTTTTGTGTTTTGTTTTTTAAATTTTGTTCGTGTTGTTGTGTGAATTTCATGGTGAGCTTGAGAGCAATGAAAATAATTAAAATTGTCTAAAAGGCGAATAAAATTAACGAAGGAATCACAAGATGTGTGTGCGCTTGTTAAGTGAGTGAAGAGTTGCTGGAGATTAAATTGAGTGTCATTGAAATTTAATAAAGTGTTGGGCGCCATTTTTTTTGCAAAATATTCGTTTTCTCTTGATACCTATTTATAGATTAAAAGTGACGAAAGGAGAGAAAATTTATTGATACTTTGTTAAAAAGCTAATAAACAAGACTATTGTGGATACTTCTGCTTGATAAGTGGTAAGTTAAACCTAAATAATTTATAGAGCACTTACTGTTGGACTGTGCTAAAATGATTGCCCATTATTGATATATTTTCAACCCACAGGGTGTGCACTACCATTATGAATTTGAATTTGATATAAAAAATCAACAAATAATGCCAAAATTAAAAATATTTCATTCGTGTTTTTCATAGACAGTCATAACTATGTACCTATACTTATTGCGTGGTTTCTCTTAAATATGTAGCTAACTTGTGGGTGTTTAAAAAGTGAACTTACATTTAAAAAAAAGTTACAATTTTTACTGATTTTACACATATTCCTTTTAAATAATATATTTATGTTTTTGCTAACCAAAACAGACTTACAGACTACATATACGGTAAAAGGGGGAGGAGTTTTAGTATTCTTGTAAAGTACATTTCCCTAAAAATTAATTATTTCCTTCGACTTGGGTAAGGTGTGAAGCCATAATTAAGATAAATTATTTTGCTTATTAAGAGAAGTGTCTGTGTTTGGAAGAATTCATTTTAAAGTTTTTCAATTCTTCAGTTTCTTTTCTATGGCGGAATAATATAACACATAGAACATGTATCTGAAATCAAAAAAAAGATTTGAAACTTTTGGAAAGATTTCCATTAAACATTTTTTTCGAATAAAATCACATAAATTAAGAAAAAAATAAATTATTCAAAATATTCATCGATAGTCCCGACCAACTTTTTTAAAGAAGTATTTTTGGAGTGATTTTTTTTTATGGCTAGATATCACTGCCACTACCCAAAGTTTTACAGATGTAAAGTCTTTCTGGAGACTATACGTCTCACGTAACATCTTTTTTCAACTCGGGGTAGGCGCTTTTCGTTATGCAGGCGCCTATGAAAAGTGTTTTCATACTAATAAGTTGAAGATTACGATAAAGAAATAATATTTATACACTCAAAAATTACCCTAAAAACGAAAATACGATTTTATTCATATTCTCGCCACAGATTTCATGCTTAAAGAGAAACTGTAATAAATAAAAATTTAGTTCGTCGAATTTGTTTACCAAAATAAATAGTTTTAAAACAATTGCAAAGTTATTTTAATTAGTTAATTCTCTAAATATTTTACACTTATGTCTCAAATACACACTATGTCAGTTTACGTTAGTCAGACAACATGGAAATAGTGGAATTTAAGCAGTGGAAAAATAAGGCCTTAATGTAACTTACCTACTTATGGGTTATATCCCCTTATAGGTCCCAGGGCCTCTACAACGCTAACTGAGGCACAGTTCTCCCCAACTCTTTCCCAGTTGCCGTACTTCCATCTCGACAGTTCTTTGCTCCTATACAGCTGTGTCTTTTTGGGAATGTGTGACGAATTCATAGCCACTTTCGTCGCTGTATAATTGTGCCTATAGGTTCATGGCCCGTTCTCTGGTAAAGCTATTCGTTTGAGAAACGGTTCGGCCAGAAAATCCTTAAGATGTTTGGTATGCACCTATTAACGAACGTTTGTAGCTTCCTCGCGATAGTAGTGGTCACTCCATATCCACATCCGTAGCTTGGTGCTTAAGCTAATTGCATTACTAAGCCAAACCGTGGATAGCATCCCATATGTACATTTTGCCTTACATATTTGTATGGCTTTATCCTCGGTTCCACCATCCGTTGAGACAATATCTCCAACTCTCTCAACCGGTTGTCCAGCAATGTATTTATTCTGCATGAGTTGATGGCTTTGGTCTTAGGCTGATTTTTGTTTTTGGCGAATTAATTTTAATTTGGTGAAGGTCCATTATACTATGAGATGAGAGATAGCAAGCTTACATCGTCAACGTAGTCCAGATGCATGCTTGATGTCGCTAATCACTGAAAAAAAACAATATTGGGGACAGAATGCAGCTTTGGCGTACTTCACTTTGCACTTCGAATTCCGCAGACAGCTTTCCTCTACGCAAAACGTGACATGTTGATCCATCGTACGTAGGCTTGAAATTTGCTAGTAACTTATCTTTGTTGTAACCTCAATATCTAATAGACAAAGGAGAATTCACTAAAAACCTTACCTACCTTTATGTAGATCCGATGCACGGATATGTATTGTGTTTGACTTATTTTGTTTTTAGCTACAATTTGTGAAAGTAGGAAAAATTTAAGCAAAACAAAGTCCCAAGAAAGCTTAACCTTTTACACCTGCTAATCTTTCCTTAGAAATATGCCGTATTTGTAGGTCTATAGCCTTATGTCGGTCGGAATCGGCATTAAGCTGTAGGTTCCTTTTTTTCGTGTATAAAAATAAATTTTCGCACACACGACGATCCGATGAACTAGGCTTTAGCTCCCATCCGGGCTGCTTACGTGCAATATTTTTTGTTTTAGATATTGATTTGCAGAAGTCTGATCCTTCATCATTATTTTTAGATTCCAATATCTCACAGTAGTGCTGTTTTCACTTATTCTCATAGACGTAGTTCCCATCTATCTTACTGGCAGATAGTCGGCATTTTATTACATAGCAATGCAATAAAATGCAATCGATTCGGTAGAATCTAAGCACATGTATGGTTAATCTAATTTCACAGAAATTCTTTAGAAAAGCTCCACCAATCTGATACCACAATTGAATGTGTTTCGAAAAAGCCTACCATAATGTTCTAGTGCAACTTATTATTCGCATTCGAAACATAAAATATAGACATGCATTGCACAATGCAGAAACAGTCATAATATTTTGCACTAAAATCCTTTTTTTCAGATAACTTAAAAGTACACGCACGAGTATTGGATTAGGATCAACCATACATTATGGAGCATTACAATATTAACAAATGCAATAGATAGATACGTCCGTATTGATTGAAATTCACTTTGGCCCTGCTAAACTCCATGCAGATGGCACAATAATGCAATTTATTCTGAATATGTAAATGACATTGAGAACGGATTTAATGCGTAATCGATGTTTTTCAGTTGAGAAATCCTATCATTGACCTGGTTTCGAACGATTCAGTATTTAATCAGAGTCTACTCTACTGAACAATAGCTAGATACTTACTTTAACGTCGATTGTTGGGTCCTTATGCTCTAATTATTCACTTAACAAATCCGTCCATATTACGCACATGAAACGTATTACAAGAATCAGCTTCCACTCACTCAATCAAAGTCCGACATTGCAGTTCAGTTTAGTAGCCATCCAAACGATACTTGTAGATGAAATCTAAAATGATGATTGACGTCTTCATTTGCTTGTACAAAATACGCCAAAGAAGTGCGTATGGCGCCCATTTAACCTAATTAAGATGTTTGGCTCCAATTTCCCTTTTCTTCTTTTTCCAAACAAAACAACTTCGAAGAAAGCAATCATAAAATCGACGATATGCTGCTTCTTCTTCTTCTATTGATTAGATACCGATTCAGCTGATGATATAATCATTCAGCCAGGACAGAATCTTTCATCGAAAACATTAAAAAAAATCCAACAAGGTAAGAAACAAAAAAAAACTCCATAGATCCATCTGCATTCAGAGGCAGAATTTATAAATTTATAGCCAAGATTTTGTGATTAATTGCTGCCCAGACAGGCTACCAAAAGGCAGGTGTTAATGAGTGATTCGAATAAACAGCATGTGGCGACTGTCATAAAGACAACAACCAAACAATTACGCGACTCCATAGTGGAGTGGAGTTGAAATTTAAAAATGCACCTTGCCAATGAAGTCCTTTTGTGGTGATAAAATATATCGACGAACTCTTGAACTGGGACACGGTTGTTTGCCTTTGTTTAGATACACACAGCCTAATGATGCGTATCTCTGGCTTTGAGGTTTTGATAAATGAGGTTGATGTTTGTGTTTAAAAGCCGTACAAAAAGATAAATGTTACAAATGTGGCAATGTGGGTTGAGTTTGATATTCCTTCCCTTTTTTTTTCATATTGGCAAATAGGTCATGAAGTCAGTGAATCAAACAAACGTGGGACGGGGTTTTAAGAAAGGACTGACATTTGTTTGATTTAGAGTATGATAATGGTGTATAAATAAAAAATGTTCTTTGGTACACAAATAGGCAAGAAAGATACATTTTTCATTAAATTTTTTTTATAAATGTTAAAGGACCACACTATACTTGTACGCGCAAACAGGTATTTGTGTATACGGGAAGAAGGTTAAGGGAAGAAGCTAAAGATGCGGTAGCCCGTGCCACCAACATGCACGATTCGCAACACCTGAATATTCGATGCAAGAAATGCGCCTAAATACTAATCCACAGCACTTCGTCCTTCAACCACTCTCCCCACGCGACTGCCGTTAGCAATTTATGCTGGGTTTCTTGTATTTGCTGCTTCAGCTTCCCTTGTATTCTTATTGTCCAGGTCTCGATGCTTGCGATCAACTTGGAGGTGCATCTGCCTTTCGTACAATTATTCTACATGGCTTGCTAGAGGGCTGCTGAAGCCGCTTCTCCTTTAATTCTTGCAGTTTTAAATTCAATCACTGAGTCTGTATGTTGAGGACAGTTTTCTCTTGCCCCCGCCCAAATCGGACCAGCGTATAAGAGGACTGAGCTGATTATTCCAGATAGGCGAATCCTCCTGGCATATCAAGGTCCACCAATGTTTGGTAGTATTCGAGAAAGTGTTGATTGCAGCAGTAATTCCTTGTTAATGGAGTACTCTACTGTAATCTGTTATGAAGTATTACGCCCAGGTATTTGATTGCTTCTTTCTATCGGACCCCCCTTCTAGTAATTAAGACGGCATCCGTTTTGTGGTCCGCTAATTCTAGACCGGAGGAAACTGATCGGTCTTTGATGCGAAGAATTGCTTCATTTGTGGCTGACTCTATTACGATGGCGATGTCGCCTGCAAACCCTATTACTTAAACGCCTCGCGGCAGCATAAGCATTAGCTCTCCGTCATCCATAACGTTACATAGGAGTGGATTGAGTACTTATCCTTGTGGAACCCCAGCTGAAACGCTGTAGTATTTCAACCCTTCATCAGATTCATACTTCAGTTTTATACTGGTGAAGTAGTTTTCTACTATCCCCATCCTGGCTAGTGATCTTCTAATGAACGTTATGATGCCTTCATACACAAATTATGTTTTTTCAAAAAACAATTTATCAGATATATAACTTCTTAAAAGAATTACAATTTGATGGAGTAATTGTTTTGTGAAAAATGCATTCGAAGTGAAAAGCTGAAATTCTTGTTTTTTTTTTTTTAATTTTTACTTAAGGCATCATAACTTGTTTTTCGGCTCATAAAATCACATGATGGTACCAACAATTTTGCGTAATTGAATTAGGTCTACAAAATATGTTAAGTGGCTTTTCGAGCTTTATATAATATTTCTAAAGTTATATAATTTAGAGTAGTTTTACCTCCAAGTAACATTTATTCATTTTAACTTGATATAACTTGAGTTGGTGTGTTGATACTACTGTACCACATTTTTCGCGTCTGATCTTCAGAAATATCTATCCATATGAGTAGTTTTTTCTTAAATCAACCAAAAAAATAGATAAATAAATTTGTCTCCCCACTGTTTATCTGCGAACTAAATTTATTCCGGTATGTTTTGCACAGCACTGCATGTAGCTTGTAGTTATAGCACTTTCACTTCAACTGCAAAAATTTAAAGAGGTTTGACAATAGACAACCATGTTACTTTCGTCGGAGGAGCGAACAGTGAGACAAATCCAAGGATTTTGTTTTTTTTCCTTTTAGGATACTTTTCATATTTCATATTTCATATAACGATTTTCATAAATATAAATGAAATTTTTAAATTTTTCTCGAAAACGACTCTAACGATTTTAATAAATTTTTGTATATCAAACAATTACGTTTAAAGTTTCCAATGTGCTATTTTTGATCATGGTATGTGATCAAAAGTTACCATTCTTTTTCAGGCGAATTAAAAATGCCCACCATATAGCGAGAAAGTTTTGTATGACGCAGTTTAATTTCCTTTCTCCACTGATATTCTACTACCCAATTAGCAAAATTATTGGAATAGTTGTCGTTATAAAAATTTCTTTTTACGACATGCCACTGGGAGTCGATCCTTTGAGTATAGATCGCCGGAGTCGCTCAGAGTCGTAAAAACATTTTTTTTTTGTAAAAAATAGAAAAATAATTTCCATTTTACACAAAACAAATTAAAAACATACGGAAAGGGCGAACAGTCTGATATCCTATCCATATCCCTTTATATGGGCGATACATTGGAAAAAATATTTGCTAAATATCTTGTTATACAATTTTTTTCGTTATCTATAGAAACTTTCGATGAAAACAACATATTGTTAAAGAACGCCCTCAATGTAGGCTTGGTAGAAAACATGATATGGCAAACTTGTGAAGGAATTCAAATTTTAACACTTTACAATTTCGGGACCCTAGGGGGTCGGGGGTTGTTACTATCCGATCGAGCACTCATCTGCAAATACCCGGGCGCAATAGTTTGGTCTGTCTGCATCCATCGCAGTCGCACCACCCAAACTTGTGTTCACGAAAAATCCAAGTATCATAACTATAGATGCAGGCAGACCCAACACAGATTCAGGTCCTGAGAAAAATTCTTCGGAACCTTGCTCATCGGAGATCTCATTTCCCTGGATGCCAGTGTGACCCAGACAAGATTTACTATGTTCAGCCTTCCGACCAAATTCAGAGAAAGCTTGAGAAAGCGCATTCCATTCCGGAAACCGTCGCTTGGAAAACAGACGCAACAGAGTGAAGTTTAATATTAACGCATTCTACAAAGACTCCAGCAGCAGACCCCTGTCCGGGTTTGGAGCTATAGTGAAAGTACAACTGCATTTATTCCGTGGTTTAGAGTCTGACCGAACCATCACTTGAGGAAAGTTGACGTGGTAGTTTTGTCATTTTAAGTGTCATTGATATCCATAAGACAGTGGTCAAAGGACAATTCTCGAGCAAGTTCTTCAAAATTCCAGTGCGCATGGTACCAAAAGCCACTTCGTTTTAAGCGAGAGAAGGTTTTAAGCGTACATTCCATGATATTTATATCGGCACAGGGACAGAAGTCCCGAATTAATTTTTCCTCCCAAATCAAATTCGGGATGGCGCCATTTATATCACGGTTCATCAATGCTTCTAGAACAGGGCCCGTCGTGGTAGGGAAGGCCCCTGTGCAGCTACGACAGGCCGTAAGTCTGTTCCACCAAACAACCGATGCGCGCGAGTGGAGTGGTCTAATCATGACTCTATAGATCCAAAGGACCTTTTCAAAGACAAACCCCATGTCTTGCCAAAAGCTCCTCTACACTGCCACAGTGGTCGTCAGTGCTTTATCGGTTTTCGATTTAACATGCTTGGACCATAAACATTTTTTTTTTGATGTTTACTCCCAGGTAAATGACTTCATCGAAGAGAGAGATGGTGACCAGTGACCTTTCTCCTTCTCGTAAGAAGAACAACCGTGATTTTAAGAGAATTCACAAAAAACCCATTTCAAGTGCACCAAACATCGATCAAATCTAGGGATCTTTCCGCCTGAGAGTAGGCAGCCTCTAGAACGGCGACAACATCCGCATAAGCTTGAGCAAAGTTTTCAGTTAGATTTGGAGCCGTAAGCAGATGGTCTGCGGGCAGTCCCTATTTAACCCTCTTATGACTCACTTGCCACAAACTGCCTCGGCTTTAATCTACTTCAAAAAAATTGCACCATGCATGTCTACACATGCTATCAAAGCACCCTCAATATCGACGAAAATGCCCAACGCGCACTCCTTCCTGTCAAGAGCACTTTCAATCCTACCAACAAGTTTTGAAGCGCAGTCTCGCATGTTGCATCTTAGAGAGCTGATGTGATCGAAGAACAGCTTTGGGTATATGCAGTAACAAACTGTTCAGCAAGAAGGAAGTCGGTCTGAAGCTTTTGGCTGGAGTATAGGCAGACTTGCCAATTTTTGGTATGAAAACGAATATAACCACAAGCCAAGGGGGAGGTACATATATAGTGATAGTTCTTACTCTAGGATGTAACTTTAGTTGAAGGTGGGGCAACAAATAAATAATAAATAATTTGTTTCAACCGCTGCACCCGTCTATAACTTGTATAGAATCCATTGCCGTTTGTCACTGCAAAGGGAAACTGTTTATCTGTTGCAGATATTTTACATAGGTCGCTGGATGCGAAAAGTATTTGTTGCTAAAAAAAAAAAAACCAAACGAACTACATTATTTATTTCAAATGATTTCCATATAAAAGAAATACGTCACGTAAGATAAACTACACGCACATTGTTTTGTGCGTTCTGCTCCAATCAGTACATGTCAAGTAAACTGTAATCACATTCAATTTCATGTAGGTAATTGCCCTACAATTTCTTTATGAATTAAATATCACTTTAGTCCGGAACTCGGGCATAAAGTACATTAGTTAAGTTAAATGGTTAAATTATTAGTTTGCCGCATGCTGTTGACCTGTTTAAAGAGAAGAAAAAAAAAACAACTCTCCTCTTGTCCAATGTCCTCTTCCCTACTAATTCGTGTTGGACACGAATTCCGCGAAATCAAGCCTACACTTCCGTTTCTCACCTTGAAGCTTACCATTACCATTACTCTAATCCCGGCTAAATACCCGCCAATACACGCCAAGTGTCAATTATATGTTGGCGTTTCTCGTCGACACCACCACCGACCGCTACCACTTCAATTATCAACGAAAAATAATTACAAAAAAATTAAAAGAAAATCGTTTCTTTTGTTTTCTTTTTTTTTCTTCCCTTTTAATAATTTCTCATTTTTTCTATTTTTAATTACAGATTGCGCCGATTTATGTGTGAATGTAAAGAATGACGTGGAATCACCAACGGAACGCTAACACATGGTGTTGCTGTATGTTATAACAATCTGAAGGTGAACAAAATATAACAAAAAAAAAATAATAATAATAATTAAAGTTTGAGAGAAATTCGCCATTTGTTCGGCAACGAAAAAAAAACAAAAAAAAAAAACCCCAAACAAAAGGTGAAGATAGAAGATCCTACACATTCGGGCAACCATGGCACATTGGATGGATACGTTGCTGCTGTTTTTAGTTTTTGTTCAAGGTGAGTGTTATTTTTGTACGAAGTCTGGTCTTCCATTAAAATTGATCTTGGGATAGTGTTGCATGCAATTCAATTAGCAACAGCTGCAAAGTGTTAAGTGGTCGGAGAGGTGCCACCCAAGGAGTTGACTCCTTGATGAACTCTCTCCGCTGTGGTAGATACGTGGTATCTTATTTTATTATCATAACAACAAAATTCATATTTCATATTGGATATATGTATGTATGACTGGGCCAGTCGGAGTACAAGTATTAACCTCGGTCAATTGCAGTCAGCGAACTTATTAATGATGCAAGTGTGCCTAAGTGGCGGAGAGGAATTTTCCTTCCTCGGCTTGTATCTGTGTTTTTTTTTTTCTTCTTCTTCTTCAGTGAATTGTTTTGCTTTTCTAATGCATGCGCTGCCGGCGGCGCAAGTGTTAGTACGAAACACAAAACGTAGGTTCTTGTGTACATCCCAGCGGATTTGTAGATACATGTAAATGGAAATGAGAGCATGGTAGTTGTGGATCGGTGGCGCTATGTGGCGTGTGGATTGCTTTCATTATGCGTGATATGTATTATGTTTTATTTTCAGGTTTTTTTTCTTTTTTTTTGCTTTCGTTTGTTTTCATTTGATGCGGGAATAATATCACCCTTGGGGGTAATAAAAAACGGATGAAGGCACATATATGTGTTGTACGGGTGAGCGAATAAGGCTTTGAGTTGCTTTTAATAAGGACTAGGTAGGCATCAACAGTGGGTAATTGCTTAAGTAGAGTGTTAGCACCCTTTGGGGAGAGCGCATTCGAAATTAGTTTGTTTGATCAATTGTTAGTGCGGTCTTCTGTTTTTGTTTTAGTTTTTTTTTTCTCTTCCTTGGATATGAGTGGCTCACGCATATCTCATCAATCAACTTTTAGCCTTGAATGATATGGAACCAAACGTGTCGGTTGTGCGAGTCAAATGTGCGTAATGATTAATTCTCGAGGAACGCGCTAGTAGATTGATAGCCTCCCGGTGAATAGTTCATTGTGTGGCAATAATGAGATGTTTCATTTAATTTGAATGGGTTAAGGACTATAGTTTCGCAGCGTTGATGACTTTACGTCCGTGAAGACGTTAATGGATTAGAGGCATTTAAAGTGTTAAGAATGAACAATGAGGTATGAATGTTTTATTTGATAAAGCCGTCAAATTTTACCTTCGATTTCGAAATATTATATCTGTCTTATGATAGAACACTAATAAAAACTACAGATAATGGTGCTTAAAATTTTGCAATCGTAACGACCTTGGTTCCTCATTAACTCTTGCAAGATACGCTTAGAGTACTACATTGCGTGGCATACATTATGATGTGTTTTTTTACGCATGTGAGTCCAATCGAATGTCATGCCACAAATGATATTCATTCGAGATACAAACGTAAGTACATGTAAAACTTACTTACACTTAGGTACATATTTCATGAACCAAAGCAATTTTGAATTGTAGCGGAACCTTTTCAGTTGATTTTAGGTGTTCATAATATTTGTTTTGCGAATTTGTATGCAATTAGCTCAGACGGCACTTTTAAGAGTGGAAAAAGCATTTGGTCATTTTTTCTTTAAAATAACTCTATTCAAATCCAGCCCAAAAACGCTAAGTCATCCATTTTCATTTTGAGAAAGGTCTTCAACAGACAGCAAGCAATTAGACCAAGTAGTTTATTTTATTTCAGGGACGCTGCCGTAGTTAGCCGCAGATTTGTTAGCTAGTTGAATTTGACTAAGATTATCTTCAGAATTTCGTTAAGGTTTGAGCTTCTTACCCCAATGGTTTTGAAATGCTCGTTGAGAGAACTGTAATCATTCAGTGTCTGAGTAGACATTTAGATCTGCTTGGTTTTGAACCGTATGAATGGTTGTGAGCAACAAAGGCAATGGTGTCAGCTCTTTCATTACCCCGGCTCCCCTATAAGCGAAGTTACAGAGTTACATCCCCACAATTTTGGAGGATATCGTAGAAACAGAGCAGGCCTTAATAGTAACTTTTATATGTACAAGACAGCGCTTTTTACTTTTCTCCTTAAAATGATTTTATTGTATTGTATATGGACCTAATGGTCCTTAAGCAAGGCTACCCAAAATGACAACAGAACAACTTGTACACATCGGAATTCGAGGTACTTAATTTCGAAGTGGTTTTGGCGAAGCGAAGTTAGTTCGATTGTAATAAAATGGTACAGGAAGTGTTTGCCGAGAGTAACCAGTCTGGTTCTGGCAAAAGTGGAGCAGTCACAGATGAAGTAAGACGTCGTTTCATCATCTGCCAGACAACAATCGCATAGGCCCGAGCTTCTAGCTTTGATCCTTTTTAGATGCTAATTGAGAGGACATAAACCAGTGACAAGACCAATTAGGGATTTCAAGTCCCATCTTCTAAGTCCAAGCAGATATTTTGATCTTCTTAGTTTGCGACCGTCAACTAACAGTTTCGAATAGCTGCCTGATGACAAATCATGCCAGTACTCGGTGTGCTGTAGACGTAAGCGTCTTCAGCTCTTTCACTGCACTGGATACAGGTGTGCCCGGGTATGCAGGGTAGGGTTACAGAGTTACATCTGCCCAGCCTGTACAGATTAAATATAACCTCCTCTACAATTTTGGAGGTAACCGCAGCGGCAGGCTTTAACAGGCTTTAATAGCAGCTGGGCTACCTGAACAAATGTATAAGGCAGTGCCCCATACTCATCTCCTTAGAAGGATATTTTTAGCAGCTGCAGTGATCGCAAAGAATTCAGCCTAAAAGACAGAAGTCTGTCTACCCTAGGACCCAGATAATTTGATCCGATAATCATGGGAGTAGACTTCGGCACCGCAAAGACCGTTCATGAGTGATCAATCTGTGTACAATACGGTATCGCTCGTCCTAAAACCGATCCACTCTATGAATACACTTCACTCAAAAAATTGGTTTAAAGAAATATCGGTTTACAGTAGTGAAATAAAGCGTTTCAGAATGTCAAGATATTAGACCTCCCTTCCAAGAACTTTCCAGCAACATACAATGTTCCGCAAATGACCTGAATTATACTTATATATTGAATGCAACGCCTGTCTATCTGTCTGTCCTCCCATAACACGAAAACCATTTCAATACTTTTCGTGCATTTTTTTTGCATTTATATATGTTGTATATTTTAGTTTAACAAAGTAGCGATAAAAATTCGTTCAAGGCTGTACAGTGTTAGGGCCAATCAGAATTGTTTTTAATTTTTGTTTTGTATGTGCTCTGAAGATCGAGAGCGTCGAATGCAAAATGCCTTAAAGCTCAAAATGTATGTTTATGTTTTTAGGCTCGGGGACCACGTTCGCTCAAAAACCGCTCTGTGGATTTGAATGAAATGTACACGACTTTTCAAACATATAATTAACTATTTTTATAAGCAATTTAATTTTTTTTCTGAAAATTCGAGAGTAAATTGACTTAGGCCGCCATTTTGGTTATTATCTAAAAAATAAGGTTCGAAAGGTTTCAACAAAATTAATTACAAATTAATTAGTAATTTAAGGAGTTTTAATGCTTTATTGCTGAGTTTTTTTAAACCTATTTATGTCGTAGTTTTAACTTATTTAGGTTTTTCAGAAATCCTTATCAGGTGATAAAAGCATACAATTCCCGAAATTTAACTTAAAATAGTTTTGGAAATTTCGCCTCCTGTTGCTATATAGCATCCTTGTATTTTGATTTGTTTCTGTTTATAACTCCAGACTCTTTATGAAGTGAGATTCATTCATAGCGCTGTGCTCTCTGCTCTCTCTACTTTGAGCTAATGGATTTCGGTTTATAGCGTTTGGCAGAGTTTTTCGATTTTACCAACTTAATTCGTTATTTTCCTTCTCGAGGCTTTTATATTTCCTTGAGTCTCGGGATACGCGCGCAGAGTTTCTGTCCCGTAAGACGTTTTTTGCGGTTTGATTTTGTCATAGATTCCATTGGTGGTGATCTAGTAACTCTTTTACTAGTACTAAAAGGGTCAATTAATTGCAATAAATAGCTGTCCCGGAATCTGTAGAGTCTACCTCCGAAGAGTGTGAATTTTTTAGTGAAACTGGGCTGCCACCAGCAGCATTAAATTTTGTTCTCCATTCAACTCGGTATACGTGCCATGGAGTGGATTTAAGTCTCATACCCTGTCGTAACCCTGCCTTGCCCTCCTCGGGGATGGGAAATATTTGTAAAGAACCCGGAAAATCAAGCTCTTTTTAACTTTCTTCTATACATTAGTATACTAAAAAGAAAGTTATTGCGATCGTGCGGAAATTTCGAACTCAAACTGAGTATGAGGGATATAGAGAAGTCCAAAAAAGTGGGTCCCCCAATGCCGTCCGTCTGTCTGTCTGTCTGTTCGGGCGCCGTATGGCGAAACGGTTCGACGGATTTGCTTCAAAATTCATATATAACGTTTTTGGGGTCACTCTCGGGGCATCTTTTTATTTTTTGCTTTACCTGCCATACATTTTTTTTTTGTGAAAATCACACTATTTTGGTCGAAAGTGGTTCCAGGATTTCCGTCTGTTTTTGTAGTAAAGATATTTGGGATGGGGTCAAAAACTCTGCATACTCAGTTTTTGGAAAAAAATATCGATTAACGGTAATTTATAAAACTGGCACTATCTCGAAAACTAATAAAGGGAATTGAAAAAAATTTACAGTTTTCTTTTTACTATAAAGATGAAGAAATTTGCATACTTCGATTTTTGAAATAATTTTTTTGAAATATTTTTTTTTCATATAACGATTTTCTTAAATTTAAATAAAATTCGTTTTCTTCAACGATTTTGATAATTTTTTATATTTCGAACAATTATGTTATGTTCCGAAGTGCGAAATTACATTAAAATAGTAGTTGCCGTTTTTGAGAAAATCTAATTTTTCAAAAACTAAAAATTGCTGCAACATGGGAGTGTGAATCTGACTTAAGTATATTTTCACTAAGACGCGCCACAATAAAAAACGAAACAATTTCCATTTTGCACTAAAACCACGAATGATTTCTGCAAGTAGTGTTCGCTTCACTTTTTTGGGGTCATTCGAAGGAGTAGGTTAATATTAACCCCATCATCACTGGATTTGTTATCGATGAAATCGAGACGACAATGAGGAGAAAAAACTTCATCAAATGATTGTTGATATCATTTGGGTAATATTATTTTTCAATATTAATTAAATACTAAAATAAAAATCAAATCATATTTGCTCTAAAGCGGTTTGTAAACTAGATTAGTGTTATCCTCAATCGATTTGTCAAACTGTCACACTTCTCAATTTAAGACGATCTCTAGCTTAAAATAACTACTCAGCTAAAGTTAATGTCAACATCTATCATCTATCTGTTGGGTGAGGACCTACTTTCAAACTCTGACCTACATCTGCAACAATATGCCATTATTAAAAGAATGTTTAAATAAATATTGCCCAATGACAGGAAGGGCGTTGTTCCTAAGTTTAGATGCAAAATAGATTTATTTTAAATACAAAAAAAAAATTATCTATTTATACCACATCGCAAATCACTAAACACCATTTTATCACCATAAATTACAAATCATTAATATATTATGTGAGTTTCTTCTTGGAACTAATCTCAAGACAATTTTTTTGTGATTTTTCTTTAATAAAATTTTCTTTAACAGCCAGCAGTCGGATCAGACCAGACCTCTTCTGAACCCATTTTTACATTCCAGATGCTTTCGTCTGAAATGTTAATCCATAAATCACATCGCAATGCAAAGAAGAGTGTGTCACCCTTTCATGTTGATTTTTTTATATTTTCAGTGGCTCTGTTTTTTTTTTTTTTTTTTTAACATTCTTGTCTGGGTTGTTTTCTGGAACAAAATATAAAAAAAAAAACTTTAATTTATGGCCGATCTCTTCCGTGATTACTCTTCAACTCATGGAGAGCATATTTCAAGGATGTATACGAATATATGCTATCAAGATGAATGTGGTGCTCGTTACAATGACTGCATAACTATAGGTACAGCACAATTGGACGTATGTATAGTTGTGATCGTCTTAATTAAGCTTGTAATAAATTTTCACTGGCGTACATAGATTAGCTTCGTTTGCAAAAGAATATGTGAGGCCATTCATTATAATTTTTCCCTCAATGATTAATTCGTGAAATGCAAATATATCTTCATCATGACATAATATTTCATACGGTAATTACTATACATAAGTGTTGAGATGAAAATTGAAAAAAAAGATGAAAAGGTGGATACGGTCTTCAAAGAATATAAATCCCCCCAAAATGGAAATCGAATCTCGCATCAACATCATGCATGATCTGCATTTAATGGATCCACATCCTCTGCTTTGCTGTGACTCCGCTGCTATGTACGCTCTGTCGGAATAAATAAATGGCGAGACTATATAAATAACATTAACCCGGTTTGATGTTATCATCATCAACTTCAAGTAAAGCGAACGACATTTAAGAAGCACTAAAAAACATAAAAATGCCCGTCATCCTAACCAAAACTTGCAACCAACTGGTTAGGTCTGTTGTAGGAGATTATAATTTTTATGCATAAAACAATGAAAATATGCTTTATATGTGTGTGCATTGCATATACAAAGAGGGCGGCCAACTTTAAGGAAAGGGAATTTAGTGTAATTCGTAAAAGTTCCCTTTGACACGGACTCGCTCGCGCTATGTGGGCTAAATTATTTTTAGTCCCGTCATGAATTCCGAATACCACAATCAAAGTTTATTGCATTCTTTTAGAGGGAAACAAATTTTTTCTTTTTATTGCATTTTGGTGTGTGGTTCCTTTTTAGTGGTTCCCTATTCGTGTTAGGCCCAGACACTTGGCATATTGCACGGAATTCGGAGCATGTTAATCGTGGAAGGAGGAAAAAAGTTTTAGTTTTATAAAAGTTTTGTTAATTTCTTAATTAAGGGTTTAATTCGGTTTAGTTCATTTCAGTTCATTTGTATTATTACAGTTCACATTGAAGGGATCTTTATTGGAAGGAAGCAGTTTTTAAAATTTTTCAATTTTAACACATAAAACCGAATGAATGGATGCGGAAATATTTTTTCTATTCAAACGCGGAAGACGTTGAATATTTTCTGAGTTTTCAAATTTTGTGTTTCCACTGCTTCTTCGAATAAGTTTCGAAATATATTTGCTACAAAACTTGTAAAATTTAACAACTTTTTTTAATTTTAAGAAACATTCTAAAAATTTAAAAAGGGTCCTCATATTTTTAAGTTACAACTTCTTTTAGGCGGGCTTAACTTATCCAAATTGTTGGGACTCGCCGATTTACTCCCGCGTATTGCAGGCAGAAATCCTTACTTATAGCAGCACCTTTCTGTTTAACATAGGCGGACCAATGACGGGAATGGTAATTTTTGATGGTAAAGAGAACAAACACAAACTTTTCAATGCTGATGTTTTGTTTAATATATAACTACTGAAGCACTCAGACTGAGAAGTCAGCTACATTGTTCTATTAGTGGTTTAGTTTCAGTTTACGTCACTTTAGTGGTAAAGAGTTCAGACTCTGGACTGCCTCGCCTTATTCAAATAGTTGTTACATAAACCTATAACATTTAATTCGGCTACATGGTGGCCCCACATAATACCTACTAGTCTCCTTATCACGCCTTGTCACAAGCTTCCGACAGACGTTCTGTGAAAAAAAGCAGTTCTTACTAATAAGGAAGCCTGAGAAAACTATCTCCGAACTCAGTCCGGGCTCATCGAACATCTCATTTAGTCTGATTCGGAACCATAACAAGAAACATGGTGTTCGAGTTTAAAATCTTTTTGAGTTGAAACAATAACCTTCAAAAGTTGAGTAAATTTGAACATCCTATACATTAGATCTGCCATCTCGGATGTAGGATACGTAAAATTCTAAACCCAGATTTATAATCAAAGACCCCATTTTGAATCCGTCATCTTAAATTTAAAATCTCTCCAAAACCAATGAGTACAAAATTTTGGACGAAATCAATCAAGATTTTGATTACCAGAATACGCGCAATTTTTCTGATCATACATGATACAGTACCAGTCAATCGGTTAAGTATTTCATTAGATGCGGGTTCACGATCACTGCAGACATATACTGTTTTTCGCAATATTTCGAGGCAGTTTTGATTTATTTGACACATTCCAAGAAATTACTAGCATACCTAAACATAGTGATATTGAGTGAATAATGCTAGTCGGAGACTATCCCCCTGCAAAGCTCGATTAGCTTGAATACAGCCGTAGTTGAATCTACTTGTTCGTCGAGTGACTGTCGACAGGGATTTTATTTGGGTACAGCCTTATAAGCATAATTAATGCACTTTAGGGTTCGTTAAGTGAGTAAATAACAAAGGACTTTTGATGGTACGCTGTATTATACCGCCTTTTATTGGGAATACTTCGACGTCTCCATCTTTACGGTGTGTGACATCACTATATTAGGTGCTCCTGTCTATCAAACAGTTACTTGGCTTCTCGAGCTGTTTTGCTCTGCGAGAGGATATCAGTAGACTTCTGAATAGGTTACTCAAGCCTTAAATAGAAGACGAAATCGTGTGGAAGAATCACTTGTCGCATGGAGTGGCGGAGAGCAAGACTGTGGTTAAACGTGTGGACTGTACGGCGGCTGTAGTAGTAAAGTAGTAAGTGACAAAAGTCGTCTGTCGAGTAGTTAAATTTAAATTAATTTTAAAAATTGAATAGAGTTTTATGAATTTATAAGAAAATCTGTATTGGTTCATTTCTGTATGGTAAGGCTACAGTGCTGTAAGTATTCAGGTTATCGAAATCGTGGCTGTTCTCTCCGTTTAGTATACGGATACGGATTTAGTATCGTATGTTTAGCTGGTTCTTCCAAGGACCCTTAAACGGAATTCTCTTAAACCTGGACATCTGCCTAAGAAGTGATGGACGTTCTCATTTTCCTTCAAGTTGCATACAGTACATAATGAAGTTTCGTTCTGTCCAATCCTATTTCCATTTAGATTAATTATGTCACATCTTGCCTTAAAAATCCAAGTGATCCAAGTTCGAACCCTTCGGTGATGTACCTAGATTGGTCCTTTTGAATGATCTAGATGTTTATGTACTCGTGTTCTGCTTTCCGATGCCCTTCTAATATTTTGTTGATGGTTTTCTAATTTCAGCATCCACATTAGATCAAAGTAATTTTTTTTTGGATCAATTCACTTTGAGAAGTTTCGCTCTCATCTCAATGCCTATGTCCAAGATCGTTAACCTCTCTTACCCAGAACAATGTTTTCCTCAAGAGTATTTTGGTAGGCTTCTTTCACTGTACTCGAACATTGCTTTTGTTATATATCGGAGGTGTAGTTGAAGGGTATAATAGTGCCCGACTTCTGCTCCCGTCTCTAATAACAATGCCGAGCTTAGAGTTTTAAAATTTGTTTCAAAAAATAGCGTTTAAGTTTATCTACTTCGAAACCCCAGACCTGTAAGATTGGATTGCTCTAAAAACCGCCCGAAACAATTTTGACTTTGCTCCTAGATTGATGTTTCTTTTTGATATGTTTGTGGACTGCCTTTGTGTTCAAAATAACCATCGCTGATTGCGTTTTGGTGGTAAACCGGTAAACCAACCATTTAACTTACCTAAACCGTCCGAAGTATGCATCATCCAAATTTGGTTTCTACAGGTCAATATTTGGCGTTGCAAAAAATACATGAATTTCATCAAATTTGGACAAAGCGGGGCCGAAATTTTGACGCGTCAATAAGGAAGAAAAGCCAAAATATTCATAAAAACGAATGGGACCAAAAACTCGTGTAATCAAAGTCACACAATATAACCATCAAGTTCATAAGAAACCGTTTGCTAATGGACAATAATTCACACAGTTAAAAATAAAATTGAGCAATTAATGTCTAACCCTACGTATGTGCCTCTTCTAACAAAAATAAACTCGGCACCTTCAAAGTCATCTCGCTATGCCCCACGCGATTTTTTCACCCAAAACGGCAGTAAAGCATACAAAATCTGTTGGGCTTTACTATATTTAACTCGCCCCCGGATATCTTATCTGACACCTACAGCAGCAGCGGTGGCGAATACCATTAACTGTTACGACCACGTTCACTGTGCATGTCCCGTAACTGATAGTAGCCAGGCATCCTCCTAAAATTGCCTAATAGCTGTCTAAAGCACGCGTCCATTAAACTCTTTAGTACGTAATCTCTTTGGTTGGGTGTAATTCTGTTCCCACTCGTAAAATTCAAACATCTCTAAATGTCATACGAGTTAAAACTGCATTTCAAGTTATTATTGTCAACGTCCGCAAGAAAAACAAACTTCGACAAAAAAGGCAACGAAAGCTAAAATCCCCCCCAAAAACAGCAGGAGTTAACTCCAGGGTTTTATTTCATTTCGACAATTTGTAAAATTTTATTACTCTGCCCGTGCTCCGTCATATTCGTCGTGGTCGTCCCACCAATTAGAATATACATCCTCCGACCAGCACATTCCTCCTTTAGCTTTTGTTGTTGCTGTTGTTGTTTACATGTTTTATAAGCAATAGTTATTATTTTTTATTGCTAATTTTATGGATCCGCTTTTGTCGAGTCGTGGCGATAGCATCTTTGGCTAAGCTCTGTGTTGTTCGACTTTTACTGCTGCCTGATGGTCTACTACCTGGAATTATTGATCTGCAATCTTTGAAATGTATATAAATATGAAGGAGGAACGTGGCCGGTCATGGGTTTGTGTGGATACGTGCTTGGATTGAGGGACACGAGTATATGACTCAATTTTGGTCACCTGTTTGATGCGACGAACGACGATGGCATTCAGGTTAGTGCAAAAAAAAATTAAAATGTGTGGGGGCTTCTTCGTTACATACTCGTTGCTTATCCCGTCATGTTCGCTAATGAAGACATTTTGACCGAAGGGTAATAAAATTGTTATGGTTAGTTAAGTGTTTTCTCCAATAACTATTCGGTCCCCGGTAAAATGTGTTCGTAACTAGTGTTAATGATTTTTTTAACGCCATCGATTTGAGAAGCGAGCCATTAAACCTTAAGAGAGGTGCTAAATTGATTGGACACTACCCTAGTTCGTAGTTAATTTATCTTATCCTGCATTCGCTCGGTCGTATCTTAAATTTTGTTGTCAAGGTTTGGAATTAACACTTTTTTTTTTATTTGAAGGGCTATTTTATGCTAGAAAGAAAGTTTTTTTTTTGAAAGACCTAAACGATCTTTTGTGCTTGGTGTCAAAGTTATGCTTCGGTGAGTAAAGGCGCTCTTCTTTTCTAATGTAGCTATTAGAATATGATATTTTCAACAGAAGAACTCTTTATATCGCCGGTTATTTATTATTTCCTTACGAAAAGATTTCCTTCTGATACCATCTAGGTACACATGATGTGCTCAGCAGTTTCGTCTTCTTCAAGGCATAATCAGCACTCTGGTGAGTCAACTATGATGAATAAAATTTGTGGGTGACATTTTGGTCTATCTGAAACCTGTGATAATTTACCAATTTGAGGTACAGCGGTTGTGTTCCCATTTTTTTAGAACCGAATTTACCGCTGGTTTATTGATTGCACAGAAAGTTTCGGGTCCTAGAAAAGGAGAGAGAGGAAAAGGCTCGGTTTCGTGCAAGTTCATCGCCGTTTTCGTTTCCTTTAATTCCCTCGTGTCCAGGAACCCACCAAATTTTGGTTTTGTTTTTGACCCTTAGTTTTTGGAGGGCGCCAAAACAGTGCAATACTAAGTGAGCTATGTGATTTTATACCTGCTTGACTGCCCGTGACTATATGTTGGCGTCTTTGATTCCTGGTGTGTAACCTTGGATAAGAAACTAAGCTCGAAACCTAATATACAAAAAAGAGTGAGGAAAGCAACAGTTGCTCTTTTTTCTTGCAAGAAAGCTATTGGTAATAGATGGGTCTCCAACCCCGCATTACTCATTGGCTGTATATCTCGGTCGTAAGACCTATACTTATACGGTGTGGTAGTCAGGTGGACAGCCTTAGACATCGCGACAAATCGCGACAAACTCAGCAAAGTTCAGCCTGTCTACGCATGAGTGGTGCACAGCATACTACTCCCTCGGCAGCACTCGACATTATATTTTATTTAAAACTACTCGACATCTTAAGCAGACAATTAGCTGCTAACTCGGCCTTTCGCCTCAAAGCAGCATCACAGTGGACCGAAAAATAATTTCGAAAACATAGTAATTTCCGAAACATAGATTACACCACACCTCAGCATCAGTTTGACAAAAAAGTTCTAGCCACTATTCCATCCAGGTCATTCAGGTCATCTCGTGGAAGATGAATTAATCCATTTTAATACCAATGGATCAAAAACTGATAAAGGGGTTGGCGGTGGCGTTTTATCTCACAGACTAAATCTTAATCTCTCACTTCGTCTGTCCAATCACTGCAGTGTGTTTTAGGCGGAAGTCATGGCGATCAAAGAAGCCTTATCTTGGCTGAAAAGAAACGCGAAATCCGCTAGAGATATCCGAATCTTCTCTGACAGCCAAGTGGCCTTGAAATCACTAGACTTAGTCTCTCTAATATCTATATCTATAGTGGCCTTAGAATGCTGATCCTCTCTTAAAGAGATGTCAGAGCAGTTCAATATTCACTTTTGCTGGGTGCCGGGGTATAAAGATGTCCTGAAAGGCCGACGAACTAGCAAAATACGGAACCACACTGCATGATATTTCACCTGATAAAGGTTAATTAGACATTCCAATTGCTACGGGCAAACTAATGCTAAGTGTGTTAGTGGCACAACACAACACACAAGTGGTATGGTTTAACGAGTAGCGTAGGAAATGTTTAGATCCAGATGGTATCACAACGGACCTCTTTTGGTCTAAGTAAATCAGCCTCACTGATTGCCACTTCAACCTAACCTAACTTCTGCCTGAAATGCACTGGGACTTTTTCCCGTAGGTATTGAGACATTTTTATTTGGTCCATGTATACCGGCTCCCACCCCAGAGTTCATTTTTGACCCATCCGTATACCACATTTGGCAAATGGTGGGCTGTTGCCAACCCATGCTTCCCTGTTTGTTATTTCAGTGGAGAAACCTTGAAGCATAGTGCATATCATGTCGAGTTCGGGAACTTCTAAAAACAGTTCCATCAGCTCAGAATGCTTGCCAATGGTTAGCTCTTTCGTTTGATTCAAACTTGCTGTGCTCCATATTGCCACTATTAAAGCTTCTATAGCCGCCGTGGGACATGTTAGCATGGCTCCGGTGATGCACGCAAGACGTTGTACCTTGTTTTTGAGGGATTTTCTTCCACCGTTATAGAGGCCTTATCATTTCTGCATAGATCCAGTGATCTTTAGAGAGAGAAGAGGAGAGGCAGGCCCAAAAGCAGGCCCAAGTAGCAGTAAATGGGAATTCCGATTTAGTCTTTTATCCAAGATCACTCCAAGATATTTTACTTCGTCAGAATACTCAATGATGCTATCATTTATAGAAATTTGATTTAGATTTAAATTTGTTCTCTTTGTAAAGACTCTCCTGACTACGTCATTCAAGGACTATCTTAAGAGCGTTTTTGGTAGTGTAGTGTAGCAAATGTGTAGTGGTATCGTTTGCCCCTAATTATGATGACCAAGTCATCGGCGTAACCAACAACCTGGTAGCCTAAATTACTTAGATCTTGGATTAAGTTATCTAAAACCCAAGACCATAGTAGTGGTGAGAGAACTCCTCCCTGTGGGCAGCCTTTCACGGCTTTTACTGATATTGAGGTCAATGCTGACGAAGCAGTTATCTTACGACTCTCTAGCATCGCTTCGATCCATTTGATCGTAGGTTGATCGATATTTCTGTGTGCGAAAGCATTTGATATGGAACTATCTCCAGTATTGTCAATTGCACCCTGAATATCTAGAAAGGCACACAGTGCAACCTCTTTGCATCTGAAAGCACTTTTGATTTGGGCTGTTATGCTTAAAAGTACTCCTTCGGTAGTTTTGCAAAAAAAGATTACTTTACCTCAGTTCTAAGGTAAATACTAAAAATATATGTTGATTTTCTCTCCTAGGTACCTCGTTAATTGTGCAAAATTGCTTTAATTTCTAAGGTAAATTGTCAAAAATTTACTAACTTTACCTAGTACCGATTATAACAAGAGCAAGCTTACATTATCCAGATATCTTGTTAATTCGTCAGTAATGTGAGGAATTAGCCGAGATGCTTGCCTTAACTCAAGTTTTGCAATGTGTACGAAAATCTGATTTAATATTAATATTAAAATGCTAAAGGCAAGCTTAGGAATTAACAGGTTAAAAACGATCTGAGCACTTAGATGGCTTATACCACGATTAAAGTCAATTTTACACAGGCATTTCTTTGGGTTCAGTGGCTTAGTGATCCGCGTTGGACCACGAAGCGAAGATCAAATCCCGGGCCGTGCCAATTTAAAATTTGTATTCACTGCCCAACCTCTTGCGAACGTCGGACTGACAAGAGTAAAACTGCCTTCCATTTATGCCAAAAATATAACTTGACGCCCATAATGGCTAGAGAAACTAGCCAAAGTTTAATATTTGTTTACTATTTTTCTCGGTAAGATTGCAAGGGGCAATGTCACAGCTATGGTACGCTTTCATTGAAAAAAGTCACCAGGTAAAATAGTTCAAACGATTTCTTTTCGTCGCTAATGCTCATGTCTGCAGTTTTACCCCGACCAAAGGGCTATATAACCTTAGATATTAAACCGCATATATTTATTATTTATGAATTTAGTTCTTTTTGGTTTAACATATTGCCACTGTCACCTACAGACACGGCTTATGCACGCATATTTTATCTGTCGTAGCTCATATCACTCTGCGTGTAGGTAAATTCGTGTTTGTCGTAAACTTTAATAAGCACCAAAAATTTTATATCAGTCATAATAAGTGCCTGCAAGTGTGAATGTTCGTGTTTGTCACTCTTCGAATTATGGCGTCGTCAGGCAAAAAGACTTTCGCTTAGCACTTAGTTCCTGGGATCCGTTTAGATGTAAGTTTTAATATATTATGCAATCATTTGGTATTGCATTCTTTGAAGTCTCACTCAATGAATTTAAATGTATGATTTAATTCATTGACGTCACTAAAAGACTTCAGATTGAAAAATTTTATCACCATTCATTTTGAAGTCAATAAGTTATAAGTCTTTTAAGAGCATTGAAAGAAATGCTTTCACATGCAAATGAAAAAAGTCAGATGGTTTTCACACAGAAAATAGCATTTCCGAAAAAAGTATTTGAAACCTTGAAAAAGATTCTTGAATCCTTGGAAACTTATTTTATTCGAAAAAATCCGTTAGATATTGATCGGAACATCAAAGTTGCGGGAATCTTGCTTAAAGCCAGCAGGAAGAGAGTTTAGATTTCTAAATAACGTGTTGGATATTTGGTCCTATATTTGAGGACGAATAAAGGGGAAGACACTGGCTATCTAGTTTGAGCATTTGTATGGTGAAAGTACCAGTTAATCAGTGACAGGAGACGTTGCGATGATAGCTCAAGCCTTGTCTAGCGATTTCGTGATGTCTTGATCGGAAATAGCTTTTATAGGACGTTTTCGAAATCTTTCAAGTATAGCTCTAAATAAAATATATAAGGTAGACTTTAGGTATACACACCATATTCGTTCAGCGGAAGGATAAAATTAATTATCTGTCAAATCAGACATGAGCTAAGTGTTACCATTCGCGAAATAAGCACTAGTTGAAAGAGACGTTAGATGGCGGACCCTTATATATAATTGCACATTTGAGCGCGTGTTGTATTTAAGTTAAGGGCAAAAAAATGCTGTATAGGGGAAAAATATTTTTTGCTTCGTTGAAGGATCATGTGGTCTTTTCAAGGAAGGTTCTCATCAACGCACATACCGAGAATGGAAAGTTTCAAAGATCCATCAAAGACTCCACTCAAGTATGCTGCCGCGTTACAGTACAATCTCTAAAGATGAGGGACGTGAGCAACACCAGCACTTATTTGACTTAAAACCGTCCACAATAACTTGATTTGAGCGCTATGAAAGGTAATCTAGAATATACTGAAAGATATCGTCGATCGATTAAGCCTCTCGGTTCTTTAAATTTAATTTACTTTCAGAAACCAATACTGCCGCGAGTTGCTTTCAGAACGGTACAGCTGCGGATACCCCAATTGTTAGCATCGAATAAAACATCTAAGCAGCACCATGTCTTCAATTTATTTCACTTTAATTAAGTCATCACTTCCTTTTGCAATGCTATATTAAATCTCACTGTCGCAATCCTAACTGTCTGCAACTGTGTTGCAAAATAATAATCCCATTAAGCTACTGAATTGCCAAACTTCATACATCTGTGAGTCCGAGGATAGTCCTCTATCATCATTTAAAATGGCAAACTCTAACCCTCCCTTTTGATGTAAGGGATCACCTACCATCTGTGCAGTGCATACACACAAATTTGCAAGTATGGAGCCGGCAATCGACCTACAGCACGCTGTCGGGGCTGCAATTTTTATTTCCAATTTAATTTCTTAGACATTCCGAACAAAGCTTGTTTTTTTTATTGATTCGCATGTCGCTACTTTGGTATCTGCGTTCGCCAGCAGTTCCACTCGTGATGCATTCGAAGTCAGATATTTAATTCTAAAAGATATGCCGCGGGCATGACTTCATCGATATCGCAGCAGCTCAGCGGTTGACGTATTATTATTTTAATTATAGGGTCACAAACTAATAATAAAAAACAAAAAGCCTTGCAAGAGATCGCAAATTCCATTCAACTGTAACTGCCTGGTTGGATGCATTCACTTAGAGCAGTTTCTTACGCAAAAAGTGCAATTTTATCGGGTGAAGTATCTTATTAGCATTATGTAGCTTATAGATCCGCGGATTGGAAGTTAGTTACTAGGAAATGTAGTTTCACTTTCGTTCTCCAAATTAGTATCTTATGGTGCAATGATGCAATAAAATGATTACATTTCCGCGGAAAGGTAGCATATCTCCTGCTTGGAAGATACATTTAAAATTCCACCTGCAGATACATTCGTAATTTCTTATCCACTCACCAGCACTCACCATAAATTATCTACTTCAATAATAACTCCTATTAATAATAATTCCCTATAATTAGTACAATTGAGCAACTTGTCGGAGAAAAAAAAATTGCATACGAAATTATTGTCACGTCGCAGAAAGTATCTCTTCCCGTTTCTAATCTCTTTTGCTGACTTTTTCCAACAATGAGTTGAAACTTTTTCATGTTCAAGTTGTATTGTCATTTGCCATTGACATTGCCATTGCCAAATACCACCAAGCTGTGGTCGGTCGGTGTTGGGAAAACTTTTCCAGCGTCACGCGCTAACGATTGTCAACAGCAAACGCTGCTGATATAGCCCGCGGGAGCAGTACCAATAAATCTTTAAGTCGTTGATAAAAATCTATTAAAAACATTTTTTTTTTTTGTTATTTATTTCTTTTTGAAAGGGATTCGTGCATTATTCAATAACCATTGCCGACAACGATGCGACGTACCGAGTTAAATGTAAAAGTGTAGAACTTCAGGAAAAGAAAATTTTTCAAGAATAATCAATTGCAACTCCCTTTGCTTGCCTGCCCAACTGACATTGTCATTTATCAAAATACTGCTTTTGAGGTTTCCGTTTGCAGTAAATGGATATCGGATGTTGGAGTGCGAGACGATTCCCCGATAGCATTGTGGATAAATTTATTATTATTGAGATTTTTTAACAATCAGTTTCTTATGGTTGGGATTGAATGGGATGGTTAAGTTATGAGCTTAGTACGTAGGTGTTGGAGGAGTAATGCTTTCCCCGTAGGACTACGCAGCAGGAAATGGGGCACTTTTACTTTTGGGTTAAGTTACTACTTGTTGGAATTTGCGCAATATATATTTCTGTTAGGGAAAGTGGAGATTTGTGGAGATTTTCGCTTCGGCTGTTAGGAACCAGAGAAAGTTCTAAAAGCAAAGAGTATGGATTGTAGTCTTTAAGTTTAAGAAGATTTTTGAAAGAATTCAGTGTTAATGTTCGTAGTGAATTTGTTTTCGATTTTAAAAAGTCGAAGATTCCATTTAGACAAAGGGGAAACCACTAGCGCATGCTACCCTTCCTTCGATTTGTCTTTACTGCGCGGCCAGGTCTTAAAGTCACTTGGGTGACTACTTTCTAGAATAATGCAACCTAATTAGCTGGAAGAATTGGAAAAAAGAAATGAATGAAAATTTATTTTGGCTACAACAAGTGATGGTGAATAGATGCACATTTTTTTCTTTCAAACCTTTACAATAGAAGCAGGCCAATATCTCATTGAATATTTTCAGTTATTGGATTTCTTTAAAGATTTTGGCAACAGTGATATGATTTTATTATTTCATTAGAATGCGTTAAGAGATACTGACTTTGACGACTTAAAATGTCAGAAAAAACTTCAGGAAATTCCAGCAGACCACTCTGCGGACCATTTCTATTATTTTTTTTAACTCTTGTGCATCCGCTGTAGCACTCAGACCAGAAAATGGCTCATTGTACTAACAGGTAGATACTTTCTTTTACTTTATTAATTTAACCAACTTTTTCCGAAAGATGAGAAGTCATTTCAGTGATAAAAAGACAGAACCTAAAGTCTCAAGCCAATTTTGAAAAAAGGGAGGAAATTCTCAGAGAAGGTGCTCCGCGGTGTCTTTGCCTTCTCCACGAGCATTACAGATAGATGTATCACTTAAGCCTTGTTCGTTTAGGTGCCTGGCAAAAGCGTGATGCCTACTTGGAGCCCGCAGGCTTTTCTCGGCATTTCAGAGACATTCGGTCGAACTAGTTTGTTCTGTCTGCAGCCCGAAGAACTTTTAGGAAGACCTTATTACGAACGCCGGCAGACCCAACACAGTTTCAGGTCCAGAAAAAACTTCTTCCTAACATTGACAAGCAAGTTCGTCGGAGATCTAATTTTCCGTGATTCCAGTATGACTCCAAACCCAGAAAATTCTCTGATGGCTTTCATTACAGACACAAACACTTCGGCTTCTCCAGCTGTTCTTCACAATTGATTTTATAGCAAAGATCTCCTTGGCATATGCATTTGTCACATTCTACGAAATCATCCTCCCTCTCCGGATATGATATGTCATACGGAAAGTCGAAGTCAACAAAGGATAGGGATTTCAACCGTTATAATTGTGTTGAGTGCCTGAGAGTAGCTCCGCGAGGATGATTCCATTTCCAAAACAATTACTCCTGAAGAGTCCCAAATAAGTGCGTCATATCGCACTGTTAACAGCAAGTGTTTTGATCTGTAAAGCTGCGGTTTAAGGCACAGAAGGGTGTCCAGAGCTACTGTTAGGGTGTTTCGAAGCAGGTTGAAAGCCCCAAGTTTTTGCCACCTTTCTTTTGCATATTAAAAGAGCATTATAAGCGTTTTTTATTCGTTCTAAATTCGCACAATTCCATTTCATTGAGTTTTGGGAGCTTAAATTGCGCTCTCTGGTATTTCCTAGTAAAAAGAACCAGTTTCATTACACTACAGATTTTTGCCCAGTTGCTGATCGCTTTTGGAGCGACCTCCATAACCTAGTATTTTAATATTTTTCCTTCACTATAATGACCACGTCATCTGCATATGCCGTGGCACTTAGAACCATGTTCCACAAGAGTTGTGATATGCCTCTGGTTAAAGACATTCCAACTAAACTTTGTCCAATAGAAAAGTTTATTTTCATACTTGTAAGTTGTTGCAAACCCAATTTTTAATGAGCGCTTTAAATGGCGCTAGACTCCACGTTGTTGAAAGCTCCTTCCATATCGATGAAACCCACCAACGTAAACTCACCGAAGTGTACCTAGACTTTTTTCTATTTGCCTTTTTTGTATGCATGCTGTGACTCAGTCAAAAAGGCATTTCTGCATCTGTTTCTAATATGGATTTCCAATATTCGCGCTAGGGTTTTAAGCATAAAAGATGACAAACTTATTGGTCGGAAATCTTTTTCTGTTATATGTCCCTGTTTGCCAGCTTTGGGTATGAAAACCACATCCAGGAGAAAATGAAGCCCAGAAAAAGCTAAGTTTCTGGATCGTACTCTACTTTTTTTCTTTAAAAAATAATTTGTTATATACTTCTTACTTATACATAGCATTTTATAAGTAAGTAAGTATTAGGCGTAAACGGCTAAAGCCTAGCTTATCCAACCATTGTGTGTGCGAAGTTATTTTTTTTGACACGAATGGAGGGACCTACAGTTTAATGCCGATTTTTGAGAAGCTTCTCATGACATTTCTTACTCTTGGATGTTTGTCAGACGTTCGCAAGGGGTGGGTCAGCGAATAAAAAACTTTCAGGTGATACAGGTCGGGATTTGAACCAGCAACCTCTCGCTTAGTAGTCCAACGCATTTAACCACTAAGCCACTGCACCCACAAGCATTTTATACATTTACATTTGATTTCTAATATGGGCCGCTGTCATGCTTGAGAGAAAAAATGGCACATGAGTAGTTTGAGTTTGACACCGCCGATATATATAATAATTATAATGATTTGAGCTTTGTCTTTAGGGCTATTATAGCTTAAGAAATTCAAGGAATCCTTTCTTATACCTATTTATAATTTTTTAGATACAATAAATGTCGTTAAAAAAAACATTTCTGTTAACAATTGCAGCCACCAGGGACATTTTAACTGTTGCAAAAGCACTAAAAACAAAAAACACTTAACTTTCTCGACAGCATAATTTTAATAAATTTCAACAATCCCTTTTCAGCTACAAAGAAGCCAGAGCCGGTCATATCCGCCACCTAAATCCAAAAGTAGATATTTATTATTCACACCTCATATTTCTGTTTTTAAAAAAAAAACTCGATTAAACCCACACACATATCCGCAGAAATGGATTTATGACCAATCATAGTGGAAAAAAAGGCTTCCACAAAGACAATTCCCACAGCCGTCCAGATGGATTTTCATCCAGATTCATTTAATTATTTCTTTCATCTTCAATTTGACCGAGAGAATAGAAAACCATCGTAAACAACCGAACCACTAATTAAATGTCAAATCCATAAAGACGAGACACATGTTCAAGTGATATATTGAGAGTCGTAAGAAAATTAAAAATACATCGCTCAAAAAAGTGTGTCGAAGTCGAATGCGAATGCGGCGAACGGAGTCGACATGAGGATCTCATTTTCTGTGGTTCAAAGTCAGATGAGTTTTGTGTTGTGTTGTCGGTTTTTTTTTGTTTTTTTTTGTCTAATAACAACTATTTGGAGTTAAATTTATTATTCACTTGGCATCTTGTTTATGTTTTTATGCAGGAAACATATGTAGATACATTTCAATTAAAGTCAAGTTGACATAAATATATAGAGAAGTGTACTGGCTTCTGGCTGGAACGATTAACAGAATTAACATCGTTATTGTGGAGGACACATCAATTTAGAGAGTCAGAAATAGCAGCACACAAATAGATGATGATGATTTACGTATGAGTGGCACAACAGAACAGAAAAGAGGTACAGGTTAACATAGGAAATTTCGAAAATTGTATAAATTTCTCGTAACTCTTCGTGATTAGAGATTTCCAAGTCATCAGCATCATCATCTAGATAAAAGCACCTCAGGAAACACGAAAGAAGAATCCTGAATGAATATTTCCTATCGCATTATTCAGGTGCCTACTGTATCGTACTCATTTTGTTTGTAGGTATATGAGGTGTTTTAAGGGTGATATTTGAATAGTTACGTTTTCAGGTTGGCAGCACTGGTTAGTAATGGCGTCGAAACGTCATTTTTGACAGATGTCGAAGTGGAATGTTTTCAGTATACTCTGCCATTTAATCATGGAAAGACTTACAAACGAGCAGGGATTGGAAATTATTGAAATTTATTATCAAAATGCGTGCTCTTCGAAATATGTGCACCGTATTTTACGACCGTATTATGGTCGTCATAATCGGCCTGTTGAATCACAAATTCGTGCTGTTATCACCGAATTTCGCATTAAATGTACTTTTTTGGACATTAAACCATCGTCTCGAATGCATGCAGTGCATACCGAAGAGAATATTGCAGTCGTAGCGTCCAATGTTAATGAGGATCGTGAAATGTCAATTCGTCGCCGTTCTCAGCAATTGGGCATGTGTTACTCAACCACATGGAAAATGTACGTGCCATCATTTACATGATTTGGGTTTGAAAGTCTATAAAATGCCACTTGTGCAAGAATTGAAGCCGTTTGACCTACCACAACGTCTAATTTTGGGTTAAATGTTCCTTAGAACAGCTCCATGAAAATCCGCTGTTCGCTGATGAATTCCAGAAGAATTGCCGATGCATCCCGAAAAAATGACAGTTTGGTGTGGTGTATGGGCTGATGGTATCATCGGTCAATTTTTCTTCAAAGATGACCATGGAAGAAACGTTACCGTCAACGGCGAACGATATCGAGCCATGATACGGGACTTTTTTTTGCCCCATCAAGATGGTGCCACATGCCACACAGCTTGTGAAACTATGGAAATGTTAAAGGATGAATTTGGTGTGCAGTTTATCTCTCGAAATGGCCCTGTGAGTTGGCCGCCAAGATCATGCGATTTAACGCCTCTTGATTATTTCTTGTCTTCCGAATGGGCCATTTTCAACGGAGCCGTGGACAACATTTACATGAAGTTGTCCTTAAGACGTAAATGGCAAAGGCCTATTTATCGATTACAATAAAAATTTTGAATATTTGATGCAATTTGAGTGTTTTATTCGATTTTGAATAAAAACTACGCTTAAAAAATCACCCATTAGGAACAACTCCTTCGGTTCTAGGATATAGAAAATAGTGACGCTAGAGCGTTGTGCGTACTGCTCACGAATAAAAGTTACTTCCTTATTTTAATTACGAAATCGAAAAAGGATACCGATCTACGCACCTTTATATACGAAGTTTGAAGTTGAATCTCGCACAGCATGGAAGGGCAGGCATGGTTAGAAAATCTACACTCTATTCTTATCGTGTTGTCTTCCTTACAATGCGCGTGTGGGAGTTTAAATTCAAAAGCAGACATTTAGTGCAATGTCCTGCTGGCAGTGAAGTTTAAATAACAAACAAACATAATGTATAGAAAAGTATATACGAATTGCGAAAGTACGAACGAAAACAATTGAGTTTGAAGAAATGGAGGGAGGTACCTCTCGCAGTGCATATCCTTTTGTCTAGGAAAATTCAAAGGAATAATATTGGATGGAGTTTAGCTATTTTTATGTCTGCTTTTTATGTTCGTTTCTTTGCATCAATGTGGGCGAACTGAAAGATAAGTGAGTTAAGGAATGCAGTCATTTGAATTGGTATTTGTTTCCTCCTTTAAAATCTATGATTGCATTTAAATCCGCCCGTGATAGTGTTAACCTTCAGACAATCGAATACATTTCATCCGCAAATTTTCACACCTCAACAATAATTTATAGAAAATACTCAGACGATTGCGTGGCGCGACCATATTGAAAATATCCACGTTCTTTCGTCGGGAGAATGAAAAAAAAAACACCGATTTGCTCCATTTACACAAGGAACCATTAATAGCTCCGCACACCCAGCCAACCGACGCAGCAGACGATGATGAAGAAATAATGAAAGATTTATACTTTAAGTGTTTTTTATGTCAGGATAATAAGTTGCGGCATTTTTCATAAAAGATATCCTTTTGCGTATCTCCTACCGCATTTAATTACGCTCGGTGCAAAATTTTAATGATATACGGCGGGATATTCTAACATAGAGATAGATAGATAACCAAGCTTCCAACTCAAAAGAACCGTTTTAAAAGACACCATAGCACCATACATATATCAGGGAGATTCATTTGCATACATACATGTATATGTTCATTTGAGAAACGAAATCCCGAAACAACCGAATGGAAATACCGCGATGGATAACAAGAAGATATGGGCTTATAAGCTGCCTGCCTGATACCAAACACCATCGTCGTCGTGGTATCGCATCGGTCTCCTCCACATTTGGGAATTAAATCATTTATTATGGAAATCTCGCCTTACGGATCGTGAAATAGTCATAAATTGCTTGCTGATTCTGGTTTTTCTCTTTTTCTTTTGGGGTTAGACGAATTTGAAATTAAGAACAAATAATAAATGGGACAATATGAGGAGTGGTGGGTGTGTATTTTTTTTTTTGTATGTATCTACATAATGTACTTGCAGTGATATTTGGGACATATTTTCGAGAAATAGATTATTTTGTACGTACACAGTCTTAAATAAGGTTCGGATAACGTATGCGGACAGCAAAATGGGATTTAAGAGATGTCGAAAATAATTGTCGAAATAATTTGCAAGGAGGCAAAAGGAGTGCGCAACAAACTTAACACGGAGTCTCTGAATCGCAATAAGAGGCGACTATCTGCGTAGTTCCTTCTTTATAAAGTCAGGGTTTGGTCTAGCATATGTAGTTTGGTTTTCAAACAGTAACAACATAGCAACAACTTCACATGGGAAATAACTTCACCCCTTTGGGGCTATCCTAAAACTATAGGGTGGTCCAACCATAATGCACGATATGAATTGTGAGTCACACCTTAGCAAATATTTTTTTGTCCAACTCAATTTGACATTTCTTTGTTTCGGTGTTTGAAAAATTCAACCATTGAGAGGTACACAATTGAGCAGCGCGTTAAGATTGTTGAAGCCTTTTACGGAAATGGGTGTTCAAATCAAAATGCATTTCGTGCACTTCGTGATTTTGTGTCGAAAATCAGTAAATTTGTGCACAAATCTCAGCCAACTGGGTCTGTAGGAAATGTGAAAATACCTGTGAATCCATAAAGAGTGACTGTTTGGTGCGGTTTATGGGCTGTTTGCGTCATCGGGACGTACTTCTTCGAAAATGAGGTCGGCCAAGCAGTTGCCGTGAATGGTGTTCGCCATCGCGAGATGATGACTTCTTGTGGCCAGAAATTGAGGATTATGGACCTAGACGATATGTGCTTCCAACAGGTTGGTGCCACTTGCCACACAGCCAACGAAACAATGTCTATCTTGAACGAGAAATTCAATGGCCGTGTTATCTCATGGATTTCTTTCCTTGGGGATATTTAAAAGAAAAGGTGTACGTCAATAAGCCAAGAACAATTCAAGAGCTAGAGAATGAGATAATTCCGCACTTTGACGGCATTGAACCACAATTCAATTTTACATTTCGGCTATGGCGCCATTGTCTGGTGGAGAGGCACACAGGCTATAACGAGTGCTTTACGCGCAACATCCAGAGCTAAACTTAACTGAGCTAAACCCTCCGCTTGTAGGGCGATGCGCCTTACCAACTTTCGTATGTTCAAAAGCTGTGGAATTGGTCAATGTTCTATTTAAAGCGTTTTCGCTTCAAGTTTGGTCTGTCAAAGTTTGTTTATGAAATCCTATAAAACATTGACTTACTAATCCAGGAGAAATTTTCAAAACCATAAACAACACGATATCCGTAATCTACGCGGAAGAGGCACAAGCTTTACGGCTTCCAAATAAATGCAGTGTCTTCCAATCAACCTTGGAATTAATGCTCATAAAGCTGGAAGCCTACAGGGATATCGCCCTTAAGGCATTTCGTACAGGACCATGTAAGACGTTGCGGTCTAAGGAAAAATAATGGAAAGTACCACTAAAATGATTTGTCAGAAGTGGACTTTCTAGATTTTTCACAGACCAAATCTGGTCAAAAAGAAAGCTGAGGGTTTTTTTAATCTAAATAAATCTCGACTCACAATATTCGTTGGTATTCTTGTTGTAAACTGCCTTCTTAAGCAGAATGCTAGGACTCTTACGTGTAAGGAAATTGACGGGAATTAAATTAAAAGGTTTTTGAAGGAAAATTAAGTGATTCAAGGAAATTTTGTTTGATTTTATTGTTTGCGTTGGTGGTTGACGACTTCTGATTGTAGATAGGAAATCGAACTAGAGCTTCGGCATATTCGGAAAGTCTGGGTGACTCAGTCATAGTTTCAGCTGATGGTGTGTATTAGACAATCAGAACAACTGCTATAGTGTGATTGGAAATCTTACTTAAATTAAAGCCCTTAGAAATATTTATTCCAAAATAACTTAGCCAAACTAGTCTGGCGGGAATGGGCAGAATCTCAAGAAATACATGAGCTATAGTGTATACACAGACTGACCGTCTGACATCTTTAAATTCACTTCAACTTCAATTTAATTCCAAATATTTACCATGAACGACTACCTTGCAGCTTTTCTCTTACAGGCGTGCCACTATTTCGTTCGGCAATAAGTTACTTTCAGATATAAAGGAAAGGATCCCGCTACTGTCGGCTCTTCTGGCAAGTGTGGAACTATCTGCCCATCTAACCAAGTGAACTGTCTGCTCTTAGAGTTGTTTTTAAAATCAGCCTTTTACTTTTGATGGAGCAGACCACGCCTCAGCCAACAAGCCAGCTCGGTCCCTCGTTACCCACACCAAGTTGGTTGAGGTTCTTCAGTTGTGCGCGCCACCTAAGGTGGGGTCTTCCTCTGCTGCGTTTTCCCTTAGGAGTGGATACGAAGACTCGTTCGTTCTGGTGCATACGCTCCATGTGTCCAGGTCAGCATCGCTGTATAGAGCGTAAAGTGCGACGTGGAATCTTCTTCTCCACACTCCATCGTCACAAACTGGGCCGAATGTCACCTGAAGAATCTTTCTCTTAAAATATCCCAGAAGGTTTTAATCTACATTTGGCAGGGTCCATGCTTCTGCATAGTTATATATAATTTCTGCTTGGTTCTATAAGACTGGGCTTTACTTCTTAGATGCCTTCTTAGCCCGAAGAAACAGCGATTGGCGAGAGTGATTCTTAGCTTGATCTCTGCACCGATGGCATTTTCCGAAGTGATAGTGGAGCCCAGGTAGTTGTCTGTCCATCGTGACGTTTTGTCCGAGTCGCCGATATTGAGAGTCCTTTCTCGTTGGCAGCATATATTTCGTTTTGTCCTCATTAACAACCAGATGCAACAATTGCATACCCGAAATAATCGTAGTACCCGCAAACAGCATTCACTTATGGATTAAAAGTAACATTTACCTGAATTCAACTACCGAAAAGGGAGATGCAATTCATAAAAATAAGCATATGTCACGGTGTTGCTTGTTTTTATGCAAATATTTACTTGGTATTTTTACTTCACCATAAAATCTTGACCACTCCCTGGAGCCCACGAAAATTGCGAGCTTCCTTTCTGTTAATATACCAACAATTTTAAATTCTGCAAACAGTTGCGGATATCGAAACAGATCCCAATCCAGTTTCATTAAAAAATGCAGCAATTCGCCCGCACCAGAAACAGGTCTTTCATAAATCTCCAAAAAAAAGAAGGTTTATCAAAAGAGCACGGACACAAAAGTGCTCGTATGCATGCTAAAGAGGTCAACGTGCAAAATTTCTGATTGAATGTACGATACGATTCGAACGACTTTATTGATTTTGGGCACGTTAAAATGCATACACTTGCTATCGGAGGCATAAATCTAGTTAACAAAATATTGCCAATGTCCGGACTGAAAGACATAATTATGTATGCCGGTGAAATGCACACAACACACGGCTGCTACTTTGCTGATTTCTTTATTTATTCTTTGGTAGGGAGAGGGTAGATAATTCACAAGAAAATAAAGTGTACTGCTGGGATGCATAATCATGATCCTTCTCTTGAAAGGAATATCTGCGCAGTCTAAACCAAATTTTAGCAATCAAAGTTCACTAGGGAAGTTCAAATATACTGCAATGAACACTTAATGCTGATGTAAACGTTTTAGAGGAAGTTTTAGGGGAAGTGAGTATCGTTTTAGTCAGAATCCGCTCATTCTCTGACCCACTCCGACTTATTCCGGATATAAAAGTGTGAAAGGTTCAAATATCTTGGGACCTATGAACAACTGCGAAGCGACCGAAATTGAAGATACTAACCATCGTTTAAGCGTGTCGTGTATGAGGTTGCATGAAACCTGGAAAATTGTTGTTATCTGGCCTGCGCTCATGTATGCTTCATAAAAATAATGAGGACGAAAACACTGCAGTAGATGAAGATGCTATACATGACATCATGATCGTTAATTCGCTTGACGGAGTCAGAAATTAAAAGATCCGAGGGAGTCTTCACGTCAAAGAAGCCATTTCGAATGTTAGTAAAGGAGGAACCCTTCGACAAAAAAATTAATAAAAATTACGCGTAAACGACCTATATAGGAGCTAAAGGTATGTCCTCCAAACATTGTGTGTGCGAATAAGGGACATACAGTTTAATTCCGATTCCGAACGGCAAATTTGTTTCTTAACTCTTCTTTGTTCAAACTTTCGCAACAGTTGGGCAGCGAATAAATCGTTTAGGTTGTACGAGGAACCTGGGACCGCTCGCTGAGTTGTCCAACGCGCTAAACCGCAAAGCCACTGCCCCCACGCAATCAAAAAAATACCATTCGAATCCCGTCAAAAAGGCAATGTCAGTTAACATTACTATACCAACAGGTCTAGGAACTCCTGGACTACACATAGGTCTGGAGAAATATTTTAAGGTCAAACCGGCGAACTCCGCTGGCCGACCAGTCTTAGTTAAGTGGAAGGGTTACTAAATAATTTCTAATTTCTTCGGGAAAAAAAATATATAAACAAATGCTTGGCAGAACTTGGGACTTGTCTTTTAGCGGATTGTTATTATCTCATTTACATAGGTGACAAAAATGATGTTTAAAACTTATTTCAGTTTTCTCCAAACCATTACACGTTCCTTAAGACCTCTGACAGAGGGAGATAAAACAAAAAGTCAGTTCGCGATGGTTCAAGAGATTGCGATAAGCATTTTGGGGTTCCATTGACTTTCTGGCGTGTATGTATCTGTATATGTAAAATGAAAATATATTCAGTGAACCTACGTTTTGAATTTGCATATGAAAGAATTTTTTGAGGAACTGGATTTCGACTTTCCACGACAGGTTGTCAAATATGCTTGACCGCCTCTCGGGATGCACACACATTACGTTATTTAGCAACAGATGGGTATACAGATTTTGTTGCTGAAATGCTAATGCTTTTCGGATTATTGATATCATAACGGATAAAACAAACTGGAGTCGGACCAGACAAAAAATTTAACAGCAGGGCGTTGTTTGGAATATGCAATATTGGCCTAGGTAAAGAAGTAAATATATACAATGGTGCCCAATATAATTAAAACTTCTCTTCTTTTAGTTTCATAAATTTTATGAATATAAGATCACTTGTAGGTCAGGGTTTTGCTGTTACAAAAAAACTTAAGATTATAAATATTTCTTAAGCTCAGACGTTAAAAAAAAGGTTAAAAAAAGAAAACAAAATTCATTATCGGGCTACACTGAAAGAATATCCGAGTACTAACGGGAGTCCTTTCGGGGCATTGCGCTGTGGGTCTACATGCGCAACGGCTGGGCATAATGCACAACGACTTTTGCAGAAGCAGAAGGGACGTTGAAGAAATGAATCTGTTCGTCACTGGTTATTCGAACTCTTGGTGGAGGATATAAGCAAAGTTGAGCTAAAATACCTTATTATATTTATGTACAAATGAGGATGTGGATGTTTTTGTTTGAGGAGGGTATACAAATGGACACAATAGACCCTATCTGATGGTCTAAGACCGCCGTGACTAACGTCACAAGGGCATCCATCAACCTACCAAAGTCGTGCTACAGTAGTTATACCAAGTTATACCAGGTTTCAAGTGAAAATTTCTGATGCTATTACTTCTAAAATATTGGAAATTGGTGAAAAAAGCACTTAAAATATTTTATAGACCTAATTTAACTACGTAAAAATGTCAGTATGGTCGTGTGATTTTGTAAAGCCAGGAAATAGTTATGAAAGCTTAAGTAAAAACTAAAAAAAACTACTTAACTATTTCAAATGCATTTTTCTCAAAACATTATCTTAGGTTCATAGAAGAGAGTACACCAGGATAATTTCTTTTCACGTTGTTTTTGGAGAAAGTGGCTTGGAAATACAAAATTTGAATAGCTAAGGAATGCCCAAGGAACTTAAAAAATTAATTTCTCAAAACTCAAATAAGATATTAAAACACTTACAAGAAAGATTATGTTTTTTCAAAATAAGCACCCCTTGAAGTTCTGATGTGATGCACTGTTACCATTAGAATGCTGAAAAAGGTTTAAAATTGTCTGAGTAGCTCAAAAGGTAGTTGCAGTTAACGCTATAGCCCTCCCCAAACTCCTCCTTGGGTCAATTGTTCTGATCTGAAGGGTTGCACCATTAAAACGTTGGAAGAATTTTTAAAAATGGCCGTGTAGTTTCAGAGATGGCTTTTACCCTTCCCGCTCTTATTCATTCCCACTTAACATTACCGCCCGCTTTAGTAATCCCTCATAAAGTTGGAAGAAGGGGTTCCAGAGTTTATATTTACTCTTCCCACTTTTATCCTTTCCCACAAAGGTGGTAACTTTAATTTTACCCTCGACGCCACCTTACGTTACCTTTTTTTGTCGAAAGTTCTTAAATTAAATATAGTTTCCTGTGGGTGCAGTGGTTCAAAGCTTTGGACTACTAGGCGCTGCCCCACCTCTTGAAAAAGACTCACCATGAGTTAAAACTATCAGACAAGCTTCTCAAAACAAAAATTGCCGTTTGTATCCGACTTTCACTGTCTCTTTCATTCGTGTCAAAAAATATATCTTCGCGTTCGCTTTGATTGCTTTTCCCAAATTTTTCGCTATGTCGTTATCCTTGTATTTCTGTATTAAATACATTTTTAAGGTATGAACAAAGAAACACTCGCTTAAATAAAAGCTCAAATTTCAACAACAAAATCAATATCTATCAGAATTCAACATAATTAGAAATATTTCAATAATCCCAACCAACTTAGCGGGTCCAAATTCTATCAAATTGGATGTTGTAAATTTGAGCAAAATCGTTCCATAGCTACGAAATATTTATGTATAACAAACTAACTAACTTTGGACTAAGTTTTGTGTAAATCGGTCCAGTGGAAACGAACATTTTAATACATTAAATAAATTTCAGATAAAGCTAAAAAAAAAAAATTTAACTTTAAATTTTAAAACCTTTCCATGACCTCAACTAATGTGAATGATGGACAGCGAATCCTTAAAACAAATATTGATCTTCCTCCACGCCCTCCATATTTAAAAAAAAAAAAATTCTATCCGAGATTTCACTTGAAACGAAATTAAATTTTTTAATTTATGTTGAGCTTTTTTGCCAATGCTCAACTTTTAATAAGACGGCAAAAATCAATCTGCATAACTTAATGAATTCTTTTATAAAATCTTTTCGAATATGAAGGTATCTCCTTACCAAGCCATCATTTATTACACATCCACCCATTCCCCAACAAGATGCAAAAAGGAAACTTTCCTCCTTCCTTACTTTATTGCTTCAATTATGGCTGCATCGCAAAATGTGAATAAATTTCAACTTCACAGGCGAAAAAGAATCCTTACACATACTCATCGCTAACAAGGCAAAGTGGCAAGGACATTAAGTGCATCAAAGGACCAAGAGACTCTGCAAATGAAACCTCAAGACCTGAAAAGGAAATTTTCGTCATTCTCACTTCAGCTCTTAATGGCATACTTTACTTGCTGCAAAATGGCATCAAGCTTAAAACAAAAAAAACACTAACGACAGCATTTTAATCTAAGCAATTTAATTCCTTTCTCGTTTTTTTTTGTTTCAAACACTTCCTGCTTGTGTCCTGATAAGGGGCCCCAGATACAAGTACCATTTAATCCTTGTGATTTCCTGTACTCAGATACTATTACTATATTATATCCTTCTTGTGATTGACAAAAGAAGAAACAAAAAAATAGGATGAAAAAGGGCGGTAGAACGGGGGATCTATACCAGCCTTAACGTCACAATTTAATGTTACAAAAAAAAAAAAAAAAACAATAAAAATAAAACGAGTAACATATCCAAGTAAAGAATAGAAAAGAAAGTTCAAACGGTATTTTGCAATTTTGCACTCTCTTGTCTCTGTGTGTGCTGCTGGTGCAAGCGCAACCTTTTCTACTGTGTTTACAGTGATCCTTTGTGATCAACTCCATTTTAATGGATTGAACTATTCACTCTTGAACGTCACTCGAGGAGCGATGAAGGGTACTCTTCTACTCTTCTTATGCTTGCGCGTTGATGGGAAGTTCTTTTTTTTTATTCGTCCTTCCGATACTGTTGCTGAAGGAGAATGATAGATTTTCTTTGACATTTTATTCGGTGTTATTAGCTGAAAGGGTGTTTTTCTTCATTGTTGTTAGGACAGTGTTTTTTTTTTTGCCCCATCATCGACCAGAATGCAAGTGACAAGTAAGCGATATTGCAGTTGACACACGACAACGAAGTATCACAAGTAAAGCAAGAAGAGGAGAGCCTTGACATAATGAAGTCCTTTCTTTAATGGAACCCACCCTATGGCTTGCACAAAATAATATCGCATACCATTATCCATTTGAAAAATTTATAAATTTCGTGTCCTGTGTGTGTGTGTGTGTGTGTGTGTGTGTGTGCTCCTTTGTGGATTATAATAACAATACTTATCGCTCAGTTGGGGTTTCCAAGGGTTTGGCAATTTGTCATTAAAAGTGTGCATCCCGGAGGCTATCGAATTTATCTCTATTCGTGTCGTCCACCCACATTTTACCTACATATAATAATTGTGCAAATGTGCCATATCTACTGTAGATTATGATATAGTAAATATTTTTGAAATTCCGCTCGCTATGGGAATCGCATAGGTATTTGTATGTATTAACTTCTACCAAGAGTGGTGCCTAAAATATTCGTTTGTGTCGGGGAGAATAGATTGGTATTTGCTGAATCTCTTGAATGTTATCAGTGTAGGTTGATAGCGTTTAAATGCGAGGACTGCATTTGGTAATTTATTACATACTCGAGGGATGAACCTTAATTTATTTTGTTTCGTGATTTTAAATTGTAAATATTTCGGTGGAACATAGGTACTTATCGCGCTCCAGGTCCCGACTCATGGAGAGTATCTTTGTCTCTTAGGCTTCGCAGATTCTTCAAATTTAAACATGACGTTTGCATTTCTACAGAATATTCTCATTAGGGTGGAGTTCTCCCACAACATTAAGATTAGCAAAAATGTCCTTATTTTTATGTAACTTTCAAAGTGCAGGGCCAACAAAAAAAAAATAGTCTTGATAAAATAATGTAAACAACTTCTATGTACGGCCATTCTTAAGAAATCGTAAGCGCACCACTTAAAATAATTTTTTTAAGGCCAATTTCAATCATAAAATTGAAACAGGTTTGATTTTTACTGTTGACAAGAGACAAGATAGGTTGGCTCAGAGTTTTGTTTTTATACTTGGTGCTTGGTCCTAAATGCACCTGTTCCAAATTCTTAACTCTGAATGTCCGTAACATTTTCTAGAAAGGAATTTACAGTAGCGGAAATTTGAAAAAACCTACTACACCAAACTCGAAATCTCATAATACTTCAAAATGTCAAGAGAAGAAGTGAGAGAAATCGGTTGCATCTTCCAACTTTAGTAAGAGTTTGTGATCAGTAAGACATTTCGAATCGATCAGCAGCTGCAGCAGTGGCGGTGCAGTATTGGAAGATGTTGGGCAAAGTCCGTTGGGCCAGAAAACGGCAACTTGAAGTTTTCCAAACTGAAGAATGCCTTTCGACTATTCGAAAAACTACTTTCTTTCGGGTAGATAGCTAGATTTAAGCAAATTATTTGTTTGTTGGATGCGACGCTACGGCTTCAACCACTGCGGTTGGAGAAGTGGGGCTATGCGGCTTATGAAGTTAAACGTGGAAAGACAGTTCCAATGGTTCATATGCAATTTATTTCTCAAATTGGATGAAGCTAAATTAGAACCTCCACTTTTTTCCGACCGAATGTATAGAAGCTGGAAAATTGTACTGAGCTTCCTGCTATTGAGTTTTCGGCAATCCCGATTTTATCGAAAAAGATCAAAGATTTTCTGAGCATGAATCAAAAATATTAGCTTCAAATGTGTGATGCTAAGGAGCGGAGTTATTGTATTAGCGGTATAGGTGCAGCTTCTCTGGCTTCACTTTCATGCACTTACACGTATTGCACTTGTGTAAAATACGTTTAACGGGCTGGCGAAGCATGGCAAATTGCCCTCTATTGGGGAATAAGCCGATGTAGTTGTCCACTTGCGATATCTTTTCTATATCCCCTACAAATATCGTCAGTTTTATGAATTAGGTTCATTGCGTGGCTTGTTAGATGACAATGGCGACTGATGGCGCTAACCAACCTGTAAGCCGAAGAACTGTTATACCGAAGGACTATTTTGGTCTGGATTTTATAATAATTTGGACACTTTGTGCTGGCTCATTATGTTTCAAATGATTAAAGTCTTCAAGCTGGCCTTCAATAAGGTCTTTTACTTCATTCTCTTCGTCTAATGAATACGCTTTTCTTACCTGTTCGTCATCTTGCTAGTCCCTATGTCTAGGATCTCGGCAGATTGTAAATTTCTTATGCTGCAAGCAAAGAGCTTTAAGTTTTTAGCGACAGGTGTAGGGAAAATGGAAACTATTCCAGGGACTTAGAGAGCGGAGTTATTGTTGAGATACCAAAAAAGCGATTGTAAGAACTGCAATTAATGGCGTGCTATTTTTAGTTTGTTATTTTTTTTTCCAAAACTTATGGTGATGATATCTAGTACCATTGACGAGGTGTGTCAATCATACCCACACGCCACTCCACACTTTGTTTTAGAGCAGTCGCCAATTGAGGAGGCCGCTCAGTTTAACTACTTAGGAAATTTTGTGTCATCTGATGGAGGAACGGACTTTAACGTTAAGAGAAAAAAAATCAGAGCTTACCCTGCCTTTGGGAACCTAATTCAAATTTGGATATCCAGTCAAATTTAATCTTGCAATAGAGTGCCTATATAAATCTTTGAAAGTCGAGGTAAACATTACGGACTACAGATTTTTATTAGTCGCTGATCCGCCCTAAAGATTCCTTAGCCGCAGATTTTATCCCACCACGAATAGGGGCGTGAAAATGGTCCAAAGCTGTTGGATGGCAAGATCGACATAGGCGACGAAATTTCGAGGCACTCCTTCGAATGGAATCTTCAACATACACGATGGGTTTGAAGACCAAGAGCAGCGTTTCAGAAAAAATACGCTACAGCGAAATAGGACTGCGGACCAGGAAAGATGGAAGAGATTCATTGTCACCTTATGCTCCGCTTTGGGTTCATAGATACATTGATGATTAGACAGATATCCAGGAGAGAATGACCTTTTAGGGTAGGGTCTAACGATGTTAGTAAATATGTATCCAGTAAATCATTTTCGGACTTAGGTTCTGCTAAAAAAATATGTAACTTTCAGATAATCTCTGTGTAGTCCTCGTTGAGCTGCCCTAAAGTACATTTGCTAGCCAGAAGAAATATGCATTGTTACTTTATAGAATACCACTTTATCCAATATCCCATACTGAAATCTTTTAAAGATCAATAGATTCCACAAGGTTGTGCAGCTACCAACGCGTAAAATAGCTGCATTCACTTCGATACCCCTGTCATATCATTGAAGGCTCAAAGATTTTTGATTACACCCTAAAAATGAGCCTATTTGAAAACCTATGTGAAAACGTTTGCCACGCCCACTTTCTAAAAAGTATTCTTTTAGAGACAAAGTTAATGGAATTGTTGGATGATTTTTCCACAAAATATTAATCCTTCTTCACATAATGTTGTTTCCCGCACAATTTTATGGCCGCTTTTGAACTTTTTGATAATCCTTAAATTTCTAGGACGGGACATGAACCCCTTAATAACTGCGAACATGTTGAACAAATTGCTAATATCAATTAAAGTATATTAGTCGTGTTTCCATTTAGAAGTTTTAAAGAAACTATGTAGAAGTTGTTGGCTTCATTCGATGGTTTTAATAAAAAATAAAAATCTCTTTAATTGACCCCGTGCATCTGGAAAGTTTACAAAACATCTGCGCGATAAACCCGTGCACATTATGCTATTCGTGTGTTGCGTAGGTACCTACCAGACTTTTCATATGAAGGATGTTGCTAAAGAAAACATGTTTGACTGCAAAAGAACAAGAAAAGAGACTGAATTAATACGCCATATGTTGCGAAGTACAAAATAAAAACCATTGACTTCGGAACGGGACTCGTCTTCCTCTTTGTATATTGATCGACGCGCACTGATTTCTCAGACAACAGTGAAAGCCTTCATAAACTCGCTAAAATAACACACCTCCAAGTCTTCCGCATGAAGGATTATGTACAAAATAAAAAAACAAAGATAGGCGCTACGTTGTGTTAATTCGTCAAGTATCTACATATACATGTATCTTTTCCAAGCAGCGTTCATGCGTCTTCACCAAAACACCCATTGACTGTGATGAATAGTCCAAATATAGCATTCCAAACTCAAATCAATTGTTGACTCATAGATTATGGATCATCTGGCGCAAATATACGATGAAGCACACTTTACGATGTGTGCGCACATCAAACGGAAATACTCATAAAAAAATAATATGAGCAGATACCCATTCTAACCCTTGCGCATCCCATGTGCTAGGCAAATAAATCAAAACAAATTGAGTCTCCAGCGAATGGTTTCTCATTAGTGTTTATGATCCCTTCAGAAACACTGTGACTATTAGGGAGGTACTTACTTCTTCACAATTTGGTGGAGTTAAAAAAAATAAAAACAACTCCTTGTGGTGGCACCCGTCTATGAACACTAGCGGTTCATAAATCAAATACTAGGGCCGAATATTAAACCATAGCCCTGAAATGGAAGGGGGTCGAAACTTTCATTAGGGGTTAACTGTTTTATTGCCGCCTCAACTGATTGATACAACTGGGGAGCATGTAAGAGATTTTCGCGAAACCAAAAAACAACCAACCCAACATCATGTCGTGTCGTTTATATCGGGTTTAAAATTGTGGACTAGATTTATGGGCGCTACATTTAAAATAGACGTATTTTTCTTTCTGCTCTAAATATTTCAATACCAAGAGTGGAAAATTCATCTGCAATGATGTCTGACGTGACGGGCGCAGAATTTATTGGCTGATGAATATTTTCGTTCAGTTTTGCAAGAGGTTGTGTTTTTTTTTTTTTTGAAGCTACCGTCACTTTTAATTGCGGAAACAGGGCTATTTTAGGTGTAAAGTACTTTAGGTCTTTGTTGTGTTAAAAATGCCTGAGTTTGACTTCCCGCCACGCATTTGCAATGGGCTTCGGTAAACAGAAAAGGTGAAGTTGGCTTCTTAAAAAGAATGGTCGATATCACATGAACAATATAAGTTAACTGAAAAGAATACGCCTTTATAGTTGTCTGTGAAAGTTGAACTTTTAAGTCAAGGTTCGGTCCTTTCACAACTAAACTTCGTTAATGTGTTGGGTTGGGCATAGTCGAATTTTTCAAAGAGCAAGAAATTAAAAGCCTATAAGCTTTAGACGTATAAGATAATAGGTTGCAGTTGAACATATATTAGACCAGCTGGCCCGTGCTCGCCTTGCTTCGCCTGCCGCCACACATTCTGAAGACCCACACCCCCACGCTCAATATTAAGTGTCTGTCTCTGGGATTTGTTAATTGTCATAGAAACAAATTCTAACAGGAAACTGTAAGTGTTGCAAGTTAAACAACTATGTCGCTTCACCGAGCGCTTACTCATGTTCGCTAAAAAATTACTAAACTACGATAGAGATAGAGACTCAACATCCAGGATAGAGACTCAAGTCCCCAGGAAATCTTCGTAATTCAAAGCGTGGAGAAGTTCTCAATTTTTTGGTTCTAATTATTGACTTACTTGGTTTTTCAAACACAAAACCAGTCCGTCCAGTCGTTCACTGTGTAGGTCCATTCAAAATAATTTCATCTTTGTTTTATATTATTAGTGACAGGGGAAGCTTCCATTCCCCGCAGCTTCGATTCGTTGGTTTGTAAGAAGCTTGAAGCTTTTTAGCTCGACACAAGAGAAGAGTCTGACCTCTTTCTGCAGGTGACACGGGGATGATCTAAATCTCTGGTCCACCAATACGGCTTCTTCTTTCCCCTAGTTCTTATAAGAGGGCAGGAAGATGACAACGCTTTATTGAAAGCTGAGGTGATATTCACAACCAGCCTGTCAAGCTCATCGGTACTGCTCGGGGAGATTAGGAGATCAGAGGTGATTGAAACGCTGAATGGTTTCTCTATATTTAAGCCAGTCGGTTTTCCTAAAGTTTCTAAAGGGTGGTTGACGAGAACGGTTATAATCAATATTGAACTGCATGTAACGGTGGTCCAAGAAAGAGTGCTCAGCCGATAGTTTCCAGTTGTGAATCATGTGGTTGATATTATTCGAGAATAAAGTAATGTCTAGTACTCCTTGCCGATTTCTGGTAATGAAAGTACGATCATTACCTATATTGCATACAGAAAAAAAAACGTCGTCAAAAAGGCAGTGGTAATCAACGTACCTATACAAGCGCCAAACTAGGCAGGGCTATAAACTTTTGCATTACATAAATACGGCAACACTAGCATTTAATTGGCCTCAGTGACCGGGAGTGGTGCAGAATTTTTTTGGGGGTCGAAACGGCGAACCCCACAGGCGGACAGGTTTTACCGATTGTTATTCTATTGTCGCCCTCGGTTCCTTGGACCTCTGTGTAAAACTTCAATACAATGAAAGTGAAATGTATTGCCCTCAAAACCGTTGGTCTTTATTCCATGAGTCAAGTAGTAGAGCATTTGACTTTGCAGTTTCCTTAAGAAAACTGGCATCCATCTCGCTGAAGTTCACTTGACTATTAAATATCTCAGGCTGGAACACACACAATTCCATAAAATATATAGATATACATCCTTGCGAACTGGTTCCACTACGTGCCTGCCCACCAGCAACAAATATACACACTCCTTCGGTAATAGGTAAGTACTACCCATTTGGCTCACTCTGTATCTTTTATTATTCACAATTCAAATAACCCTAACCTGACCATAAAATGGCAGAGAAAATTATAGGCCCAAGGTCATGGGGAATCAAAAACCTTTTATTTCGCAAACTAAATTATGCAAAATGTAGACATTGACTCTTAGAAAAGGACATTTTCCGAAATGAAATACAGAAATGAGGCCCAACATTACTTTCTCCAAATGAAAAATGGAGGCATAAAAAAAGGACACGCAAACACTTTAGATGGCAACAGATTTCAGATAAATGTCTTACAAAAATATTCTCCTTGTAATAAATATATGCAAGAGGCTCCATCTCCCTTTCAAAAAAGGGTACGTTGTAGCCTATACAGTTTCCATTTATTCGAAGTTTCCATTATAAATTGTTTCCCAAAAAATAAATTAGTTTATCATATAAATGAAGATATTTGAATAAAAAAAAAAAAACAAAAACAAGCAAAAACATCATCGTAAAACAATGAGTCAACCCCTCTTTATTATTCTGTATAAACAATCCGTTAAGCAACTCTTAATAACCTTGTTATAGTATAAGTATAAATCCGTCTCCTTCTTTTGCAACAAACTAAGGTCCTCTTTTTCACACACATACACACACACAGGCACAGACAAAATGTTGTTAACGAGGGCTGTGGGCAGACACTTTAAATTAACATTGACAAAAAAAGAGGACGAAAAATAACATCAACAACTACTTTTGAAAGTCTGAAGTTCTTCCCTTGACCTACATTTTGCAAGAAGTACTAATGGTTTTGCGCCGCGCGAACTATGATGTAGCTGGAGCGTTGCATTTTGTGTTCTTTTACTCGTGGTGTGCAAAGCAAAGTTCTGTGACATAATTTCTCCCAGCGGCAAAATGTAGTGCCAGTGTCAGAGGTTTTGTGTTGTGTTGCAGGACAATAATTGAATCCTCCTCACGAAACTGAGCGAAAATTAAATTTTATTCTTTGCCACAGAAATACACTTTGTTACAAAATTGTTTCTTAAAATTGGGTTCAAGTATGAAACTATAACCGTTACTAGTAGTTTGTGGTGCTGCTTTGAATTTGAACTACAATGAGATGGACTATTTGTAATTTTCTTTTTATTCTGTGTTTGTTAGATTGACAAACATAATTGTTGGTGCTACGGAATTATTTTCTTAATTAATACTATTACTTATTGTCTATTTCCAGGTAAGACCAACATCGACTTTAAACAAGAAGTCAATTTGCCGTGAGTATTGAAATTAAGTGCACATTTTAAAAATTTTGAAACGCGACGAATATATGCATAAGAAAACATATAGAAAGGCTACAGTCCGCTTGGGGCGAACGGTATGATACCCTATCCCTTTTAATATAATATCATAAAAAGGGTTTTTCGGTTTTTCGAATAAGAAGTTCCAGAATCCGAGGATGCCTTCACATCAAAGAACCCATCTCGAAAAAATTGGAGCACGACCGACTCAGTTGGTATTGTCATGTTCAAAGGAGGACATGGCGTCGTCAAAAAGACAATGGCAATCAACGTTCCCTTACAATCGCATAAGAGAGGCAGGCCTAAAAACTCCTGGATCACACAGAAACACCAGCATTTGATTGGCCTCAATGATGAAGTGATCCAAAATCGTGAGGCAGATATCTTTTGAGGTCGAACCGGCGAACCTCACAGGCGGACCAGGAAGAATGCAGTGAAGTGGGAGGGTTATGATCCCTGTAATCCTGATCATAATCTCGTCGTTAAATGGAGAGAAGAAAACAGGTTTTCCAGAAAACGCCCTCAAAAAGTTGGCATGGCCAAGAACGTTGTAAAAGTTAAATGTTGAGGAGAATATTCTCTAAATATTATGTTAAACAATTTTCATTTGTAAAAACGCCCCCCAAAAGTCGGCGTGGCTTACAAACTTGTATGGTAAATTTATTAAGGAGGTCGTGGTCTACATATTTTGTGATTGTGGGCGAGACAGTGGGCCTATCAAAAAAAATTTTTACACTTTACCATTTCAGGACCCTAGGGAGTTTATGTTCCTAATTTCAGCTTCCTAGCTTTAATTTAAAGGCATAAAAATTGGTGCCGGACGGACGAACGGACCGACATTGCTAAATAGTCTTAGATTTTAATGCTGATAATAAATATACATATTTTGTGTCAAAATGAATATACCATTAGGATAGGGTTAAACAAAAAAAAAACACAAACTATTATGACTCAAAGTAAAAAACTTTCTCAGAAGTATGCGAAAAGGTTCCAATTCAGTTAATAAAAAAGCTCCACCTTAACGCTCATTTAGAATTAGATAATTAAATTTCAAATTGAAAGTAATTTTTTATTTTATTTTTGTTGACCATTTTTCGTGAAGCACTCTAAACTAAATAGTTGAGTAATCACCTGCAAAAGCTCCTTAAACTTTCACCTAACATAATTATCAAAAGTTCATGAATTTAGATTCATTCAAAATCCAGTAGATGGCTCTTTCTACTGTCATTCAAAGCTTTGACACATTTTCAGCTTTTCTGCATGAGACCAACATGAAAATTAACATTCTACCATTTTTAACAAATCGTTGGACCGATTTAATTTTAAATTTTCAATATCAGCCACAGATATCTGCAAATCAATTATATAATGATTATTATTAAGCTGATTCCGATGCTATGAACAATTTTTGAAACGTATCTTGGAGTACTGTGTTATCCTCGTTTGACATAAATGTTATGTTCTTCAGATCTGTATTTGCCTTCATTTTCGTAAAAAATATGTTTAACATAATCTGAATTCCCTTACGTTTAACCAATTTTAAGAATGTGTATTCTCCAACTGTAATCAGTGTTTGATATTGGAGATGTAAACATAGAACTATTCGAAGTTCACTTTTGAATCTTAGTAAATTTTTTTTGTAATACCCTTGCCCACATGGCTTTTGAATAAAAAAAGGGGAAGTTAGCCTAACAATAAGAGACGAGTAACTTTCCTAGTGAATGCCACAACGCCCTTAGCTGCAGAGGTATTTACCAATATTGTCATGGCACACTTGTAAATAAGTTATCTGCCTTAAGATTTCACTCAAATCTACTCAGTTGGTTGGTTCATTGCCAATAAGTGTCTCATTAGGAGTTCCACAGGGTAGTCATCTTGGCCCAATTTTGTTTCTATTTTTAATAAATGACCTACCTTATGTAAGTAGATACTCTCAATGACTTCTATCTGCTGTAGCCCCTAAAATTATTCCGCGCTGTTAAATCAGATAATGACTGTTGTCTACTTCAAGAGGATATTAGCGCCGCGCCGTTTTAGACTGGTGTCTGCTGAACAATCTTTCACTCAATATCTCAATGTGCCAATGTCTTACTCTTTCTAGATCGAGGGTACCAGAACTCTATGAAATCTAACTTACTGGACAGAGTAGACACTAAAAAAGATTCAGGAAGTGTTATTCTTGACACCCGCCTAACCTTTAAAGACCATATGGACTACATTGTATCCAAAGCTAATACGATGCTTGGTGTCGTTAAAATAAATACAAAGGATTTTAGAGATCCTTACACAATAAAATTGCTATGCGTATCAATAGTTAGACCTCATGTTGAATATATGGAATTCGTACTATTAAACTCATTCTAAAGACACTTCACTAGATATCTGATTTTTGGCGTATTGAAATGCCTACCTACAAAACTAGATGTGCTTTAATTAATCTTCAGTCCCTTCTAAATCGTCGTAAATATATTTTCGTAATTCGTTCGATATTTACTCCATTATAAGATTCAATGCCCCAAATTGTTAGCTTTGTGAGCTTTTCCTTACGATCTCGATATCTTAGTAGTTATTTCTACTTCCATGAGGACCTTCCCCTAATCGCGCGCTGCTTCCATTTTATGATCGGCATTCTCGACCTTCTGAGCAGTCTATTCGGAAGATTGTGACCAAATTTCGCACCAAATTTACTTTGTTGGACATTAAACCCCCAACACGTTTACGTACTGTGCGTATTGAAGAAAATATTGCGGCCGTATCAGCTAGTGTGACAGAACACCGCGAAATGTCGATTCGGCGCCGTTCCCAGCAGTTAGGCCTTTGTTACAGCACTACGTGGAAAATTTTGCGGAAGGATTTGGGCGTAAAGCCTTTTAAGATACAGCTGGTGCAAGAACTAAAGCCAGGCGACCTACCACAACGCCGAATTTTTGGTGAATGGGCTCTTGGAAAGCTGGCCGAGGATCCGCTTTTTTATCGAAAAATTGTGTTCAGCGATGAGGCTCATTTTTGGTTGAATGGGTACGTAAATAAGCAAAATTGCCGCATTTGAAGTGAAGATCAGCCAGAACCAATGCATCCCGAAAAAGCCACTGTTTGGTGCGGTTTATGGGCCGGCGGCATTATTGGGCCATATTTCTTCAAAGATGATGCGAATCGCAGCGTTACTGTCAATGGTGAATGCTACCGAGCGATGATAACAAACTTTTTTTTGCTCGAAATGGAAGTTCTTGACTTGCATGCTAAGTGGTTTCAACAAGACGGTGCCACATACCACACAGCACGTGAAACAATGGCGCAATTGCGAGGCGAGTTTGGTGAACAGTTAATTTCACGTTTCGGGCCGGTCAATTGGCCGCCTAGATCGTGCGATTTGACACCATTAGATTATTTTTTGTGGGGGTATGCCAAGGCTAATGTGTATAGGGACAAGCCCGCTTCGATTGACGCACTGGAAGCCAACATCCATGCATTCATTCGTGAGATACCGGCCGATATGTGTGAAAGAGTATGCCAAAATTGGACTCAGCGGATGGGCTACCTGAGACGCAGCCGCGGTCAACATTTGCATGAAATTATCTTTAAACATTAAATTGCAAGGTTCAAACTATCGATTCAAATAAATATTTCATTCATTTTTTCGAATTTTTTGTGTTTTTTTTTTAAAAAAAGTTCTAAACCTCTTAAAAAATCACCCTTTATAACACTCCTAGTTCACTGCATTCCTACTGGTTCGCCGGTTCGACCTCAAAAAATATCTGCAGGCCTACCGATTTAGGCCAATCAAATGCTGGTGTTTCTGCATTTGTGTGATCCAAGAGTTTTTAGGAACGTTGATTGCCATTGCCTTTTTGATGCGGCGTAGGCAATACCAACTGAGTCAGTCGTGCTCCAATTTTTCCGAGTTCGGTTCTTTGACATGAAGGCTTCCTCGAATTTTGGGCTTTCTAATTCGATCAAGCTTTTTTACTCCTGCTACCATTCAATGGCTATTAGTCTTTAAGTGTATTATTCGCTCCACTGAATAAAATGAATAAGGCTGGATTTTCAAGGACTCTTGTCGACATTGCTTGGTTTTTCATTAAATTGGCTGTCAGCTCTCGCAAATATACATTTGCGATATTCGTCTCAGCTGCTGTCAATTCTTCCTCAAACTTCTTGTAAATTGTCCAAACATTGCCTACATGAGCTCCCACCGGGCTGAGCTGCTGTGTCGACCCTTCCTTTCAGTTTAGGGAGCTTTTTTCGATCACAGAAGAAAGAAGTAGAAGATGAAATCGTTTTCCTAAAACTCAATGTTTGTTGGCTGATGTCGTCAACAAGGGTTTGCTTCGCTGTTCATCCTATTGCATTTGAATTCTAAGCTCTGGTGAGGAAAAAAAAACACGACACCCTATTCCCTCAAAAAGATCCCCCAGAAAAGTTTGATCCCTGCTAATTATGGTTCCATCGCTAGGCTTTAAAAAAACTGATGCTTAGTATCGTTAGGGTGGACCTAAGCAACGAATACGCTTCTCCTCTTGAGATCCATAGATCAAAAAGTCTCATATAGAGTACCTATTCTTAGTTGTTTGTAAAAATGCCTACACCATCAACATGACTTATCACTTAAAAGAACTTTAGTTGCGAGCATACACTTAAACGACGCATCTTGTTAATCAAACAAACGTTGAACTCTAAACATCCGTCGAACTCGCAGTTCCTTCTTTTCACACATCGCCCATATGTATATGCACTGCACACACACAGAAATGCAAACACAACCACACGGTATTAGATATCAACGGCAAATATTTGTTCATAAACAGCCCGAGGACCTTTTCGCAAACAGGAAATATTTTGTTAAACATAACATAGTCACGTAGGAACTCTACTCTGGCATAAAGCCTCATTTCAAGTGGCATCCGTGCATATGGGAGCAGAAGGCGGGTGGCTTTACGTACCATCAACTTCTTCATGTCTATGAATTGCTAAATAACCACAAACCAAACAAACGTTCCTACAATCACGCCGCTGCGCTGCTCCCCTCAGTCTCAGGCAAAGCGTTATTCGCAAGGAGTAAATATAGATGTAGGTGTATGCATTAGGTAACCTTTCAACCCTTAAATTGTCGCCAATTGAAGTTATTGACACTCTTCTACCATACGCACCGTTTCGTAATTGCTTGTCAACGCAAACAATGTTGCTTTTCTAAGATGAATAAACAAAAAAAAAACTCAGCTAAATTAGGCCCGCTCGGCATCCGCTATTTGTAAACAATTTTCCGACAACCCTAATACTATCCAACCAAGTCGACGGGGCTAACGGCAGCGCAAGTAAAACAATTGCCTTAGAATTTATTTATTTCAGCTTCCGAGCGAGTCATGGTTTCGTTTCAATAAACGTTTAGCTGAAGCACGTGGCATTGTATCCTGAGTGGGGAGTTGGTGGCGTCGGCAGGTGCCTTATAGGTACACACTTTTTTTAATTATGCATACGAGCATAAACGTAGTCAATTTGGTTTATTTATCCGCGGTCAATGCTGTATAGGTATCCTTATCGTGCATCAACAACCGGCAGCACAATGTTATCGCATTTAAAAGGTCAAAGAAAATTGTGCCTTCACATCAATGACCGGGCACGAGCACACCAGCACAGCTCTCGCATACACCGTAGGTCAGGAAACACACAATCGTATATACGTTTGCAATAGCCGGTCCTGCTCCAGCCAGCTCCATATCCGGAAGGCCAGGAGGAATTAAAAACCTCAAAGAATCAGGCGGCACGTGGCTTCTTGTATGCCGACGACGGTGAGATTGGCGAAAAGGTTGAAAAATAAGGGCGAACAATTAAAATACAAAAACAGATGTTCCTTTGAGGGTTCAACATATATAAAACCAGAGGAGTGTGATGTGCTGTGAGTGAAGTGAACCTTTGTATCGCACATTCCCCTCTTTTCATTCGTGTGTTTTGTTTGCTCTTCTTCTGTTTGTTCTTTTCATCCCCCCTGTTGTGGTTTTTATGAAGGCTGTCGGCACCTTCTTCAGTTGACCATTTATTTCACAGGATCCTTTTATTATGTGGTTTTGCCATTTGTGGCTTTCACACACAAAAACATCTGGAGTAATTAATTTTGATTTTGGAATTCGAAATGCAGACTCTGTTTCGGCAAATTGTTGATTGAGTGGCGAGTGCGAGTGCCTGTGCGAGTGCGAGTGCGTGGGTTCGCAAGGCCGGATTGTGGTCGAATGAGGTCAATGTCGTGAAGAGAACCTACACTTGGTAGTTGTAAAATGTGTATTTAAGTTGACTGCGTGAGTTCTGATAAACCGAATGAAGGTCACTTGAGTTATTCGAGCGAGGGTTGACTGGGAACTAGGTATGCAATGGACTTTAACGCTTCGATTAAAATTTTAAGACTAGTGTCCGTATGTATTCAAAAATGCTGATAATACTAGGTGCCGACCAAAGGGTTCCTTCTAGAGGATGGAAGTCGTCGGTGTATGATAAAAATTGACGCAAGACTCAATTAGCAGTCAATCAACTCAAGTACAGTGAACTCTCTCCTTACGGGCACCTCTCATAAGCTTCTGCGGTTATGAAATTTTGCGTCCGCTTATTAGATAATTATTTGTACTGAAAAGCTAAAATTTTTCCCATTATTTGAAATCTGTCCGTTTATGAAAAGTTGACTGGGAACTAGTCCTTCGTGGTCTTCGAAATAATCGAATTGTTGAATCAAAAATTTGTGCTGTTATCACCAAATTTCGCACCAAATGTACTTTTTTGGACATTAAACCATCGACTCGCATGCGTACAGTGCATACCGAAGAGAATATTGTAGCGTCCAATGTTATTCAGGATCGTGAAATGTCAATTCGTCGCCGTTCTCAGCAATTGGGCATGTGTTATTCAACCACATGAAAAATTATACATTTGAATTTGGATTTGAAAGCCAGAATTCAACTTGTACAATAATTGAAGCCGATTGACCTACCGCAACGTCCAATTTTTGGTGAATGGGCCTTAGAACAGCTCCATGAAAATCCGCTGTTTTATCGAAAAATTGTGTTCAGTGATGAGGCTCATTTAAGTCGCGAATCATGGTTCGATTGACATGTGGTTTCATCAAGACGATGCCACATGCCACACAGCTCGTGAAACAATGTAAATGTAGATTATCTTTTGAAATGGCCCTGTAAGTTAACCGCCCATGTGATTTAACGCCTCTTGATTATTTCTTGTGGGGTTATGTAATGTCGTTACGATTGAAGCCTTACAGGATAACATAACACGCGTAATTCGTGGAATACAGGCCGAAACACTCAAAAAAGTGCCGCAAAATTGGACCTTCCGAATGGACCATTTGAAACGGAGCCTCGGACAACATTTAATTGAAGTTGTCTTTAAAACGTAAATGGCAAAGGCCTATTTATCGATTACAATAACAATTTTGAATATTTGATGCAAATTTAAGTGTTTTATTCGATTTTTTAAAATTTGCTCTCCTTTTGGTTTTAGCTAAAGAAGGCCTTTAACTTTGAGTTAGGGAGCAGAAAATTTAAAATGTCATTCATTTATTTCAGTTTCTCATAAGCGGACACTGATGGCACCGAGAAATGTCTCCGCTTATAATTGGTGTATATGATTTTTTGTGTGGTATATCAGAAATCCACGCAACAGTTTGGCCATTGATTCCGGATCCTTTTTACCGGTTTCTCCCGCTAGCTCAAAGCGTCTATCATATCTTAATCATCGTTTGGCCGTTGTCAAGGACAGCGGTTTTGTCCATGTTTCATTTATTTCAGCGCTTGCTTCGAGTGCCGTTTTTCGTCTGCTTCGTTTGCTTGTTGTGTTTGGGGAACTTAAAATAAATATGCGTGGATTTAAGAATATTTTTATTTTGCCTCGCTTGGCCGTTTAAAGACGCAACTCTCAAGGGGATGTAAAGGGAAACATTTTGTTTTTTCTAAATTAATGAGTAATGTTTTTTATTTTTATTTTTACTTCTAAAAATTCCACTGATGAAGGGCTCCTTCTATGTTAAAGCGATTGGTGTGCGCAAGGAGTTACTAATTGGCACATATTCGAACGAAAAAAAAACATTGCTTCTTTTAAACAATCTAACTTGCATTACAATAGTTTCACGTTGTATCTTTAAAGCCTGTCTGAAAATGAAATCTCTACCATGACAATGTCGCACTGCCTATAATGCCTGGGGGATGGTTATACTTCGACAAACACTTCAAAAATCGAGAACAATAAAACCCCGCTTTCTGCATAACAACTGCCAAATTCTTTTAAATTGCAAATTCTCTGTTGTTTCCACTGCTTTCAACTAGATACATATTGAATTATTTTTATCGAATTACTCAATGTCTGTCCCCTTAAGGAGATCATATTTATTGACATAAAAAAAAAATCATTTCATTACAAGGAAGACTTTCGTTTGTGACAGCATTTGACATTCCTGTTTGTTGTGTCTCTGATATCCTAACATATTCATTAAAACTAGAAGAGTGTATTAAATTTCACCACTAGCCATGAGTTATCGAGTGTCCTTTGGGACTTCGGTTTGTTCTTCCTATTCAAAATGATTAAAAGATCTCCTTACGAGAGAAGCAAACTTCTCCACTTGGGAATGTCATGACAATAATTAAATTGGGTCAAATTAGTTGGTCCTTTTTGGGTAAATTTACATAATGTTTTTTTTTTAAGGGTCTTTAAAGTATTAGAGAATGTAAAAGTTCGTAAATGCCTTGAAATGTACTTTTACAGTATTTCTTTTGTTTAAATCGAATTTAAGTTTTAAGTATTTTTCAAGAGGAAATTCCTAGACTAGACCTTGGGACAGGGAAGCGTCGTCCCGGGGTATGTCGCAACCTTTTTTTTATGTTAGGTCAAATAATGGATTATGGACACTAATTTAAAGAATTTCCTTGCAGCTTGGCATTCCAAAAGGAGATAATTCAATAATTTTATTTATTATCCTTAAAAAAATCATATAAAGGCGAGTACATATTTATTTAGTCGAGTTCATTCTTCATAGCTGACGTTTGTTCACTGTCATTGACCACGACAATTCTTGAACTGCTGCTTAATAAATATATACGGTATAATATTCGGTTCGGTCATTAACTTTATGCGACCTTTAACGCCTTAAACTGTTTTCCTTACTCATTTTACTCATTTTACGAAAATTTAAAAATAAATTCCAATCCCTTTGGTAAGATAGCATTGAAAGATGTAAGATAATTACAGCGATTACCGTTTTCAGCTTTCAGACCGACATTTGTCGGGTCGGATTTTTGACTCTACTACTCAACGCTCCCGACTCGAGGAACTTGTAGTAGATTTGCACCCGACTTGAATGATGTAGAATCTTTGAGACAGATTGGCATCACTCGTCTTAATGTGCCAAATTGTTGTCTGTTTTTGGTTTAAAAGCAAATAAAAGTAAACAAAAATGGAACAATTTTATGTTTTAAATTATTTTTAAAATGAATAGCATTGAAATGTTCTATAGTTCAAGTATTGAAGATGATGAACTTGAACAAAGTGAGAAGAAAAATTACCTTATTGCAACATGAACCCATTCAATTTGCCAATTCAAACTAAAAGTACACGGCAAATACGTTCCGAATGCATTTCGATTGCCATCAGTGCCATCTGTGTTAAGGCAAGTAGCAGCTTTAAGACTCCTTGCAAGAGGATGTCAAAACGGTGTTGGAAATTATTTTAATCTAGGACTAGGAAAGCCAACACGTGCAAATATTTTCGACCGATACGTCTACAATGGATACAATCCAATATGACTGAGGAAGGTATTGCAGAGTCCAAATAATTTTTTTATTACAAAAATTATCTTTAATTTGCCTCCTCCAGTCGAGCTTTTTGTGCACTTACTTTTGTTTAACCTAATATTTTAAATCGGACCAAACCTAAAGAAAACTTTTTTGTTTTTTTACCATCTCTTGTTGGAGGCGGAACTGGAATTCCAATATTTTCCATTAATGACGTTTTTTTGAATTTCTTACACAATACAATTTTTTGGTCATGGATATTCCACTGTTAAACCATTCAACGAATAAACACAAGTGAAACCGAAAGGCTTTCCATCCTCGGTATATGCGTTAATGACAACCTCCGTTGGAATAACGTCATATTCGATGTCGCCAAGAATGCTGCAGAATGCCTATGCTACCTCAAGCGATGCAAGAAATATTTCATCCCTTCTGATCTGGCGAGAATTTATTAGGCGTTAATTCGTCCAAAACTTGAGTACAACACTCATATCTGGTCAGGTGCACAAATTACATATTTGGAACTACTCAAAAACGAGCGATAAAAAATATCGCCAATCGCGATATTGATCGAGATCGAGATTAATGTCTTCTGCCTGTCGTTTTTTTTTTCTCGTAAGTGCTCGAACGAAATAACCAGCTACATTCCAAAATTGCTCATGATAAAAAAAGGTCGGTTTTAAGGTCATTAATAGTAATCCGACTCCTTCGGTAATTAACGCAGAGTTGGGAGACGACTTAAAATCTACTACAAAAAGTCGTTTGAATTTTTATCCGACGTTTGGCGGCTGAAAACGACAAGCATTTTAGGAGTCAGGAAGAGTCGTCTGAATATTCTTTTAAAAGCGAAATGTTATAAACACTGGAGTGGAGAATAGGACAAATTTAGCTTTATGAGGGCTTACTCCCAATTTCCACTGTGTTAGCTTCTTAGCGTATTGATTGTAACAGTTTCTTTAAAGTATTGTGGTGCCAATTTAAGAGTCTCAGTCTTTTGCGACGCTTCTTGAAATCCCATTCGTTCTTTTTTTTCCAATCTTGTTCTAAGGATTCTCCGCAACCAACCAAGTAAGTCTATCTTCGACCATTCGCCATGCATCTTAACCTTTAAACATCTTGCCCTTAACCATGGTGGTTTTATGTGTACTCCTGAGTTTTTTAATTACACTTCCCCCCTGTTCTTGCCAGGTCATAAACCGCTTTGTTACCATGAGAGATACAATCAGTTCTTGGATAGGGTAGCTCGAATCTGATGACACATAATTCCAGTACTTTTAGCTGTCAGACTATGAGTCCATATCCCTATTAGTAAATTGCCGATTTAAGGAACTTCTTGGGCTTGCCACGACGCCGACCTAACTCTATACTACCATTTCTTGATACGTTTCTATAGCTTGCATCACCAAGATAATCTATATGGATAGTCTGTCTGGTAGTTGCTCATAAATTAAGCGGTTCTTGGAACTTGTATAATTTACTTTATTGTGACATCAAGACTCAAATAATAAAATAACCCCCGACAGTTCTATTGGTTGAGCCATAGTTCGATGTGGACTCATTTCAAGTCTGCGTTATCAAAAAGAACAAGCACAGTAGTTGCCAGACATTGAAAACTTTCTCCCACTCAGTGGTCCAGTTCAATGAACTATCCAAAAACATATGACCAGAAAGTTTCTTGATCCCAAACCCTTTAAAGTATGACCGGAAAATACATGCATCCCATCCCCATTTTCTTCATGCGGTAAGTTATAAAGCAACCTAATGAATCTGGCCCATTTGAACCCAACTCACATCAATTTGAAAAGTTTTCTTACAGATTCCACCCGCACCAGTTTCGTTACCAGACTATCCAACGAGTTTCATATTCCCAAAGTGACCTCCTTTATTTATCATTAATCACGGCCACCTGATGGGATCTGAAGTTTGACCTGTTAAAATCCCAGTCCTGCCACAATTTACCAACAAAATCTTACAAATGGACACATTAGCAATTAATTTCGTATTCGTAGAACCCAAGAAGCTACATATACCTTGGCTGCTCATGGGAAAACAACAAACACAAGCCACTTCAAGCCCGGAAGGAATTTGACAATTTTACGATTTTCTTGTTCCACTTCCTTTTCTATTTTATATCTGAAGGATCGTCTTTTATTTTCTCACTTTTCAGTAACAGGAAACCAGTATAGAACAGGTCAACAATAGAAGAAGGCCTCCACAAGGTGTCCTAACGAATTTATTTCGAGAGAGAAAGTTGACATGAACTTCGTTCGGTTTACCATTACAACAGGAGTCAGAGTTGTAGAAATAACTGAATTTGTATGTGTATAATCTAATTAGAAGGAGGTTGTTCGCACTTCTCTGTTTTCGTGTAGGTAGTGAACGAAATTTAATATTCGGATTATATCAGCTCGAGTGCTGTGCAGTGTGCCGACTGAAGGAGACTATGGTTATGGCTATTACACCGGCGAAACATGAGAACTGTGCGAAGTGTAAAGCACTACGTGCCCCGCAGTGTTCGGTCGTCTTCACGAAATTCAATTAACTTAAAATGTCATAAACATTCGCTGTAAATCATCCCCCTAGGGCAGGCACAAAACTTTCATAGGTCGGGGAGAATTCGTCGTTCTCGTAGTTGTCAGCGGTGCGGCGGCAGCAGTGAAGTTTATATAGATGACGTGTATGTGTGAACCATAAGCAGCACCTGAGAGTTCATGCAATCCAATTGAAATTTATTTCATTTTATTTTTTATATACTCAGTCTCTTTACGTTTTGGGCCAAAGCAACACCGAGTCGGGAAACATCAGACAAAGTAGTATACAATCTGTCGTTTGCAGATATAAAGGTTTGCACAAAAAATAAGACAACTAAAAGTTTGTACTTTGTAAGTTCTTTACAACACGTGGATGGAGACACGTAAACTTCATAAAATTTATGAAGTCTTGAAGATGCATCGTGGGTGCCCTGTCACCAAAATATAATTTAAAAAAAATGTTCCCCAATCAAATACCTAGGATATTCTTCTAAATATCGATAAATTCCATTAACGGCAACAAAATATATTACGTATGTATGTATAAACAGGTTACTTCAGTCAGCGCCAGCAGCCAACCCCTTTAAAGAACGAAAGCACACAGCAACAAGGAGGAAGAAAAATCCTTTATACAAAACAACTTATTTATTAGTTTGCATCGATTTTCTGTCTGATCGAATTTTCCGTAGGTCGACTACTGTTTTGCAGCAGCACTATATATTCCGGCGAAAAATCCTTATATCATTCTTCAGGCAATTTCGGAATTCCAAGTGCACAGCAGAGTTTCCACATGAAAACAAAAACAAGAGAATAGAAGATTTTCAGAATTTATGTCAAATTCGTAAGGAGATGTACCTATCAAGTACTCATATCGTCCGCATAGTGCATTTGAGTGGAAACTTCAGCTTTATAAGAGAAAATATTTTAGAGAAATATCAAGACGACCTGTTATTTTAGATATTGTTTTTTTTCAATTGAAAACAAGAATGTTCTTGTAAATTGACATGTTGGGCTTTTCGGGGTAGAAATTCGATTTATTGAAAAATATTTTCAAATCAAATTCCAAAGATAATTTTAAGGATTTATGACTAGGATCGAGTTCGTAGTTGCAAAGTGTTGAATCGACCTATAATCGTATTATCAGATCAGAACTCCTCCAATACAATAGAAGCACAGTGAAATGACCTGAGAGACTTTAGTTTGAACGAGGAATTTATTCCGGAAGTGGTGGTTTTGGAATACGAGATGCGTGCCAATGATTACATTTTGAACAAATGTAATAATTACCTTTTCGCAATGAAATGAATTAAAGTAGTAATTGGAATTTAATATAATTGGATATAATTTTTCTTACAAAATTAAATAGCTATTCATTTAAAATGTTGAAATTTCCCCAAAAAGTCCTTAATTTTTGAGACAATCAACGTTTTGGTAGAAAAAACACTCTAAAAAGTTGATTGAAAGGATTTTTTCGAAACAAAGCAATATGTGGATTAAAAACATCCGAAAAAGGTTAGCATATTAGAAGCTGTGTTGGAAATTAGTAAAGACGTCAGCTTTTTCTTTATTTGTTAAAGCTTTAACCCTTAATTTTTCGCAACATAAGCTATTCAAACTAATGCCCGTGAGTTCTACCGAGTGTATGCATTTTTTTTGGACGGAAGCTTTGTACAGGGTTATTCATTTTGTGGTTTTAAGTGGGTAGCGCTGTCATTCGACACCTGTCAAATTCAGCTGTCATTTGAAGTGTCATAATGCTTTCCATTTACAATATCAGATCGCTTAGCAATCGAACAACGCGGTAAAATTATTAAAACTAACTTCAAAAGTGGCGATTCAAACTTTTCGCAATACGCGATGATTGTGGTCGTCACGCAAGCAAACAGTTGAATTGTGAATAAATTTGAAGAGAGTGAAATTGTTACAGATATCGTAAGGCCTGTTGCTGATGATCCGAATTTATCGAATTGCTATCGTTTGCAGCAATTGTATGTGTCTTACACCACCTTTTTGGCCGGTCATTGACGATCTTGATTTGGACCGTGGTGCCAACAAGACGGTGCAACAAGCCACACAATACGACCAGTTATAGGTTTAATGGTCGTTAACTAAGCGTTTTTGGCGACGTCAATTGGCCACAAAGATCATGCGATTTGACAACGTTACATTTTTTTATGTATGGGTACGCAAAAAACCGTATTAACGCTTTAGTAATTTACCAAGAAAGCCGAGAATGTACTTCTGTGATAAGAGGCTTAGATGTTTAGCACTCACCACATCTGGGCCAAAAACCTGAAGCCTCGTTTGAGAATAGGTGTACACGCTTTATCCACAAGCTTCGCAGACAGTACCTAGGACATTTAGATGCTTGGATGCTTGCTTAAAAAATCTCCCAGACATAAACGGAAGCCATTACTAGGGATGGGCAGGATTATACAGGGTTCCCGGTTTAGTAGTATAATCCTTTAAGGGCATATTCCTGAAGTTCCGCCGAACAAACAATTGCATAGCAGGGGGGCTCTATTTTTACTCTATTTCAAGTTACAGCCCATCAATGAGGGTGACCTCTAATTTGGAGTAACTCTACTTTAAACGCTTTAACTTCTAAACTACATAACACAGGTACTAACATGGTTTTCGACATTTTGGAGAGATAATTTAGTAGTGAAAACAAGTTTCAAAAGCTTTGGGTACATATGTGCAGCAACAACGAAGTTATGGCTCTTTAAACTGAAAATTATGAGAATTTTCTGTTACTTTTTTTTTTTAACTAAAAATTTATCTGAAATTTTATGAAATTTTTATTCGTGTAAAACTTTCTAAAAATTGTGCTTTGAAACTTTTTCACATCCGATCAATATATTTTGTAGTAAAAGCTAGAAAAAAATGGCAAAAAAAAGTGTAGCTATTGAATTACTCATAAAATTTCATAGATATTTTTTTATTCATGTCCGACTGTATAAAGTTGCGGCACCACATAACAAAAAACGGGTAGTCTATGATGAAGTTTCCTCAAACCAAACACATCTGTACAAAAAATCCTGGCTCCTCCAACCATGTGTACGGAGATATATTTTAGGGGCGAATGGAAGGGACCGGATGACCTCCTTATGTAACTATGACTTAGCATTTGTCCTGAAGTGGTCATCCCGTTTGATCGCCAGTCGGCCGGCGTGTCATTCAATGTGTCAGCCGGAAGACATCGCTCGATTTTCCACAGTGTCATCTAACATCGGATAATACGTTTGCATTGTGAAAAATGACACTGTGTGATCGGGTGTCATCTAGAGATTTGAACCTTGGACCCCTCACTTAGTTGTCCAAAGCACCAAACCCCTATGTCACTGCATTAAACTACACACAATTTACGTATTTAAAAATTTAAAAAAAAATCATTTTAAACTTTTCCATTCGATGCACTTCCCTTTAAACTTGAATGTGGTTGTGTCCGTTGGTTGAAGAAAAAAAAAAACTATAAAGCCGCACACGATTCAACATAATGATAGATGAGGTCATACCAACAACTCCTACTGGCGGTATAGTGGGCGTTTCCGTAAAGCTAACCAGACGAATGCTTAATCATTTCGTGTTCGCTTAACAGCACACCATATCCTTTTACACAAAGTTTTTTTTTTTTTATTCTGCTTACGTCCTTCGGTGTAAAGCTTCGATGGTCTCTCTCTCTCCTTCTCTCTTTGGCGAAATATTGTAAGGGCGCATCACATTAAGGAAGCCACTTTAAAAATTAGCGCGCGGAAAAACATGCATTAACGTAATTACACATCAAGAGTTACAATACTCAAACACACGCGTATGCATAAATAAATGACGGCGCGCTGGGGTTTTTAACAATTTTTTTTTTGTTTTGCTGAAGGAGGTTTCGTTGCTTTTTATTTAACAGTGGTGTCTGTGTACTTAATAGGGTTTCGTTTTTTTCCTCATATCCTTTGCTAAATGGCAGTGGGGTGGATGCGGTCTACGATTTGATGTATGAATGGATGCAAAGAAAACTTCTTGGATGGCATGACCAGCCATTTGGAAGAGTGGCGTTTGGTTTTCAGGAGAGGAAAAAAAAAACAGTCTTTTTGTGAATAATTACTGTCAGCTGATCTTTTGGGCTGACAGAAAAGTTCAAACATTTGTCAGGCTGGTTGAGTGAGCTACTTTTTATATTGTTTAGCTTTCGCAACAGACAGATAAATGACGGTAAACATTTGAAATACACAATGAATTCTCTGTCTGCACTGAAAAGTTGAAGCGGTTTTTTTTTTTAATTTGTGTTGTTCAAATTGTAGATCTAAAAATCGTAAAATAAAATTAGAAAACCCATCAAGACTCATTCACATCGCACTAAACACATAGGAGCTGCCTTGCCTACCCACCTTTAGGCCAAAGCCAATATGTATCTACGTGCCATTGCGCCTACATATTCCACATGAGTGGAACATAAATGAAACGTGACCCATCGATGTGGCTATTTAAGCTACATGAGGCCGAAAATAGGGTCGTTGAAAAACATTTTCCAATTGGTAATCATCAAAAGATTAGAAAACAAGGCGAATTCATAACACTAAAGTGGAGTAGTAAAAACAAAGAAAAAAATTGGGTAGGTACGTATAAGTGTTCTGGCATCATCTGCGCTAAAAATTCAATATTCTGGCAGCTGCTTGACCTTTGAATCCTTTTAGGAACCTCTTTATAATTAATTATTTATTTGATCAATAAAATCCTTGACCGTGAAACATAACTGAACCAAGTGGTGTTGGTGTGTTGTAAAAATACAAAACACTCTCGTTTTCGTGTTCGTTATCGTGTACGTGTGCCAAGTGCCTGCCAGCATGCCAACCCTTAGTGTGATGTTAGATCGATATAAAAATAGAGTAAAGTGCATTTTGACACCCTCTTCCATCAATTTGGGAAAAACATCTGGTGTTACTGTGTGTAGGTAGATACTATAAGCATAACTAACGATGACGGCCGCCGGCGATATCGATTTACAAGATACACTCAAATATATTGTTGTGATAGGGTTCCTATTCTCTTCCATTGATACGATGTGTTGTAGAGGTGGTTGCTTGCGTCAGTTGGGTAATATTTTTTCTTTTATTTTTGGCGCCCCTCAATGATAAAGTGATCCTGTTGAAAGACAAATTTGTCTAGTGCAGTGCTAGTTTGTTATCCTTTTTATTTCATCATCATCCCAGCGAGAGATCTTCTTATGTGTTTTTTTTGTTTGTGTGCTGACACTTTTATGTAGATCGACGTGGAGTGAAAGTTAATATCTATGTTTACTAAGGGTTTTTTTCGGAAATGAGTTTTTCATATTTATGTGTGTTATTTTGTTTTTTTTTTTGGAAAATTCATTAGAATTTAGTGTTATTACTAAATAAATTGCCAGAGTGTTAGGGGAGTCATTTGATTTGATGAACAGAGTTGGACTGTTTTGTTAGCATCAGCAGTGAAAGTGATCATATAACATTCAATGAATCTTCAGGGAAAACATTCAATATGAAAAAAGATACATATCTATGTTTCGACCGAAAATGATTTGTAATGCCATCTTGTGAGATATGATAAGACAACTGGCTGATTGCTATTTGGTTTTTGAAATGGAAAACATTTCTTAAGAGATAGCCAAAACTGAAATACAAACGTAGGTATAAACCATAATCGGAACTAAGATCCCAAAAAAAGGAGAGAGAGAGGCTGAAGGTCTTAATATTTTCTTTTGAAATTCTTGAATGTCCAACAATTTTCTTTAATTCTACTGCTGTTTAGGAGTTTTTTAAGGAAATATGAAATGATTCGTAATGGCGCACCCCCAATGAAAGTGACATTGGCTCGTGTCAAATCAGTTGCAATGCAGGGCTTTTGATTTAAGGGGTTACATTTTTTTTTATAAAGGGTGATCCATTTCGAGGTTCCCTACTTTTTTAAAGAAAAAAACACAGAAAATTCAAATTTAATGGAGAATGTTTATTATCATTTGAAAGAACTTTGGCATTTATTTTTTGAAGATTATGTATATCAAATGTTGGCTGTTGCTACGTCGCAGATGGTCCATCTCTTGAGTCCAATTTTCGATCACTCGTTCGAGCATTTCGACTGGTAACTGGCGAATGACACGCGTGATGTTTTCCTCCAAGGCCTGAATTGAAGCGGGTTTGTCGGCATAAGCTTTTGACTTTACACATCCCCACAGGAAAAAGTCTAACGGTGTGATATCACACGATCTTGGTGGCCAATCGACCGGCCCAAAACGTGAAATTATGTGCTCACCGAAATGTTCTCTCAATAAGTCCATTGATTGATGCGATGTGTGGGAAGTGGCGCCGCCTTGCTGAAACCGAATGTCGCCGAGATCACGAGCTTCAATTTCAGGCATCAAATAGTCGGTTATCATGGCACGATAACGGTCGCCATTGACGGTTACGTTCGCACCGGCATAATTTTTAAAGAAATATGGACCGATGATTCCACCGGCCCACAAACCACACCAATCTTCAATCTCTTCAGGTTGCTCTTCGTCCCAAATGCGGCTATTTTGTTTGTTTACATACCCATTGAGCCAGAAATTTGCCTCGAAAACGTCGGATCTTCGTGGAACTTTTCAAGAGCCCATAGAGCGAAGCTATGTCGCTTGGGAAGGTCGAGCCGCTTCAGTTGTTGCACAAGCTGTATTTTGTACGCTTTCAATTTAAGATCTTGATGTAAAATGCGCCAAGTCGTTCCATACGTCAGTCAGAGTTGCTGCGAACGGCGCCGAATCGACTCTCTACGGTCTTCGTGGACACTCTCAGCTACGGCCGCTATATTTTCTTCACAGCGTGCTGGACGTGGTCTATTCGGTCCAATAATGAATGCTGGGTCTCAAAATGGGTGATGGTGTTGCGAATAGTACGCTCAGTAGGCCGATTATGTTGACCATAAGTTGAGCGAAGTGCACGAAACACATTCCTCACAGAACGTGAATTTTCATAATAAAGTTGAACAATTTGTAAACGTTGTTCACGCGTAAGTCTTTCCATTATGAAATGCCAAACAATACTAAACAAAAATAACATGACAGCATGACACGACTCACACGTGATCTGTCAAAAAAGGCTATTGAAAAAAGTATCTCTACTTGGATCACCCGTTATAAAAATAAGGAATATTTTATTCAAACTTTTTAATGTCATTTGAAAAAGAATTTCTGAAATTTTCAAAGGAAAATATTCAATATTCCGTCATTGTGAAGTCATTTCCGGTGATCCCTCTGCATCCGCGTTGACAGTAGAACCCGTGACAGGATCATCAAAAGTAAAAAAAAAGTCGTGTTTTAATTAAGACAATAAACTACAATTTGGACGCAGGAAAAAGAAAAGAAGTGTAAATTGGATTTTTGGCACTCCTTTTTACAAAAAAATGCTAATTTAGTTAAAATTAGCTCAACATTTTTTTAACTTTCTCGTAAACATTAGTATACTAAAGAGAAAGTTATTGCGATCGTGCGAAAATGTTGAACTTTGGCTGAGTATGAGGGATGATATTACGACTATAGAGAAGTCCAAAAAAGTGGGTCGGCCAATGCCGTCCGTCGGTCTTTCTGTCTGTCCGGGCGCCGTATGCCGAAGCGGTTCGACGGATTTGCTTCAAAGTTCGTATATAAGGTTGTTAGAGTATATACTATAGTACAAACTCGAACAAATCTGCATACTTAGATTTTTAAAATTTTTTTTTTAAATAAGGATTTTCTTAAATTTAAATTAAATTCGTTTTCTCAAAACCGGCTCTAACGATTTTGATAATTTTTTGTATTTCGAACAATTATGTTATGTTCGAATGTGCGAAATTACATCAAAATCTTATGTGCCGTTTTTGAGAAAATCAAAATTTTCAAAACCTAAAATTAAGTAATTTAAGTAAATTTAACACCATTCATTTTCGATTCATTTGGTTGTGACTGGAAAAAAAATCCCACGTCCAAATCCTCGTGAATTTTATCTCGAAGATCTGTGTAAAATTTCATCAAGATCGAATTGAAAACACAGTTTCGAGCAAAACGCGTTTAAAGTTTGGATAACCCCAAATAAACCTCGTGATTCAATTGAGTGCGCACCTTCCCAAGGCTGTATCTCCGCAACTTTTAATCGGAATGATTGGAAAATTTAGGATAATATTCACGAGATGTTGTAGAAATTAATAAAACAATAAAAATATCGATTTTTTTGAAGCTGTGAAACCCATGTAACCCCTTAAGGTATTTGTCAGAAGGTGGGCAGCCTCCTAACAGTCAGTTTACAGTTAAAAGAGATCAAAGGAGAGTGATATACCACGAAATTGGATCTTCGTTTGCCGTTAACTTTGGAATGAGACTTTGAAAAATGGCTTTGTTACAGAATTAGGCAATGTAGAAACCCACCCTTGCTTGTATAAAGCCAGCTTGTTTTGCATTCTGAGTTTGGCAAATCGACCAAGCAGCCAATGCATTTGATTATATCTAATCTAAGCTCTTCCCGTTTCTTCTTTACGTGCGATTTCCCTTTAAGTTTCGCATCAAATGTCATTTCTAAATATTTAGCTTCATTTGCGTACCGAGTCTATAAATATGGGAAGCGTATTTTCTGTATGTAAAAATATCGTGCGGGGATTTGGTTTTTTAAGCGTAATAAGCCAAGTTTTTGTCCACTCAAATACGCTGTTGATAGCCCGTTAAAGCTTACTCGTTGCTGATTCAACGTATTACTCACGGACAATACAGCAGTATCATCCGCAAAAACCTTCATCAAACCTTCATACGAATTATCTCAAGCGTAGATTTATTAGTCGTTTCTATGACAGACCCAAGGGTCAGCAAATGTTGCCAGGACTCTCCGTGCGAGTAAATGGTTTAGTGCTATTTCTAGACACTTTACTTTCTGCGCGAATAGTATGGAATGAATGTTATCTAATATAATAAGGGCTCTCAAGTTTTAGCCTTTGTCTTAGGTCTCACTACGTCAATAAATGTCTGGGATATCCTACTTTGAATAGAAAAGCCAGTTTGTTTCATGGATCATCGATAGCTCAGTAACCAATTATCGCACGTTAAATCTAAAACATTTCACACAAGATGCTTTCATAATTTTTTTTAAATATTCTTATTATTCTTCTTACAGTAGCTCCAATGAATAATCGGGCAAAGCTGCCCAACTCACTTAAAGCACATTAAAAACAAATATAAAAAAACGTTTAGTATTTGGCCCTTCAGCTTGTAGTACTTTCTAAAGTCGTTTGACCTGGTTGCAATTACGCCTATTTAAACTTAAACTTCATTAGTACACTCTTCTTTCAAGTTCTTTACACAAGAGCTCAATCCGGTTTAAGTCCGGTAACTGAGGAGGTGTCTTTAAAAGCTTTACTACTCCCGATATAGTGCACGCTTTTTTTTTTGTCATAAAGAAGTGTTTTCAGCGCCCTTTAAGATCTAGCTAGACCTCATAGCTGCGGAATGACATAAAGCCCAAGGTCATTAACTCCATTGCTTTTGCAAATACATTGCAACTCATTGGCAGAACTATTCAACATTTAGTTTGTCAACTATTTTTGGGACTTCACAGAGCACCCCATTTCTAGATGACCTAGTTCTTACATTTAACTAATTTCTCGTTGGTCGGTCATTTGGAGAACCAAAGCTTTATGAGGGCTGAAATTAATTCCCACCGGCACGCAGTTTCTCTCATGATGGCTTGCAATGTGCATTATGTGGTAATAAAGACATCAATTTCCCAAAGGTTCTGATCAGGACTGAATAATTAGCATGCTTTTCAATGATTAGCGTATGCGAGCACATTTTCAAATATTTCCTAAAGAGCTAAATTAGATTAAATCGAATCTTTTCATCTTTTCAATGTTAAAGGAAAGGACCAAAAAAATGGGGCATATCTTAAAAGCGTAGATACACTTAATGAGCTTCCTCTTTGCTCTACCTTGGGATCCATTTTAATTACTTCTCATTGAATTAGCATTTCTAGGGAATAGACATTTTCCACAAAAAAACGCTCTATTCTTCTACTCAAAGGTCCACCACACCATTTCATTAAGAATTCAATTGTAGCCAATTAAAAAATTATGAATGTCATAATAATTGGTTGAGAAAGTGACACCATAGCAAAATAAAGCTGGCAATTAGGAAACGCCACAAAAAAAAAAAAAACAAGAATCATCTTTATTGAGCAGCTTTGCAATCAGCAAAAATCGCTCCCAGCGGGTTGGCAGCTGATGATTGGTAATTTTTATTGACACGATAGTAGTTTTCTTATTTTTTTTAAATTTGTGTGTGTAAGACTTCAGATTGAAAAGTTCGTGCAGGGTAAAAGGGATGACATATATTTTGTTTTAATTAACATTTTGATGATGAAGTTGATGGTAGAGCAAGTTGATAATTCGTTTTAAAACAAAGCTTACGCAGTGGTTGTTTGTTGCTCTACTACACTTCATCTACCGATCTTTATCTTATAGACTATTTCAAGTAATTACAAATTACAAATGCCTGCCACACCGTTATTTTGTAGGTCCAAAATTCGGGACATCTGAATTTTGTCTTCGCTGCTTCGTACATATCCATAATCTTAGCGCTACTCAAATCAGATTTCTATCGAATGCTTTTTCAAAATCAACCAGAATCATATGCCGATCGTTTAAGGGATCATGATGCTTTTCCATTATTATCGTTATAGTTTGGTTTGCATCTGTGGTTGATTTACCCGCGACAAACCCGCACTGGTCATCAGGCAGCCATATTATTAATTATCTTAGGCGGCTATCTAATACCCGCTCAACGATCGTCAACTTAATTGAACGGTAATTATCACAGTTACGCGTATCTCCTTTTCCTTTGTGCGTATTTGATATGATAATGATATATTCTCTTTTACTAACATTTATTTAGTAATTCGGCAAATCTCTTGGTCATTAAATAAGTCAAATAAATCACCAATAAACTCCTATTTACTACAAACTGTTTTCCCACCAATTGACAGAGGCATTCGTTAATTTATCTCCAAATAAATACAAATTTCGCACTTCCATACAGTAATAAACTCAATAATAACGTGCCGCTTTTCAGCGCCTTTACATAACATTCAGCCTTGAATCTGTATTATAACTATGGTTGGAGTCCTGAATCATCTTCTTCTCTTCATTTAACGACGAGATTATGATCAGGATTACAGAAAAAATATTTGCAAGCATCCCGATTTTGGATCACTTCATCATTGAGGCCAATCAAATGCTGGTGTTTCTGCATTTGTGTGATCCAGGAGTTTTTAGGTCTGCCTCTCTTACGCGATTGTAAGGGAACGTTGATTGCCATTGCCTTTTTGACGAGGTTCGTAGGATCCCTCCTTTGAACATGACAATACCAACTGAGTCGGTCGTGCTCCAATTTTTTCGAGATGGGTTCTTTGACGTGAAGGCTTTCTCGGATTCTGGAAATTCTAATTCGATCAAGCTTTGTAACTCCTGCTGCTAAGCACCTTCATCTCAGCTGCTGCCAACTTGCCTTCATACTTTTTATATATTGTCCAGCATTTGGAATCGTATGTGAGCGTTGGACGCACAGCTGCGGTGTAGAGCCATCCTTTAAACTTAGGGTACATTTTTCGGTCACCATATTCTGGCAGAGTTTTCCTGCCACTTCAACCACCCTACGCTTACACGATGATTGATGTCGTCATCAACGGTTGCTTCGCTGTTGATCATTGATCCCAGATATTTGAACTCTTCACACGTGGGAACCACCACCCCACTCAAATAAATGTCTGGAATGGGTTAGCTTGGGTCAGAGAATGGGCAGCGCAGATACTCTGTCTGTTTTGGCTAATACGATCCCATTCCCCTCTAACGCATCTACCCAAACATCAAGTCCTGAAACATCTATCCAGTACAATCAACTTCAATGTAGATGGCGCCATAATTTGTGTGAAACTTGGATCTATGTCTTAACTTTTATGCTATAAATTTATTTTAAGTAATTCATTCTCAAATCTAGATGGCAGTGTTTGTTTAATTTACTATATTCCTGCATCTTTTTAAGGCCATGATCTACCTATATTCCAAATTTTAGCCTCACACATTTAAAAAAATAATCTTTAAATCATATAAATCACTTCAATGTAGTCCTTTATCTCATTAGGTAACTTAAGCGAAGGCGTGATTAATAAAAACAAACACCCTATTCAACTAGGTACAAACGTTTATTTTAATTACCAACAACTGGTTGCTACATGCAACAAACATCCAAAAAATATTTAGATGGGTAGTAATTAAATAAAGAACCTACATATGGACACATGTACGTTACGGTAACCATATCCATATCCATATCCTCTGGTAACCTAAAAAGCTACTCTTAAAGTTGAATGAAAAATGTGTACCCGTGTGTAGGACGGACGAGAAAAGTTTCCCTTGTGGGGAAAAAGCAACAACTGTCCCAATAATTGTTAACATAAACATCAGATGTTACAGCGAAGTTAGGTGAGAGTGGGTAGGTGACAAGGTACTCTTGTGTGTATTAAATTTTTAGTTTTGGTTTTCGTATGACGGGTGTTTCCGAAGCGGAAAAATACAATTTTCTAATTTTTTTTTATTTTTATTTTTTAAATTCCAAAGCAAACATTTGTTCGTACTTTACACCAATTAATATCAATTTTGTAGAAACTGAAAAGTTATATTTTCAAATGGACATTGTAGTTTTCCATGGAATAAATTAACAACAAGTCAAATCCTTCTTCATCTACTTAGATAGAACCCCATCTCTTCCGGTTATCTCTTTGTCTCTATCAAGGTTGACCTGATTCAACCATTAAGATACGTCCAATTCCCCATGGAACGAAAAAAAAAAACCAACGAACATCTCATCCTCATCCAGAGTGACTTGAACATAATTTTCCAATTTATCAATTGAAATGAACGTACACCAACCACACAGGCAGGGTACAAACAAAGAGTATATCGGCCCCGGAATGGGACTGCTGCATAGCAATCTTCATATAATGTTTAACTACCAAACAGAGCCTTGGATATGATGAAGATTTATCTCAGCTTTGCTCATCTCAAATGTATCTACGAACGAGGTAGAAATTTATCCACACTCTCGTTGCAGATGCACATGTGGCCATCGAGTTATTTTATTACGTGTCATAAATTGTTAAGACTTAGAGAGTGTGGAAAAATGTTTCCTTCTTCTGTATTTTATCGTAAAACAAAAAAAAATATATTATCCTCTGCATATGGATAGCGAAACTATTTCGCACATATTCAATTGTGAATATTAGCAACCATTGTCGTTGTCTCTGAACATGACAACAATATAAAGTAGGTAGGTACCAAGAGGGAAAATGACTTGAAAAGCCCCACCTATCTTGTTACAAATTCATTTTGTTTTGTCTCTCCCTAACAAGAAGCCAATTAAATGACTCCACAACCACCCTCTCAGTATTTGTCGGTCACCATGTGTGTGTTTGTCTGGAGAACACTCAAAAAACAAGAAATTTCCAAATGTCAAATGAGGTTGACACATAAAAAAAAAACAAAAACAAAAACACAACCGAAAAATGAAAAACAAAATGGAAATTTATACAGTTCAGGCAAATGGATCCTTGGCGCAAATCCTTGTTGGAGTTCTTTCTATGAGGTAACAAGAGGCGACATTTTAATTTCACAAAATACCATACTGATACCATCTAATTCCGAAAGATTACTTCAAAGGGCAGGTGTTTTTTTTAGATAGTCAGGACTCTGTTGTGTGTCGTCCTTGAATACTTACAATTCACCTTTGCGACGACATTGTTGCATTGAATGGGGTGACAATCATCCGTCTCGGGTGGGACTTCTTTTAGGGATTCGAATTTCATATTTATATATATATTTTTTTTTGTTGGTAATCAAATATTCACGTGCCCTTTTATGATGATCAAACTCATGGAACAATGCGCTCCACCTACATGGCTAACAAATCGAAGCCAGACGACTCTCGGAGGAGTTACAAATGTCGCGACGAGTAGTCGTCCATGGTATGGTATCCTGAGGATATTAATTAAAGTGCATTTCTTTTTGAATGCGTTGTGTGGGAGAGTGTAGTGTGGTTGAATGTCTCCCCCTCCCCCCCGCCTCCACCATTCTACACAGCACAACTACAGTCATCATCATTATCGTGTGAAGGCACAAATAATACATGAAAACGACGAATGAATGGTGGTGTACCATTTTTTGTTAAAAGTTTGCTTGAGCTTCAATGCATATGAATGTCGAAGTCGTCCCATCCCGTCCCTTTCGCGGTGAATAGTGTTTTATTTTTTCTTTAGAGATTTGTGTGGGAGGACAGTGAGGTCTTCCAATGAAATAGAATCATTTTCATGAAGCAAGGGTTGAATAGAAATGTTCTCTCTTTTGTTTTCCCATTTAAGGAAAAAATTAATTAAATTATTACAGTTTGATTCAGAAAATTTTAAAAAGTCGGATCTCCGGGTGATTCTTATATTCAGAAGAAATTCGAAAGCATGTGTGAAGTAGTATGTAGATGCATTCATTGCAACGGCTGGCGCTTTAGCGGTGTTGCGCATCGGCATCGGGGTTATGTCGTACCTATGCAAATTTTGTTTAATTATCAATTATTTGCAGTGACGATCTTTTAGATAATTTGTAACATTTGTCCACCGTAGGTTGGTCTTTTAAATACCACAAAATTGTTTGTTTGTTTTGCGAAGTTTATCAGCCTTAGAATTTCTTGGAGCTTGAGTGTCCAGGAAGATGCTGTCTTGGATAAAATCACGATTGCACCAAAAATATAAATGTTAAAGAATAGCCAGTTCTCTTATACAGAAATCTATTTTGCTTACAAGTCAGCCACAAGAAGAAGGGCGATCTAAAAAAGAACGCCAAGTTTGTATTGTTTTCCACTTTTGAAGTTCTGAAATTTATTTATATAAAAAACATGTGTATAGAGCCTCAAATTTAGAGATTTTAAATTGTTCCCTGGGCTTACTCCGCAAGTCCTTTTACTGTTCCTTTTCTGCGGTGATTGGAAGTGCTCCATAGTTTTGATGATCTGTCAGTGATTCAGTGAGTCAGTGAATCAGTGAGTCAATGTGTCAGTGAGTCAGTGATTCAGTGAGTCAGTGAGTGAGTGAGTCAGTGAGTCAGTGAATCAGTGAGTCAGTGAGTCAGTGCGTCAGTGAGTTACTATTTTTACTAATTTTCGTGCCATATAACCCAGGATATGCTCATGTTAAACAGTTGAAATTTAGTATGAAGCCTGCATGCGTCTCAACAAATCCTGGAAATTTGATGTCTCTAGCTTAGTTGTAAGCGATGTTAGAGGGGAGTCGAAATGGCCTGAGTTGGTTCGTGTAAATAAGGGTTTAGTGTCAAAGTTTCTAGAGAACTTGGCTGGGCACTACCGTGCCTCTTAATAAGACACCTTTTATCGCCCTGCAGTTATGGGGAAGGCAGAAATCGAGACTAAGTTTAAGTCTGTCAGAAAAAAATACTTTTGGGTTCATTAGATCCTTACATTGGGACGATTTCTTGCAAAACATATCAAGCGGGGTAAGGTAAGACAAAATTTCTGGATCTTCGGAGGGAGTAGTTCCTGAATGGTATTCAAAAAGGTAATATTTTTGTAATCAAAAAATTTAAAGATGGTTTTCTAGCGCCATTCCTGTGAAAAAAAACAAGATTCTCGTAAAAGGCAGGGGTATAGTCACTACTTCAGCTATCTTCCATTGTGATGGGTATTCGCCAGATGGTAAAATCGAATTGAAAGTGTGGAAAATGTAAGAAATGAGAATTATTTATATGAGCTTTAAAAATTGAGGATTTATCTCATCGAGCCCAGTTGCAGAAGATTTAATAAAGAGCAGACTTTCAACGACTTCATCACAAATGACATTTGTAAAACCAAAAAAAGGTACTATAGGTTGAAGTGGCAGCCGGTGAGTCAGACTTTTTTTTTGTCGGAGCGCTCAGGCGCAACTATAGGTCATTGTACTACCATTCAGATACCTTACCTTACCATTGTACCTAGTTTTTCCGTCTTCCAAAGAAAGATGAGAAGGAGCTTCAGTGATGAAGAGCTTAGATGTTCGGCACCCACCGCGTCAGCCCCGAAAATCCGCCATCTGATGCGAGCATAGACCGGACAACTGCAAAGAAAGTGTTCTGCTGTATCATGCCCCTCACCGCAAGCAGGACAGGTGATGGTGTCTCTTAAGTGCAACACATTCAAATGTTTAGCAAAAGCTTGGTGGCCCGAAAGGACGCCTACAAGCAGCCTACAGTCGATTCTCCTTAGAGATAGAAGAAAAGATGCAGACTTTTTGCAATAGTTGGTCTGTCTACATTCACCGCAATCGCTCGTTTGTCCGACTTACTAAGACCAAAAAGAGGTCCGTTGTGAAAAGGTTCTATAGATTCTGATTGATTCGGTAGAACCTTGTGTCGGTCTCTTACTGAGCTCGGCAGATAAATGGTGGACGAGGCAAATTGCCGATTAAGGGCATTACAGTCAATATTTGCAAAGCGGTTCAACTATGGCTTAGCGATGCCAATGCTACGAAATTACTCCAAAGTTAACGGCAGCCAAGAGAGGGATTGAGTTGGTTCGAAAAAAACTTCAGACTTAAAAATCGAAATTTCCATTACCCCATGATTTCGGAGAGAACAGTAAGTTCGGCGCAAATCCAACATGCTCCCAATAGGCCTGATCACGTAAGTGAATGAGTTGACGAATATGTGCGGTGAACCATGACCCTTCATTAGTCTGAACGATTTTGGTTTCAAAGAAACGCGATGACTAAAAAGACGTATGATGTTTCTACTTGTTAAATGGGTGATGTCAAATAATAGACAGAGTCCCAGCATATGCCTATCGAATGTTCTTCGTGTAAAGGGTAGTTAATACTACGAACATTTCTTTATTGAAATGTGTTGAAAATCGAAACATTAAAGTGGTAAGTTAAGCAAATAAAATCATGTTTCGAGATTGTAGGCACCGAAAATTGATCATTAAAAGAAATTTGTTGAAAATCACTCACCCAAAAAAACATCCAAAGGTGACATTAACAGCCCGCAAATTAAAAACGCTCATGCTTTCAATGAGCCTTTTATCTTAGACAAGATTATAGTTAAAGTCACCACAAGCAATAGAATTAGAACAAGTACAAGCAATTTCTTCCATCAGATATATGAAAGGACAATTGTCTACGTTCCTATTGGGCCGATAAACTGTCTCGGACTAGATTCCATATTCCTGCGTTTGTCAACACATTTAATTTTAAAGAGAAAAAAAAACAATAGATTTTCAATTTCTTGCTACCACCACAAACGTCCTTAATCTCAAAGATTAAATTGGTGCAGTCCTTCTGATGGTGATTTAGTTTGAATAATAGATTCGAGAGACAAAGCATACCTTCATAAGAACCAACGTACACATCGAAATCCACACCGTAACCATGATACGCAAAGATTACAATTAAAATCTATAAGATTAGAACCAACGACATTATGCAATATGTATGTTTTTCTATTTTCCTCTAGTCCAAGTAGATGGAGAATTCTCGAAATCCTAACAAGAAGATAAACGTGTTCTCTGCTAAGTACCTATAGCGTCATTATAAATTCGTTTCTCTAGAAACTGCAACTAAAGGCTCAACCGCACAATGTGCTTCCAAACACTGCTACCACCATTATCCTAGAACTTTGGAAATTTCACAAGCTCAATAAATACTAAGACGCTACCGCCACAACATATCACAATTAAGACAGATACTTGCCCAAACTCATGCCCGCATATAGTATCAAATAACTAGGCAACTTCTTTATGAAGCCTCCCACTAGACAACCAGAGCCATAGTCGAACTGAAAGCGAAAGGATTACACAATTTGCACAAAGTGGATTGTCTCGTTATTCATGGAAATTGTTTAATTTATCTCTTGTCCGTGCTCCATCTCTATCTTAGATACACATCTAACTATCTTCATTGCATCATGGGTATTCCTATTTGCAATTTTCAAGATTTATACGTGCTATCTGTGTGTATGAATGTGTGTGTAGCCTTGCTCTTTTGGATAAAGTACACCGCCACCGCCGCTACCCATTGAAAGACCTACAGAAAAAACAGCAAAAAAACGAAAATAGAAGAAGATAAAAGTAGAAAACCTTAAAGGAATCTCAACCGCACAACAATAGGCGGCAAGTTCTTTGGGGGGGATTATTGTGTACTTGACATCATCTGTGTACTCCTATGGAAAAGCTCCGACATGGGCGAAGTAGTAGGCTAGTGTTAGTTGCCTCTATCTTGTTTCTGCTACTTTTTGTGTCCTCTTTTTATTTGTACAGTGTGTGTGTGCGCGCTTATTTATGTCTCTAATGACTCCTTGGAGAGGACGAAAGGTTGAACTTTCTCTACGAGACGACGACGATGTTACAAGTCTAAAGATACAGATCTAGCGCAAGACGATGCAGTAACTGTTTGATGAGATTCTTTTTTCTTCGGCGATGCGAACTCACTGCTCTGGCGTGTCATCTTTTTGTTAGCTGAAGGACTAAAGGTGTAATAGAGCTCCAAAAATGTTGCCCCTTCTCATCGTCGTCGAGTCTGGCTGATTTCTTCTCCCAGATATTGACTGAATTAATTTAACATCCCAAACTGAGATTACCGCTATCAACAACTACTTTCGAAGATGTGTTTACAACTTTGCTTGGGGTAAACAATCCACACTCCCAGGGGGAGCTCGCGTCGATTTCGAGTGGCACAGTAGACACAAGTACAAGACCTCGGTTCCATGTATCTCTGGCATCGACATTTTAATAGACATTATGTCTGATGATGGTGTGTGATAAGATGGGATGTATCCTGCAAGAAGCCCTCCTTGGATTGAATATTGGATTGGGTGAATTCGGGAGTCAATAGAAGATGAAAATTGTTTTAGATGCGAAAGTAATATACGTTAACGTGACACATGAGATGTGGTGAAAATTGAAAGTTGACTGAGCTGTGCGAGTGATTGATGCAGATGGATGGAAGGATGATAACAACCAGCTCCCCTAGAATGGTTCATTCGAAATAATTATCTATTGGGCCATCGTTTTCCTGAGAAACTGAACATGAATACATATTCGTATGCGTGTTGTTGATCAACTGATGTGAGTCGAAGGTACATACTTGTCTGTGCGTCAATAATTATTTGACAAAGACGATCCGAGATCTAATTTGGGTGATTGGTGAATGATTGTGGTTTTATTTGTTAATCAAATTCTAGATACATAAACCAACGGCACAGACTGATTCACTTGTGATAAGATGAAGTCATTTTGAACATTAATTGCTGGAATCAAATACCTGGATATTTGAGGAATTTAATTAAACTAATTTGACTGGTGATAAGCTAAATCTTGAAAGAGTTAAGGGGCTTTCCCAACTCTCATCAAATATTAATTTTGTTAATGGCTCCTTGGCAGAAATGATATAGGAAAATTGACTGAGCTTAAGATGTAAGAGTAGATGTGGAGTAGATACAGGGTGTTTTTTTAGAGGTATGGAACTTCGAATTGAAATAAAACACAAGAATATCGTTTTAATGTCCATTAATTTGGCTATATTGGAAGGAAAATTTTATGCCATTAATGTTTAAATATGATTTCGGGCATGTGGCCGCCGCAGCTGGTTCGAATAAAGACAAGTCTAGAGGTCCAATTTTCAACCACTTTTTCAAGCAATTGGGGGCTGTATGTCGGCAATAACGCCACGAATGTTGGCTTCCAAGCCCCCTAACGTTTCTGGTTTGTTGACGTAGGCGAGCGACTTCACATATCCCTAAAGAAAAGAATCCAATGGTGTCAAATCACACGATCTTGGTGGCCAATTGCCAGGTCCATTCCGTGAAATTATGCGCTCATCGAATGTTTTCTTCAATAAATCGATTGTGACGTGCACTGTTTGGTATGTAGAGCCGTCTTGTTGGAACCACATGTCATCCACATTCATGCCATCCAATTCGGGAACAAAATAGTCGGTTATCATGTCCCTATACCGGTCTCCATTAACGGTAACTGACTTTCCAGGATCATGTCGGAAGAAGTATGGCTCAATGACTCCACCAGCCCATCGAACACATCAAACAGTCAGTTTTTGTGGATGTAATGGAGTTTCAAGGGTCTCATGTGGATTCTCTTCACTCCAAATGCGTCAATTTTGCTTGTTGGCGTAGCCATTGAACCCAAAATGAGCCTCATCACTGAACAAAATTTCAACCATTATTTTCGAAATAAATTTGCACGATTTGTAAGCGTTTTTCATTTGTCATGAAATGGCAAACTAAACTGAGCATAAATGACATTAGAGTTGCCAGAGTTGCTCTCAAATCTTAACAATCTTCACAGTTATTTAAGATGTTTGAACTTCGAGAGCTCTAGTGCTTTAGTAAATACATTTATGCTACTTCTAAAGCAAGTCTTATTTTTATAGCTTTAAGCATTACAAAAATATTGATTCACAGTTATCGTACGTTTTAAATGTGATAATTGTCTTACCAGAGTTTTGGTTAAATATGGTTGCCTGAATAAGAACCGAAACACTTAGACCAGCATTGGTCCTTGCGTGGTGATACCACGGGGACATAGATTAAACTTTATCCCTACTTGTTGAACCAATTTGAACTTTTGACTAACCGAAGTAGACGTTTGACATCAATGTTTGTTATTTTTCTGAAAAGAGCAGGGCATGTTCAAAGCAGGTGGCGGATCATTTCCTCCTCCAATACGTCCACACAGCTTTTACAAAAGTCGTCCGAGAATGCGCCAAGTCTTGTTGCATGTTTGCCTATAAAACAGTGTCCGGTAATGAATCCTATAGTAGGGATAATGTTCCGTCTGCTTAGAGATATTACAATTTATAGAGCGTTTAAAATTCAGCTTAGGCCGAATCCATTTCTTCAGTAGACATGTGATGCCAGCCAGCCTTAGCTATAATTTACAAATAGCGATGGTAATTCTCACTCTCCTTTATCAGGTGAGAGAGGTATTATAGTTTCTAATTTGGCGCGTTCATCAGCCTTACAGTTGAATTTTGAATTGTCCCGACTTCAGTCTAGGGATACTATAGAGTTTACAGAGACTGATTCAGTATTCTTGATTTTACTAGGGATATACCCTATTTCATTTAGTATGGAAGCATGGCCAATAACGTTGTCGATCCATTGCGACGTAGCTTCAAGACGAACAGCTGCATTGGAATTGCATCAAAGAATTGCCTGCATTGACAACACGGGGATAATGGGAAGCACTTCTACAGCGTGGCTGGAAACTTAGCTCAATTTAGCCCTAGAATTTTTATTTTAGGAATCTTTTCAGTTCGGTCTGTAAGGGAATGCGTAGATTTACCAGAAATACACCTGCACGGACTACACAACTTCTCAACTAGCCTTCGTAAGAAAATACCTCTTTGACAGAGAAGGGGAACAAAAGCTCACATTTACTTCAGTGGCTGCAGGATGAGCAAAGCAATTGGAAAAGGACTTTATTCCAATGTAATTGGATTTAATTTAATCAAGCTTCTTTTCAACAGCAAAATTTTAAAATCGGCTTGCAATTATGGTAACACAATACGCTGTTATGCAGCTCATTAACACCTGAGCGGCAACATTTTTGTTGTTTGCCATGGAAATTAAATCAAGGCTCGTTAGGCGGTTCTCCAAGAAACTAGGGGTAAAACTATACTGGGATCCTCCGTACAGCGGGCGCTACAAATACTTGTGGCAGCAAACGAAAGATAGTTTGTTCTCGATTTCTGTGTCAGAAAACAAAGATACTCTTAAAAATGACCAATAACCGTTTCACTGGGCAGTGCATATTCCTTATGATGAAAATATGCATGAGGAATGAGGATACTTGACATAACCCTTATCAGTTTTAAGCACTCCGAAAATTTGGTTTTTCACAGCTTGCACAGTGCGATCTACATCGATCTAAGTGCGGTCGGTAAAATATGTTGTTGTATCGTCAGCTTCTCAGCGTGGAACATTATAATTTTTCTAGTCCCGGAATGTTTAAAGTCTTAGATCTTTTTATATAGTACATATATCCACTGGTAAAATACTATTTCAAAAGATCGTATTATTGACAATGTTTTAAGAACTCAAATGAGAACATGACAAACAAAGTCGTAGTTTACACGTAGACACTTTTGTGAAATTGAAAACGGGCGTTGGAATACTGACCGTGTCTCGAAAACCCAAAATCCAGAAAATCCAATATCCCGAAAATCCAAAATTCAGAAAAGCCAAAATCCCGAAAAGAGTAGACAGGTAGGTAATGGAATATGGGGCGACATGCTGCCCCCTACAACCCCCGTACAGGGTTTCATTGGTAGATTTGAAGTAGGTGCGAGGTTGCGTATATGCAAAGATTATATATAACAGTATAAAGTATTTTAAGAAACCGGGAATTTAGAAGATGGTGTTTTAAATTTTTTTTAACGGGATTTTTAAAAAACGGGGTTTTAAAAACCGGGATACTCCCGATACGCTCCCTAAATTTGTTTGTTTCACTTTCGGTATTGTGGCTTTTCGGGATTTTAGGTTTGCGGGATTTTGGATTTTGGGCTTTCAGGATTAGGTTTTTCGGGATTCTGTTCGACTCCGATACTGACCAACACCTTCTCAAATCCCTAACTTATTGGTCCCTGCTGTCAAGATATATGTCTTCTCATGCACAATGGTTAGAAGAGCTAGACTTTATGTTCGAATGGGCCGCTTTTGCCTATATAAATTAGTTTATATTACAAAAATCAAATACTATAAAATGTTATGTGAAACTTTCACATGTTTCCTTAGAAATAACCATTGCAGCTAACGAATGGAGAAACTTGGTTTAAGGCTCCTTATAAATATTTAAGCCATCAGCTTTATTCATTATAAATATGTACTTGTCAACAGAAACAAATACACCCATTTTCTTTCACACCTCACAAACAAATTTATTACCAACACCGTTCTGCGGCGGAAGTAATACACCATTTCTTTTACCCTTATCCTTAGCCGATAATTCAGTATTAAGTGCTTCACACTAAGTTCCGTATTATTAAGGAAAATATATTATTAGCTGTTACCCCTAAGCCCGGACAAATGTTAAACTGACCATTACCTCCACTTAGTACTGGAATTTTCGTACAAACTTACCACTTTGTCGTACCATTTTTGTTGACACACGCTAAAAGCCTACAACACTTTTAATTACATAATTATAGACCTTAGCCGAGTAATGACATTTGTCATTAGATCTCGATGATTAGGATTATTCAATCTAGCACTAATCGCGTAATGATTGGTCTCGGTCGTGTACTTTTGTCAACAATCAACATCAATCAATTTTGTATCAACATATCGGCGGCAGCAATCAAGCAAGTCAATGGGATTTTCACGCGCTTAAACTAAACGAGTCATCGACCTCTGCATTCGAATATAGTCATGCGTACCCACAAGTTAGGTATTCCACCATCGCTATTCATTTTAATTATAATCACAGCTTAGTGCCGGCCGGGCCTTCCCAGCAGAACATGACGATTTAGCCATTTTAAGCCAAAATATTTTAATATGTGCTGCGTTATTGCGTCTGTAAAACCATCAAAGTGACTCCTTAAGCTTCGCATTAAAATTTTGTGTAGCCCTTTTATTGCTCTCACCCGCTCACGTCATTGCCTGTTTGTGGATTTTACTCCATAATTTGCGGCAACTGGCACGCACTGATACCTTTTCGTGGCCCGTGTGTTCATTCAAAGCTCCTTCTCGACTCCTCGAAGCCAGCATGTTATCCATAAATTAACCATTTCCAATCGTATGTTTTATTCAGCATGATAATTTGTAGCTGCTACAAGAACGAACCCAGGCCACCTGATTGACCCAGTTATCCTTTTGCACCCGCCGCAGACCACCACCCTAAACTTAAAGTACACATAAACACGGGCATTAACTGGCGCTGTAGGTTTGTATTAATGCGTGATGGCTTGCGACTGCCCGTGCCTACCACAAAAGCTGTCTGCAAGATTAATCTGGTGTTTCTCTTCTTTGGCGGTGTGGTGCGGTGAGTAGGGTACTATTTTCTTCTTTCCCTGTTTGTATAGGAAGGGTTTGTTTAAAAGTTTAATTTCCTACGACTGAAAGAGACCGCGTTTCCGAGGAGTTGGTGGTAATGGCAGTGACGACCTCCATTTATTTACATGTGTCAGACTACGAAGGGAACACATGAACGGTTGGTCTTTTGCTTTAGCACCTTCGCAGCCTTCCCCAAATCGCTGTGTGCAAGGTAGAAATAATACTTTGTGCAAACAATCGGAAATTTATTGGCAATGTTCACATTTATTTGCCCCGATATTTCCAGTGATTTCTTCTCTTGCTCCTCGCATCATCGATTGGTGGGTGCCCCCGAGTATTCAGTTGGAATATGTATTGCCACCGTTGGCACTGGGAAAACACTGATGATGGTGAAACCGGATCAGCCAGAAACGTGAGTCGTGGTCTTGTGTTAATGTTGTTGTTGTTCTTCTTCTTTTGCTTGTGAATGTTGTTGCTGGGCCATCAATCCTGCGAGGATATAATAAAGCGTTTACTTGGATTTTCAACTAAATCACATGAAGACAGACAGCATCCCTTAATGCAAGGGCTGCGCCTTTGACTGCCAGCAGAGTTTGGCAGCCGTCGAATGTCTTACCCTCGAAGCAAATATGTAATGTTTCCCAGTGGGGAGACTTGAGTCAATTCATGTCGCTAATGGCTAATTGCTGTAATTGCTGTGTGATTATTGAAAATTGCTTTATTTTCGCCGGAAGCGGGTTGATTTTATTGCTTCTTTTTTGTGGGTTATTTGAGATGCAGGTGGCAATTAGTTCAACACACGAATTGTTGCGTTAAATGATTTTATATTCTTTTTTAATTTCACGAACCAATTCCAATCGTAGGGTCCTTAGATTTGCACATAACAAACTTTGTATTAAGTTTAAATGGCTATAAGACAACATAATGACATGACTTGCGAAATTTATTCTGAGGCTAACTTTGACAATGTGAGACGTTTGAGAACTTCTGCTAGAGGTCATGGTGGTGTCGACAAAGGAATGTTGGCGAACAGGGCAATGTTGGTGAACAGGGCAATGGTTGCATCTGGCAACCAATAATATATAGGGTGTAGTACACTGCGATCTTGTGGTCTATTGTGCTCCCTACGTATACCTTAAAGAGGTTTGCTACCTCCTCCTCACAACTTAAGGCACCACGACTTATGTTTGAGTGTTTATACTCTGGATTTAGTCATCCAGTCCAGTTTCTTTTAAATAGTAATCTGAGAATGAGCAGTGGATCCGCAGTTGGTAAATCCTTTTCTTGAATTTGGTGTTTTCCTGGCTGTCCCAGATGGTATTTCCCCTATCGTTCTGAAGAGGTGTTCTTCCACGCTGGCAAAACCACTGCGTAATCTTTTCTAACTATCCTATTCTTCAGGGCTCTTTCCGAGAAGATGGAAAAACTGCATTTGTCCAGCCCGTCCCAAAAAAAGGCGAATCTTCCATTCTCGGTATGTGTGTTAATGACAACCTTCGTTGCAATGACCACATATTCGATGTCGCCAAGAACGCTGCGAAATGTCTAGGCTTCCTAAAGCCATGCAAGAAGTATTTCACCCCTTCTGATCTGGCTAGAATATACAAGGCGTTTATTCGCCCAAAACTTGAGTACAACGCTCATATCTGGTCTGGTGCACCAATAACATATTTGGAGCTACTTGACAGGTTCCAAAAACGTGCGGTAAAACTTATTGGCGATCAAGACATCGCGAAATCACTTGACTCTCTTAGTCATCGCCGTAATGTCTCCTGCCTGTCATTGTATAACCGCAATATTCGCCATGCTAGGAATGCACATCAGTTTACCCTTAAGCCTGTTTTCGGACGTACTGTGAAATATAAAGATTCCTTTCTCAACCGTACAATACGAATGTGGAATGCTCTACCACGCTCTGTTTTTCCTTTGCATTATAATTTACAAACATTTAAAACCAACGTGCATCGGTTTCTCCCTTTCTCTAATCCTTTATTTCCCTAATGCCCGCACTGTTTCACTTCATTATAAGGGTATCCAAAGTCCCTTTAGTGCGCGTACATTATAAAAAAAAAGGTCCTATGAAGGTTTCCTATAAAGGGATTTGGTGTCCATTTTGTTGAAACCTAGTAGGCATTCCCATACAAGTTTGGATTTAATGACAAAGGAGTCCGGTCTTTTGATAGCTGCTATGTTACAGTTTCTGTAACTCTTTTCCAGATTGACTCGAGCACATATTTCTATGGCGCATATTTCAGCTTGAAAGATGCTGGTACTATTGCACTTTGGGATTCGTAATATTTCGTTCTTGGCCCAAATACTCCCGCACCAGTTCCTGCTTGCAGGTGGATTCAACACGAAGTTCTTTTCAAAGTTGTATAATGCTGTGCCGGTGATGCATAAGGATTGAGAGATTCTCTCCTTGTGAAGAGACTTGTTCGTTTAGCCCATGCTACTGCACCATATGTGATCATTGGTCTCACAATCGCCATGTACATTCTTCGTAGAATATTGGATGTACATAGTACGAACCCCGCGACTTTCCTGCTAGGCTCTTGCATATCATAATAGGACGGGTTGCCTTTCTGGTGGTTTTCACTGGCGGCTGGCTGATATAGGAATACAGGGGGAATATTTGGTCCCCACTATTATAGTTCATGTTCGTCGACTCTCTGCTAAGCGCGGTGCTAACTTTTCTTGAAGGGCAAAGGTCTGTGCTGTCTTTAAGCTATCTATTCGGATTAGACTCATTATAGGAATGGGCTCTCAGTGAATCCTCTTAAAACCGAGGTTGTTTTTTTTACAAGGCTGAATATCTTAGCTCCTTTTCACCAAAGTATCTTCTCAGCTTTCTGGAAACTTCGGGTAAACGGAAGTATCGGAAATTCGACAAAAAAAAGCAAAGCAGCCCAAGCATTCTTGGATTATTTGAATTGGTAAGTTTGATTGAATTGAATTGGACTAGTTGCCTACAGATATTATCATATCAATGCGTTGCTTCCCAAACGAAAACTTGTACGTCCTATTGGTGTTGACTCCGATGCACCTTAACTTCCTGAATACAATGTTGTGCAGCAATAAGTGGTCGGAGCCCATAGCAGCATCAGTTCACTGCAAATCTACTATTCATCGTATGCATTCGGTGGAAGCACCATTATGGTTAGACGGAACAACTAACAAAAAAATTCTAAGGATTGGAAAGCAAATAAACCGAAAAAATTTTATTATTTGCTTCGAAGAATATGATGAATTACTCAAAAAATTCTCGGCTTCTGACTACCCCAAGCTCCCAAGAGATGGCAACGTAGAAAGATTCCACTTAAAAACTGTGTGTTTCTACAAAAACGAAATATTGGAGTAACGAAGGTGTCTATTGAATGAGCAACCATAGAATATATTATGCACATATAAATAGGGAGGAAGGGTGGAGTACTACGAAGCCCAAAAAAACCTATAACTAAAAAAATTCAAAAAACTATAGGACAAAAGGTGTTGTAACTCTGAGGTCTAAAAGCCTGACACAGACAATAAAACTTGAAGGAAACTAAAATATAAAAAAAGTGCAAATAAACATACCTGCAATGAGAGCTTTAAAACTCCAGAACAGTCTGAAATGATGTGAAGCAATGATAAGTAGTAATAGTTGACAGTTATGGACATTACATATGGACTAAAAGATGTGCTCTGGTTGATATTCTGTCCAAGGCATCTAACAATAACTAAACCAAAGTCACCCCAAAATCGACACAATAAAAATGATTTAAAAAAAGACTACAATTTGCAAAAGACTAACGATCCTGATCAAAGCATCCACTATAAACTAAATCAATCAATCGCCACAACAATGACAGCAATCTGCTGCCAAATAAAAACCCAGTCATCATCAATAAAAAAAAATATGTTTAAAAATAGTTTCAATTCGAATTTATTATTTTCACAAATAAAATGCGCAACCAATATCGAAACTCATCCCAAACAACCGCACGTAATGCTAAAAAAAAACGAATACGGAAAGACTACAACCCGCTTGGATCAGATTAATAGGCAACCTTTCCATACGGTATTTGCGAAAATTCTGAAACAATATTTTTATATGAATTGCGAGAACTTTCGGATGTTCCAAAAAATATCGACCACCTGATTGAACCTGTATAGTGATTCCCCTAACTGTGTTGATGCGCACATTTATTTGATACGTGGTGGTGCTTTGTTGAAAAACGTGTGAACTCGTGATTCGTTAAAATTTGTATGACACTTACTCATTTCTGCTACGGAGTTATATTTACACATATTTTAAAATTTACGTAGTTTTGAGGTAATTTATTATCTTACTTTGGCAGAATAGCTAAAAGAAAAGCGGAATATTGGTGACTATTTATTTGAGCAATAATCGGTAAAAGACCAAATAAAAATAATCCACAAGAAGAATCAAAGTTTTTCATTTTTTTTTTAAATTAAAGCCAAAAAACATCGGAAGGTTATTTTTGCGACACCTTGTACATCCTTTTGCAAAGTTGTTGATATATTTTTGGAACCGATGAAATTAAAATACAATTTAAGTGTTTATAGCTAGGAACACAAAGACGTATCGATTTTATGTCTCTCGGACAATTTTGTGATTTCGTTCCACCACGTGCCACTTCCGCACTCGTACTGTGGCAAGAGTAATTTAAGATCTCAACATTCGCAAATCCGCTTGCTCAGAAGGTATTTCCCCTAAAGTTCTAAAGAAGTGTTGAGTTGACATAATTTTGCATTAAGCTGATATCTTCCTTTAAATTATAGTTTCAAATCTGAAACTCACCAAATAAATGCTGGAATACCACAAGGCTCTTGTTTGTCTCCGACTCTCTTTCTCATTTTCATCGATGACTTCTCGTCTGTCACTACTAATCGAATGCACTCCTTCGCATTCACTTTGCCCCTCATATTAGTTTCCGGAGTCACGTTTCTTATTTTCGGGCGTGGAGTTGGAGATGAAACGTTTGTTAGGCTCATTAAATTCTGACCTATGTGGGGTTAAACCAATAGAGTAGAGTCGGCTTCTGTCGTTAAATAGTCTTTTCATGCTGAAATCTACGTAAATGACAATTTATTTCGAAATGACACAAATTTGACGTCACCAAGAAAGCTGCGAAATGCGATCCATAAAATATCTGACCCTTTCTGATCTGGCTCGAATTCATTTGCCCCAAATTTGAGTATAGAGCTCATTATCTAGTCCGGTGCACCAATTACATATTTTGAGCTACTGGACAGAATTTAGAAAATTGGGCCTTTAGGATACTCGCGCATACCACCAATCTTTAAACGAGATGCACTTATGGCACATAGTGATTTTGAAAAACACAAGACGACTTGAACAAAAAATTTATTTTTTTAATACCTAAAAGTAGGACTTGAGTTCTGCCAGCACTATTATTTCCATCTTCACTGATAGTTCGGAGTGGGCAATTAATTGCCATTCGAAAGGCATTCTTTATGGCATTAACGGTGTCGAGATGTGTTTGTTTAAGGAATAGTGATACAACACAACACCTGTGCCATAATTCGTATGAGCTAAATGTACCCTAACCTGTATAACTGGAAACATGCCTTAAAAGTCTTCAAAGTTGCTGGGGCGAAGGGAAAATTGACGCATAAAAAGTGGAACGCTATGCGCATCGGCAAGGGATTGAAATTTGTTGAAATAGGGACAAAAATTGCAAATTTGCAGCCTTAAAGCTGCTTCCCGCCCAACAATTATGAAATTGGTTCAGAAGGTTCCCATCTAGGTAACATTTTATCCAAGCGACAAGTAAGCTAAGTAGTTTCCGACCTTCAATTTAAAATTTATCTCGTTCATTTTTTAAAGGCTTCTGGAAATAAACATATTTGGTTAAAATTATTATTTATAACATGTGAGGGCTTTAAAATTGTTTACAAATGAAAGGACGACATGTATGTTACAAACAACGTATCAAAATTAATACACCCTTAGGTTATGGTATAAAAACGCACTTTTGTGGCGGGTAATCTATTCGATAACAATCACGAACAACTATTACCTAATCCATCAACTATGTATTTAGGTATTGGTATGTACAAATAATGTATCTGCTGCGGCAAACAATTTGAACATTTATTGGAAGCTTTTGATTTAATTGAATTTAACTCCCCGTGGGGTTTTGATTGAAATCGTATTAGCTAGCTGTTCGTACACGCAAAATCTGATGTTGTTTGTCTAAATGAAAATCCTGTCATTAGGAATATAAACAGCTCATAAACACATATACCATTGCATTGCGGAAATTGCGTAATAATAAATTGTGGGCGGAATTCATGTGGAGGAAAAAAAATTGCACAGATGTGATGCACTGGTGAGTGCGTTGCACGTTCCAAATGTACTAAAATGCTGATGCTTCATGAGTAGGTTCATAGATTAGTCAAAGTCAAAGTTAATGTGATTGTGAATTGATTTAAATGCCACTGCGTACGTATTTACGCAGTGACTTTTGAATGATATGCTGCCGGAATGTATGATTGGGTAACCCAATCTATTGGTGGCAGGTTCGTTCGTGATATCAGTGGGATTGATTCTATTGTTGAAAATAAATTTTATTTTTAAATTTCGATGAACATGCCCAATAAAATATGAACATTCTCAATCAATTATTCTCAAAGCATATAAATGCACAGTTTTTATAAGTCCAAAGCTTGTACCGAGGAAATAAAAAAGACAAAGGGGTTTTGTAGGCTAAGGTCAAAAGCGTCGTCAGATAAATTAACAATATAACTAAAACTTGAACATTGGTTATTGCACAGCCTCTAAGAATCTACAACATATATGTGCAGACATTTCGAAGGGATAATGTCGAATCTGACTACCTTCGTGTAGCAAAATCTTGCAAAACAAAAGCAGAAAAATAAAAGAGCACGCAGTCTCGCAATCGAAACAACATCCGGAGGTTTTATAAAGTCAAACAACTTGCTACTGGCTATAAGTCCGGAAAGCAGACTCTTCGAAACTAGTCACTAGTGCTACACGGAAATCATATAGAAAGACTGAAAGGCCAAAAAGAGAACCCAAATCCAGTCAATGGAGACTCAGTCTCACTCCCCGTATATAAAAGATAAGCTGAGCTAAAGAAAACGCTCAAGAACAACAAGGTCGGGACGACTTGATAGTCAGCACAGCTCTTCATATATACGAAGGTAATATAGAGTAGGTATAGGAAGTAAAAAGCATGCGTGGTGACTGGATGTAAGATTTGGCTCATTAAGAATTCATCCACCACCAACTCTTTGCCAACACCCTTGCAAAGTTCCTTAAGTTCCTTGAGTTCCAATGGAGCTGGGATTCAAAAAATACATATATCGAAGCAGCTCATATGGAGATATCACTAGTTTTTCTTAACTGGAACTGAGAACGGCAGCGTTGATCCATCTTTACAATTCGTCCGCCGCCGGAATCAGGAGGAAGTGCCTAAGTTAGATGGAACTCTTCTCATATCATATTAGCATGAACTAAGAAAATCATTCGACGGATAAGGCGGACCCTATGGGATGATCTAAGATATGCCGACTACACTTTGTCGGTCACATCGTACGATAATATTTATCCAGCCAAGAGATTATTCAAATCTACGCTCCCAGGTTCGAGAAAACGAAGAAGACCGACCCTTTGTTTTTAGACAAAGCCTCCGCGAATCCCAGAGCAAACAGGTTTAAAAACAGGAAGCAGCATGCCCGAAAGCGCATTTTTTTTACCCTCCCCGAGGGTAACAAAATTGGCAACTTATTTAATAGTAATGTACCACTAAGAACTAGAACAGTTAAGCACGGATCAGGCTGGATCAGGCCTACAACGAATGGAAGATTAAACACTAGCCGGCAAATACACCATAGGTTGTGTTATCTAGTTGTTTGCAAAATAAGAACTGCGAAAATTCGGTTATATAACAGCAAGCTGTTAAAGGGCGTAAATTATGGATGAACTTGAGGGAAATGGGTCTTAGGAAACAAAATTAAATTTCAAATCGTGATTTCGTCTCTTAACCATATCTAAACCTTTCCCCTGATTTGCAAGAGACAATTGAGATGTATTAATATTGAGTTCACTTGCGTTGAAAGTACTAAAATTGTGGTGAGTACTTTATCTGTTAAGTGTAGTGCAGTTCGAATTTATCCTCCATATATTAAATATATCAATCCTGCTGTGCTTTCTATTTTGTCTAAAGTATTTGAGTGGGTTGTGCAAAAACAACGCAATGGCCATGGGTTGTCATCCACTGCAGTACATTTGCTGTCATCGTATCTCTGTGGTCAACAACAAGCAGTTTCTATCGGCAATTTAACTTCTAGTTTCGTCCCGACGGTTAGAAGTGTCCCTCAGGGTTCGATTTTAGGACCTCTCTTATTTTCTCTGTATATCAATGAACTTCCTGAACCTATAATATTTTCATAATTTGAAGCTAAATGATTTACCCATAGTTTATGTTTCCATTGCAAGAAATCTTGATATATTTTGTTCCGTAGTACACTGTCTTGGGATATGCACATTAACGCTGCCAAAGGTAGAGCTTAAGGTATGCTCTGCACTTTATATACTTCACGTAGATTGCGTAGATTTGAACGAATTTCCAATTTCTCAATTTAGATCTACAATATTTACTTCGATCACCTTATGCGCTATAGAACCCTAATTAAAATTTATTTAAACTAACTATAGATCATTCCAAAAAAAAATATGGCTTGTTGTAAATGGCGACAAGGGTGGAAAATTCATCTACTGAGTAATCAATGGCAAACCCCTACTTCAAGCTTTGCCGCAAGTATTTCTGTATGGCTGCGGGTTTGACATGACAAAAGATCAACTAGAAGGTCTATAATTCTTCAATACAGATTAGTTTAGCCCTTCAATACTTAACTGGTGTCCGACAGATCCTAGCGATATTGTTTTTTGACAAAAACTATTTGCACGCGTGTTTTTATTTTTCACAAGTCAGTGTACAACCTACCTATAATACCTTGTTGGAACTCATAGAGACCACGCTGGGTTAATTTTCTTATATCATTTTCCTTTTTATCAAGAGCTGAGAAGAGAAGAGTCTGAGAGACTCGAGGTAAGTAGTTATGATATAGGAGGTATATAGGTTTAGATTTTTAAAACTCGTTGCCAAATTCAAAAAAAAAAAAATGTTGAAACACCTGAACATGCTGCTGTTAACAGTAATTTGCCATATTTAACGCCTGAACTATTGATTTCTATGCAAAAAATATTCTATATCCTATTCAGGTCAATCTGTTGAATTATTGGGAAAAGAAACCCTCAAAGTTCCACACAAAGATTCACACTATTAAAATACCATAGAACTGTACCTACACCACAGGGAATCGAAAAATTCCTTTAAGAAAATATTTTTAAAATTCCATGAAAACTTAATATAAGAAATTCCTCCTTTATGTTATATATTAAATATGCACACTGACCCTGTTCCCCTTGTCATCCATCGCTTAACATTTATCTCAATGATTCCACCTGTAAAGGTTGCTCTATCTTCGGTTTTTCCATTTATTTCCTGGAATTTTTGAAACATCCTTCTTCTAGTTCTAAATACAAATCTAAATCTAAATCTAAATCTAATTCTGTCATATATTTCACTCTCATTTTTCCACAGATTACACATACAGTTTACGACTAGTCGAAGTACGAATACCAAACTACGTGGTAAGAGGATCTGATGCGCAACTTGAGTGCCTGTACGACTTGGACGATGACGTACTGTACTCGGTAAAGTGGTACAAGGATGGCAATGAGTTCTATCGATATGTACCCAGGGATATGCCACCATCGCAGACCTTCCTGTTGCCAGGTGTAATGGTTGATGTAAGTATTCCTCATTCCGTCCATATCCTTTCTCACTGATGACGACGACTAGGACGACGAGAAGACGTAGTCTTGTGCTACTGAGTTGTAATGGATTTTCTAGCATGTTTGAGTAGCCTTGTGTAATAAATCGCACTCCTTTTTCTTTCATTTTTGTTTATTCCCTATTACACACTCCCTTTCCATTTAGTAACTGTGATTGATTGCGCATTTTCGATCGTTATACGCTTAATGATATTGATTACACCTACTCAATCATGATTTAAAATTATTATTGCACAGCTTGGTGGCCGAAGGAATGCTCTCTCGCTTCATGTGTCGTTGACTTATGTTGTTTACTTTGTTTTTCTTCTATTTTATGTACAGTTACCCAACTCTACCGATGCGATAGTGACATTAAAGAACGTCAACTTGTCGTCGACAGGTCGTTTCCGGTGCGAAGTTTCTGGGGAAGCGCCTTCATTTCAAACTGTCACCGAGCACGGAGATCTCGTGGTTGTATGTAAGTAAATAATAGAAAAAAAAACCAATTTTATTCATTTTTATTTTATATATTTTTGCTGTCATTTATCATTAACGCGGTAAAGAGAAAACTGTCATTTTGGTGTCATAAATAAAAAGGTGGTGGTGGGAGGTAGGTGACCGAGAAAAAGTATTCAGAAAAGGGAGCTGCCGTTTAGATTCTGTTGCTGTTCGGGGGTACTTGTCTGAAAAATAGTTTCGCTCAAGTTGTATTCAGAACTTGATATTGAGAGACCTAAAAATTTATTATCCTCGCATGATATATTGCGTGATGAAAGGCTTTCTCAAATAGTTGGTTATTAGTTTTCCCGGCAATTGTCACCAAATAGAAAATATTATTATTTGTTAATGTAATAAAATATTTTTTCTAGATACAATCAAAGAGACAGAGTTCCCCTGTCACAGACGTATCTTTTTTAACACGAGAATAATAACAATTTTGTTGTCAATGAAATGACTAAGCAACAAATGGGTATCACTGGATTAGATAGCAGAACAAAGTACTCGGCTTTTTGCCGATTATAACAAAATTATCAAACAAATTATCAGTGTCATTTAAAGACATAGCAATGTCCGTAGACCTGAAACCTTATTTGTGCCTCAAACATTTTGCCTATCTATTAAGGGCTGTCTTTGGCTAACTGTCTCCAGTTGTGAACTTCCTTTTCACTCCTAAGCGCTACCTAAGACGATGCCTTCTTCAACTGCTTTGTCCCTCTGGGTTAGAGACGAAGATTCTGCGGTCCTGAGCGTTGGTATTCATTCGCTCTACATGTCCCTGGCCCAGTCATCTGTAACGCGCAATCCGCAGTTTTTTGACCAGGTCTCGTCCGTAACCCGTCAACGGGACAATACAAAGAGTAATTATTGCGAAACGAAAAAGGAAAGCTATTGCAAGGGTCATTCCTTCAGGAAGATAGAGAAGAACTGGGATTATAATTGTCCAAATCAGATACAGCGATTGATAAGCGTTATTCTTTTTTTGATTTCATAGGAGATATCGATTTCAGGTGTGAAAGCAGAGCTTTTGAAAGATCGTACATCTCATATTAGCTCAAGTATGATTTAAAAGAAGTCACATGACAGTACTTCGCCGTGCCTAAATCCTTTGTTGACATCAAAGGTCTGATGCAGCAGCCTTAATTCTATACAAATGGACGAGTTTGACAGAGATACCAAAGCTAGACATGGCTCATTATAACTTGTCTCTATAGATGCTATCAAAAGCGGCCTTAGAATTGATCAAAAGTTGGTGATTATGGCGGTTTATAAATAGATGCAGTAGCCCAAGTTGGTAACATACAATTCCAGGTGCACACCGGAGTACTAATTAACGCCACCAGTTTAGCTTCTCCTTTTTCCGTACTTGCAGATCCTTTTATAGAGTCGATGAGCAATGGCATACTGTGCAGAGTTATAGCAATAGAATAAGTTTGTTTGGCACCTTTGTCTGCGGACAGTTCTGCCAAGTACTCTTACCGACAACAATGAAAAATCGGTGAGGATAAGGGCCGTGACCGGAATTACATACGATAGTAATTGCAGTTCTTTTGTTTTCGTCAAATCCAATTATAGTTAGTCTCTCTTTCAACAATCGGAGAACAGGAAAATTCTTTAAAGTCACTAGAATTTGCCTATTGAATTAAAAAATATTTGAAGTTATATAAGTGGGTGGTCTGGTCAATTGATTATAGTGTTCGGTATGACTGAATGCATGACTTCAGCATCATAGTCATAGTTAAAAAAAAAAGACTTCATTCAATTCAAATCATACTCAGGTCGAGCTGAATACTGAACTTCTGTCTTCGGTGGCGATGTGGCGTAGTGTGTGCGCTTGCTAAACGAGATTGCTGGTCTAAGTGTAGCTTCGATTTTAGATATGGAGGGCGTTTTTCAAACTAATGACCAACAGATAGACCAGAACCATAAAAAGGAATCTAATGATCGGCTATGGCAAGCCGTGAAGCAACTATAATTCCAGCCTCCAGTATTTGTAGTAGCAATCACAATTTGTTCGATCGTTAAACCTAAGTTTCCACACGTGCTACCAAAGATGTCTTCATTTCCTATTCAGGCATTCAAATCGCTTAGGATAATTTTATCTCTGGTCATTGCTCAGAAGATTTATCGTGCGTGGAAACTTTATTTGGTACCATCCACGTTCTCCTTTTCTCTGCGCATATCAGGCTGATAGTGGCAAACCTATATGCTAAAGCTTGTTGCAAGGTGTACACTTACGTATCAAATCTGGCACTATGTCGAACAATCTATATGATGTCTTTTTATTGGATGCTCTCAATCGTCATCCTGCACAGATGCATGATCTTCAAAGAGAGGACAAAATTGTACATGGCTCCGTGCAACCAATGGTAACTTTATAATTTATAGAGGGGTATTGGGCATTGTTCCTGCTATTTCTACTTTCCATGATCTAAATTTATGTTCAGCAGTGGACATTTGCATCGACAAGACGACACTAATAAGAACTTACCAAGTTCTTGACGACAGGTTTAAGGCAGACAAGATTTGGTTAGTACTGGATGTTGAGTCTCTATCTCATTGTACCTCATATTACATCTGTGATCTGATTTGTGTCATTCACTAGTTAGTTACTTATTTCATCGAAGTATAGTCAATTTTTAGCGAACATGAGTAAGTGATCGCAGAAGCAGTATTGTTCCCTTTTAAAATTTGTTTCGCTATGACAATAAAGAAATCCCAGCGACAGACACTTAATATTGCGGGTTTTCGGAATATGTGTTTTGGGCCAGCTGGTAAATGAATAAATGGACTTTATTAAAATATGCACAATTTCGTTGCAAAATTCATTAAAAGTGCTTATGCACCTCGTAAAGGGTTCATTATTACCATAATTGGTTCCATGCCAATCTGTATAAAATAAGCTGATAATCCGCAGTGACTTTTAGAGAGCATAGATATTTAAAAGAAAGATCAATTCTGGTGGATTAATATGATAACGAGGATTATGACGGAAGTTGCATCGCGTCTGAATCTTAGGGTTTGCAGACGAAATAAACTGCACCTTCTGCCATAGTAAGAAAGCTCAGCAAACATATTTAATTTACGAACCGCGTGCCTCGTAAAGTTGTTTCGGACTCTTTCGAATTTCGTAAACTGCATAATGGCGAATCCCCCCTTACAGAACAATACTCTAAATAGGGTCTGACTAACTAGCAATAAATAATTTTAAGGCTATTAATGTCTCGAAAGTCTTTACTATTAAGTTTAAGGAGGCCTAACAATAAGTAAGACTTGGCATTGACATAATCACTATGCAAAAAGGAACATAACTTATTGTCAAATATGACATCAAAACTTTGAAGTCTAAGATCATTTATAAAATAATTGTGCAAAATTGAGGTACTAACACGATATGCTGCTAAAACTTAACATTTACAAATATTTGACAAATATCTGTGAGAAAATATTTTAAAATTCTCCGCGAAAGTCAATACTTTACAATATTTAAAGATTTCATGAACGTCATTAACAAATAATATAAATAGCAACGGGCCCAAATGTCAGCACTGTGGATCACCCAAAGTAACTTATTTAACGCGAGAAGTCAAACCATTTGCCTTCTAAACGTAAAGGTAGTAAGTAAATGTTGTCCGCGGCTCCGTTTCAAATGGCTCATTCGGAAGGTCCAATTTTGCGTCACTTTTTCGAGCATTTCGGCCTGTATTCCACGAATTACGCGTGTTATGTTATTCTTTGAGGCTTCAATCGTGTTCGGCTTGTCTACATAGGATAACAACTTTACATAACCCCACAAGAAGTAATCAAGAGGCATTAAATCGCATGGGCGGCCAACTCACAGAGCCATTTCAAGACATAAGCCGCTCACCAAATTCATCCTTCAACATTTCCATTGTTTCACGAGCTGTGTGGCATGTGGCACCGTCTCGATGAAACCACATGTCAACCAATTTCAATTCAGCCAACTGGGGTAAAAAAAAGTCGGGTATCATGGCTCGATATCGCTCGCCGTTGACGGTAACGTTTCTTCCACGGTCGTCTTTGAAGAAAAATGGACTGATGATGGCAGCAGCCATAAACATTACCAAACTGCGTCGGTAATTCTTGTATGGCATGTGCCTGTTCATCACTTAACTTTCAGTCTGACAGGAGAGTTTTATTATTTCCGTGTACCTTGTGCATTTGAATTTACCCATTGCGGTTTTTTTTATGAAGGAAGTTTTTTTTGAGAGGGATAGAAATTCGAATTGAAATAAAACACAAGAAAATAGTTTTAATGTCCATCAGTTTGGCTTTATTGGAAGAATAATTTTATGCCATTAATGTTTAAATATGATTCGGCTAGTTCTAATAAAGACAAGTCTAGAGGTCCAATTTTCAACCACTTTTTCAAGCATTTGGGGCTGTATGTCGGCAATAACGCTACGAATGTTGGCTTCGAAGTCCCCTAACGTTTCTGGTTTGTTGGTGTAGGCGAGCGACTTCACATATCCCCAATGAATATAATCCAATTGTGTCAAATCGCACGATCTTGGTGCGCAATTGACAGGTCCATTCCGCAAAATTATGCGCTCATCGAATGTTTTCTTCAATAAATTGATTGTGATTTGTGGGATTCTCTTCACTCCAAATACGGCAATTTTGCTTGTTGACGTAGCCATTCAACCCAAAATGAGTCTTGTCACTGAACAAAATTTTCCCGTTAAACTTCGCGAACTGAACCATTATTTTTGAAATAAATTTGCACGATTTATAAGCGTTCGTCATTTGACAATCTGTTCATGATGAAATGGCAAACCAAACTGAACATAGATGACATTAGAGTTGCCAGATTTGACCACAAAATGTCAGTTCTATCTCTATTCGAAAAACCAACCTCCAAAAAATACACCTATTATATCCCTTTTAACAATTTCGAATCGACGAAAATTAATTGCCTTTCAGATTATTGATGTTTCTTTTGACCCGAAAACGTTTGTTATGTTCTCCTTAAAGTTTCATTTCCCCTGAAAAAATGTAACCACAAATAAGCTTCAAGAATGAATGACTTTTTTTTAAAAAAAAACCATTTGTGGGTACATCCAAACCAGTTAAAGAGCTATAAAGTTGCTTTAAATTTGTATTTCTAAAATGACATTTACCAGTTCCGCACCTGTTGTCATACTCAGCAATGTAAAAAGAACACGAACTGTCCACGTTCCACCACGCTCTAAGGTACCTAATCATTAGTTGATTTTAAATCAACTTTCCTAGATCCCAATCATCTGAATAATTTCTAATTGGTCATACAACAGATTCGCCCTTATTAATTGGAAAATGACTAGAAAAATGAATTCAATATTTTTTTGCAATATATTTTCACTTCCAGCTGATTTTTTGTGGGATATAAAGGTTCCGGTTGAGGTTGATTATCAAAACAAAGACTAAGGGTCAAATGGCAAAAGACCAAAGTTTAAGCTTCATTTTCGTTGAAATATTACTTTCCGTCGTCAACATCAAACGAGAAATTCCCTTCGCCAGTGTTTTCTTCTTCATCGACCGACTACGAATACGCCGCCCCGCCATCTTTGTGAAACTTTGTGATTGCTTTCCACCTCAGGGGCCTGACCCTTTTTTCTTGCAAGATGTTCAAAGCTCTTATATTATCGTTTTCTTTTCAGTTTTCCTGTTCTTGTCTCTCATTTTTCAATAAAAAGGATAATGAGTGGAACACTTGAAAGACTAATTTCAGTTTAACCTTTTTATATTTTTGTTTTTAAGAGGAGAAATCATTATGAAACCCTTAAGTCGGATATACTCGTAAAATCCCCAAGGATTATCATTTGGTAGGTCAACTAAGAACGTACCTCTATATGTACGTACATCCTCCTCCACTCTAGCCGAACCTCAATTACAGAATTAGAACTCAAGTGGGCTGTATTCCAATTAAATGGTGGTCATGGCGTATGATTTGTCTATTGTTTGCCAGCTCTTCCATAGAGCATCGAAAATGGTGGTGGTCGAAAAATAAATGCCATCATGACTGTTATCGGGAAGGACTCTCATTCTGCATACATAGATTTGTGTCCCTGGAGGGGCTTGTGTTGTCGTATTTCGCTGCACTAAACAAAAACAATATTGCCATCGGCGAACTGGAATAAAATGCATGTATACATTTTTACAACTCTTCTGTGCTAGAGCTCGACTATGGCTAGTTGGTCCTATTCGCTTTCCTTGTGTCCTTTATTTTTCACCACTGAATTGTAAACAATTTACCCCCTTTTAGCTTTTGAATGTTGGTTCGATGTAGGTGGACATCTTGTTGGTTTTTTTTTTTTTTGTTTTTTTCGTTCTAGTCTTTCACTTTAGCAACGAATATTCCCATGGCCTTTGTGAGGGAAATATTTTTTCCATCTAGGATCAGAAAGTCACATGGTTAAGCTGGAACAAAAATAAGTGCACGTAGTAGTAGAATAGGGAATGCAGGAGAATAAAAGAGAGTTGTGCACCAAACTACTAATTGGTGGGTTTTTCTGCTTGCAGAACAGGGCATTGGTCCTTTTTGTGTTAGAACTTTTTTTTTCATTTGTTTTGTATTCCTTTTGATCGGAAACAGGATTCAAAGGATGTGAAACTAGGCGAACACATTTACATATTAAATAGTTATGCATTTCTCTATGTCGAGTTAAAGTGCTTTCAATTCGCTGATTGCTTTGATGATTTGTGTTTGTGTTTTTGCGCAGATCTTCCAGATAAAGGACCTGTTATGACTGGTGGAAGACCACGTTACCAAATCGGTGATTGGGTTCGAATCAACTGCACGTCGGGACGTTCAAAGCCTGCCGTTCAATTGACTTGGTATGTCAATGGAGAGCAAGCTGAGCCGGCTATGGTCAGAGAGTATGACAAAATATTATCAGGACGCGAAGCGTTGGAAACTTCAATACTTGGATTGCAGTTTCGCGTTGAGCAGCATCATTTTCGAAATGGTGACATGAAATTAAAGGTAAGTGCTCATTAGAAATCAATAACTACTTCTTTTTATGTTTTTGATTTTTTTTAATAATGCATTTTCCATTTTTGTTCTATTCCCATTTTTTAGTGCGTCGCTCGCCTCTCGACAATCTACTGGCGCAGCAACGAAGAGTCCGTCGAAGGTGATCGTCCCCAAAAAGCGCCCGTTCTCGAGTCTCGGGAAACTGTTTACGCCAGCAATTCACGGGCCGATCCAGTCCAAGGTATGTCATTCCGGGAATTATTTGTTACAAAACTTTTATCGTTTTTCATTCAACCAAATGCAGCCAGTAGAACGGACCTCAAATGCTTGCCAAGTGTAGAACTCATACTCACGTTAGTTACATGTGCGCTAAGCTTAGCACGATATCAACGAATTCATTTATCATTCATTGCAACTTTATCGCAAAGATAGCTTCATTAAGTCTTCATCTAAACCAAGCACAATTCATTTTCAAATAAATTAAGCTTTATTCCTATATAAAAAAACATTACACAAAAAATTATCACTCCTTATTTTTAAATGTACATTTTGAAAATAATCTATTTTTTATTTATAAGGATAATTGGCCAAAATATTGAAAGATTAAACAAACATTTTTTTAGCAATTATTGCTAAATAAAAGATACCAAAAATGCATTTTTAAAATTAAATAAACTAAAGAAAAAAACAACTCTTTTAAATATTTAAGTAGTCTTGCTAAAGTCCTGTATATTGTCTTCAAAAAAAATAGTTTTTAGCAAAACGCATACAATGTTTTTATTTCTTTTATTTTATTTAAAAAAAAAACTATTTGTCTTCTGTGTATAAATGAAGCTACATCGATATATGTCTATGTAAAAATAAAAAAATTAACAAACACAATCCTGAATAATAAAAAAAAAACAACCACTCTTTTTGTATAAATGTATAAAGTTAAAGTTTTCAGTATAAAATATGTTTAAGTAAAATTTAAGAAAAAAAAAAAACAAAAATCAAAATTTAAAGAAAAATCCAGATATACATTAATTAAATTATAAATTCTAATAGACTCGATCTCTAATGTTAAAAATAAGATCTAGGTAGTTAAATAAAATTAAAACAAGAAATGTATCTATAACAATTGTGAATAAACAACATTAAAATTTAAAATAAATTATTACATAATTTTATGTTTAATTTTAATTTTTTTTTATTTTTTAATTTGAAAATTTAGTTTTTTTATCATATATGACTTAGAAGAACCTTCTGCTTCTTTTTAATATGTATAATATATATTGTGGTAAGTACCTACTGAGGAATATCAGGTTAAGGCTGTTCCCCAATAGGATTGCAAAATTATAAAAGTCTTCAAAAAACGGCTAGCTAAGTGCAAACAGAATGAAGCAAAGATGAAATAAGGCAAGTGTTCTGAACGTACCGCACATTAAAAGGTCGACCTAAGCGGCGATTTTTGAAGTTTGATTTTTCCGCTCTCATCGGTTTGATGTTCGACTCAAAGACTAAAATATAGAAAACATGTTATGGACGACTTTCTACCCAAGGAGGTATCGTCATTCAAAAAGATTTTGTAGTGAAATTCACTGTGGACACCTCGCGATCAGTTAATTATCATCAGTTAATCTTTGACTTCTATTTATGCTTGTCAGGAAATGCCACATATTGCAGGTGATGTTTTTAGTACAATAAAAATTTAAAATAAGTATTAGAAGGTCAAATAGACATTCTATTAATTATAGGCGAAATTTAGCAAAACACATTTATGTCACAAATTCTGAATTTTTTGATTTCAATATTCAGTTCAGGAAACCAAAATTTCAAGTGAAATTAAGATTTAAAAAATTGGTTGAAGACATACACTTGCAGGAACAAGTTTGCGTACACTTATTTTACCAACTATATTTGCTTGAAACCTGTTATGTTACCTATATAAAATTAAAAATCCAAAAAAAAAACACATTTTTATTATTAAAACTTAAAAATGTTATTATAAATAAAAAATCAAAGACCCAAAAAGCCTAGTTTCTTCAACCACTGTTTGTGCGAAGATATATTTTTTGGACACCAATGGAAGTGACCTACAGTTTAATGCCGATTCCGAACGGCAATTAATCTTCTCATGACAGTTCCTACTCTGGATGTTTGTCATACGTTCGCAAGTTGTGGAGCAGCGAATTAAAACTTTCAGATGGTAGAGGTCGAGATTCGACTAACGAGTTGTCCAAAGCACTTAACCACTAAGCCACCCACTTAACAATGTTATTAAATTAAACTTGTGTTCAAAATTCATAATAAAAAACTAATAAGATAAAAATATGTCATACAACTTCATCAGAAAAAGCCTGCATTAGTAAAAGAACCTGGAAGAAGAAAAATGTATAACTAAGTTTAAGTGTTGAAGTTTCATGATTTCCCATGTTTATTTGGACTTACTAGAAGAATAAATAAATTTCCCATTGCTGCTAGTAAATTCTTATTGAATTTTACATTTTTAAAAGTTTATCGGCTTTAGGATTAAAAAATTTAAATTATTATCTGTTCTTTTTATTATGATCTGTGCTGCATTACCGGTCTGCAGCGTTTTGTGTTTTCAAATTTGAATTTAAGTAAGTGACACTAAAATAACAAAAGCAATGGACAGGTAATACAATCGTACAGTATCACAAATTTAAGTTAGGATCAAATTTAATGTGTTGTAGAAAACAAATAAATAATAGTAAAGAAAATTCCACGTTTATTGCCTATCGAATATTGCGTCATATATTCTCATTGGCCCTTTTTAAACTCTTGGCTACTTCTTTGGTCACTTTTTTATTTTGGTCATTTGGCAACGTTGGCAGGAAGTATTTCCAGTCCCTGAATTCCAATTGGTACCATCGGTATAGAGAGCTGTATCTTTATTTCCTGTGTTGAAGCAGTCCAATGTGATACAATGGATGCTTGGTAATACGGTGTAAATGGCTCTCTAAATCTTATTGCAGTTTTCCTTGCCTTGTTGCTGCATTATATGTCCAGGATGGGCTTCACTACCGCAGCGTGCATAAAGTACATATGGCTTGAAACCTGGTCTATTGGCAGGCATACTAAGCAACATTTGCCTTTTTTAATCGAGCTTCAATGTTCTTCACCCTATCTAAGGGATAATCTCCATATTTCTTGCTATTGTTGAAAATTGTATGTCAACTTCCCATATAGCATAATGTTCGCCTTTGATTAATTTACCCCAATTTGCCCGTCCGCAATCCCGGTAAATGTAGGAGTAGGAGTCTAGCGCTTCCTGAGGATTGGAATAAATTTTGCAGGAAATAGAATTCCAACCACGTCATCAGCGTAGCGAATACAATAAATAAATACACAGTGCTCACGTCCTTTAGGTAGGCCTTGATTTGTCTAGATCATAGTATAAGTTCAATCCAGTAGCTGCTAATTTTGGAGTGCTAAAGTTGAAACAAGGGTTTTTAAAATTCAAATCGGAATTTTTATTTCAGCAAACGCAAACGCTAAAAAAAACAATGATACGCTGATGGAAAGGAAAGGATCAGCTCATATTTGTTTTGCAGGAGCTGCGGATAAGTGTTTTTAAGTTTAAATAAGGCAAACTTGTAACTACTGATCCAAGTTGACATCATTCGCTTAGAAAAAAGTCTTCTAAATAAATTTTTAAATATAATTGGAAGATGCCGCCAAAATCCTAAACCTGGCAGTGTCATTGAGCATAATTGCATTAATATTTTATGGCGAATTGAAGGGATTCATATAGGACATTACTCTAGTTTTTCGCAATTGGCGACGTATGTTACAGGTAACAGCAATATGAGGACAGGTCACATAGGAAGAAAGTTTGTTTTGCTTGCAAAAATATATGACAAGCTGATATCTTATCCCAAATCTGTTCGTACTTACTCCAGTTGCGCACTCCAAGTTGATAGAGGTCCCTTCAACTAAGATCAGCCCTTCCTATACAACGTTGTTACCACTAAAGTCGAAAATTCTGCAGGCCTTGGTATTCAATCGCTCTACATGTCCCCGACATCTTAAATGCGCTAGGGCGATGTCGCTATAAAACTCGCATAATTCGATGTGCAATCGTCTTCTCCAGAATTCGTCAAAGTAAACGGGATCACAGTAATTAAGAATTTTTCTCCTACGATGACCAGGAATATCTATATCCGCTTTGAAGTGGTCCGTGCTTTAGATAGATACACGGAGCAGGACTACGATTAACAAGGTTTATTTTTTAGGCCTTAACTCGCAAAAATACTAGTGATCACTCGCTGTGTTTATCCACCACTTGAATAATGGCCGAACTTTTGGCAGCAGTATAGCGAATAACACGAGTAATGTTGGCGTCTTGTTGAAACCAGAGCTCACCGATACCATGGGCTTGAATTTCAGGAAGTTACATACGAAATGGGCTTCATCTCTGAACAAAATTTCACGATAAAACACCGGATTTTCATTGAGTTTTTCCAGAGCCCATTCACTGAAAATACGACGAAAATAGGAGTTGATTCATAGGTAGGAGTTACGCGTGATCTTTCAAGAAAGCCTCGCTGGTTTTGAGTTAGAACTGTAGTGTAGTGCACAACAAGCTTATGTCAAGGGCAGATCTGTAAAAACAGGGCTACATGAACTAACAATGAACAATCGAGAAATCTCTTGGAAACAAAGAATTTACGTTGGCAGCTTTTTTGGACGGAGAAGGTGCATTTAACAACCCCTGAACACTAGAACCATTATATCCTTACTTGAGGAGGAGGGTTAACAGCAGTACGTGGGTGTGGTATTCACCTCCAAATCGAAGTGGAAACGGAAAACTGAAGAAAGAATGAAGAAGGGACATAATGCCTTTTATGCATACAGAAAACTCGTTGGAAAAAAATGGGGCTTACAACCGAACATTGTGCATTGGCTGTACACCGCGATTTTGAGACCCATTCTTATCTACGGATCAGTTGTCTGATGGGGGGCGGTTAAAACCAAATCCTATCTTAAGAACCTGACCAAGGTGCAGAGAATTGCTTATCTGGGCATAACAGACGCAATTACATCCACACCACAACTAGGTCTGGAAACGCTGTTGAACTTGCAACCCATTGAGCTATTCACTAAAAACGTGGCAGCCAAAGCCGCTCTCAGATTAAGCCTGGCTATTGTGGACACTTAATACTTTTATACTTAAAATCTTTGATTGGACTCATGTCAGTTACATGGAAGCATGCCATATATTCACATATATACACTTCCTGCCCCCCGAGTTTGGCTGCCGCGGGATTACAAAAACGGGATTTTAAAACCGACTGGGACTCACCAAGTATTCGTCCATACGGATGGTTAAAATACAGAAAAAGGTACAGGAGCTGGCGTCTTCTTAAAAACACTTGTTATTAACCAGTCGTTTCGACTGACTCATCACTGCAGTGTCTTTGAAGCTGAGATGTATGCGGTTAAGAAAGCAGCAGCAACAATGGAAATAACCATCTGTGTGGACAGCCAATCAGCACTTAAAACAATCGGCTCCAACATTATAAATCAGTGCATCACAGATTGCCTCTTGGCATTCAGGGATACACGTCATCGCTCAGTTTTACTCTGATTGAAGTAGAAAATAACGAAAAAGCGGACGAATTGGACAGATTCGACTCTGATATAAACCCACTACTACAGGACGGAAAGATGCTACCGCTTTTAATCAAAGTCCCTAGTCTCTCTTCACAGAATTCAAATTCGTATGCTCGCCGGGGTATTTACCGGACACTGCATCATCGGAAACATGACTAAAAGACTAGAGCTATTTGCATATGACTTCTACATAAGCTGTAGATGCCTTCGTTATGAATCATTTAAATCAGTGGTAAGACCAATCTCAAGTTCTTAGTTTTTGACATCAAGTTTGCAGAGGTTGTCATTGTCCTTACCGTAGGGCAATTCTATTGCATTAGCAAGTAATTAGGACCATATGGAAAAATAGAAAGGAGTAGCTGATTTCGCACTAAACATTTGAACTTTTTAAAGAAACTCGTCGTCATTATCAAATATTCTTTATAATATTAAAACGCCTGAAGAATAGAACTTAAAATACAATTTATGAAATCTTTAACCCCCATAAAGGCAGAAAAATGAATTATTTAATACCAGCTGTAGGAAAGTTCCCTGAAAATCTAAAGTAAAATTTACGAATTTAATTGGTTAATAAATCTCATACCCACTTTCCGTTATATCCGCCAACCCAACATAAAATTAAACTCACATTTACCTTCAACACAGTATCCTATAAAAAACAGAATTTCAATTACACATCTTGCGAATTCGTTAGAAAAGCACAGTAAAAAAGGACAGTTGATGATCCTTTGAAGAGAATTTTCGATTTTTCACATAAATTTACAAGCTCGTTTTTGCTTCCTCTAGTTTCAAAGCTGAATAAAAAACCAAAGGTATTGAAATTCAATAGCTACCTTTCCTTAAACAAGAAAACCGCCATGCGATATAAAAAGAAGCAGAGTTGGATAATAAAGATAACCCAACATCCCTTAAATTTCCGTCCATGATTGTTTTTCCAGCTTTTTTATATTTTTTTATTTTCTCTCTATCTCTCGTCGGTTTGAAACCTTTCCTTTACAATAATATGTATTTTAAGTATCATTTTTCTTGCTCGCCCTTTGGTGTTAACTTATTTACATGTTTGGTGTTAAATATGCCAAAGGATATTCTTCGAACATCAAACAACACGAAACAAAATAAACTAAAAAACAAAAAAAAAATCTGTTTTCTTTTTTCGATCAAATATATACTCGATTTCGTTTCGTCTATAAATGGAAATAAAATATCTATATTTATTGTTTGAATGCAAACAAAATTTAAATTGATGAAAGGCGATACTTTCACATGGGGTAGGGTTGTGTTGTGTTTACTTTAATAAGGGCAATTTAGAGAGCTGCATGGTTTGGTTTGCTTATTTAAATCTGTTTTTTTTTTTTTGGCGGAGGTTGCTACTATCCGATGGAGCGCTCAGACACAACTACAGGTCCATTGTACTACCATTCAGACACCTTACATTAATGTACTTAGTTTTCCGGTCTTTCGAAGAAAAGCGAGAAGGAGCTTCAGTGATAATGAGCTTAGATGTTCGGCACTCACCACGTCAGCCCCGAAGATCCGCCACCTGATGCGACCATAGGCCGGGCAACTGCAGAGAAAGTGTTCTGCTGTGTCATCCTCCTCAGCGCAAGTAGGACAGGTAGTGGTATCGCTTAAGCCCAACACTTTTAAGTGTTTAGCCAAAGCTTGGTGGCCCGAAAGAACGCCTACAAGCAAACTACAGTCGATTCTCCTCAGAGATAGAAGAAAAGATGCTGACCTTTTGCAAATGTCCGTGCGCAGTAGTTTGGTCTGTCTACATCCATCGTGTTCACGAGAAACCCAAGAATCGATAGAAGGCATGACCAAAGATGCAGGCAGACCGAACACAAGTTCGGGTCCTAAGAAAACTTCTTCTGAACCTTGCCTACCAAGCTCATCCAAGATCTCATTTCCCTGGATGCCAGTGTGACCTGGTACCCAGATAAGACTCACTGTATTCAGCATTCCGACCAATTTTGGGTTCTAGCACTAACTTGGACGAGGTAAGAGGGTTTAGCAGCGCTTTTAATGCAGCTTGGCTATCACTGCAGATGCAAATGCCTCTACCTATCCACCTGTTATTCACAGTATAGCGCATAGCTATCAGGATGATAAAAATCACCGTTTGGAAAACAGATGCATGTAGTAGTAAAATCTTTTGTCATCACGTTCCAGCACCAGACGCCTGTCCGGTTTTGGAGCCATCCGTGAAAATACTATGGCATTCAATCCATGGTTCAGAGTCTGACCAGAAAGAACGGCGATATCATCTGCATAAGCTTGAGTGTAGTTTCCAGGAAAATTGAGACCCGTAAGCAAAGAGTCTACCACTATACACCATAAGAGGGGAAACACCACCTTGAAGGCAGCCGCTATTTACTCCTGTTATGACGCACTCGCCACAATCTGTACATTAGCAGTGCTTTAATCCACAACACCAAAGTTTCATCTGCACCATGCTGTCTGGCAGAGTTACACATGCTGTCGAAAGTCGCATTTTCAAAAGCACCCTCAATATCGACGAAAATGCGCAACGCGTACTCCTTTTGGTCAAAAGCACTATCAATCCTACCAACACTGTTTTGAAGCGCAGTTTTGCAGGATTTTCCGCGCTTATAGGCATGTTGCATCTCTGAGAGAGGATGTGATCGAAGAGAAACTTTGCGCACATGCAGCTCAACCAGACTTATGGGTCTAAATCGTTTGGCTAGAGTGTGGTCAGACTTACCAATTTTTGGTATGAAAACCACTTTGAAAGAAATATACGCCAAGTCCAAGCTCGCGGTGAAAATTCTTTTCAGCATTGGCAAAACCTGACTTAAACCTTGTTTCAGCAAAACTGGATAAATACCATCCGGACCAGGTGACTTGAAACTCTAAAAAGATAGCATATTTGAAAGCATCATCAGTCACCACTCCTGATGCAATATACCAGCTGTGCCGTGTGGTATTGGTTAGTTCAAATGTAGACACCGTCGTTTGAAGGGCTGAAGAACACACAATGAGAAGACTGAAAGTCTACGTTTCCTAGTTTCTTTACGAAGACACTGAGGTTTGAAGTTCCACCAGGGTACCAGGATTTTCTGCGAGGGGGTTTAGAAATAGAGCACGAAAGTTCAAAGCAGCGGATGAGGACGTTTTTCAGATCCTAAGCAGACCTCTCCAACTCCTTGACTTTGGTCTAAGTTTGAGTGGAACTTTGATAGAGTTGTCAAACTCCTCTCTAAACCGCGGCCAGTTCTTTTTTCTTGGATTTCTCCTCTCTTGCAAATGGGAAAGTTCGCAGTAGATTTGAAATTCGATGTATCTGTGATCTGATTAGGTGCTATCTGGCGATTCCTTCCAACTTCAAATGCCTGTTAGACAGGGCAACGTCAATTACTTCTTGTATCCTGGCTGCAACAAAGGTTGGTTGATGACTTACCCACATTGTTGATGGTAATATCAAACGATATTTAAATCGGTAACTGCAAAATAGCGACACTCATCGTCATTTCAGCAAATCATCTCACAGCTAAGTTTCCTCACATCCAAATAAACTTGTTCCTTGATTTTAGACATCCTTATTGAGTCAACGCCGGGCACAAATTCCTTGACATTCAAATTCAAGTTTACTCGTTCGAATGTGAAATTCTTTTCTAACGATTTATTTTGACTTACACAAAAAAAATGCAAATCACACCTACTGGATATACATACATAATTCAGATATCCTTAAAAAAAGTAAATGAAAACATCAACCCGAAAATATTTCGATGGTCTAAGGAAAACATCCTAAGCTAATGATATGAAAACTTTGACCCAACAAAAGGAAAAACGACTTTTTGAAAATACGAATAAAACACTCAACCCATTTCTGCTGCTAACGTGTGTTCCTTGCCAGCGCCATCAGGACGATATGGAACTTTAAGCAATTTCGATTTTCCTTTATCGATACGCAACTTAAAAAAGAAAAAAATTTGTCTACATTCTTATCGATACAAAGTCCTTTTTACGAATAAGGATTTGACCAATTTCCACTCAACAATCTCGGTGGCCATCTATTCCCTGCATCCCTGGGGATATGTTGTACAAAGTGCAAAAGAGATATCCTCTCAAGCTTTTGCTAATAACTCGAAACAATTTAAATGGAACTTTATTGTGTGCAAAAATCATCGTATTACCTTAATACGAATTTTGGAGAAGGTGCTAGGTATATACACATCGTAGTCAGCAAGCAGTAGCCAACCGATACTTACACAATCACCGCTGGGTCCGATATGGACCGGGGGAATGAATTTCCGGTCGATTTAAGGTAATTTTTTTGTTTGGTGTTTTTTTTCGGGAGGAGAAGGGAAGGGAAGATAAAACGACCTGTAAGCTTTGCTGGATTGGACTTTAAAAGTTAAGCACCAACAAGCAATATGTTTTAAGCTAGCAGATGATTGAACTTGTTTGTAATTGTACAGTAAAGGTGTTATTGATTTTTTTGGCCAACTATAAATGTTAGTTTCAGAAGCTTAACAAAAAGTGGTTGTTCTTTAAAATCTGATGGGGAATGTATAATGTAGATTTTTTGTGCGATAGTGGAGGTGTTAACGTCGTTTACATATCTTCGAGCATTAGCATTTAAGGTGACATTGCTTAAGCTTTCTATTGACTTTTGAAGTCACTTAAGATAATTGGCAAAACAATTCACAACTTTAATTCTAGCCGACCATCTTGTGTCCGAGAGCTTGTGAATTAATTCCGTTACATTTTCTTTCAGAACTTCCCAGCGGCATGCACTGCTGCTGAATATGTTAAAACACTTTTGAACAATTCCAAAAAACACACCAGAATCTAAAAACAGGAAAAAATGTGTCTATTGCCTAGGCCTACGTTTTCTGGCAAAATGCGCAGAAGGAAACACTTTTCGTCATTTTATTTTGATTGATTTTATTTCGAATTTCTTGGCCAGGCACGAGGAAATCCCGTCCTTAACCTTTGTCGACGGCCCTGCAGGTGAGTCGACTTCCCCTAAAACCGCAAAATGTTTTTCAATTTCCTATCGGTGAATAGGTGTTAAGCACAGAGGGTAAATCTTGACTGGCAAAAAGTCTGTTTAAAATCCAGTTTGACGTACGTAGGTACATGACAGTTTTTCCAAAATGGATGTCGTGCTCCAGTAATGCATTTGTGAGCTGGCCCAATTCGGTTTGCATGTAAAAACTTATACAAATGCAATGCTGCGTTTTTAAAGCAAATGGAAAACAGAACAAACATTTTTCTCAGTCGAGTATCTGTAGAAATACTCAAATGTGGTTGAGATCGGCTCTGGTCGACTGTTCGGATTTAAGTTAGTATTGATAGAAGAAGATTCTTCATAAAACCAGTAGTTCAGTTTGGATGATTTTTTGTGCCAACCATGTAGTGGCGGTTTGTTTTTCTTTTATCATTTTTAAAAACGTAGCTACACTACAAACAGTTCATCTGTTATCCTTCTTATTTAACGAGGTTAGGATCAGGACTTATCTGCTTGTCATTTATGATGGTTATTTCTAAAACGTCATATACAATATTGGAGGGTTTTGTTGTTAAATGATGGAGGAGGGTTTTGATGCTAAATGTTTGCTTTAGGAAACCCCGTCTTACGTTAAAAACGTTTAAGGGTTTATTACATCCCTGAGCCTGTTGCAAATATCGTTTTAGTGTTTTACTCAAAAGCAGCATTTCTTTTTTAAAAGTCTTTGCTAAAAAGTCTACATAACTCACAATGCTACGGACTTACAATTATACATATATAAAAGAAATGTTCCTTTATTCAGTCTATACGAAATAGAAGAGAATGTGATTAAAGATTGATGACGGAGCAATAAATTTTATCTAAGGAATTGGGTATTTCAGTTGAAGGAATTTATTTCGAAATTCACCAACGAATGCCTCCGTACCTCCTTTCCGCTAGCAAAAGCTATGCTATTATTATTTTATTTCATTTTTTCAATAAACTTAAATTCATAGAACGACGAATCCATCTTCATTTCGATTTGGCTCTTTTTTTTAAACAACAGTTGCCTTTGTCCTCAAAATGGTTAAAATGTTGATGTTTTTCATCGTATTTAAGTGGTGATTCGAGCCATGTCCTTTGCAAGGCAGCCAAAGGCTAGATTAAAACATTTTTTATTATGGTTTTCATCTTTAAAGATGACCTCCACCCGCCTATATTTTTCTTCAGAGATAATAAAAAAGTGTACAAAAGCTCAAGGAAGGAGGTCCTTGTGCGGTATCCAGGTAAGAAGGCACACAGTGCAAGGAAAATATAACTAATTTTGTAGGCGAATAATCTTTGAGATAGTTGGATGAGTTTGATGGTTTCACTTATTTTCTTAACAAAAGGACAAAAAGTGCAACATAATATGTCCATGTCCCAATTAAAATCTTAAAAGATGATGACTACGATTATAAGAAAAAAATATTTAGAGAGTAACAACTGCTCCTGACCAGAGGGTATGGGTAATAGTCTACAAAAGGTTTGGTGTCTTTATAAGAGATAGTTTTTATATTTAACCCTACGGTATACATGTATGCTGTTTTCTTAAAGAGATTCTGAGAAAGGAAAACTTATTAATCGCACAGACCTATGCTTATAATATTTGTAATTATTTTTACTAAATGCATACCATTTTTCAAATAATATGATTGATGATTCGACAGTATTAAACATTGTCATGCGTGATAAGCTATGAACTTTTACAGAGATAGAGGGCCGTGTATAGGAACAAGCCTATTTGCTATAAGTAAACATTAGTTTATAAAAGAGAAAGCTATTGCAATCGTGCTAGAATCTCGGCTAATGAACTTTATATCGACAGTGTAGCGCAAAAAAGGCCATTCTGATATCTTCAATCCGGTTACTAAGATTTTTGCTCATTTCTTTTGATGCAAATTTGATTGTTTAAGGCAACGATATTGGTGCCCCTGTTTGATTAATATATTATAATATTACAAAAAAATTAAATAATTTAAGAAGTTGCTTGCCAAAATTGAATAACAAACAAATAACAATTGAATTGCTAGCCTGCTTGGGCGAGCAGTATGATACCCTATCCATATCCCACCTATATTTCCCAACGCAAAATACATTAAGAACATGATGGATGGTATTTTATTTCATTCTATAAAATTTGAACCGAAAAACAATTGTTTTGAAAAATACCCCCAAAAGGTGGGCGTGGCCAGAAACTTTGTATAGGTAATATACTAGAAAAACTGTTGGCTGAATTATTTTACATTTTATAAATATTTTGTTTTGTTTTCTATACAAACTTTTGAAGAAAACCACATTTTGTTTAAAAACGCCCGCAAGAAGTAGGCGTGGCAAACTTGTGAAGGAGTTCAGTGTCTACATATTTGGTTAAGGTTCAAACCCTTTATCTTTTCAACTACAGCTTTACAACGTTTTTTCTAAATTGTGGGCGTAGCATTGGGTGTATTAAAAACTTTAACACTTTACCCTTTCGGAATAATAGGGAGTATATATTCTAAATTTTAGTTTCCCAAAATTGTGTGTTAATGTATCTTTTAATGGGAAAATATATTAGAATGAATAATTAAAATATACCGTTATATTTTCCTCGGTTCTCTTTAAAAATCCATATGAAATAAATGCCTTGTTTTTTTTTGCGTCAACTTATTATTGAAATAAATTCGACCCGGCATGGAACCGCCTCTTTATGTTCCCGAGCGAATTTTACCTCAAGGCTAATTTAGGGATTCTATATTCTCAAACTGACGGCCAGATTCATAAACTTTTGGATATAACACCATCCACAAACATTTTCAATAAGGTTTACATAATCTGAGTGCGGCAGGCATTGAATCAATTGCACTTTCTACTCCTTTATCCAATTTTTGACTAAGAGCGCCGTGTGGGTGGGGGGAGTTGTCCTGCTAAGAAAGTTCGAAAACGATCCCTCCTAGATTTCTTAATAACTTATTGCAGTCATTTTTGGGCTTTGGAACTCAAGCTTAACAGTGGTGTCTGTATAGTGGATGGTGCCTTCTCCACTAGTCAATCTCCTCAGAATGCTCATGAACAATAAAGACCTGACCTTCCCCCTCCTTAGCACTCAATTCTGCTTTGTCAGGCTTGGCAAGTGAACTTTTATTTTAGATCTCGGTTAGGCAAATCAATAAACTCATGATACTAATGAAGGAATTTCTGCTTTCAAACAGACTGTAATTGGCTAATTAGAAGAGTAAAGCTGAAGCACAGCTTCTAATTCGTCAGTGCGCAATATTCTTTTGATTTCGAAGCTACATTTGTTAAGTTAAAAATACTGAAACATTCTGACACACTTAGTATCTTTTAAACACTGCTTTTTGTACTTTACTTCTTGAATACTTAACAAATTTAATTTTCTTAGCTGAAAAACTCTTCTAGTCGTTAAAATCATTTGACTGTAGCACAATTATATTGTATGGAAACGGGCCAAAATCTTGCATAGAACCAAACGTGCTCATTTCGCAAGGCGCTTATATGGTTTTTCTTAGCTCATCCTTAAAACCAAAATATGATGAAATAAAGATTGGCCTTTTTTGCGCAACACCATCGATATAATGACTAAAACAACTGTTCTGCTCTGAGGCGAGCGGGAATTTAAATGTAAAGTTGGGCTTGGAAACAGAACTCCGGGAGCCATTCAATCTGTTTTCCAATAAGGCGAACTGAAAATTGAACAAGGTTAGGTTAGATTAAGACAGGGGTGTGATGTAGAACCCATAACGCAACCAATTACCCTACAAAAGCCAAAAAGGCTCTTGAAGTTTGTACTGTCTATTTCCTCCAAAGCTTCGGAGAAGTTCTTCCGTAAGAATTTCCTACGACTACGTATGAGATTGCTTCGCATTCGCACCATATGTGCGGTATATCCTCAAAAGCCTGGAAATCGCCACAGAATCTGCAAATGTCTGCATCTGATAGCCCGCTTTCCTGCCCTGCCAGGACTATATACCAGTATTCTTAGCTCATCCCTGCTAAGTTTTATAAACTTCCTGGAACTCTTACAGTCGAGGGCCATAGAGCTTTTGACACCATGTTCCGCCAAGACTTGAGCACCTTAGGTTGTTAGTCCTTAGGGTTATTCCCTTAATCGAACCCTTTTTTTATGTAGATTAGAGGTTTTATGTCAGCAACCTTACTTCTATTGAGCAGCCCTCCTATTCTTGCAAGCTCATCCGCCTGCTCATTTCCTTCAATACCGCAGTGTAGCATGTAGGCACTCAGCACAGTCTCACTCGGTTATGATTGCATAATTACTAAAGAATTGTATGACAGTTCCTGACTATATCAGAATTGATGTTAGTTGATTCCATTGCCGTAAGTGCGGCCTGGCTATCGATGTAGATAGCAATACCTCTTCCGGATACCGAGCTCCCTGCTAAATGTCGCTTATACATAGTAGATATTTTATCCAATGTATTTCGTGAACGGCTCAAGACTTTCTTCAGCACGATAATCGACATGTAGCAATGTGGCTTTTCTCTTGACCAGCGCACTACAAATCAAGACACACAATATTTGTATCGTCTTTACAGTCGCATGTGATAACATTCATCGTCAGGAGCTCTACAAGGTGATGCACTGTATATGCAATTCATAGCTTGGGAGCAACTCATCTGAACTCTTCAAAACATGCAGGTGTTAACACGAAAGGTACTACCTTGAACAGATCCGTCCGGGTACTAGAATATGCAGACGATATTGACAAGGCGGACGCTCCCAAATGTATGCTTCACAGAACTCTTATCTGCATTATCTTATCTTGGTCTGAGCTATGGCGCCGAGTGCTGGACAATACACTGAAACGAAAAGTTAAAATTTGGTTATTTCCAAAGAAAGATTATTAGACCTATATTTGCGCAAGGAGGAGAATATACAAACAAGAACTCTAGCTATACGGAGATGTGAACAAATCGAAAAGTACGAATAACAGACACTAACAACCACTGGTCTCAGTATCGCGACATGATCAAAGAGGTAGCCGAAAACACCCTATGATACCAGCCACCCCAGAAAAAAATCCCATGGTATTAAGATGTACGCGTATACCGAAAAAATGAAACAGAAGATGCACACCGTAAAACGCTGCACTGGAAAGAAAGGGCAGCAACAAAAGAGTATCGAACCAGGAGACGAGAGGAGAAAAAGAGAGAGTACGCAGTCTCTTAGCTCAATGAGATCGAAGAGTCTCCCTATAGAAACAACATCCGGAGATTTTATAAAAAAACCAAGCAACTGGCTGCTGGCTTTAAGACCGGAACACAGGCTCTTCGAAACAGCCAAAGAAACCTAGGAAATCTAGGAAATCACCGACCTACGCCTTGAACCTCCACATCCTAAGCCACGCATATTTTTTTCAACCGGCACCATAATTGTATTAAATGTTATCTTTACTGGATACTTTTTATTGGGCATCCTTCCATAGGGGCTTCACCCCATCTGACAATCTCTCATAAGTCAAAACCACATTCAATGACTTTTTGGTAATTTAATTTCCTTTCAAAACTTTTACATTTTCAATTATCCACAATTACTTCAATTGAAAGGACATTTGCAATGCATTTCCCGCTCACTTTCGAATATTAACATACTTTCAAAAAGTTTCCTTTCCGATTTCCCACGGGTAAACGGAAACGATGAAAACTGCCAATAAAATGCTTTAATCTGTCTAAACTGCATAACCCAAATGTCGCGTCGCTTCTCGCTCAATAGTGACAAAAGCAAAGCAAATATAAATGAGAATCCTTAGAAATTATACTTAATTTTCCACTTCGCTACCTTCTTCGAATGAAAGTCCCTAAAGGTACTAAAGAGGTTACTGAATAAGGCTCTTCTATACTCAAAAGGAAAAAAAATCCAAAAATATCCGCGCCTCCTTACGGCAACTTTCTGACTTTATAAAATAAAAATTAAAGATCCTTCCTTCGTCTTTGTCAAGCAATGAATTGCCGAACGTACATCGCCTTCGTCGTCACCGTCACCGTCGTCGTTGTCGTTGTCCCCTCCGGGTGAATGGTGAAAACTTTTATCAGCGATTTAGTTTTATGAGACTGCATTTTCTTCTCTTGTTCTTTAACCATCGCTTTTCCTGCCTTTTATGCATTTCACTTAATTTCGGAAGAGTCACCTCGCTTTCGCAAAACGAACTAACAAAAAAAAACAAACCCTATTCCCTATCATTCCTCTAGTACATTGGTCCCCCACAACTTGTTCTGTTCCGCCTAACACATGAAATTGAAGTGAAAAAACAGGGTTAAGACAAAAAAAAATGAAACCGAATCCATAGACTCCTTCCAATTTATACGAAGAGAGATAAAAACCGGAAGTTGCTCCATAGACAACGACAACGACGACGACGACGCTGACTAGAACTACGTGCATCTGACTGAAGTGATGTGCGCAAGTGGAGCTCCTCGAGAGAATATACCTCTAGACTAACAATAACAATGACAAGTACCCAAGCTAACACGACTTGGTTCTTGTTCCCTTGGCCGAGCAATCAAATTGTAATTCAGGGTAAAACTTTGAATATCTCTTCCTCGACTCGATTCAACTATTTGTGTGTGTATGTGTGTGTTTGAGGGTGAGTATGTTGGTGGGTCGTTTTTCTTGCGCCTCCGCCGCATGTCCACTTTCATGATATCTGGAGGAATGGTTTCGATTATTCCTATCACGCTTGCAAAAAGGAGTATATTGGGTATACCCACACCCAAGCTAAGTCAAGTTCCAGAGTCAACGGATTCCTAAATTGTCTTTCATATATCGTGTGGGCTGGATTCATTCGAAATAGAATCACCCTAAGGTGGCTAACTTGCATCTGTATCTATATACATATAGTCTGTAGGCTACTATGCTGATTGAAGCATGCAACAGAAGTATTGCTCCTCCTGGTACATAGATCTCGGACGTGAAACATCCTTACATCACGTGTGATACAATGCTAAATTGTATCCAATGATTGTCTGGGTGAGGGAGTATGTGAGCCCGAGCGTACCTGGGAATTGTGTCTGCTTGCGACATGTTTACCACGTCTTTATGCCACTAGGGTTCACACGAATGTCCCGTGTTGGTAGTAAATTTGCAAGGTTATTAGAAATTGCCGCAAAAATAAGTGCTTCAGTGCTTGGGGAAGTGACCATTAAGAAGATTGTTTGACTCATAAATTAGATGGCAGATAACATTAAAGGAAACTGCTTTTAAAGTGTGTTAAACTTCGGGATCAGTATATGGACGTAGGTATCAGATTGTGTATTTGATATTGAAATGGGGTTTGTATCTTGCAATAAGCTTATTGTATGAAATTATTTAAATTGTTACTAATTTATGTACTTTAGATAATTATTTGATAAAAGCTTTAGGATTAGTGAGGTTCCGCTCACTAAAATTGATTTTTGGAAACGAGTGAAAATGACGTCGAATTTAATCCTGCAACTATATATGTAACGTTGCGGACCATTAAGCTACTTGTGTGCTGGTGTGCAACGTCAACAACTGCAACAACAGCACAGTAATGAAGTATCCCATCACAAGCAGAGTTACCGTCTTACATTTTTATTCTGACACATAGTTTGATAAACCCCTTAATACTGATCGTAGATCCCCTAAAAGTATATATATTTATGAACAGCATTTATAGCTAAGACCATTGAACACTATCCGCCCATCCGTTTCAACTTTTGAAGCTTTTGAATTTTAGAAAGTGAGCTGAAATTTGGAACATATTATATAGTAGGTCATTCATTTCGTGCTTTGAAGTTGGTAGCGCTGGCATTGGACACCTGTCAAATTCAGCTGTCATTTGAAGTGTTATCGTATTAGTTGAATGTTTGCAATTTACAATAAAGGATCGCATAACAATGACTTGACTACGGTCGTCATAATCGACCGACTACGAAATCAATCGGTATAGTTGTGAAGAAATTTTAAGAGAGTGGAAGCGGTATTGCTGCCGTAAGGCTGCGCATCATCAAAAGGGTCATCGCTCCGTATTTCTTCGAAGATGACATTGTGCAGACGGTTCGGAACGATATGGTCGAGTAATAACAGTTTATTTTTGTCCGGCGATTGAAGATCCTAACTTGGAAGATATGTAGGTCCAACAAGACGGGGCAACAAGCTACACAACACGACCAATTATTGCTTTATTGTGTGATAAGTTTCCTGGTTGCTTAATTTCATGTTTTGCGACGTCAATTGGCTCCAAGATTATTCGATTGGACACCGTTAGATTTTTTCTGTTTTTTTCTATTTCTTATTGATGCACCAGACCAGACATGAGCGTTTTACTCAAGTTTGGAGGCGTATTTACCCTTTAAAAATTCTAGCTTGATCAAATGGGGTCAAATATTCTTGCGGAAGCCTAGAACTAGCCTAGATATGTGGCCATTCCTTGGGCACTCAGCTTTTCTTATCTAGCAGAGTGAAATATTTAGGTATTATCCATGCGCAACGCATAGAGGCTAGAACCACTGAGGCCACAAATATTATCTGGCAATGATGGCAATGGGCGGCATATCAGTATCGGATAAGTAACTGGATGATTTACCTGGCTTCAGGGCAGGAACACTCGACTCCATGGAACGCTGTTTTCGTGTGCTCCTTTATGACCGCCAGGAATGGAGCGGTGATGGGTGGATCAGTTTTAGGACGAGCGCGTACACAGATGGTTCACATCTGAACGGTCTCTGCCGTGCCGGAGTCGGCTCGAATCGGATCAAATTATCTGAGTTTTTGGGTAGACAGACCACTGTCTTTCAGGCTGAGATCTTTGCGATCACAGCTGCTACAAATATCCTTCTAAGGAGAAGAGTAAAGGGCACTGCCTTTTACATTTGCTTAGGTAGCCAAGCTACTATTAAAGCCTGCTATGCCGCTGTGGTTACCTCCAAAATTGTAGAGGAGGCTAAAACTAACCTGGGTACCCGGGCACAATGAAAGGGTGGATGCTTTAGCAAGGCAAGGTTCCTTATCGGCCTTTGTCGGCCCACAACCCAATAGGGTGCTGTTCATCAGTTCACAAAAGTGAAATTACAAAATTTAAACACCGAATACTCGCATTATTTGTCATCATGCAGGCATTCGAAACTGTTAATTGACAGTCCCATACTAAGCGGATCAAAATATCAGCTTGGACTTAGAAGATGTGACTTGAAAGTTATAATTTTGATGAAATCCAGTTCCCGGATTAAATCGCTTTCAATTCTGGAAAGGGATAGCTTTGATACGTACCATCGTAGTTCGAAGCCTATTCCATATAATTTTCATTTTCGAAAATGATAGCTTCTCCAGTGCAATTAGACACCTTCAAAGATAAATACATTCTCAGTGCAATTTCAATGTTTGGAATGAAATTTGGTTCTTCAAGAATGTGGTCGTAAAATAACTGAGTAGATTGGTCTTTTCTATAATCCGTGTACTTTGGATTGTATCGTGTGGCATGTCCTTCCCTGACATTTTAGATGGACGGCCTCAGGTTTCAGGAAGATTTTTGTGGTGTACTGCGTTAAAGGCCATTCTTGGGGAGCATCCGACAGCGTCCGCAATAATGGATTCACCATGATTACGTAAAGCTAAAATGGCTTCACGTTGAGCTTCTGTGCAATGTTTGCCCATTTTTTTTCTTTGCTATGTGTGGTATACTAATACCTAATAGTATATAATATACTCAGTCACTACTGTACACTACTTACATATAAAGGGTGTTTTTTTTAGAGGTGGGTTTTTCGAATAGAGATAAAACTGACATTTTGTGGCCAAATCTGACAACTGGTTTGCCATTTCATCATGAACATGACAAATGAACGACGCTTGCAAATCGTGCAAATTTATTTCGCAAATAATATTTCAGTTCGCGAAGTTTACCGCAAAATTTTGTTCAGTGATGAGGCTCATTTTGGGTTGAATGGCTACGTCAACAAGCAAAATTGCCGCATTTGGAGCGAAGAAAATCCACATGAGACCCTTGAAACTCCATTACATCCACAAAAACTGACTGTTTGGCGTGCTCTATGGGCTGGTGGGGTCATTGGGCCATATTTCTTCCGAAATGATGCTGGAGAGTCAGTTACCGTTAATGGAGACCGTAATAGAGCCATGATAACCGACTATTTTGTTCTCGAATGGAGTCCTGGTAGAAGGAAATCATCGGAAAATGGAATGGATCGCGACCGAAGACCATAACTTTACAAAATGCCGCTACTTTGTATTATTAAATTAAATTATTTCAACTATTTAGGTACCCAAGCCCATGTAGGCAAAGCTCCCTTTCAATTTGTTCATCAGCCCGTAGCCAATTAACCGTTAAAGATTTGCCGACCGCATGCAAACGTCATGTGTTTCTTATATCCGCGTCACGAGATTTCACATTTCCCATTTAGTGGAAAAATTCCCCACCAATCCAAATCCATTTGCTTATAATACATAGCTATATGAACCTTTTCAATTTATATTGCAAAATTCAATTAATCTAAATTGACTTGTCGCGTTCTGCGTACATTTCGACTGTTCCAATAAAAAACAAAAACTTTACATGCTCCCTGGCTATAGTGTGCCACGAAGGTCCATGTCCACTTCGCCTAGCGACAAAGTAATCAAGTTAACGACCAGCGCTAAACGCCACATGTCAGGCGGTTGGTTTCGCTTCACCAGCTCATACCATATACGGGTATCTTGCGTGCTAACAATGGATTCCAGCTGAACACACGAGCACGGTACTTTTATTTTTGCTGTCAGAAAGCATAATAATTTTGCTGCGCTAATTAAAATTTATCACAATTTTTTAGCGCTATGTTCGCTAAGTACCCCAAAATGAAGATAAAGATATTCGTCGTACGATGACGAATTATAACTCACTAGCTGACCCAATGTCATTTTTTTTTGTTTCACTTTTTGTTGCAAAAAGCCGACAGAAAATAATAAGAACATCCGGTGTGGGGCATACTGATTCGATCAAAACAGAAAGAAAAAAAAAACATCAGATCTCCGTCGCCTGAAGGCATCTAAGACACATCCAAGTGTCCTTTCTTCTTATGGCATTTTTTCCCGTCACTTAAAGTGAATGAAATCATGTCATGCATCCAGGAACCAACCACTCCCCCGGCCTCGTACTCATGAAAAGAAGAGGGCAAAATTAGATTTGGACGTGACCGAAGGAGTAATTGGAATTGGACCGTATTGAGTGAGATTCCACTTTTTTGTTTTTCCTTCTTTTTTTATTGCGTTATCTTCCCATGCAGCCTGATATTATAACCGCACTGAACATTTGCCATCACCTTTTTTATGACTGCCGAAAACAAAAGGAAATGACAGGAACGGGAGGAAAAAAGTGTCATAAATAGAAGACGAGGACAATCATATGGAAAAGGGCTTCTAAAAAAAAACACACACACAAACACTCCGAATAATAGCTGAATGTATTAAAGCTGCCCTCTTGTGGTTTCATTGTGTAAGTAAGCGCCAGGGGCATCAATACGAGAGTGCACATCATTGGGGGCATGAGCGGGTGTGGTAGAAACGGTAGATCCGGAGTGACGGCTCTGGGAACAATCAGACCTTGTATCGTTGTTATTATTATTTTGGAGCGGGGTGTGGAACCAGATCTGGAACGAGTGTGCCGGCGTCTTGTCGCAGGGTATTTACTTTTCTTCGCTTATTTTGTGCGAATTTCTGTTGATTGTTTCGCATAAAAACGAAAACAATGTTATTTTCTTCTTCTTCTTCTTTTTGTTGGGTTGTGCTATTGATTTCGTCATTGTATTTTTTCCTTTTCTTCATCTTGTTCTGGAACGAGTTTATTGTCAGAGTATGTTGTGCTTCGTTAGCGTGTTGCTTAAGCTGTGTATGCTAAAGTGAGAACGTGTAGATGGCATATAGGAGTACCTATACCTACCGAGTTGTATCGTTAGGTATCCAAAGTGGAGAGTAGATCCTAATTAAATTGAACTTTAGGATGACATGAAAATAAAAATGAAATTGATATTGGAAACGATCAAAATGAACGGCAATGAACAAATGTCATTCGAGCATGACAACATTAGGTGAAAAGTAAGTTCACTTTTGGCGATGGACTTCCTTAAATACTTTTCGATAAACACGGGAAACAAGAGATGTGATAAAATTTTATAAAGGACTTTGAACTGCTGACAACTTGGCGGTGGCGTGATCCTAAAATGTTAGGGCAAAACCTAATTACGTGAGTTTAAATTTTGAATAATTAGAAGGTGGACATTTTCATTGTAGGTAGAAGGCAAAAGTCGATTTGATGTGAAAAAGGGCATTTGAAGGACTAATTTGACTAATAAAAAAGACGACAATATGTGTCTTCTCGAAAACAGGGCAGATGGTCACCGTAGAAATAACAGACTTCGAGTTATAGGGTTATCCGATAGGGATTTCCGAACTTTGAAAAGTGCCATATTGTTGAAGCTACATCTGTCAAACTGGCTGTCATTTATTTAGTATGTCTAGACAAAACAACATATAAAGGTCTCCTGTTTAGGCAAAATTTTGCACTCTTTGCCCATTTTACGAAGAAGCCCATTTATAAATGAACAGGTTCGTCAACAAGCAAAATTGTCGAATTTGGGGCGATAACGAGATCCAACAAATTGCAATGCATTTAAAGAACGTCAATGATTGGTGCGGATTTTGGACATTACACACAGTCCATATCACGATGGAAATTTAGCAAGACCAATTTCTGTACATGGTTACATCTCGCGGAGACGATGTGAATAAGCCACCAAGATCGTGCGATTTAACCCTGTTAGATATTTTCTTTTGGATCTGTCTTAAGTCACAGTTTATGCTTGTAAGCGTCAAACTACCAAACGAGCTATATTTATAAGGCGATGTCCCTGTTGCAGCAGATTTTTTTTTATCGGAAATTGCTACATTGCTCCTTTGGAAAAACTATTTCATAATTCTCACCCCCTTATCCTTTTTAAACTCAATGCTGTAGGCATTCAACCAAAATTCATTGGTTGGGTTTAATCCCATTCAACTAGTTGGCAATATAAAATCAGATTCAGATCCTCTGAATCGGATGCCTTCCTTTGGCGTCCCACAGGGTAGCCATCTTGACCCACTGATTTTTATTCTGATTTACGCTGATGGTAAAAAAATTTAGGAAGATATCCTCCTCTTCCTACTCATAGCTACTTCAAAAGGATCTTAATACATTTTCAACCTAGAGGCACGTAAACGTTTCGTGCTCCCTCCTAGAACATATTCCATCAAAAACGAACCTGTTTCCCAAGTAGATGCACTGCGTTTCGATATCACATTTATACGTCGTTCAAAAAAGCCAACTCTGCTCTTGGCTTTGTTAAACTTTGGTCTAACGAATTCCCTGATTCCTGTGTCAGCAAATCACTCTATATCACATCAGTCAGACCCATTCTTGAATATACTAGCCACGTTTGGTTACCCTATCACCTCATTCATTCCCGTCGAATCGAAGCTGTCCAACGTAGACTCCTCCGATCTGCTCTCCGCGGGCCATCCTGGGCTGATTGGTGATGACCGTCTCAAGCTCCTTGATATGCAATCTCTTGAACAATGTCGTCGAGTTGCTGATATTCTCTTTATACGTCAGCTTTTATCCGGCAATGTCGATTATCTTTTGCTTCTCCAAAAAATTTCCCTCAACACTAACCCCAACAATCTTTGATCGATATCTCTCTTTAGAATTAACCATCATCGAACAAGTTAAGGATGGAATGAACCCATAACCCATATGCAGAACCTCTTCGACTTCTTAAGCAAAGAAAGCCTCAAAACCTACCTCTACAATCCCTCCATACCTCCTATTCAAATTAGACTTAAGTAGTTTTTGAGAATTTAAATGCTAACCTTTAGAATTGATGTTAGTTTTGTATATATTAACCTAATAAAGTTAAACAAACTCTCTGGCCCGAAAGGATTCCTTACCCCTCACTCCGCTGATGATTGTTGCTAAATAAATAAATAAATTAAATAAATGCAACTACTGGCACATTGTGCTACCTTGCAGATTGCTTAATGTACTCAGTTTTCCCGTCTTTCGAAGAAGGAGCTTCAGTGAGGAAGAGCTGAAATGTTTTGTACTCACGTTTCTGCTGTGTCATCCTCAACATCACAAGCAGGTCAGGTGGTGGTGTCACTCAAGACCAATTCGAGTGTTTAGCAAAAGCTTTGTGGCGCCAAAGGACTACATACAAGTAGCCTGCAGGCGATTCTACTTCTAAAGATAGAACGAAAGGCGCATACCTATTATAAATATCAATGTTCAGTAGTTTGGTCTATCTGCATCCACCGCAGTCACGCCAGAGTCTTGTGTTCACAAAAAACCCAAGCATCAATGGGAGACATGACTACCGATGCAAGTAGACCAAACGCATGTCGGGTCCTGAGAAAACTTCTTCTGAACCTTGCCTAACAAGTTTATAGGAGATCTCATTTCCCTGGATGCTTACGACCAAATTTAGAGAAAGCTTGACTTCGAGCACTGGCTTGGACAAGGTAAGATTGGCAAACACTGCAGCTTTTAGGGAGCCGTCCGCCAAGGAAGCCAAATCTGCCTCAGCAATATAAATTCCGGATCCAGTGCTTTGAGACTGTTTCAGAATCATCTCAGTTCAGCTGGACTTGTCACTGGATTATTATTCCTAGTAGGTGTGTAGGTAGCTGGATATAGTCTATTGATTGCGGATTGTCAAAATCTAATCATGTAAGAATCAATCCGAAAGATTTCGAAGAATTAGGTCGTTAGAACAATGGCCACTCCAACTAGTTTTCAACAGACCAAAATTAGTGGGGCGTAGAACGCTATTTACCTGCATATCCACAGGAAGAAGGCATAGAAATATGTCCAGTGTCATGGCCAAGTCAACATTAAATTCCCTAATGCAAAACATTATCCCATTATTAATAACATTGGATAAATCAAACAAAACTCCAACCTAAATTCATCTTTATTTCGGTAGATACGCAAAAAAATATAATCTTTGTACGCGAAGACATTTTCGAAAACATCCTGTTCCACGCCGTACGATAACAATAATAAAACATCGTGCTTGAACAGCATAACGCCCAATGTCTGCGGTTGACAGGATAACTCGCCATAAACTCAAACCAAACACCTTTATCATTTTGGCACGTGTAGGTACAACTTGTCGGTATCGTATTCTTCAATTGGCATCCTACGGATTAAAAAAAATACTTCTGAACTTTTACAAATTAGCACATCAAAAATGTGAAAAAAAAATTGGATTAATTCTAAGAAGCCGCACCCACACACCGGATATCCGCCGCAAAGTTCGGATCTTATAACAAGAATGGGCGAACGAAATAAAAGGAAGACAAGGCAATGGGAATTGTTTCCCAGATTATCCCGTTTCCATTCATTGGGAGTATTTAGTTCATCATCTTGTCGCTGGTAGATAGGATGAGACAGGTCCTTTAGCTCATCCTAGAGTTGAATAAATGCATTTAATGTTTCATCTGTGGCGGTATTATCGTCAATACTATGTCAACACATCTAATTTTATTCTCATCAACAACTAGTGACCGTTTGTGGTCCTCGAAGTTCATTCCTTCGTTTAGTGTGTTGCTCGGATTCGAATTTCTGTAGTCCGCTATTTCCACTTTATTTTCTTGGGTAGAGAAAGAAAAATAGTTGCACACTGTGTTTGTATCCTTCTTCTAGGAGGAACAAATCTCATTTCTCTTCTTCCTTCAAGAAGTTATTAAATTTTATTGTGAGTTATTATTATAGCAATGTCTCCATCCTCACCTGTGTGTTGCTATGTGGCACAAGCACAACACTGTTCAGGTTCATCGTTCTTTCTGCCAATTTTCGTCCTTCTGCGGAGTAATACATACATATCAGGTATATACATACATTTTTATATCTAGGACCATTTATGGTTGGTAAATATCCTGAGTGGACACGCCGTGTGATCTGGTGGATGATGATGTGATTTAAAGGAGATTTTCGGTTTCTATGAGAGCCACCTGCAAAGAAGTTAACTTGATTTTCGGAATTTCTTAGTGGGTTGCATTGGTAAGTGGGTGGAGCGAGAGAATGAGGGCGGTAAGGACTTCTATATGAGTGTCGAAAGTTTATTGCATCAATAAAACTGGCGGAGAACTAGGACCCTTCAGATGTAGTGTAGCTATCTACAAGCAAAAGGTGGACTTTCATAGCAATTCACATTTTGAAATGGATTATGTTGGAATGGAATGTTGATTTGAAGATACAACTTGATTGTTTTTGTGGGAGTTTGGGAAGAATTATAGATACGTGGATTTTAGGTGGAATCAATTGTGTTATGTACGAATTGTTGTTGTATGGATAAATTGTGCTTTTTTTTAACCATCGATGCCATGATTAGGACTTCCAATTCAGGATTTAAATAAAAAGAAAGTACTTTATTAAAACTACGGTAAAATCATTAAAATTTTTACTCGTAGATATGATTAAAATAAGTCGAAGGTTTTTCAATAAAAATTGAAAAATACAGCTCGAAACATCGTCAAAGAAAAATATCCTGAAATGTTCAGCAAAAAAGTCCTATATCCAAAATTTCGTGGGATATCGGACGTTTTTGCTTAACAAACACGAGATTTTCGGATATGCATCTAATTTATTTTTTTTTGATTTTGAGGCACTTCCAAACACGACATTGAATTTCTGAAAGCGCAGAAAAATAGAGTATTGATGCACGATGCTGTGAACTCAAAATATGATATTTGGCGCTTATGACTTTCTTGCTTAATATGGCAGTATATTTCTTCAGTGTCTTACTTCAAAACCGCTTTACATAATAACCTTGCATTTTAAATGGTGATGGGGAATACAAAATAACTAGATAAGAATTTCAGTAAATTTTGATTTTGTCTTTTTTCGTAGAAACTAATGCTGCACAGAACATATTTATTAAGTCGGATTTAGTTATAATTTTTAAAATAGATTCCACCCAAATAGTAATAAAATTCATTATTCTGCGTTTTCCCACAGTATCTAATATCGAAAGATATTTATTTGGACTAATAGGTCTTGAGTAAGAGTGTTTTCCAAAATTACTCAAAAATCCCCAAAAAGGGGCAGGCCAAGTCAAATCCAAAAATCCCATCTTAATCTGCATCTACCGAGTAAACCAAGTTCAATAACTTTACCATCAGAGGTTTTGTATAGTGCAGCTCAGTCAAAAAATATTATTTTTTTTTTATTTATTTGTGAGTATAAATTTTTTTGAGACTGATTTAAGGAAAGTTGCCACCTTCCACGCCCTCTGGATAAAAAATTGCAATTCATATAATATTTTGAAGTTAGCTGATATGATGAAGTTGAACCAGATTCTGATTATAACAAAAATTTAAGTAGGGATCCAAGTTGCCTTTTCAGAGATGCGATATATTTTTAAGGATTGGGATATATAGAAATTAACTGTTTGGACAGTAAAAATATCTAAATAGCAATTTAGAAAAGATCCTGGATACTGGAAATAGTAAAGCTATTATAGTTTGGTTCACACTTGTGTGGTTTCATCCGGTTTCGGTTGCCAAGAACAAGTGTGAACCTAGTGTGTATAAAGAGGTTTTCTGAAACCTTTCTGTTTAACCGAATAAAGGCTGTGCCGAAAAAAACCTTATAAGTGTAAAACAATCCTAACTATTAGTTAGCACTGAGCTATGAAGTATATAAAATATATAATAGCCAAGTCAATTTTCTGTCATCTGCACTAAGTTGCAGTTGGACCCAAAATTACTCGCAAACTGGAAGACCTACGAAGCAGAAATTTCGAATATATGTAGGTAATCATGGCGTAAAAAGGTGCAGTAATATTTTGTTTTTCCTAATTTCAAGGCTGTGGGACATATAGGCTTACAGTGCCATCTATATTGGAGAGTAGATAAGTCAAGAATCATAGTGGTTGTGACATAAGTCCAAGTTACACATTAAATCGATGCTAAAGGCGCGAGTAAAGGCGCCATAAGGATGTGCGACATTTTGTTGTTGGAGATAAATCAAAGATTGATATTCGAGATTAGTGGGAAATCACTTTTAATAAATAAGAGATTCAAATTGCTTGTGAATTATTTTGCATAATAAATAACAAAGAGATTTTTGTTACGTTACAAGTAAATAGTTACAATATTCGAGACGAAAATTAAGCCAAATCCGTAAATAAAGTGTTATTACTGTCATTTGAAATGTCGAAGGTTCAGTATGAACAGAAAAATTTAATTGAGTTTGTTTTTTTTTTTGCAAAATAAGGAATTTAGTTGCTCGGAAAATATACTGTTAAGATACATGGAGTAACAGTTGGGTTTACTTCTGTTGGTTTTTATTTAGTTAAAGTAATGCAGATTCGATAAGAGTGATGTTTTTTTTGACGATTTGGAACGGTTACACCACTGCCAGACAAATCTTATAATGCCAGAAAAGAGAAGAAAAACATGTTATTGTATTCAATTTGCAATTCAGCCAAAATGGCTTATAATGACATCGTCTATAGGGATCTTTGGCTTTTTAATACCTAGTTAGTAGGTTTCATCTGAAAATCGACACAAACTTATTTACAATTTCTATACAATACAAGAGATTATTCATTTCAATCCGAGTAAGTAAGGTGGAAGTTAAAACTTATTTGTATTAACACTAATTTCTATTATAGACCGGGCATTCAGCTAATGATTCGGTCTTTGAAATAAATATACTTTTGTTACATTACGGAGGGGTTTTCTAGTCGGCTCCTGCCGTATAGATAAGTGAGTTCTTTTTGCCACAATACTCCGTATACGTTCAGACGATCATCCGGATGATTGTAAAGCTCGTACTAAAGTTGGCATCCAGTGTGATCGCCTGTCGTCCGGCGTGTCATTGAACGGGTCATCCGAATGAATTTCGATTGTGTACAGTGTCATCTAACATGGGATGACACGTTCGCATCGTTGACTGTTCTTCTGAAAAGAACGTACACTCGGATGGCCTAACGGATAGCACTGTGCGATCGGGTGTCACCTTGCAGATGACACGCTCAAAGATGACAGCCAGGTTACAGAAGTTCTCTGACGTCAGCATACCATCTGTGTGACCATCTGATCTCACCTGAATTCATTATTACTGAATTTACCATCGTTTTCCCATGAAACCATAGTAAAAACCAATATTATTTGCATAAATACACAGAGTTAGCTATAATATTGGCCATATTTTGTTTAATTTCCAATTTATTTGTTTTATTTAGTTAAATGCGAACGAAACTTATGCATGTCCGAGAATAAAGCATAAAATGTGAATTCAACAGTGGAAAAAGTTTTCATATAATTGCAAAGTTTCGAAAACATTAAAACACTTTTTGAAACCTTCAACGATAAAAGTAAAGACTTCTCCATGTGTACAAAACGACCAGTCGTTTACATGTTACGGTTTTGGGAATAGAAATGCAACCGCTGCTGCCATGAATTTAAAACTATACAATTTCCGTATCACGTTACAGTCAAAGTTGCAGCAACAAATTAGTTTGCTTATTCGTTGTCTAGGTGTGTATGTAGCTACAACGAGAACAAAAATTAATTATATTTTTGGGCACTTCCACGACCATCATTCTCAGGCTAATGACTTTGCGAGAGAGTCATTGCTGGTGTATTGCGCTGGTGGTATTTGCGCAACAAGTTTGTAGTTTTGAAAATGTATTAACGTTATTGTTGTGTTTTGAATTAGAACTGACAGGGATAAGAGTTAAATGAAATAATGAAAAAAAAAAAATTAAAAATACACGGGATATGAATGACGCACTTTAACTTGTTGGGTTTCGGTTCTGGCTAATATTTCGACAGTTAATGTTTTCGATGTCCAGGAAAGGCTTGAAGTTATACATGCAGTCATTAAGGTTGTATAATTTTTAATGGACGATAATTGGTGCTAAAGCATGGTTTTCAAATGAGTACCATTTCACCTAGACTAGCTTAAGGTAGGCAGGCGTGGTGGGTGGTTCGGTGAGGAAACCCCAAGTTTCGGTATATTTTGTTGACCTTGTTGTTGAAGTTTACATAAAAAATATGACAGATTTTGTCAGTCTTCTCCATCTGCGGTTGACTTACTATAGCAATTCTTAATTATTAGTTTGACTGCTACGAATCTAAAAATGTTTACATTTGTCTTGTTTCTGCGGTCATTCTAATCTAACCTATTATATAGCAAAATGTAAGACCCAAACAGAAGTGATGTGAAAGTTAAACATCCCGAAGAGTGGGTGTGAGCCAGATTTGAAAATTTCTTAGTCACAGTTTCATTCGAAATTTTGGCATTATTGTGATAACTGTGTCTATAGTGTACTAGGTTTTATGGCGCTCACGTCCCTGAGGGTTCACCTCCAATAAAAAGTAATAGTCATGATTTAAAATGATACCTCGAAGGGTACATGCAAGTCTGTGGCTTCACACAACTAGAGATCACCGGTATCGTAAAAGGACGGTCAAACAAAAACAATAGCAACATGCAATTGCTGAATGTGGCAGGTCTGAAAGTACCGGGAAAGTTCAAATATAACACCACAAGCATTTGATTTGTTTCAGTGATTTATCCGAAATTGGGAGGCCTTCAACACTTTTTTGAGTTCGAATCTGCGAACCCCCCAAGCAAACCCTTAATCGGCAAAAGAAGATACTGAAGGTAAGTGTTTTTGAGATGCGGGGGTTCAATCCCATCAAAAGACGTCATCCATTTAACCAACCAACACATAATTTCCCCAACCACTACCACAAAAAGAGGATTTCGTTTTAGAGTCTTGGTAATGTTAATTTAGGTTAGGTGGACTAATTTGTACTTAGCGCAATTTCATCCAGAAGCCATGAAGGTACATTGTGATTACCTTATTTTTACTTGTACACGTACCTCTGCTACTAATGAATTTTGCTACTATGAATTTTGCTAATTTCACGATTTGTGTTTTTCTCAATCACGCAGTACCAAGACTGTGGTCAATGGCTCTGCTGTTAAGCATTGTCACGGGAGGTTATTGGAAGCACCTTCTAAAGGGTGATTTTTTACGAGTTAAGTTTTTCAGGTTGGCAGCACTGGTTATTAATGGCGTCCAAACCTCATCTGTCAAAGTGAAAAGTTTTTAGTATACTCTGCCATTTAATTGTGGGTGCAGTGGCTTAGTGGTTAAGTGTATTGGATCACTAAGCGAGAGGTCGCCGGTTCAAATCTCGACCTGTACCACCTGAAAGATTTTTATGGATGTTTGTCTGACCTCTTGCGAACGTCAGACAAACATCCATGAGTAAGAAATGTCATGAGAAGCTTCTCAAAAATAAATTGCCGTTCGGAATCAAAACTGTAGGTCCCGCCATTCGTGTCAAAAATATAACTTCGCACACACAATGGTTGGAGTAGCTAGGCTTTAGGTCCTGTATTGGCCGTTGACGTCTAATATTTAAATTTTTGCTGCCATTTAATCATGGAAAGACTTACAAATGAACAACGATGGCAAATTATTGAAATTTATTATCAAAATTCGTGCTCTGTGAAAAATGTGAAGATCCGCTGTTTATCGAAAACTTGTGTTTAGCGATGAGGCCCATTTCTGGCTCAATGGGTATGTAAACAAACAAAATTGCCGCATTTGGGAGAAGAGCTGAAGAGATTGAAGAACTGCCACTTCATCCAGAAAAAACAACGGTTTGGTGTGGTTTGTGGGCCGGTGGAATCATCGGTCCATATTTCTTTAAAAATTATGCCGGTGCGAACGTAACCGTCAATGGCGACCGTTATCGTGCCATGATAACCGACTATTTGATGCCTGAAATTGAAGCTCGTGATCTCGGCGACATTTGGTTTCAGCAAGACGGCGCCACTTCCCACACATCGCATCAATCAATGGACTTATTGAGAGAACATTTCGGTGAGCACATAATTTCACGCTTTGGGCCGGTCGATTGGCCACCAAGATCGTGTGATATCACACCGTTAGACTTTTTCCTGTGGGGATATGTAAAGTCAAAAGCTTATGCCGACAAACCCGCTTCGATTCAGGCCTTGGAGGAAAACATCACGCGTGTCATTCGCCAGTTACCAGTCGAAATGCTCGAAAGAGTGATCGAAAATTGGACTCAACGGATGGACCATCTGCGACGTAGCAACGGCCAACATTTGATAGACATAATCTTCAAAAAATAAATGCCTAAGAATGTTCTTTCAAATGATAATAAACATTCTCCATTAAATTTGAATTTTCTGTGTTTTTTTCTTTAAAAAAGTAGGGAACCTCGAAATGGATCACCCTATATTTATCGATTACAATAAGAAATTTGAATATTTGATGCAAATTTACATAAATATAAATACATTTTTGTCTTTTCAATTCCGAAGAAGATGTTGTGATTTCCTTTATGTCTGATGGTGAGGTGTGAAAGGTGAAAGCCTGATGAAATGATTAGCGTAGCAAGTTAGAGGTCTCCATTAAGATTTATTCCGGCAAGAAGAGGCCATCGAGCTATAGACCTTATCTTTAGTTTAAGGCGGGTAAAGCCGTAAGGTGATGAAAAGAAGAGATCACGATTCGACGTGACATCACTTTTTTTTAATTCTGCTGGATAAAACAGAAGCAGAATTTTTTAGTATTTTATGCGATCATCACCACCCTTAAACAAGGTCTAATGAGAACAGGGTAATTGTAAGCATAAAATAATATGGGGAATACTGTGTCATTTTGTTTTTAATCCTTAGATATAGGAAAGAGCATATATGTTCCGAAAAATATTCCTCCTATTGAAGTTTCTTGTTCCAAGAGCTTAGACTGAACCGACATGTGGTCAACAATAGTTCCTGTATTTCTACATTTAACACATTTGAATACCGCCAGCTATTATTAATGCACACGATTATGCCAAGAAATTTTCACACATCACAAGGAAAATACATGCAAAATTTTATCGAAATTACTGTATAAAAAAACTACCATCATCCAAAAGTGTCAAATCTTAACTCTTCCTAACTCCTAATCGTCCAGGATACAGCGCCATAAAGCAAAACTGGTACAGGAAGATTCCTGTAGAATTGATGTCAACCCCATCACTAGGCAACTGTTTGTTGATAGCGAATTGTTTGCGAATAAAATTTGGAAGTACATCCTCCAGTCAAGGCTATAACTAAACAACTACTAGGCATCCTCACACCATCGAACAAAGACTCCTAATAGCATTGACTTCGCCAAAGTGCCTGCCAACTCATATTAGTCATCATTTACAAAATAAAGTGATTCATCAAAGCAACACGCCCACAAGGACATGCTATCGCAACGAAAAAGGGAAAACACCTTGCTATGCACCCCACTGCAGCTAAAGGATCCTTCCTTAATGGAACTGCAAAATGTATGTAAAAATCCTCTCAACCACAATAAGCATTACTCATGTTCACCGACGACGGTACACAAATCTGATCATCAGCCGTAGTCCTGGTCGTAGTGTTGGCCCACCATTGACGGTGGTTACACCTGTGGTGCAGCTACAGTGGTATAGAAGTAAACTTACCCCACAAGACCGCTGAACTTACCATCCCGCCAAAATCCTGGTCAGTAGTCCAACCACAACTGAGGTCAGAGCTAAAGCGGTGAACCAGGTGCAACATTTTGTAGGCCACTAAAAAAAAGCAGAGTTTTTTTTTGTTTGCCTCCTTTCCACGGTCCTCCAATCCAACTCAATCTAACCATCTAGAGTGAAGAAAAATAAAAACTGTTGCGGTTTATCGAAAAATCTAGAACTAGTGGCCGGCGGCAGCACAAAAAATGACCCATCCACCAGCAACCAGCTACCAGCAACCCTTAGTGCATGCATAAGAATGAGTGCAGCAGCGTAGAGTCCTTTGTCAGTCGAGAGTGCTAGGAAAGTGCAGACTACTAAAAAGGGGATTGCAAATTTTCCATTTAACCGTCAGCTGGTGTGTAACTTTGTCATAAATTTTGCACACGCATGCACCGCAAAGGTACTGGTCGGCGTTGGTTTTTGCAAAAGGACACCATAAAGTCGAACGTTTGACCGATGACACACCATAAGTCACAACAACAATGCCATAAGACACAGAGGGCTTTTGTTCCGGCTGTGTATGCAATTTTCGTCTCGAAAAATTCCTTGTGCTTATTGCCGTCGCGGTACTGATTTTGCCCACCACTCCCGCCCACTCTCTGACCAATTCCGGTTAGTCACAATTACTCAGGGGACTGGGCGATTGATCCTTAGTCATGGGGGAATTTGCGGGTCGAACAACTTGATAAATGGCTGACGGTTTTAATGTGGCAAGTGGTCAGTTCTAAAATTGGTTTCGAACAGACGCATTGGCCGGAGCTGGAGCTTGCGTTTTTGGAATATTCGTCTATGAATCTCGTGCAGATATTGTTAGATGGCAAAAATAGGTTACGTTAGTCCAATGCGGATATGTGGTGTTCGCTCTTGTGTCTGCCAATGGATAGATAATTGTGATGCAACGTCTATCACTGGTTTCGATGGTTGGACGGGTGACGCCAACCGTACAAGTGTAGCGTTGCTGGATTTAGGATAGGATTCGGTGGTAGTAAATTCTCATCAAAACGGATGGGAATTCCAGAGGAATAAGTACGAACTGACGTAATAACAGTGTCGCACGGACTCGTTAGCCAAATGGAAATCATTTTTTTTTTTTGCCAACTAACTGTCCTCGTTGTAAATACATTTATTGGTGTGATTAGGAAGAATAATGTAATTTATCCTATTTATGTCCAAGTTATTATTATTAATTTTGCATAATGTAGGTGGCGATACAGTTAACACGAGCAAATAGGAATTAACAACATTTTGAGATTGTTGTCAATTTAGTGGAGTTTTAAAATTATATGCTTTGTTTATATCTATTTTTTATAATACAGGGTGGCTCATAAGTAACGTTATAATTTATTTAATGATAACAGTTTTTCTCTCAGATTTTACTTAGATTTGACATTTAAATTTGAGACGTGAGATCTCTTTTATAGTGCTTCAGATCTTAGTGATCTTTTCGAATATTGGACTTAATCTGTTGCATGATTCTTAGTTTATAACGAGTAAGAGCCACTGCAGCCTAAAACCTAGTAGCTCTGTTAGTATGTCATACTCCCTTCTCCTCTAGGATTAAATTAAGTGGCTAGTTTCTGCGCCATTAAACAGGAAAAGAAAGTGTCGGTTGGTACGTTAAAAAACGTAATTGCTCCGAAACGCAGCAACAATCATCCGATACGGACTGATACCATGTAGATGAACTTTAGCTATCGTTTAAGGACAGTGGCCGGTTTCTGGAACGTAAAGACCCTCCTCGACTCACTGAAGGAAGGGCCTAACCATGGTTACCAACTTAATCAACGGCCCTGCGGGAGATTTTTTTTTTCCAAGAAAAGTGTTGTCGTTGTCAGCGTTTACTAAATATATGTTAAAGAGTCCCTCTTTACAAAAAGATAATAGTTGTACAAAATGTTAATTGCTTCGTGGAACTTGAAAAATGTGTTAAAAGGTGCATTTACTTCGACAACCTCACCATTGGAACCAGATTCTGAGGAGGTTTCATCGAAATCTGAAAAAAGTAGTTGCAAACGTCCTGATTTCGATGGAGGTTTCAGGAGTTTTTGCGAAACCTCCGATTTTAATGCGGTTTAAAAAAGTTATTAGATTAGGTTAGCTAAGACTTAATGCGCCATTTGCTATTTTGTTCTTTGTACATTTACTGCTGCCAAACTATTTATCAATGTGAACGAATGCTAACAAATTTTCCATCGCTGTAAAACGTTTTTTAGGTTTAAAGAAATTATAAACATTTCAAACCTGGCGGCCCGGAGAAATTAAGGCTGGGCCCGCAGCCTGGAGATTAGAGCAAATTCCCGTAGTCTCCGGGCCAAAATACCCCTCTTGGTAACAATAGGCCTAACAACGCCAGATTCCTGCAAAAGAAAATGCGAGCGACTGAGTGAGATAGGATCGTTTGATGCTGGGGAGCACCACTCCCAAACAAAAAACACTGTCATGCTCTACTCTGGTACGCCATCTGGAAGTGCCCGGAGGTCCGGAGTAGGACTGATATTAACTCCAGAAGGGTGTCCTGGGAACCTCGTGTATATTGACGTCTACATTCCAGAGTAGAGTACGAAAAATCACCATCATAGAGTGTTATGCTCCAACTAAAGACGCTTCAGAGGATGAGAAGGACAATTTTTAGAGGCAAGTAGGTACCGTCCACAATCTATCAATGAGAACATCAAAAGGGTGATGGGGGATTTCAACCCAAAGAAAGGTAGCGACATCACTATGCTTAGTCGTAATGAAAGTCCACGGGCTGGTGAGCGATTTTTAACATACCAAACGCCTTGTCATCGGAGGCACGATGTTTATGCATAACACCTGATACAAGGTCAGTTGTGTTTTAACTGACAGGCAGCGAATATCCAATCGGATCGATCACATTGCGATTATCCGTGGCTTTAGAAATTGTCTTCTAGATGTATGAAAGAGACGTGGAGCAGTCATTGGAGAAGAGCGCGACGACCATCTTATGTTAACTCCTATACGCCTTCGAACTGCGTCCGTCATAGCTCAAACTTCTTAAACATCACCAGGTTCAATACAGACAGGGATCCCCACGTGGGCCAATAGTTGTTGGACCATCTTGCCTCAGAAACAGAAATATTCAGCAGCACAATCCAAGTAAGTAAGCAGGAGCTATCGAATCAAAGATTCAAAGGTATCCAGGCAAAGTCCAATTTGACATTGGACAAGTATAAAGGGCGAATAATTTTTTGCATTTGGAAACACACCAAAGTACGCAGCAATATTCCTAAATTGGCCAAACGGATATTATAAACAGCGATTTCATTTGGTTGGGTTCTATTCAATTTTTTAATTATATTAAAATTGATAAGTGCGGCTTTACACTCAAAGTCAAACTTTGAGCATTGAATATGCATTTTCTCTGTAGACGAAAAGATTCTTAGAAGAAGTTCACTTACGTATCGAAAGCTCCAAATTTAAGTCTGCCGCTTACACAAAATCCGTAGAAAATAGACACTGCTTCCGTTGTCTTTCTTAACCTTAGTAAATGTAACAGTTTTTCTTCCTTCTCTTTCCCGGACCATCCCATCGCACGTTCTGGATGACGGTGATTACTTTACTATTTTCTAGCAGTCTAGGGCCTTCGCTAAATGTTCAGCTACACGCGTCCTGTTCGTGAGCCGAAAATTCCACGTGTAGACTTGAAAGTCGATAACCTTTTACTTTATTTTGCAAGGGGCCAGATCCAGTTACCCGCTCTGTGGATATGAGTGGTGGTGGTGTCGTTGGCCCATTAAGGGTTCTCTTCTCTATAGATCCGGGATTCAAAAAAAGCGTTCCCCAAAGAATCGAAATGTGCTCTTAAATTAGCCTTGCCCATCTCCACCGAAGCAAACAAATTAAGTTTTCTGCACTTAGTCGCCTCAAAACCTTCTATAGATCAACGTAAATGAGAATAGTTAACTGGGCTAACTTCCAAAAATATACCTCGCGGTGTAAAAATTGACGTTGACAACGCCACTTTGGCGAAAAATGAGATTGAAGCTTAATAAAACTCCTCCCCCCCCCCCTGAGCGTCAGCATCGGACTCCTACCCAAACAGATTTTATATCTTTAATAATTATGGCGTTTACCAAACTTTTCTTATTTTGAAGATCTTTTGATGGTTTCATTTTCTCGGTCATTATTCAATAGAGTAACAAACTGCAGTTCATAAAAATTGGTAGGTATTTCCAAATATATATACAGTTGTTGACATAAATTTACGTACAATTAATTTAAATTGAAGCATCTTCTCTCATATTTACTAGAATGTCATCAGGATATCACAGAGTTCAAAAAGCTTTTTAAGAGTGAAATTAATAAAAATCTGACCTAAATAAAATGTTATTGTAGTGGGGTCTACTATCACCCCAACGCAAGTTATATCCTGTAACGGGCCAGTTATAGCTATCATTCAAATCCATCCTTGAACATTTCCTTTTCGTAATTTAAGACGACTAAACAACCCATATTGGCTTTAGGCGGTATCAAAATAAAGCAAATCGATTTCAATGAACAGCTTATATTCGTTTCTATAATTTGGAACATAATCGTTCCACTGATGTGTTCGATTCTCTTTCTATTCTCAGCTGTCAGTTTTGCTTTCAATGATCAACTCTAACCTTAAAACCTATACCAGTGGCCTTTCACTGACAGACATTTTTCAATGATTGCTATAACCGACTTGTCAAAAATATTAAACAGCTATTCCACTGATTTGTTTCAATGAGGCATTTCAATGATTGCTGTAACTGGCCCCTAAAAGTAAATATGTCCTATTTAGAGATAAAGCTCCTCTAAGTCATATAGCTTCAGAACTATTAGATATAGCTGCAAATATATTTTGTAGACCTAATTAAGGGAGTCCAACAGAGGTAAAATATGGTGCGATGGAGGGGCCTACTCGTGCACTATAGAGTAACATTTCCGAGGCATTACTATTTTTATTACAAAAACTTTAGAACTACTGTAGCTACAAAAATAATTTTGGGTGACATTTTGGTGACTTGCAGTGCATATTGACGTTACGTAGCTATGTACTTCCACTTTGACGTCTTCGGCTATTGTTCAAACTCATTCATTACCGCCAGTTATGGCTAACTTCAATTTCAAATGCAATCGGATGCGATTATTTTACTTAAATTTCAAAAGGAATAGCTACTCTTCCACAGCCAGCCGAATGCCATTTCGACCAAGCTTACCAAAATCATTTACCACAAACGCACAAGAACATACGAGCAGCTAGTCGATGGTTCCTTCGTTAGGCCATTTCATATAATTTTCGTTCAATATGTCTACCATGGCGATTTCGAATTCCATCGTCACCGCAAATCATTTTCCAATTGTTTGGTTGTTACCACTATTTGCACTGGCTGGCATCGTCAACCGTGGAAGCTACACCATACCGCACTCTGTCCAATTGGAATTTCGAATATGCAAATTCATTTAAAATTAAAATCGATGCGACTGTGAATCTCTTCAAACAAATGCACCTCGCTTTCTGTGTGCAGTAGTAGATTTGTGGAAATATCGATACCAAAGGATACCGCAAAAGTACGACATTATCGACGAATGCCAGTACAGTCGCCACCACAACCACCCGCTCACGCCCCCGTGTCGATACGATGAAATGGGGAATCCCCAAATGTGGTTGAAACCTGTATAACAGCTCTACATCATCAGCAGCACCTGAGATCTATTGGATAGGTATGTCGGCGTCGGCGTCGGCGTCGGCGTCGCACCGCGAGTTGTCGGGCTATGAGCTGATAGTGGTATAGTCGGTGGCCTGGCCCGTTCGGTTTATTCCATGGTGATTGACCCAATGCTGGTTTCTGATAAAATACTTTGCAATGAAAACAAGCGCGACATCACTAGCCTCAGACCATTGAGTAGTTGTAGTTCTGGTGTATAACTGAAATTATATCCGTGTGCATCCTTTCAGATGTCAATCATCCGTGTGTCCCATTCTTATAGATTTATCAAGGATACTGTACATTTTGCCACTAATTGGATGGTTTCATCTGAAATTTGGAAACGGAACGGATGGCATGTACAACAACAGCACACAATTGTTATGTTCAACTAGTGATGACAGAAGATAATTATTGCACGAACTAATTAATGCGGTTGCTATTTGATGATTAAATCGAAGGACTGATTTTTTGAGGAGTCACTTGCAAAAATGTACCTATAACCATTTGTTGTAATATTGCGTAGTTAGATTTAGGGTCGTTTTATTGAATATTGTTCAACTTACTGGAAACTCGAGAGTTGTCTAGCATGAGAACGGCAAGTTGAAAAATGTTTTTTTTACTATTTTTATTCTCGGACTGGAATTTTAAAATCGAAAGTTATCTATTATGCTGTTTTCATAAATTCCCTGGGATATTTGTAACAGTTGACACATAATCATCTTTATTCTATCTGGTGGTTATTTTAAACGGCAGATGTCGTTCAATTAAATCGGCCAGTCAGCGTTTTAAAGTCATTTTTTGTCGTAGCGTTTTCCGTGGGAAACTAAATTTCAAGTAAATACTCTGATTGATATTAACTCAGTCGAAACCTACGAACTTGAGAATGTTATTATAGCGATTTTGACTGAATTGCAAATTTAACATATAACCATGCTTTTCGTTTCTTCTCTGGCATTACATATTTTCTAAAGTAAGACTTTTTCGTCATCTATTATGTAATACAATTCACAATTAAACTTTTATTTATTACAAACTCATTTCTCACTAATTTACATTTTCAATTTCTTATTTAGCTCTAGCCTATTACAAAATTTAGCACTTACTTTACTAAGGTATGCAAATCATTAATGTCGTACCGCATTTCAGGAGCTTTTACCAACGCTACATTTAGCTTCGATTCTATATTATTGTAATAAATATTATCAGTTCTTTAGGCTAGATGGTACAGGGTTTTTCAACAGGGACTCTACAAAAGTAGAGCGACGACAGCAAACGATGCCATAATTCTTGCCGCTCTCTTGACATTTCTCTTCAGTAAGGTTTGCCATTTCATGATGGAAAGATATACGAGCCAACAACGAGTCGAAATTATTAAAATTTACTACCGAAATTCGGATTCAGTGGCCTCAACGTTAAGAGCGCTACGTCCAATTTATGGTCGTCATAATTATCCTAGCAGATCAACAATTGAGCGTCTAGTGGAAAAATTTGAATCCGCAGGCACAGTAAAAAATGTTCCCGTGCCAGTGAGACAAAGAAGTGCCCGTAGTGTCCAGAATATTGCTGCCGCTGAGGCTTCAGTTCAAGAAAGCCCAAATGTTTCTCTCACACGTCGTTCTCAAGCGTTGGGCATCTCGGTGACGTCGTTGTGGCGAATTTTCCAAAAAAAAACCGGCCTACATTCTTACAAGATTAAATTGACGCAAGAACTGAAGCCGCTTGGGCTGAGCAACAACTTGAAAATGATTCGGATTTTCATCAAAAAATCATCTTCAGCGATGAGGCTCATTACTGGCTGAATGGCTTCGTCAGTAAACAAAATATGCGGTATTGGTCAGGCAGCAATCCACACGTACTCCATGAGTCATCATTACATCCCGAAAAAATTACGGTCGTGCGATTTGACGCCGTTAGACTATTTCCTGTGGGGCTACGTCAAGTCTATGGTCTATGCCAAGAAGCCAGCGACGATTGATGAACTTCGTACGAATATCGAACGTGAAATTGCAGCAGTATCGGCCGATTTATGCTTGAAAACCGTCGAAAATTGGGTTCAGCGACTGGACTTCTGCAAGCGTGCCCGTGGTGGCCATGCAAAAGAAATTGAGTTCCATACATAATGGCATCGAACGTACTTTCACAGGAATAAAGAATTTCATTGATATACAAAACCGTTTTTGTTTTATTTAAAAAAAACTTTTGTAGCGCTCTTATTGAAAAACCCGATGCTATGATAAAATAATCTCATTATATAATATCTTAGAAATATCTACACACCATCCATTAATTATAGAAGTTATAAAATTAAAAGGATTGGAACATTGATTAGCAAACTCATTACATTACATGGTACTATCGATCTTTTTTAGCAGGTACACAAACCTTATATTAATCACATAGAAAACATAGGTTATTATTGTTGAGGTATCCATAACTACTCCAATATAGATGGCGTTTTAAGGTTAAAGTGCTTATAAGTCGCCTATATTCAAAATTTCAGCTTCGTAGGCCTTAAAGTTTCCGAGTAATTTTTGGTCCGACTGGAACTTAGTGCAGATGATAAAAGATTTTCTTGGCTATTATTAATGATAAAGGATGTCATCATTTAATTAAATTCAAGGTTATTAAATTGCTTACTGGAAATAATGCGGCAAAATTAAGTTAGATAACAAAATTTACTGATATACATGATTTAAAAGTTAATGACGTCATGACGATCAAGATTGCCCTCTTCTTTATTACCGCCTTCATATGGTTCTTATAATTTTGCTGTTGCAATAATTTTCACTGGAAGGTTTCTGAAACATTGAAAAAGGTCTTTGAATCCTTAAAAAAGTTTCATCTTAAATGTACCTACATGATTGCATTCCTTTGATCAATGAAATATATCATTTATTTTAATTCACTGAATGAGACTTTTAAGAATCCAACACCAAAAGATTGCATTCTTTTGCAACTCTGAACCATAAAATTTCTTAAGATGAAACTATGTTTCAAATGACTGGCACTTAAAAATTCACTTGTTTCCTTTTCGAACTGAGTATGAGGGCTGATATTACGACTATAGAGAAGTCCAAAAAGTGGGACCGCCAATGCCGTCCGTTGCTCCGTACTTTCTTACTATAACGATTTTCTTAAATTTATTATTTATTATTATAATGTAATATTTACAATACTAAAGTTCTTAGTTCTCTTAAGTGAACTTCAGCTATCGAATTGAACAATCTCTAACATACCACTCATATGCGCGAGCTACATCCATAGTGCCCTACACCTTAAAGAACACCTTCCTACCTTCATACATTCACACTTATGTTGATCATAACACCTCTATTTTACTGCATTTGAACTAGTCCTCCTATCTTAGGTCAGCCGATGTGACTACTTTAAAGAACTTGGGGCAATTATGTGGCCTATCGTATAGGAACTTCGATTAACGGAGCTCATTGGGTCAAAACCGAAAAACTTTCCATTTGTTAAAGCCAAACGCTTTACAGCTTACTTCAATAACTTGTAATATTTACTACCTTAAGAATAATTTAACTCAAGAACGTTCGGATGGCTCTAGTTTAAAATAGGAGTTAGAAAGGAGCTCGCATATCTTAGACATGTTCAGCAAATTCCTGTACACTTACCGCCTCTTTTTTTTACTCACTCTTATGTGAGCGGGGTAGAGCATTCCACATTCGTATTGTACGGTTAAGAAACGAATCCTTGTACTTCACTGTACGTCCGAATACAGGCTTGAGGGTAAACTGATGTGCATTCCTAGCATGGCGAGTATTGCGGTTGAATTGCTGTAGGGGTGGAATGCAACTGGCTTATTTTCCACTTGTGGTGGAAGTGCCGATAAAACAATGACAGACAGGAGACATCACGACGATGACGAAGAGAGTCAAATGATTTCGTGATGTCTCGATCGCCAATAAATTTTACTGCACGTTTTTGAATCCTGTCAAGTAGCTCCAAATATGTCATTGATGCACCAGACCAGATATGAGCGTTGTACTCAAGTTTTTGGCGAATGAACGCCTTGTAGATTCTAGCCAGATCAGAAGGGGTGAAATATTTCTTGCATCGCTTTAGGAAGCCTAGACATTTAGCAGCGTTCTTGGCGACATCAAATATGTGGTCATTCCAACGAAGGTTGTCATTAACACACATACCGTGAATGGAAAGTCTTTCGGTTTCAGCGATGCAAGTGCCATTCATGGATAATGGCAGAGAATTAGGGGTTCGCTTCAATGACAGAAGACAGCATTGCGTTTTGGAAGCATTAAATTCCACTATGTTGGTTGGCTCTCTCCACCAGCAAAATGAAAAAAAAAAGCGGAATAACTGCCAGCACATCAACTGTTCGCCGAGCTAATTAAGTGCAGACCAGCTTAAATTAAAACAACTAAAAAAAGCCCCCACTAAACGCCGTAAGAAAAGAACAGCGGTTGGAGTTCGCACGCCTTCACATGACCTGGGAAACCAAACTTGATTTTCGGATGAAAAAAAATTTAACTTGGATGGCCCTGATGGATATAACCACTACTTCCATGAATTTAGAAAAGCGCTAACGATTTTGACACGCCACCATTCGAGACAAGGAGGAGTAGTGGTTTGGGGAGCCATTTCGTACTTTGGGGGCGTTCGATTTGGTTTTTGTATCCAACAAAATGACGGGAATTTCGTACAAAGCTCTTTTACAATCGGCCTTCTCCGCTATGAAAGAGCTTTTTGGAACACTAAAGTCGATCCACAACGTTCGTCTAGTCAAAAGCTTCCTTGCCGATTAAAATGTTGAACTTTTGCCGTGGCCACCATATTCAACTGACCCCAATATAATTGAAAATGTTTGGGGATGGCTCACGCGCAAGGTTTATGAAGGAGGTAGGCAGTATGAGACCTGTGAAGGATTAATTGTGGCAATTAAAGAAGCCTGGAAGACGATTCCAAAAAATTATTTAGAAAAACTATATGCTTCAATAAAAAATAGAATTTTTGATGTAATTTTAAATCGTGGTGGTTCTACAAAGTACTGAAAATACAAAAAAAATTAAATTAAAAAGTCTATGTTTCATTTTTACGATCTAATCAAGTGAACCAAAAAAAACTGCTGATTTCTAAATAAGCCACAGAAAAGACTTTTATTTTGATAACAATACACAGACATAATACCAATCAATCCAGCAAACGATAAATTTTGTGCACAAAGTTCGACGCAGCAAAGCATACGGATATAAAAGTGAGTACATAAGCATACAAAAACATAAGCAAAGGCTACAGTCCGCTGGGGCGAACAGTACGATACCCTATCCATATCCATATATGCCCCTACGAAAAAAGCATTAAGAAGGTGATGGATATCACTTCATTCTATGAAATTTATAAAAAAAAATTTTTTTTAAAAAACGCGCCCAAAAAGTGGGAGTGGCCAAAAACTTTGTATAGGCGATATATTGGAAAAAATATTTTCTAAATATCTTGTTAAACATTTTTTCTCAGTTTCTATGAAAATTTTCGCTGAAAACAGCATTTTAGTGAAAAAAGCCCACAAAAAGTTGGCGTGGCAAAAAATCTTATATGACAGACCTATAAAGGAGGGCAGTGCCTACATATCTTGCAAGGTTCCAATACTCTATCTCTCTAACTTTAGCCTTAAATTTTTTTTTAAATTGTGGGCGTGGCAGTGGGCGGATTTAAAAACTTTTAACTCTTTACCATTTCGGGACCCTAAGGAGTATATGCTCTAAATTGTATCTTCCTAGGATAAATTTAAGGCCTCAAAATTTGATACGGACGGACGGACGGACATTGCTTAATAGTCTTAGGATTTGGTCCTGATCATAAATATATATACTTTTAAAGTTTGAACCACATTATCTACGAAGCCTTCAATGACGTTTTGTCACTTTTGATAAGCAATATCAAACCCCTTAGTGTTATTTTACCTTTACCGCTTCTTTCAGTTCTCTTCTTCAGGTTTTGGCACGATAATAATTGTAGCGTCAGGGTAGCCAACAAGCAGCAAAGAACCACCCCACCGTCGAGTGAATTCCGTGCAACCGCAAGCGTGCCAGCTGCTGCTTGCTGCGTCGTTTCGAGGATCAGACACTGGCTTAGAGACACACCTGAATATTACAGCTAAAGGAAAACTTTGTCATATCTAGGAAGATCAAGAAAACTAGAACACAGTACCTAATTACCAGCAGAACACGTGCACTTAACCCGTCCATCTTTTGCAAACTCATAAGAAGTTGTCTTGATTATGTTCAGCTGCAACCTATCTATGATGGGATATTATTTAAACATTTCAATTTGATTGCCTGAGCACCCTTTATTTGTTCGCATTTAATTTTAAGGTCATTACTCTGAAAATTTTATTTGCGCTTACAAACATCGGCGTCGCAAAATGAAGAAAGTTCAATTTCTCTCCTGATGGGTGCGGATGTATGCCCCCTAAAGTTCAGAATTTCCTTGATCTCTAGCGACTAATAAACGAACGAAAGTATCCACAGACAAATCATCTTGCCGATGGCTATAAGCTTTTCTGTTTTTTTTTTCATCTATATAAATAGAAAAAACAACAAATAAAATAAAGAAAATAATAGGAAGACAAGAAATAAATAAAGGAGGAAAAAGCTGAAGAGAGAGAGAGAGAGAGAGAGAGAGGAAAAAAATAACATTTTTCCTATGATAAGTACCTTCATTATGGTTTATGCTTTTTGTTTCAGCTGTTTTTCTCTTTACCCGTGTCCAGACCACTTCCTTTGTTATACTTTTGTTGTTTTTTTTCTTTCTTATATATTCATTCATCTCTTTGTTAGGGTCATTTATTCTCTATTTTTCCTGACTGCTGCAGGTTTTTTTTTTTAGTGACGATGTTGGTGGTGTGCCCTTTCAGCTTAACAAAAAAAAGTTTTTTTTATTTTATTTTCCTTTTGTATATTGCTGGCGGATATGCTTTTCTGGTTCCGGGTGATGGACAGAAGTACTTATTTTACCTTAAAGTCAAAGAGAAGTTAATTACCAGTGATTTTGGTTTAAATAGAGTAGGACTTGACGGTATACATAGAGTATGTAGGCAGGTATCAAGCACTATACATAGTAGGTATTTGGAGTGGTTGTTGTGTGTCGGAGTGAGATCTAAAATACTCGATATGTGAACCTTCGGGCAATGCCTTTTCCTTACATTTCATCCGAAAGTGCACACTTAATGTAAATTGATATGTACGAATGGTACGAAAGTATAGTTTTGCTTGAACATTTTCTATTTTGTAGATACAAATTTGTTGGCAAAGAAACCAGTAACAGTGCATCAAAGAAACGTTTCAGAAACCGCTAAATAAAATAAAACCGAAAGAGAAATGTTTTTTAATGCGCAAAAATCGGTTTTCATTGGACCATATCGCTCCGAATTGTAGTAAGTTTTAATAATTTTAACGCGTTGTCCGGTTGCTCGATTGTTAGGCCATCCATTATCGCAAATGGCAGACATTCAACTAATATTATGAAACTTCAAATGACAGCTGAGTTTAAGAGGTGGCAAATGCCAGCGCTACCAACCTATAACCACGAAGTGAATGACCCTTTACAATTTATTTGCAAAATAAGTCTTATTTTAGGAAAGTATAGTAACTTCAGCCCAAGTACATTTTTACAGGCTTATTGGCATTAATAGTCGTGTTGAAATGTTTTGTCCAACAGTCAACACTGAAAGAGAGAGAGAGAGGCCTTTAACTTTCAGATAACAACCTTCTATAAAACTTCTTTATGTTCAATTGAAGTAAACCAGGTAAACATTAATTCAATTTAAAAATTCTTGTTGTGAAGTCTGACTGCTCATATACAGGGAAAAATAGGATTTTACGCTACAGGGTTACGCTTATGGAAAAATATCCTCGTATATGCTGAATGATATATAAAGATTGCACAAAAGAACGCTCATCGCCGCTAAGGAAATTCATCAAAACGACTTGGCATCACCATTATCTATGAAATCTGATGACACCTTAACTGTCATTTGTTGTGTTGTTTTTTAGATTATCAGTCATAGTAGTTTGCCTACACACAAAATGTAAATATGCCATCATGTAGAGCAATAAAATTGCAACTTCATAGTAAAGATTTGAATTAACTTACATTTGCTTGCATTTATGGCCGAAGTAGAATAGAAAAGCAAAAAAAAGCATATGCCATTTCTGAACCACTTATCCCATGTTCAATGAACACTGCTCTAAATTAAATGTTTACTATTTACTAATAATATACTATAATACTTTTATTGATATTAAATACACCGCAAAAACATTCGACCGCAAATGGGGACTTAAGGCGTTTAAAACCGCTTAAACTGGTTGCACACAACGGTTGTAAGATCCATCCTGGCATACGGTGTCAGGATGGGGGGAAAGGTCTGGGAAAGAAATATCTTCTCGCCAATCTCACCAAAGTCCAAATGGCGGCTTGCATGGCTATAACAGGGTCCCTAAGGACGACACCCACTGCAGCTTTGGAAATATTACTCGATCTTATGCCATTGGACATTTACTGCAGCAGCAAGGCGTCAAAAGGGCAGTCAGACTTAGAGATTGTAGACTCTGGTTCCGAAGACCTTGCGGACACGCCTCTGCAGAACTCAAATGGTGCGCCTCTGTAAGCACACCAGAAGCAGACTACCTACCCTCGACATTCACCTTCAGATTCAATACCAAAACACCGGAAAGAAATGAATGGGATAAGAATGTAGTTACGAAAAAGGAAGCGATCGCCATATACACCGACGCGACGGTTCCAAAATGGATATCGGAACAGGCGCAGGCATCTTTGGTGAATCCCTAGGATTAAGCAAATCCTACAGAATAAACGTAGCCGAACTGAGAAGGCACTGTATTGCCAACAGGACAGTCAAGCGGCCATAAAAGCCATAGAATCAGATGTGGTGAAGTCAAGGGCTGTGAGGAAATGCAGGAAGTTGTTAGACGAGTTATCAGCTGTCAACACCATAACCAAGGGCACACTGATATCCCGGAAAACGAGGAAGCGGGCAAGCTTGCAAGATCAGGATTAGAAATGAATGCAACAATGGCACTTGAATCGCACGTAAAATCGACACCGAGTCCTTGAGTAGAACTAACCTACGTTGGACACAACTCGATATGCGCAGACATACAAAAGAGCTATTGCCAGCTACGCTATTGCCAAGAGCTATAAGGACTACGACCTTCGGCAGATACTTTTATGATGAGCTGCTTGATTTGGGCAAAGTCGAGCTAAAAGACCTACTCAGATTTGTGTACAAAACGGTGTTTCTAAGGTTCGAGGAAAGGTACCCAGATGTACACAATGGTCCCAAATTGCTGTTCTAAGTGAGCCGTGGCTGAAGTCACTGGGGCATCCACCTACCTACCTACCTTTATTGATATTTTTTTTTTGTCAATTATCTTACATTTCCTAAGAATTCATTGCAAAAGTTTACCGAAAACTTTTAAAATGGTATTTGGAAGCACTGATCTATATCCACTTTAGGAACTAGCGTCGATAATTATACCAGCTACGGTGTGCGTGTATAGACTAAGTTTTTGTTGTATTGAACATGCAAATTGAAAATAAGCGTATCTACGCTTACCAAAAACGCTCCTGTTATACACATACTCAATAAAAAAATATGAATAGGAATTAAAAAAACCTTTTTCATTTTATGAACTAAAAGGTGATGCTGGAAAAATGTTTGTAGGAAAAATTATTCTCAGTACTCAAAAATCAATATCGGCAAATTAAACATACGATTTGAATGATATATTGATCTTAGGAAACGAGTGGAGAACAAGATTCGTATGCAATCTAACAACAGGTTGAAAGAAATAACTACTTGTGAAGTATCAAGGAATTTTTCCCCGAATACAATAGTGGCCGAACCATCAAACTTCTGTAGTGTGACAGGTCTTCACTGCCTAAGCTGGTAGGGGCCCTAACGAGACATTACTTCATGAGAAGTAACGCAATGATATTAAACCTCAAGAATGACGATATACTTCTAGGATGTGTTGAGACTTTCTATGTCGCTGTCCGAGTCTCGGTCACTTGAGGAACAGATCACTTGGATGCTACTACTTGCATGAATTACATGCACTTTCTGATGTCTCACTTTTTTATCTTTATAGGTTTTTGAGGATATCAGGATGGCTGGACGACGTTGGGTAAGGGAGCACAAAGCCAAACAATCTCTAATACCAATGGCTAACCCCCCCACAAAAGGGCATCACAATGGGTCCACAACGACATAAGCCTGGCATAGCAGGACAGAGCTGCTATCCCGACCCGTAAACCTAACCTAATCTAAGCTTTTTGGCAACTGTCATTGTCTTTCAAAGAAAGAAATGTTGATTCCAAGTCTGCATCACCAAAGCTATTACTTTTCTGTTATTTTAATAAAAAAATGGTTTCGGTAAAGAAACAAAGGTATACAGCTAGTTGGAAATTAAACGAAAATAAGAATTTGAAGCCCCAAATATCATAAAAGTTCAAAAGAACTTTCCCTTTTGGCTTACAGATTGTGGCGTATGTGATGGTAAATTATATATATAGACACTTTTTTGGATGCGCCCAAAACATAAACTTGTTTGAGGCAGCTTGATAAACACATTTGCCTAGTCAGTGCGCGAATTAAAATAATGCCAATATGCATCTACAAACAAACTTAAAAATTCTTCAATTATGTACCGCATTAGCGCAAACAAAAAAACCCACCCCTTGGCTGCATCAACATCTTAAAAAGTACTTTCCAATAATGTTTTTCCAATTGCTCGATGGAACTTTGCTGAAAGAACTGCGCTCTGCCTTGCAAATGTAAGTTTTCCTATCACAACAATCTCTCAAAAAAGTAAGTGCAAAACTAGAGAATGAAATCGCGGTTATACACAAAAACACTTCACTTTTGTAGAAAAAAAAAACTAAACCCAAACTGAAAGCAAACACAAAACAAACACCGCTGTAGTGTTTTATTCTGCTACAAACAAGAGTTCTCTTTTCTTTTTCAATTTTCAATTACGACACCATACTACTTGCACTCGCAGTGGATGGGATTTCATCTTCACATTGAATTTCAGCTGGCAAAGTCAGGAGAGGATGGAAAAATATTTTCTTTTCGATTTACCAGCTGTGTATAGTAGATGCTGTTCTTTCAGAGCAATTTAAAGCTTTAAACCGCACGCGTTGCAGAATGCAATTTCTACACAATTTCACTGAAGAAACCATTAGAAATCATCACGGAGCCAGAGGCAGCAATTTTACTCTCTTTCAAACTCGAATTATCACAGCTAGAGACTGGTATTGCTTTTTGTGGCGAATCGGGGAATCGGGGAGTCGAAAAGTCCTTTGAGAACAAATTTCGGTATTAGGTTATCCCTCTATTCACATCAGAGGAAATGTCAAGTTACGTGTAGTTAGATCGTCAGCTGTGTATTTAAATTTACTCATCATCTCCTGCATCATTTTCAATGAAAGCTAAATTGAATAGAAAGGCTGTGAAAGATGTTTTTATTTTGTACACTGCTCAACGGGCCTACATTACACAGTCAATTCCGTTTCCGAATGTTCACCAAAGAAGACAAATCCTGAGGACATTCGAAATTGATTGATTTTATAATCCTCATTGCGCACAATGCTCCTCCGCCCCGAACAAATAGAGCTTTATGTCAAGATACAAGCATACAACATGTAGATACACACATGTACTGCGTATTCAATGGGATAATATGCTTCCTTTTGTTCGCCGATGTATCCTAGATACGAACCCCATCATACAGATACAACCCGCATTGGTATCGAAGATTCTGGAGCAGAATAATAAATTGCAGTATCTTTGAACTGAAGCACGACTCCTTACTTTCGTTATCGACGACGTCATTGACTGCGAACACAAGGGAAAAAAATAAGAAGAATGCAGGATGCAGAATAACCCCATAAGTATTGATTGCTTCGATGGTGAACTTCGGTCTTTGCAAGCTGAAAATACACACAACGCGCGCTCCATTGACTGAAAGAAGCAATAACGAGGAAAATAATGAACCAACAACATAGGAACGAAGAAAATGTCGTTAAATATATTTCATTGTTTTCGCATGAAAATTGAAAATTGATTTCATTGTTTCTTTCTCTATTTGCAGCAGGATGTGATGCAGACAAAGGAGAAACATTTTCTCTTTTATTGGGTGCAAATTATGATATAAGATGGTGTTGTGCTTTGAAGTGAGAGGAAATAGGAATTATTAAGGAGTTGGTTGGTGAGACTTTAAAGGGCTTTCTAAAGTGATCCCCAAACAAATCGGTTATTCATGAAATGTCACAGCGTTAGAATTAATGCAGGTTGAGTAATGTCCCCTGCTGGTTGCTCAATGATTCAAATAATTCTATACAACAAAATAGGTCTTACCTCGACGATGTTGAAATCAAGAAGGAAGCTAAGGAAACTATGGCTGAGCATCAGTTTCCGGTTCCAAATGGATTTATACAAGCGACATCTAACTTTTCAAGTGAAAATCGCTGCAAAATTTAGTATTTATCGAGCCCTAAGCTGAGAGCCATTTTGCATTTTTTTCAAATCGTCAGATCCTTAAGTGCATCTGTTATTATGTATTAGTTCAACCATATATTCAGCTTCTGCCCATTCATGACTTAGTTTGACCTTCAAATATCTTGGCTGCACAATCCACGTAAAGCAACCATTGACAGCTACATCAAACATCGTGTAAGCTTGGGGCCTGTGAAGTTCAGAGAAACTCTGATAGATATCTTTTGCGAATGAAAAAAGACTCTAAAATGAAAGCTGAAAGGAAGTAGAGCATACAAAAAACATAAATTAAAAAGAGTTGGTATTGGGCCTAAAGCCTTTTTTCTCCACGAATGGAAGTACCTACAGTTAAATGCCGATTCCGAATGGCAATTTATTTTTGAGAAGCTCCTAGAGACTGTTATAAATCTTGGATGTTTGTCAGACTTGAACCGGCTACCCTCTGAGTAGTCCAACCCACTTAACAACTAAGCCACTGGACAAGCATGCAAAGACTGCAGATGAGATGAAGATGTTTTACGATATCCAACTCGAAAAAAATCCTATTGCCTTGCTCAAATGTTGTTCCTATTAGAATTCTGCTTAAAAGACAGAAAACATCATTATTAACTGTTAGTTATTAACAAATTTTCAGGATTCAATGTTGGAGACAGTAGACGTAGGTGTAATCGGTTTGTAAGAGAAGCTTAGGTTAGGTTGAGGTGGCAGTCGGATAGAGGTCCGACTCACTTAGACCTATGTAAGGTTCGTGGATCTAATGTTCCTGCCTACTTATTGAACCATTTGGGCTGCTTATAAAGCGTTAGAGATATTTTCGGTCATCATCATAGAAGTAATCACCTTGATGGAGATTTAGTTTCCGGAAGAGAACAGGTCATCTCTTCCTCCTCCTCATCTGTACAGCTTCTACAAAAGACGTCTGAATAAGCGCCAAGCCTTGTTGCATGCCTGACTATTAGACAGTGTCCATAATAATGACACCAATTGCAGTACTAATGTGCGATCTATTGAGGGTAATAAAACACTTACAGCGTCTTTAGGTTAGGCCAAATCTGTTGCTCTTTTTTCTATTCATCCATTTTTAGCAAGAGTTTGCATGGTGAAACTGGTATGCCTAAAGAGTCTTTTTCAGACAAGATTTAGAGGGTAGTTCCAAGTTTGGCGAGTTCGTCAGTCCAGCAGTTACCCGGAACGTCTCTCCCTCTATAATCAGCAATCTATGGCTACTAAAAAGTTAATAGAGACGGAATCCAGATACTTGATGGCCGCCTGACTGTCCCAAAAGATTCGCATATCTTTTACAGATACCACGTTATTCTTAAGCAGGGGGAAGACTTCCTTAATCGTCATAATTTCTGCCTGGGAAATACTACAATGATAAGGAAGACGCAAAGAGAGACTAAGATTTACTCTGTCTGAGAAGACGCCTACATCCACTCCATCATTTGTTTTTGATTCGTATGTGTAGAAGTTGACCGATTCTGCCTCCAGCAAGGCACCATCCTAGCAAAAGGATCTGGGGGAATGGTTAGCTGGATATGAGATATGGTGAAGTCTATGTTTCTAGGACGGATTCTGAATGTGTTCAGAATTGCAGTGTGGCCAATTTCATTTTCGGTCAATTGAGAGGTTGTTTTGGGCGAATGCTGTGGTAGCAGCGGTCTCTCTGCTTAAAATATTCAGGGGTATTAAATGGAACACAATGTCCAATGCAGCTGAAAGAATGGTGCAAAGTGCTCCAGTTATGCATAAACAAGCTGATCTTTGGACCTTACTTAGTTTGTCGCGATTAATCGCTTTCTCTAAGGCAGTCCACCAAACAGTCTTTCCGTATGTTAGTATCGGTCTTACAACCGAGATATATAGCCAGTGAGTGATCCGGGGTTCTAGTCCCCACTTATTACCACCGTAACTTTTCGAACTTTTGTTTGTACATTGGATTTCCAGTTGAGTTACCTAAGAGGAAGATTCGTCTATTTTTAAAAAAGATGGACATATGCTCCTTTTCATTTTTTCAAAATGTTCTTCTTACCGACCGATTACATGAAAGTGTGTGCTGGGGAAAGCCAAAATGCAACCTAAGCATTAAATTCTTCAGAGTTTAGTGAAATGATCAGTGACTTATTTAGGTGAAGGCTCATTTCACCAAATAACTGACACGTCGTCGTGTAGCTCCATAAGTCTTATTTGGGTGAAAATCCCCATATATTACAGCTCTCCTCATATGGCTTTACTATCATCTACATCTGCATGGTTTAAAGGAGCTCGCTATGAAGTATTACTCCAAGCAACGCAGTTTCCCTTGATATGTGCAATGTGAAGCATTATGCGGTTTCTTAGCACTTGTTGAGACAAACCCGCGTCTACCTAATTATTGTCGATCATGTCCAACGCCGTATACTGTCCGACAGATAGAATAGTGACATCATCAGCATAAGTCTGCGCGTATTGAGCGTGGTCATCAGAGATTAGGCCAACATTCACCATAAAACCAATAGTCCTTTAACTCTAGAATTGCTTGGATCCACTTGACAAATGATTTTTCTATACCATGCCGTCCAGCGTAGCTGCACATGCTCTCAAAAGTCGCATTGTCAAAAGCATGGTCATTATCTACGAATATGCTTAGCGCGTACTCTTTTCTATCGAGCGCGCTCTGAATCCCTCCAACAATGAGTCTAATAAAAAGTTGTTAGTCGCGACAGTAATTCAAAATTCAATATGAAGAAAACTCTTTAAAAATTCTGACATATGAAGGTTGCTTTCTTGGATTCTTTTGAACAAGCAAAGATCTAATGTAGCACTATATTTGGGAAGAAAGTCAAAAGGATAAGTTATCCACCAGTACGCTCACTTAACTGTAGTCTTTCCAAGTGTGTTTCTTCTCGTTTTTATTCCAATGAGATTAACTTTTCCTTACTGCAAATAACCGCTATTATAATTCTCTATTACTGTACTAATGTATTCCACTAACTAAAGTTCGTTTGGGGTGCATTCAAAATGTTTCCCAGAAGAAGGATCTCTGCTTTTTTATTTCTTTTTTCACGCAAATAAGGAACCACTCTTGGGTGCTTACTTTGCGACAACTCAGCAAAACTATCCTTAACTAAGAAGCAAGAAGAAGTGCTCGAAAAAATTACACCATTGAAACAGTTTCATACATACGTTTGGACTACCTTCACACGTTCAACGTGAAGTCCTTTTTTTTGTTCCACCTACTTAGGATTGCAACATTGCAGACGTTTCCTTTCCTCGGCTCAGGTGGTTTTAATAATATTCACAGTTTTTTCCTGATTCTTTTCTTTTGCGTATTAAGTAGTTTTTGTTTCTAGTTTAGATTTACTTCAGCTAAAGGGATCCATTGTAATGTATACAAAGCAAAAAGTCGCATCAAATCACATTCTTTTGTATTGCAAAATCAATTTCCATCTCTCTAAATGACTACTACCTGCCATGGAGATTTCGAATTGAAACTTAGCTGCTGCTGCAGGATGAAAACGAAAATCAAAGTCTCATCTGATATTGAATTTATGTATCTATAGAGGAAAATTTGATTTACGGCGAGCGTAACATAGACGGAGCCCACAAGCACACTGTATTCGATAAAGACGAGTAGAATTTCGAATGAAAGACACACTTGTGTTGGCCAAAAACCGAATCTGAACAAGGAAAGGCCAAAATCATATTCCAAACATGGACAACTTCAAGAAGGAGATTCGTTCGAAGTTATACATGATATATGAACATTTCTTCGATATCATTTCAAAGGACTAAATCTGCTAAAGAAGAGGCCAAGGATAAGAATATAATAGTGGACCTTCCTCTCTCTCTCAGAATATCACATCACTGGCAGCTGCAAGGAGGAACAAAAAATGAAGCAAAAAAATAAAAGTCCACAGAGAGAAGGAGTCCTGCAGTAAGAATGAATCTTTTAGTTTTCTCTTTTGTGGATTGCACGGTGGATAGGTTATCCTTACTCCTTAACTGCGCTCTGCTCACAACAGAAGAAAGATTAATAGTGGACCAGTTTAAGTATGCAATAAGTTCAGACAATTGAGTGTGCACAACGCAGGCATGGATGAGAAATTCGACAAAGGATAAAGGAAATAGTAGTCTGTTTTTTTTTTATTTTATATTCTTTTTTTTTTTGCTTGTGGAAAAGAAAGATACTTTCATGATGCCGCCACTTAAGATGCCAGCATTTTATTTTGACAGTGTGCTTCGCAAAATGGAAATTGATGGGATGATTGCTGTTATTTGGTAGGGCAAACACTTTGAAAAAAAAATGCGATGTGATTTATAGTTTGATGTCCGCCTGAAGTTAAGGGAACAATTTAGACAGATGAAAGTGTTTTGTTTTTTTATTTTATTTTATTTAAATCTATTTGAGTTGCAAAACGATTTGGAGATGGGTGACATAACTTAACTAAACAGTTTGCATGACTGCGCTAAATGTATCCGTTGCCTTCAGATATTTTTTTATTATAACCCATTTCATTTTCAAACTAAATTTCTTTTTACTGCCTATGCAGTTGATAGAATTAGTGAGATACATCAGGTACGGAAGGTACACTTATTACCGTGATGATGGAATGAGAGCCCAAGATCTATAAATCTAAGTTAGTACGAGGAAACATCTCAGATAAATTGAAGACTGCGGCGGTCAGACCGATGGGCCAAAATCCTACATAAAAGATCAATATAGGTTACAGAGGGGAAAAAGTACAAACCAGCTACTAGGGGAATTCGCCAATTGTGTTAACAAGAGGCTAAATCAAAATCACCACGAACTTATCCTATTCCCAGATTTAAGAAAGGCCTTCGATACTTTGGACCTTAACAAATTAATCGAGGTGTTGGATAAGGTGGAAATAATGGGAGCATAATCAATATGTATGAGAAACTATCTCAAGATAACAGAAAAACTACCGCGTTCCTTACACTTCTCCAATGCGAAGCTTCCCTCCATTTGTGTCAAAAATATAACTTCGCACACACAGTGATTGGAGAAGCTAGGCTTTAGGTCCTGTATGGGCCGTTTACGCCTAATATTTTTAATTTTTAACTTTGTCGTATACATTAGTTTACTAAAGAGAAAGTTATTGCGATCGTGCGGAAATTTTAAACTCAAACGGAGGATGATATTACGACTATAGAGAAGTCCAAAAAAGTGGGTCCGCCAATGCCGTCCGTCGGTCTGTCTGTCTATCTGTACGGGCGTCGTATGGCGAAACGGTTCGATAAATTTGCTTAGAAGTTCGTATATAAGGTTCTTGGGGTTACATCTCGGGGCATCTTCTTATATTTTGCTTTATCTTTTGAAATAACGGTACCTACAATACAAATTTTTTTGTGAAAATCACTTATCACTATTTTTCTCAAAAGTGGTTCCTAGGATTTCGGTCTTTTTTTGTACTAAGGATGTTTAGGATGGGGTCAAAAATTCTGCATACTCAGGTTTTGGAAAAAAATCGATTAACTGTAATTTATAAAACTGGCAATATTTCGAAAAGATTTACGGTTTTTTTTTTTACTATAAAGGTGAATACATTTTTTTTTCATATAATTTTCATATAATTTTGTTAAATTTAAATTTAATTCGTTTTCTCAAAAACGGCTCCAACAATTTTGATAATTTTTTGTATTTTGAACAATTATCTAAAAGTGTTCAAATGTACGAAATTACATCAAAATCATATGTGCCGTTTTTGAGAAAATCTAATTTTCCAAAACCTAAAAAGTGATTTAAATACATTTTCGATTTATTTTGCGGTTCAAAAACGCATTTCATGTACCGGGAAAGTTTCGTATGAAGCAGTCGTGCACTTTATTTAATAACAACTAATTTGATCGAGCCAATACATGCGAAAATTTTATCAAAAACTGTTTTTTGTGCAAAGTCTGTAAAAAGTTCAAATTTAAATTTTTTTGCTCGTCCAATAACGATTTTTTTTTAGATGAACCAGTAATGAGTAATGCTGTCCTTGGCAAAAGCATTGGTACCAATGGCTGAGTTTTCGGAATTTTTAAATAAGAATATGTGTCTTTGACATGCTGAAATGTTTTAATAAAATATAATATTGTATATTTAAAAAAAAGAAATAGTAAACATTTTTTTGAGCCTCTGAAACCCACCTAACCCCTTAAGTATGGTAAGGTTATATTCAAATAATAGAAATAATTGTACGACCTTCTTTCATTCTTTGTTTTTTGTGATTCATAGACATTCCTTGTATCGCCCCATCAGCTGTAGCTTCCCATACTCCTATAGGCCACGCTTTGGCTAAGTTGCACATTTCGCTTCGTATTCTATGTTGTACTTTTCTTACTTTCATGTGGTACTTGGACTCTACCTCGATCTTTTCTATTGCTGGCTATCAGCTGTTTATATACCAAAACATAACTCAAAACTCAGCTTCCAGCCTGACATTACATTTTCGGCAGACGCAAACATTTTTTCATAATGCACAAGATTTGGATAGCATCATGTTAATGAACCGACAGAAGAATACCATGCCTTCATGATAAGCATTTGATTTCAACGAGCTTAAAACAAAAACGCCTACAACCTCTATAAGGACTTTAAAAACTTTGATTTTTTGGTGTAAAGCGTAAGCCGATTTTGGCACTCATTAAGAAACCATCAGTATTAGGAATGCTGACTGGGGCCAACCTTTTCTAATACCATTAGAAAAGGAGTTGCTCCATAGCTTTATCAAGGTTAGTATCAATTGTGCTACAAACATCCCAATATGAGATTTTTTCCATCTGCGAGTTTTAAACCCCACGATTGAACCAGTGGCATTTCTTATTACGTATTCCATATAGTCTTCCATAAACAATGTCAAATAAATATCCAAAACATTCCCATTTAATCGTTTAAGCTTAACGTCCTTATTTTCGCAAACAAATTCATTAAAATTCATCAAAAAGTAACCCGCACCTGGTACTCGCATCAAACAAATCAAATAAAACTCCTTACGACCAATCAATCGACATGTTCCCCAATAAATAGCCAAAATGAAATATATATTTATCTGTCATGTCATCCAATTTAAGATGTTCTGCTTAGTTAGTACATGCTTTTGTTAAGCACGTCATAAAAGACAGCACATTAAGATTTAACGTTGTTTTTTTGTTTTTTTACAACTGCAATCCGCATACCAGCAATTACTTAAAAAAATTACCACTCGGACAATAAAAAAATAAAAACCAGCATATAGCGTGTCACATGTCACCACACATGACTCACTCACTCACATATTATGCGCTCCGGAAAGACAACGAAAATTAACTTCCAACCATCGCGGATGTCACGTCCATAAACTTGCCGCGGTTCCTGGCAATAAACTCAAAATCCAATTACCTTGTAATGACCATAAGTATCACTATCACACGCTGGACATTCCGCGACACAAAAACGATTACTCAGTATTAGTGTCGCGTTTTTGGTTGGGAGGGGAGGGGATAGCTGCATGTGTAAGGCTCTTTCGGGTTCCCTTAGCGGGTGACACTGCTTCCCATCCGTTGTCGTTTTTAATTAATTAAAATGCAAATCGTCTAATTGCAGTTGACCAGGTACCGCACTACCAGCAGGATAGCCGCTCGTATGTTCGTCGAAAATCGCCCATATGGTCACATCTGTCACCGAGAGCGAAAAATCCCCATTAATCACGTTTCGTTCGCAAAATTCTGCAACACGCTGAATTTGTATCCGTTGAATGATGCGGGAATATTTCTGCCGCCTCTAGCTATCCTATCCAGGACATAATACTTTAACGTGGATAAAGATTCAAGGGTGATTGGGATAGATAGATAGATTTCTTGCGGTCGAGTGTTTGTTGAAGTAATCTTCCTCGTTCGCAAAATTGCAACGAATTTCTGATGCAAATGCCAAAAATGATGATTGATGGATGAAAGTGAATGTTAAGTTTGATTGCGATGACTTCACTCTTTGTCATTGATTGTCATTTGATACCAAAAGACGTCTTTTCGGGCAACAGTTAAAAGGGAAACCCTATGCCAAAATTCCTCAAAGAAAAGTTAAACAAATGTCTGGCGTCATTCCAGGAGGACTTGTTATGCCTGAATGCCCCTTAACGAAGTGAAGTTGTGCCTACACATCGAATGACATCCATTAGTGTAGCATATTGATTTCTCAGCTCAACGATGACCCACTGAGATACTGGCATTTCCATCACTTCATACGAAGACGAACGAAAAAGGATGTCAGTGTCACTTGAACTGAGGGTTATCGCAATCGATTGGCAGGAAAAGATACTTATTACATGTCCTCTAAAGACGTCAGATGATAGTCGTCATTTCATAGGAATTCTTCTAAATAGTTCCTGTGGTTTAATTCAAACCTCACAAAAGTCTTGAAAATCATAGTGAGTGGCATAGAAAATATCAACTTGACAGCAGATACATGTGCATTGGGGATGGATTCCGAGTGGCAATAATACATAACTCAATCTAATCTGAAAGCAGACGCACCTGCTGTCCAAAGAGCAGAATGCCAGCTAACTCACACCCGTTCTCGAACTAAACTAAATCCTCAAATCAATTATTGTAAATTATATTTCTTAGCTCTAAATTGAAGCGTTGCCACCACCACCACCACCCTTCCCTTTCCATTTGAACGGAAATCATAAGCTGCATGATGTGTCACAGAAGCCTTCCCTTTGTTGCCCACAGTGATAAAGAGAATTCAACAAAGGCGACAATCCAACAACTACTCCCAATAATAATCATCAGATAGCAAAATTTGTGACATATCTGGTATTCCCTTACATTTGTGTGTGGGGGCGCCTTCAGATCAAACTTGTGTGGGTGAGTGTGTTGAGTCCAGGCGTATGTTTCATTGTCAGGGTTTTGTCTTGGATCTAATTTCCGGCAATTGTACCACCACCCAGAGTTATAAGATAAGCAAATTATTTACATACGAGTACGACGATGTCCTTTAATTATTGTTACATTAATTCCTTTTATGTCCTGCTAAGCGATAAGTAAACAAACATCCAACAATAGATATTCATTTTGGGTCTGACACAAGTATTATAGTATATGCTCTGGAGATCTCTATCAAACTAATGTAGCTGGATACTTTGTAAGCGATGTCGATGTACCTAACTACCTATGTATGTATGACGCCTTCGCTGGGATATTGTTTGCCATTATTGTTCTCAGGACATTTCTTGTCAATTGCAAATTTTCCATAAATCCTATGGACGCTCGGAATATGTGCGTCCTTTGCGGATCTACCTTTGTATGCAAAATTTGATTTGAAGTTCCGTAGGCGAACCAATCATACAATGGCATCATTACCTTAGCATTTGTTGCAAATGCTACGTAGTATGTATCTACATCCATTGAGCATTTCAATCAAAGTTGAGCAAGAACGATGAGGCTGTAATTTGTATGCATTTGAATTAAAAGGCTTATATCACATCAAAACTCGATGAAATCACTTCCAGCTTTGTTGTTAAAGCAATCCAAAATATGACTCGGAGGCCATCAAAAACATGAAGTCAGGTACTTTGTTTGTGCTGTTGCAGTTCATTCGAGGAGTCCGAGTGCAAAAGAAAATTGTGGAACAGGGAAGTAAGGTTTCCCTGGACAAAACCAGGGAACTTCTCAATATAGCGAAAACAGACTAGAATCAAAATATATCGAAGTGTCACAAGTCTTTTTAGCAAGTTTAAAACTAAAAGTAGGGCAATAACTTTTCAATTAGATACCACAACTTCGCAAAATTCTAACGAAAAACTTTATACTAGGAATCTTAAGATCTGCTTTCTCAAACACTTGAGGAACCAAAAGACTGCCTTTAACTTATGAAAGAGTGAAGAACTCTGAGAACAGAAATTCCATGAGCAGGTATTGATTGTGATTAGCAGGTGCAGTCGGTATGGCGACATGGTATTTTATCAGCCATGCTGTAAAGGACTAGCAAACGGACCATCATTTGGCTTTAGGTAGTTTAATTCCACATAGCTAGAGCAGGTGGGATTTATCACCTAATCGTTAAAAAACTATTGGGAATGCATTAAAGGAACTACGTCGTTGCAATTTGTGCGTTCATAACACGAAGATGTCAAGGGCTGCTTGATTGATCCGAGGCTGGGTTAAAGCAATGTCTTGGGGATAGTTTCATAAAAATGCCTACTCTGTAAAGGCACTAAGATAGTGGGCTACGCGGAAGACATAGTTGCATTGAAAACAGAAAGACATTTAACTACCATCTGTGAAATTAATAGATCTGCCTGCAGGCAAGCTTTTGTTAAGAAATAGGGCTTATAGCAAATAGGTTTATGGCAATGGTTATATAACGCGATTGAAAGATACATTCTACCACATAGTTCAGTTGTTTGGTAGACATTTGTCCTTGCACTTTGTCCGTCGAGTTAGGAGTTTTGCACCAATTTGTTACGCAAAACCGAAGTAGCAGCGGTTTCCTTGGGTAATTCTGCGACGGATTTCCACCAAGATGTCATTCGTGGAGTTGACATTCACACCGAGGTAGAGGAACTCCTTAACTACCTCGAAGTTGCTGCTATCAATAGTTACGTTTAGTCCTAATCGATGGACAGATGCTTGTTTGTTTGTTGATAGCCAACTAATTTCGCCTGTTCTTCAATAGCCGAGAAAGCCTCTACCACGGCACGTTGGGAGCGTCCGATGATGTCAATATCTCCGCATATCTCAGTAGCTGGACGGATCTGTTGAATATAGTGCTTTCCGTCCTGACACCTGCTCTGTGAATTATCTGCTCAAGAAGAAGTCACATGATAGCACATCACCTTGCCGAAACCCGGCGTATGTTTGGAAGAGTTCAGATGAGCTGCTGCCAAACTGTACATTGCACCGCGTATTCTCCAGCGTGAGTCTCGACATAAAATTCGTTGGTATTTTCCAGGATTTGCTTCAGTGTGAAAATTTGGTCTACAGTTGATCTGCCGGGCCGGAAGCCATACTGGTACGTGCCGATAAGTGTGTTTCAGAAAGGTTTGAGACGTTCACACAGTACGTTGGATAGGATCTTTGCGGATAGCTTGCGCATCTTTGATATCTTCAATCAGAAGGGACTTGTATCATAATAAGAAACAGGAACAAGACATTTTAATCAAGCACTGTCACCAAACCCTAACCTATCTTCACTGATGAGACCAAGGAATTTTGTTTAGTATCAGCAGCATTAAGTACCAAATTATAATGACGTCTTAACTAAGATCTGAGCTTTAGGATAACGAGCAAAATAAATAACAATTTAAATGGACCATCGGGCTCAGTTATGAAAAACGCAAATGCGTAGAAAGAAAAGAAAATTCAGGTCGGCCAGATTAGGATCTGATTTGGGGTTGTAGTTGGCTGGCAGGCACTACTTGCTTTCAACACAGCTTACATCTTTATTGATGGTGTCAAAATAAGTTACGCTAAGGAACAATGAAGCAACACTAGCAATTGAACCATCCCTATAATTAATAGTAAGAGAAATCAAATTGGAGAGCTCGTTAGAGTAATAACCGGACACTTCATTATTGGAAACATTCTAAAAACCTAGGAGTTTTGACTAGTGACTTTGACAAAAGCTGCATAGATTGACGTTAAAATAGAATTAGTGAGTAATTTCGTTCCATTAATACCGCTTATTGTGCTATCGAGCAGGGTTCCTATGAAATGAAACGATCTGTTTGAAGTATACTTATCGAAAGAAAAACTCAAGTAAAGTTCAAGTAAATAATGTTAAAGAATTCTGTTATAACATTATACTTGCAGTTAGTTTCAACATTAGTGTCAAATCAAAGAAAAATTAAGACTACCGTAACTCAAAAGAACGACAGTAGAAAGGTAAACCTCCAAATGACAAAAAATCCTATAGACCAATATCGCTTCTGCCAATAATGTCGCAGATATTTAAAAAAGTCATATTGAAGCGCTTACATCCGATCATCGATCATCGAAGCACTCTACAATTGACCAGGTTTACAGAATTACCAACGAAAATGAAAAAGCACTAGAGGAGAAAAAAATTTGTTCTAGCGATTTCCTTGACGTCTCTCAGACCTTCGACAAGGTATGGCATACGGGATTAAAATATAAACTAAACAAAGCTCTCCGAAAGCAAATATATGAGATCCTAAGCTCTTATTTAGATGACAGCCTCTTTCGTGTTAAACACGGGAACGAGTACTCTGAATTCAAAGAAATCGCGGGTTGAGTTCCACAAGTTTTCCACAAGTGTTTTGGGCCCGATTTTATTCCTATTATACACTCGCGATATCCCGCAAGAAGAGGATACTATCGTAGCAACTTTCGCGGTTGATACGCCTATTCTAACTGTAGACAATTTGATTCAGTCCGCGACAAATAAGCTTCAACAATCTATCAACAGGATATGCTTGTCGACAAAAACTTGGCGTATTGTCCTCAACGAGACAAAATCCACGCACGTTAATTTTACTTACAGCCTCGGTACAAATTCCGTACGCAAATGAGGCTAAATACTTGGGAATGACGTTGGATGCTAAATTAAAATGGAAATCGCCGATATCCACAGAGTTCTAAGTATTTATAACTACCGTTGAAGACGAAATACGAAATTTCGCGCGTAAACAACACACTCGCCTAATTGGCCTTTGCAATGACGCTGTACTAAAGATTCTAGATCAGAGAAATCTTGTGCGCCGATTGCAAGGAATAAAACATTTTGAATTAGCGCAATAAAATATAACCGCATGTTATTGTCGATATAAGCAGGTGCTTCCGCTGGGAGGTTTCCTCCCAAACGTAATTAAATATTTAAATTAAAACTTCTTGATAGGCATTGGCCTTGTAGTATAATAGTATCTTGTAGGGAGGTGTTTTTAGTGAGTAAGAATCTCACACTATTATGAGCACGCGCAGCCGGTCCTCATAATGTCTCATGGAAGATTTTCCACCTATCCTCGGAAAAAAAAGTAGAAAGGTATTATACAATGACTAACAATATTGACAATAGGGAATGCTGATGAATTCATTTTAACAGTTCCTCGATTGGAACTTCACTTTTCCACATTTACAATTTTCTTTTCTTGGTATTTTGGTTATTATTGCATGTTCAGGGTATTTCAAAACCTCTTTCCACATTTAAGGGACATAATTTTTGATATAAAAACGTCAATTTGTTGCCCGCTTTAGACAATTACAACCTTTTGGAAAAAAAATTATTTCAGGGTCTCGCTTTACAACTCTAAAATTCATTCATATGTTCCGCTTTAGTTCCGCACTTAGTTTTGGTGACAAGTTAAGTAACAAGTGAGAGTTTCCTCTACTGGGTGAAATCCAAGACTCAATGGTTTATATAATGAATGTTTAGTCGACGATGTTTAGTCCTTGTGAAGATCTGGTAAAATTATTGATGTTATGGGTATCCATTTGTGTTAAGAGAATATATATTTAATTTTGTTTTTGTCAACCACTAGACCCTGCAGCTCCTGTTTCTACAGATACTTATCTGAATGTGGCAATTAATTTCTTTTTTTAAAGAATTTTAATTTAATTTATGTAAATATTTTTAATCGTGAAAATCTCTTGTTGACATTGCTTTTACATGGTTTGGTCTTATCGCCCAAGGATAAAACGTCAAAATAAATAAATGTCACAACGACCAAAATTCGCACAAATGTCAAGAATAAAATAGTAACAAAGCCCAAAAGCAATGGAAAATGCCCTCTCAGATTCGTTGAAATAGGGCTTAAACAAGCTACCAATGTATGTCTCAGTAAATTACCCATTGAAGAGAAGGGGTGATGCATTTGGGCCATTTGGCCATTTGCTATATTTGGGCGCAAAACATCGAGTGAAGCTTCGGCTGTGTGGCACGTAGCGCCGTCCTGTTGAAACCAAATGTTGCCAATATCCTCCTCCTCAATTTTTGTGAACAAAAATTCGTTCAACATTGCCCGATAACGATCGCCATTGACTGTAACGGCCACTCCTTGCTCATTTTCGAAGAAAAATGGCCCAATTATGCCTCTGGACTGAAATCCGCACCAAACAGTGACTCGTTTTGGGTATATCGGCTTTTCAATGTATGCGTGCGGGTTTTCTGTGCCCCAAATGCGACAATTTTGCTTGTTTACATACCCACCAAGATCAAAATGAGCTTCATCTGAAAAGATGATATTTTTGTGGCAAAATCGGCATCTTCTCTATGTCGCTATGTCGCAATATTTCCCAGTGTTGTTCAAGCGTATACACAACCATATTTGTTCAGCGGAAGAATAAAACTAATTATCTGTTAAATCAGACATTAGCTAAGTATTACCATTCGCGAAATAAGCACTAGTTGAAAAAAAACGTTAGATGGCGGACTCTATGTCATGTTTAAACTTAGGCGTTGTGGTTATATTAAATAAGGTTCGATCATTCGTTTCGACACTAATGATCTTCTCTCAAGGACTTCTGCAAAAAAGGTCTTATAATGGTAAATCTTAATAACATTAGAAACTCAGAAAGATGAACTGATAGAAATCAAGGCATTTTCATATTTTTGAATTGTTCATCTTTTTGAGTGTCAAATTCTAAGTAGAAAAAGAAAATCTTATTAAGACCTTTACAAAGTTTAAATAAATTCAATACTGCAACCATTTCTTTTTAATAACAACGCACGAGAAATAAGGCAAGATGGTACTGAAAATTAAATACAGATTTTTCTAACCAAAAAAGTTATTCAAAAGAAGTTGCTTTATGAAAGCCTTGTATTTATATTTTCTACAGCTGAAAACAAGGCTTGAGGCATTCTCGGTATTGAGGAGAAGAAGAAAACCGATCAAAAATCTTCAATGCTGATCTTGAAGTTTTGTCAACTACTGATTTTCCGGTTCATCTTCACCATTTAACATATAACAAAATCTTCATTATAATGTCTTATGAAATATTTTAATACAACAACAAGACTTAAGGTGCCATCAGACGGTTAGCCAAACGTGTCACCCAGATGGCATGTTGACGTCAGAGAATTTGTGTAATTTGGTTGTCATCTCCATGTCATCTGCGAGACTGTCATATGCTAAATGACACCCGATCACACAGTGTTAAACCATTAGGTCATACGAGTGTAAGTGTTTTCACATGACTTTCAAGGTTAGACCTTTGGATGACACGTTTCGTGGGACCCTGTCATTCGGAAGACACGTTCAATGTCGTGGCGGATGACAGGCGATCACACTGGATGACAACTTTAACTTTGTGTACAGCTTTTTACTTAAGTTTATAAAAAATTAAGTAGCTCACCATATCGAATACTTCAATGGTGACAAAATTTCGTCCACTTTAATGAGTTCATTTGTCTTTTCTATTGTACACACTCATTTTTGTCTTCCACTTAATAGACCATTTCTTTCATCAAATAAAAGTACTACATACTTCAAATGCCTCTGCTAAAACAATGTGACATCTACCTTTGACCGTTGCATGTTTCATGAATAAAGAAAAAAAAACAATAACTATCACTGCCAACAAAATGGAGCATAAGAAAAAGAGTCAACGAAATATGCAAAACTTTCTCTAAGAACTTTATCGCAGAATAAGGAAATTTTTGAATATTTTTTGTTGCGTGTATAAAAGTTGTAAAGTAGCTCGTTTTACACTGGTTATAGCCAGAAGGTTTATTATTAAGCTATATGCTATCGTAGTCTCAATTGGGTTGGTATGGGAATATAATTTTTTTTCCATTTTGCTTACCATTTTTACATCCTGTTGTGGAATTAATTTATCGAAGAATCGATCTAAAGTAAAGTTTTATTGTTTCGCCATAAAGTTTTCCTTAATTTGGGGCGAATATACAAATTTATACAAAACCGTTGGGTGGGGATGAAGGGGATTAACTTTTTACGCGATGGCATTTTTGTTGGCTCCTTCAGAGTCCCTAGGGCGCAAAAGGTGTGATTGTGATTGAAAAGTGCCGGCAAAGTGAGAGTTGCGTGATATTGGAAAAGTTTTAAATTTTTATCAAAAAGTGATGAAATTATTTTGATCCACATTCTATTTGTGGCTTACATTTTGTTGGATTTTATTCTCCCGCACAAATTGGGGGTTTGGTTGAGTGGCTATGTTGGCCGTTGTTTTACTAGGTGTTGAATATTGGGCTAATAATTTGGATTATTTAAATATATTCTTATAGCTTTTACCTTATATATCGAGAAATTGAAATAAAAAATCGTATATCTACGACCTATGCTCAAATTTATTGGGGCGCAGAATCTTATCTGTATCCGCCAATCTAATACTTTTGGCACAAAGTTCTGATATAATAGTTGGATAAGGCTGGGCTAAACAGGGGTGTGGTAAGAACGAATGAAACCACGCAACACTAGGCACCAAAACGGGGACATCGCGGTCCCTGGGGGAACCAGCTGAATTCACAATTTAAAAGGCAGAAAAACCTAAATAATTTCCCTCCAGAGACATTAAAGGCCCTTGAAGTACATGCCATCTATTTCCTCTAAGAAGTATTTTCAAAGAAATATTTCCTAACAAAATTTCTTCGACTGCGCGCTATTCCTTTTGTCCTCAGCAGCATGCAGATCTCCGCAGTATCTGCAGATATCTGCATCCGATAATCCGAGAATTTTTGGAGACAGTGACCTGTCAGAATTCCTGTTCATGTTCTAAGCATAGCCCTGCTCAGTTTTATTATCTCTATCTATTTTACTATCGAAAAGTGACCACAGAGCCTTAGATACTTTGTAGCCCACCCTTTATTATGCAAAGGTGAGGTTCTATGTCTGCAACCTCAATATCAACAAGTAGCCTTGTATTCTTGCAAGCCCATTCGCCTGCTCATTTCCCTCAATACAGCACAGTCTCAGTCTCTCGGTTCTGACTGCATACTGCTTAAAGCATTATACGATGGCTCCTAACACACCCTAACACACAGATGAGAAGAGATGTTGGCTGATTCCATTACTTTGAGTGCGACCTGGCTATCGATGTAGATGGAACCATTAAGTACGAACCATCAGTAAAAATCGAAATTTCTTGCGATCTGATTGTTGCGTTTCTTTGGGGCACTTATAAAGCTAACCAGGTTCAACCAAGGTTCAAGATTGCTAAGCGCATAGCCTCACGAATATTGAAATAACTTCGGAATTGGCAAGGCTGAGGAAAATTCTGTCCAACGAATCCGCTGTTCCTGGATAATTGAAATTCAGTAGCCGGAAATGGCCAACCGACTACCCGAGTGAGAGTAGTAACCAGGCTACGTATTACGTCTCCTTAGCTGTATCACTAGTTGCGGAAGGAATTATAACGAAAGAGAGGATAGATAGCTTGTGACTCTTCAAATCCTCCGAATTATAATTAAACCGGTCCCAGCTAGGGATGGAATAACAACGATGCCAATCGCTTGTTTGGAAGTTATTCTTAATTTGCTGCAATTAGATCTATACTTGCACGAATCGACTGCCAAGAACGCCTTGAGGATCAGCCAAACAGTCAGACAGAATCACCGCTCTCCTAGGGCAAGCTCAGATTCTGAAAATGTATATCGGAGACAACATTAGCTGCGACTACATGTCACCCTAAATGGATTTTGACAAACCATTCTCCTGCTCCTTCCCGAGCAGTCAAGAATGGAACATTAATGAAGATGGATTAAATAATCTCAGCCACATCAGATCTCCAAGCTAAGGTCATGGCAGTTGCGGAAGCTATATCTATATCTTCTTCTTCTTCTCCCCATTTAACGACGAGATTATGATCAGGAATATAGGGATAACCCTCCCACTTCACTGCATTCCTACTGGTCCGCTTTTGGGGTTCGCCGGTCCGACCTCAAAAGATATCTGCAGGCATTCCGATTTTAGATCAATTCATCATTTAGGCCAATCAAATGCTGGTGTTTCTGCAATTGTGTGATCCAGGAGTTTTTAGGCCTGCCTCTCTTAAGCGATTGTAAGGGAACGTTGATTGCCATTGCCTTTTTGACGGGGTTCGTACCGTGAGTCGGTGATGCTCCAATATTTTGAGATGGGTGCTTTGACGTGAAGGCTTCCTCGTATAGAAGGTCTTAACGTCCAAGAAACCCTCCCGATTTCCGGTGTTTCGCCATTTCGTTTCTTGGATACACAATATATCCAATCGCCTTCTTACCATCATCTCTTCCAGCTCGTAGCTTCGACCACTCATACTTCCAACGTTCCAACTCGTGACCCTTAGGTTTCGCCTAAGTCTTTGCATACATATTGCTATCCCCCGGAAACCGAATAGCTCTGAGTCGTGCATTTTCGCTCGTCCCAGGACCTCAATTATGCCTAGCATTAGAGGTGCGTGGCGGGGTAGTGTTTTTTTGAACGTAGATTTCCATAATGCGAGTTTGTTTGTTCAACAAGTGCAGGCTCCTGATATAAGTTCTTGATTGATCTGACTTTTATGACACCGGTCATCTCCAGTCGTATCAACCCACGGATTTCCATGCACACTTGTGGGGCAGTTTAAAGGTGTTAAATATGTCGTTCGGCTCACCGGGATGTTTGAATTGCCTAGAAGTGATCTCCTCCACCTTAGTCGTCTTTTACGACAAGCACGGGCGGGCGCTGCAGGGATATTCTTACATCCTGTCCCTGCGTGGGGCCGACGACCCATACTTTATCATTGTCGGCAATATCAGTGAATGATATTACCAATTATATTGATAGCCATAAAAGCTGGTTCATCGCTTTCGCATAGCTCTTGGCTCGGAGCACAAGGTATGTCTCTTCTGGATTCCTATGCACAGGGACATTACCAACGATCTAGCGCGAAAAGGATACGAAATGGAATCATCGACCCAAAACATACCAACCCACCTCTGAGATGAGTCATTTTTTACGATTTAATAATCTCAGGTCAGTAGCCTATTAAGCGATGTGCGTGCTTACCCTTCCTTCTAACAGCCCTTTCATGGCAGTCTACCAGTTCGCTCGTTTCCTTTTCTACTATCTGAATACTTCATACAGGCTTCAAAACGGCTTGAGCTTACTTTTTTAGAATTGGTCTTACCAGTTTGTGGTATCTCTATCTAGTCTAGTCTATCGATGTAAATGGAGATATCTACGTAGACTTTTATAACATCCAAACTCACATAAATTTCTCAATAAAAAGAATTCAAGTGTTACAATTTCAATTGTAAAGTGAATAACTATTCATTGCAAAGTAATAGATTTCAATATACTTACTTGCTCAAGTTTTTCTTTAAATGACAATGAAAGCTACACTGCGCGCAAAGTCCTCAAAATACCCATCCATTTACCCAGCCATCCATATTCAAACAAGTTGAAGACCGAATTTTCCACTTAAGTGCAATGATTAAGTAAACGACCAAAACGGAACCAAACCGAACAAATTGCTGCACAAACAAGCAGTAAAGAGGAAAAATACCACAACCTCCCTCCGCTGCCTGCCATGTAATTTTGACTCCCCGAAAATTCAACATCCATATCGGTCTCTCTCACTCTCACTCTCTCTCTCTCTGTCTCTAATTCAATTTTCTACTCAGCACAAAAGTTCATCACATTGTAATTACAGTAATTTACATAAGGAAACTCGCCCCCCAGAGCAATTGATTAATTCCTTCTTTCCTCCTTCCAATTGCAATACCGAGAGTCACACAAAAACGGAACTCTGGGTGGAGGGGACAGCGGAAAACGAATGAGGGTTAAAAACGAAGTTAGAAATCGCCTTCAAAGCGGGCGAAAGTTTATACAGAACGATGAGAGGAACAACCAAAACTTACCACAAAGACACACATACAATCAAAATATTTTCAATGTTCCACAATCATGCACTTAAAGTCGTCGTCGAAGCCTCCACAAGGGATCGCTCCCACATTATCCACCTCCATCGGGAGTATTCTGCTGGACGACAATGATAAGAAAATAATGATTCCAGTTAAAACAGCTATAATGGGAGTATGTTGTGTTTTTTCTCTGCGCCTCTTAACATACAAAACATTGTGTCGTTGTAGTCCTTTGAGTTGCATAATTAACAATACCATTGTGGAGTTCCTTCAATTTGTTTCTGATTCGCGAAATTGCCAAACCGCGTAAATACATTTCAGCTTGACATACAGGCTTTAGCTTGATGTTTAAATGAGCCCAGGCGCGGTGCGCCTGATGGTTCGTGGGCTTGGGAATGACAAATATTGGAATAAAATGAAGAACAAGTGTGAGCTGGTAATAAATTTTAACAGAATTAATGTGACGTAATGACAGAAGGATTTCAAATGGCGAATGAATAAAGACAATGGGCGGATGGATGTTAACTGAACTGAGCTGTGAAATTGCCTTAATTTAAATATTTAAAGAACAACTCGATATGGCAATGGCGAGCTGGATGAATGGGGAATTAGTTCATATTTGTTTTTGTGGAAACGTCTTGGGAAATAAATAAATAAATTACGCGAAAAGTGCTACCCCAGTTGTGACGGGATTAAAGTTATTTAAGTTACTGTAAGTTTTGGAAAGGGTTCATTCGGGACACGGGAAGACAAGGGCTTGTTGAGATGTCAATGATAAAAGACAATTGTCTGGTGAATTGGCGTAGGAAAAACTATTAAATAGCAGCTTTATGAAGGGGAGCACTGTAATTAACTGAAAAGGAATTACTCTTACCCGTGGATTTTTAACAAAAAAAATATACCAAATAACAAATGATTTTTAGTTCAATTCGATTTAGGAAAACGACAAAGTAAACAGATGTGTAGGTATTTGGAAAACTGTCATCGTGGACTGCAAAATCAGTACGAAGGTTAAAATCAACTTGATTTAATGGCCATAAGTACTGTATAATCATCACTATAAAACAAAGTTCAAATTATTTTGACTGAACCTACACAGCGAAAAGCTGAACGGATTTTGGTAATTGTGTTTCTCGTACACGTTAGTATACTAAAGAGAAAGTTATTGCGATCGGAAATTTCGAACTGAAACTAAGTATGAGGGATAATATTACGAGAGAAGTCCACAAAAGTGGGTCCACCAATGCAGTCCGTCGGTCTGTCTGTCTGTCTGTCCGGACACCGTATGGCGAAACGGTTCGACGGATTTGCTTCATCTTCAGGGGCATATTTTTAGTTTTTGCTTTATCTTTTGAAATAACGGTACAATTTTTTTTCACTTATCACTATTTTTCTCGAATGTGTTTGTAAGAATTTCCGTAATTTGTACTAACGACATTTGGGATGGGGTGAAAAATACTGCATACTCAGTTTAAAAAAAAAAATCGATTAACGGTAATTTATAAAACCGGCACTATCTCAAAAACCAACAAAGGGAATTTAAAAAAATTTTACTAATTTTTTTATACTATTAAGTCGAACAAAGTTGCATATTTCGTTTTTGAAATAATTTTTAAAATTTTTTTTTTTTTTCATAAAGGGTGATCCAAGTAGGGATACTTTTTTCAATAGCCTTTTTTGACAGATCACGTGTGAATCGTGTCATGCTGTCATTTTACATCAAGATCTTAAATTGAAAGCGTACAAAATACAGCTTGTGCAACAACTGAAGCCGCTCGACCATCCCAAGCGACATCGCTTCGCTCTATGGGCTCTTGAAAAGTTCCGAGAAGATCCGACGTTTTCGAGGCACATTTTGTTTAGCAATGAGGCCCATTTCTGGCTCAATGGGTATGTAAACAAACAAAATTGCCGCATTTGGGACGAAGAGCAACCTGAAGAGATTGAAGAACTGCCACTTTATCCAGAAAAAACAACGGTTTGGTGTGGTTTGTGGGCCAGTGGAATCATCGGTCCATATTTCTTTAAAAATTATGCCGGTGCGAACGTAACCGTCAATGGCGACCGTTATCGTGCCATGATAACCGACTATTTGATGCCTGTTAATCTACTATTTTGTTAATCCTGCTGTCATGCGAAGCTGCTGTCAATTTGCCCTCATACTTTTTGTACATTGTCCAGCATTTTGAACGGTGTGTGAGCGCCGGACGCACAACTGCGGTATAGACTTTCTTTCAGCTTAGGGGACATTTTTCGGTTACAGAAGATGGCAGAGTTTTCCTGCCACTTCATCCAACCTACGCTTACACGATGATTGATGTCGTCATCAACTATTGCTTCGCTGTTGATCATTGATCCCAGATATTTGAACTTTTCACACTTCGTAATGGGTTTGTGGGCCGGTGGAATCATCGGTCCATATTTCTTTAAAAATTATGCCGGTGCAAACGTAACCGTCAATGGCGACCGTTATCGTGCCATGATAACCGACTATTTGATGCCTGAAATTGAAGCTCGTGATCTCGGCGACATTTGGTTTCAGCAAGACGGCGCCACTTCCCACACATCGCATCAATCAATGGACTTATTGAGAGAACATTTCGGTGAGCACATAATTTCACGTTTTGGGCCGGTCGATTGGCCACCAAGATCGTGTGATATCACACCGTTAGACTTTTTCCTGTGGGGATATTGTTGCATTTCTGAAGTAAAAACTGGAAACTACCTCTAAGGACTAGCACTTGGCATGCTTGCATATGCACAGCTAGGTAGGGTCGGATGGGGTAAGGTTCTTGTCCTAAGGAAGCCAGACGCAGCAAAAAAAAATTTAATTCATGCCAAGATTTAATAAAAAAAAAAGAATAATACCCTGAACGGACGGACTCTGCTGTTCCCCTAGCAATTATGTTCGCGTGGCAACAGATGTTACGTTGCCTTGAGTACATTGAGTTCCCTCCCTACTCACGAACTACGCGAACGCCATGACAGTTCTCGTACTCTGAACATCAATGAACTGTCCCTAAATTAACAGGAAATCACATCTACTCTAAATGACCATTACTAAAGTCTCGAACACAACCACACATAACCCCGTCAAATTAGGAAATCAGATCATTTTCAAGTATACATATAATATATTTCAATTCAATTTAAGTCTAAATGTATCCATACAATCCAGTACATAATAAAACAAAAATTAATTTAAAATCATATTAGGATAGCGCTAGCTTGGCGTAATTCATTATTAAGAAAAAAATAATAAAAAAAATAAACTCACCACTTATCCAGAGATTGTGCACAATTCCTGACTGCTGCAGATCAATTTAGCTGCGGGGGATTACTATAGGTATATATAAGACTCATATAAAACACAACCAAACTATCACCACTTTGTCACTTTTATATTAGATGTATATAAGAAAAAATTAGGCAAAAAAAATCAAATTAATTAGATCATACTTGATTACACAATTTGTATTTTAAACTAAGTTAAGATAGGATAGAGATCTATTTAGAATTAATCATTTTGTTTTCTTTTGTTTTGTCTTTAAATGTTTGCACTTGGCACTTAGGTTAAGCCACTGGTGGGGATACTAATCATATATATTACAGCTTCGTATAAAAAAAAGAAACCACTAAAGCTCACAACGATTTTTCCGCACGTCTAACACTTTAGCAAATTCCGGTACCACTATCGCTTACCACACTGCCGGCAGGGAACCGCTTTCCGTAATCAGCACGAAAAGAACCGTGTTTTAATTCCCCGATTGATTTGCTCCTTAACTGGGCTATCGGGTGCGATTTCACTTTTATTACGATCGGTGGGTTGAATTGTGGAGCGCAGTGAGTGTGACGTGGCGGAAACTCTCCACTAGTTGTGTCGCGAAGAAGGTGGTAACGATTAAAGATGCTGGTGTGAACTTAATGGGCGACGTTTGTGAGTGCTCTGAGAAAGCAAATATAACTTTCGCTCGTTGCCACTTCGGGAGCAGCGCTGAGTAGGGAGGGTGGACACTGTTTCTTGTAGCGTTTGGTTTTTTTTTTTTTGTTTGGTGATTTGGTGTGAGGCCAATTCTCTACACACCGCGCTGTTGACGAAGAATCGATACTATCGCTTCCAACTTGATGGATCGAGCATTGGTTCGATCTTATTGTAATCACCTTGGTCGGTTGAGTGCGGGTGGGAGGGAACGAAAAGTCTCCACAGAATTGCTGCGCCATGCAAAAGAGAACTACGTTCAGCACTCCCTCTCCTCCACCAATCAGGGCCTCAAAGGGGGATGCGCTAACAATTAGCCTACTGACCTACGTATGTAATCAATATAATTGAATTGATCTACTTTTAACTACAATTCATACCTCTTTTTTTTTTTTTCTTTATTTTTTTAATCGATGGTTTGGTGCTGATTAAGATTTAAGATTTAAATCTCCAAATTTTTTTTTGTTTCTTCTTTTATTATTAAGATGTGGATTGGACTATTCAAAATTAAAAAAAAAATTGTTAGAGCGAATAGCTACGATATAGGTACATACGTAGTTTAATATTACCTCTTAAAGTTTATGGGAAGATAAGCAGAATAAGTCCTTCTTGAAAGAAAGCCCACGAGCAAAAAAAAGAGTTTGGATTCCACGATTTTAAGCTAGCCTCAAATTGAGTGGTAAGGTTGGCATTACTTCCATTACTTAGCGAAGGAAGTTAACTATGCTTCGTTGAGTTTTACACTCAGAATTCCGCGCATGAAGTTGCAGGGATGGTAAAAGAAATAGTTTAAAAATAAAAACATTCGTAACAAACCTTCTTTGTTTACTATTGTGCAAACAATTTAAACAAAAAGGAACACCGAATGTTTTCCAAACCAGGAATACATATCAGCTCAATTTGTCTGATCAATATATAAGATACATGTTATGAATCATTGCCGAATATCTTTGGCATGATATTTTCCTATAAGTTTGCCTCGCATGTCCTCAAGGTCGTACAAACAGTTTCCTATTCGCTTTCTCACCCTACATTTAACAAACTTTGGTAAGAACTTCGAGGTTTTTTTCTGTGGAAATGAACTTTGAACGAAGTTCCTTCGAAAAACTTCCTGGCCTTCAAAAAACTTTATATTTTTCGCTCGCAGGTTATAGGTTTGTTCAGCCTTGAGATGTGCATTATACAGGTTATCTTTTATACGATCCCTTATTAGCTGCATTCGAGCAGAGGTGGGAATGGTTTGAATATCAGGTTCATTTAGGCAACGCAATTTTCTTAGAAGTGGATACTCTTGACCACTGAGAATCATTTGCTGCCCGAAAAGAGAGTAATATGGAGAACAGTTGGTTGACGAGTGCCGATCACTTCGCAGTATTGCACCTATAACCGATACGTACTTATCCCAATCTGCGTGTTTATCATTGATAAATACTCTTATTTTCGATATTATTTCGCGATTTACACGTTCTGAGCTATTGGCCTGGGGAGAGTAAAAACCTGTTCGGATGTGTTTTATGTCATATGCTTCCATCTGCTTAGCAAATTCTTTGGATACAAATTGCCTGCCATTATCGCTGTGGATATATTCCGGAATACCAAACAAATGGAACACATCTTCCTCTAAGTACTGACATATAGCCTTGGAGCAGGCTTTTCTTAATGGTCTTAGAAAGATGTACTTGGAAAAATGGTCTATTGCAATAAATATTGTAGTGTTGCCAGATTTTGTGCAGGGATAAGGCCCCAAAAGGTCAATATATAATCTTTGCATGGGCCTTTCCGTCACAATCTGCGCTCCCATTTTTGGACGAAGGGAGGAGTTTGCTGGCTTAATACATTTGCAGGTATCACATTCCTGGACAAAGGTCTTTATTTGTCTTACCATTCCTGGCCAAAAGTATTTCTGTCGTATCCGAAACAAAGTTTTTTCAAAACCGCCATGACATCCGGATGTAGAATTATGAATATTTTCAATTACTGAATTAGTAAGCTCAATAGGTAACCATAAACGCCACAGGCTTTCTTCCTCGTCAGGAGAACCTTTTCTAAATCTCTCGCGCTTATAAACATAACCATCTGATATGCAAACATCTGGCAAGTTGACCTGATTTTCCGTAATGTCTTTCTTTAAACCTTCGTAGTTTGCAGCAGTAAAATATTTTGAGTTTAAATCAATTTCCATCTGCTTCGAAACTGGCACTAGCTCACATATATCTACTCTTGAGAGAGCATCTGGCACAACATTTAAAGATCCTTTTCTATGTTCCATAGTAAAGTCAAATGGCTGAAGCTTTAGGCTCCATCTGGCTAGGCGGCCACTCAAGTCTTTCTGTGACATAAGCCATTTCAGACTTGAGTGGTCTGTAATAATTTTGAACGGTAAGCCTTCAATATAGGGCCTGAATTTATGAACGCAAACTATTGCGGCCAGACACTCTTGCTCAGATACTGTATAATTTTGTTGAGCTTTGTTCAGTTTCTGAGATACGTAGGCTATAGGACGCTCCTTACCATCGCTATCTAACTGGTAAAGAACACCACCGACACCAGAGCTCGACGCATCACACTGTACCACAAAAGGCTTGGTAAAATCTGGCTGTGCAAGAACAGGAGCGCTCGTTAATGCCTCCTTAAGTTTTTCAAATGACACTACTGCTTCAGGAGTTAGAGCGAAAGTCTTAGATTTACGAAGACAATTTGTGAGAGGAGCCGCGAGATCGGAAAAGTTTTGGATAAACTGTCGGTACCACCCTGTCATCCCAATAAATCGACGGATTTGTCGGACACTTTTTGGTAAAGGAAACTCAGTGATTGCTTCTAACTTTGAGGGATCAGTTTTAAGACAACCTTGGCCAACAATATAGCCCAGATACTTGATTTCGCGTTGACAGAATCGACTTTTCTCCACATTAATCGTTAACTTAGCATTATACAGGCATTTCGCAATCTCTTTAAGTAACTCTATATGCTCCTCGAAGGTAGCCGTGCATACAAGCAGATCATCCAAGTAAACGAACACATTTTCACGAAACCGAGATGGAATAACTCGATCCATCAGACGACTCATTCGTTGAGGGGCATTGCACAGCCCAAAAGGCATGACCGTAAACTCATACAGTGGCCTTCCGGGTACAGCAAATGCCGTCTTTTCTTTAGACGTCTCTTCCAGGGGAATTTGCCAATAAGCGTCCTTTAAGTCGATTCCGCTTATGAAGTGAGTATCTTTAAGTCTACTCAGTAATCCGCCAATATGCGGCAGAGGATAAGCGTCCTTTTTGGTGACGTAATTCACCTTCCTAAAGTCTATGCACAGTCGTATCTTTCCAGGCTTTCGAACCAATACAATTGGTGAACTCCAGGGGCTATTGCTTTCGACTATTACGCCAAGAGAAAGCATTCGGTCAAGTTCAGCATAAGCTTCAGCTTGACGCGGTGGAGACAACGGAAAATGCTTCGATTTTATTGGCACAGCATCACCTGTGTCAATAAAGTGCTCCTCTACATTAGTTTTTCCCAAACCCGTTTTAGAAAAGGATGGAAAGAGTGTTATAGTTTGATCTAACTCGTATTTTTGATAAGGGGTGAGGTCATGTTTATTCGAATCAGGATTTGTATTTTCCAGCGCAGCGATCTCTGGTATTATTTGAGGAACAATATTAAATGTGTTCCAAAAGTTTATACCAAGGTAAACTTCCTGTTGCAAATTGGGCACAACATAAAAGTCGATGACTTTAGTAGTGTTATTAAATTATACCGGAATCTTGCAGAAACCATGAATCGCTTGCTTAGTTCCATCAGCGGTACTTATACTGGATTTGAAAGGTTTCACATATATAGAATTGCGCTTCAGAAGGTCAAAACTATTTTTACCAAGTACGCTGACCGAAGCACCTGAATCTAATAACGCATAAACTTGTTCGTTACCTAGTTTTATATGCAGAAATGGTCTCATATCTTTTGAATCATTAATTACAGCTGTCTCTAAGACTTCCCTATAAAATTTTCTATTTTTGTAACGACTTCTACACTTTGTAATTCTATCCGATACTGTGATATTACCATCGGTACCAAAAATTCTTCGTTTAGTATCCTGGTAACGCGAAATTCGCTCATGCAGAGATAGTGGTGGACATTTATCAGTTTGAACACTCGCATCACTAGTAAAAATTCGTGGATTTGAATTAATATTTGTTTCTCTTTGCAATATTTGAAGCTGGATTGAATTTTTATTATGGATTGGTTTTGTATCTTTAGGTTCTCTGTGAGTCCCTAAAGATACATTTGGAAATTTTATTGGCTCGGGGAATTGTTTACAGAACGAGAGTCCCCGGCGGCCATCTCGCTCACCCTCATGTTTACCGTATGCTTTTTGCAATTAGGTGTAGAAGCATTCTTCTCACCACATCGGTAACAAAAGAGATTTCTTACTTCCGACTGACAGTCATAGAAAGAGTGACCGATCTGATCGCAATTCCAACATTTAAATTTAGAAGTGTCCAATTGGTATTTGGATCGATGGAACCTGTTGCCAGTGGAATAAGCAGCAAGTTCGGGACCTTCAGTCACCTCTCCTTTCTCGCACATAAATGATTCGTCAATTTCGTTCACTCCTCGTCTGTAACTTGGATACCTCTGAGATACCTGATGTTGGACGAATGATTCAGCTTGTCGCGCAACATCTCTTAAATGTTCCAGGCTACTTACTTGGTAAGGAAACAAAAGAGGTCCTAAACTTTCCTTCGAGTTTTTCTTCAGCAAGTCAATAATTTTCGAATCACTCAAAGGTTCTCTTAATCTAGAGTTCATCCGCAATAAATCAGAGTAGTAATCATCAAAAGATTCTTTTTGACCTTGACGACGAGCAAACATTCTTAAAATCTTTTCGTGGTCATTCTCTATTTTGCTAAATTCCTTAATAATGGCATATTTTAACTGTCCATAGGATGCCATTGGACTTTTCTTAAGGAAATACCAGAACCATGACTCAGCTTTGCCTTGTAAAAGGACATGAAAATTTGCAAGAACATGCTCCCAACTGCATTGCGAACGTTCCTTAAGGGTTTCCACTTTGAAAAGAAAATCGTGTATATTTTCGGAACCATCGAATGAAATCTGCCACTTTTCAACTTTGCAAATTGAACTTGCGGAGGAATTTTGTTGACTTAATGGTGGTACTTGCCGGCTTTGAGTGGAAAATGAAGAGTTGTTTAAGAATTGCTCAAAATCAGCACGAACGTTGGAAGGTACTGACGGATTTACGCGCTCGTCTTGCCCACTACCATTTGGAATATTTAAATTCAAGTTGTCTAGCCTTCCGACTACTGTATCTCTAATAGATTGCATCTCTCGAATAAAAACTCTCTGGTTTGCCTCCAGGATTCGCTGAAAAGCTGAAGTAAGAGCGGCTATGCTTGCAACATCTGTTTGTGCAGTTGGTTGTGCTCGATTACCTTCGTGCTGCTCATTACTTTCTACACGATGGTTATTACCGGCTTGAGAGGATTGAATTGCCGTAGGAAGGTTATCTTCTAATTGCGGAAAAATTTGATTTTGGGTTAAGGACTGATTACTGTTTATGCCTGCACTAGACTCAGGTGGAGTACGGCAAACGATTGGTCTTGAATCCATTGGTCCTGCAGAAGGGGTTGTATTTCTAAAACTAGAAGAATTTCTATATGTACTTGGCCTTCCTCTAGAACGTGTATTCGGAACTTTATTATTCATATTGAAATAAAGTATTTATTGAAATATCTATAAGTAACGTTTAGTATCTTTAAATTTTTACTCAACTTCCAAGGTTTTAAAAGTGTCAATTATAGAAAAATAAAAAAAACATACATAATTTGGGGTTTGTGTGATCGGTCTTTTGTTGGTCTTAGAAGGCAGGTTGTAAACAGACGGACTATGCAAACGCATGCATAAAACGCGAACAAATCTGTGTGTATAATATGGGGAAACTGCAGGTTTATTAGTAGCAACACAGGCTGGCGTAATAAAATATTAGACTATGGACTATACTATTACGAAATTACACTAATATTGATAGGTATTCATATGCAACAACTTATCCTTCCCACGAATAAGTTTGGACTGATATGAACATTACAAAAAAAAAACAGTTCAAATCTTTCTGGTATTCAACAGTCGCAACGCGGATTACAACTAAAACCATGTACATTCCGGGACTATACTGTTGAAAGCCAAAATTAAGTTTTAAAACTGAAAGGAGACACATAAGAAAATCATTAGATTGCTGGAGGTTCGTAACAAATCTCAAGAGTAAACCAGCATAGCCTTGCAATGACGATCTTTATGGGCCCCACGTTGGGCGCCATTTTCTTTGTTGCATTTCTGAAGTAAAAACTGGAAACTACCTCTAAGGACTAGCACTTGGCATGCTTGCATATGCACAGCTAGGTAGGGTCGGATGGGGTAAGGTTCTTGTCCTAAGGAAGCCAGACGCAGCAAAAAAAAATTTAATTCATGCCAAGATTTAATAAAAAAAAAAGAATAATACCCTGAACGGACGGACTCTGCTGTTCCCCTAGCAATTATGTTCGCGTGGCAACAGATGTTACGTTGCCTTGAGTACATTGAGTTCCCTCCCTACTCACGAACTACGCGAACGCCATGACAGTTCTCGTACTCTGAACATCAATGAACTGTCCCTAAATTAACAGGAAATCACATCTACTCTAAATGACCATTACTAAAGTCTCGAACACAACCACACATAACCCCGTCAAATTAGGAAATCAGATCATTTTCAAGTATACATATAATATATTTCAATTCAATTTAAGTCTAAATGTATCCATATTTATATTTTATCTCAAAGAATTCATAGTCTTACGTTTATGTAATTTTAAGGTCTACTATTACAAAAAAAATAGTTTAGGGGGGGCGGATAAACTTATTGCTAGGAAATCAGTACAAAATAAAACAAAAATTAATTTAAAATCATATTAGGATAGCGCTAGCTTGGCGTAATTCATTATTAAGAAAAAAATAATAAAAAAAATAAACTCACCACTTATCCAGAGATTGTGCACAATTCCTGACTGCTGCAGATCAATTTAGCTGCGGGGGATTACTATAGGTATATATAAGACTCATATAAAACACAACCAAACTATCACCACTTTGTCACTTTTATATTAGATGTATATAAGAAAAAATTAGGCAAAAAAAATCAAATTAATTAGATCATACTTGATTACACAATTTGTATTTTAAACTAAGTTAAGATAGGATAGAGATCTATTTAGAATTAATCATTTTGTTTTCTTTTGTTTTGTCTTTAAATGTTTGCACTTGGCACTTAGGTTAAGCCACTGGTGGGGATACTAATCATATATATTACAGCTTCGTATAAAAAAAAGAAACCACTAAAGCTCACAACGATTTTTCCGCACGTCTAACACTTTAGCAAATTCCGGTACCACTATCGCTTACCACACTGCCGGCAGGGAACCGCTTTCCGTAATCAGCACGAAAAGAACCGTGTTTTAATTCCCCGATTGATTTGCTCCTTAACTGGGCTATCGGGTGCGATTTCACTTTTATTACGATCGGTGGGTTGAATTGTGGAGCGCAGTGAGTGTGACGTGGCGGAAACTCTCCACTAGTTGTGTCGCGAAGAAGGTGGTAACGATTAAAGATGCTGGTGTGAACTTAATGGGCGACGTTTGTGAGTGCTCTGAGAAAGCAAATATAACTTTCGCTCGTTGCCACTTCGGGAGCAGCGCTGAGTAGGGAGGGTGGACACTGTTTCTTGTAGCGTTTGGTTTTTTTTTTTTTTGTTTGGTGATTTGGTGTGAGGCCAATTCTCTACACACCGCGCTGTTGACGAAGAATCGATACTATCGCTTCCAACTTGATGGATCGAGCATTGGTTCGATCTTATTGTAATCACCTTGGTCGGTTGAGTGCGGGTGGGAGGGAACGAAAAGTCTCCACAGAATTGCTGCGCCATGCAAAAGAGAACTACGTTCAGCACTCCCTCTCCTCCACCAATCAGGGCCTCAAAGGGGGATGCGCTAACAATTAGCCTACTGACCTACGTATGTAATCAATATAATTGAATTGATCTACTTTTAACTACAATTCATACCTCTTTTTTTTTTTTCTTTATTTTTTTAATCGATGGTTTGGTGCTGATTAAGATTTAAGATTTAAATCTCCAAATTTTTTTTTGTTTCTTCTTTTATTATTAAGATGTGGATTGGACTATTCAAAATTAAAAAAAAAATTGTTAGAGCGAATAGCTACGATATAGGTACATACGTAGTTTAATATTACCTCTTAAAGTTTATGGGAAGATAAGCAGAATAAGTCCTTCTTGAAAGAAAGCCCACGAGCAAAAAAAAAAAGAGTTTGGATTCCACGATTTTAAGCTAGCCTCAAATTGAGTGGTAAGGTTGGCATTACTTCCATTACTTAGCGAAGGAAGTTAACTATGCTTCGTTGAGTTTTACACTCAGAATTCCGCGCATGAAGTTGCAGGGATGGTAAAAGAAATAGTTTAAAAATAAAAACATTCGTAACAATATGTAAAGTCAAAAGCTTATGCCGACAAACCCGCTTCGATTCAGGCCTTGAAGGAAAACATCACGCGTGTCATTCGCCAGTTACCAGTCGAAATGCTCGAATGAGTGATCGAAAATTGGACTCAACGGATGGACCATCTGCGACGTAGCAACGGCCAACATTTGATAGACATAATCTTCAAAAAATAAATGCCAAAGAATGTTCTTTCAAATGATAATAAACATTCTCCATTAAATTTGAATTTTCTGTGTTTTTTTCTTTAAATAAGTAGGGAACCTGGAAATGGATCACCCTTTATAAAGATTTTCTTAAATTTAAATTAAAGTAGTTTTCTCAAAAACGGCTTCAACGATTTTGGTAATTTTTTGTATTTCGAACAATAATGTTAAAAGTGTGCAATGTGCGAAATTACATCAAAATCGCAGGTGCCGTTTTTGAGAAAATCGAATATTTCTAAACCTAAAAAGTGATTTAAATAAATTTTACACTATTTATTTCCGATTCATTTTGCGATTAAAAAACGCATCTCATGTATCGAGAAAGTATCGTATGACGCAATCGTGCACTTAATTTTTTTTGTAATTAGGTATTTACAAGGATCAGGTTCGTGCTTTTTGAATCGAAAAAGTGTGCATATCTCCTGCGCCTAATTTAATGAATTTAATTTCAGTCTTTAGAGCTTTGAAATACGCATATTTCAAGACCAACGTTACATTTCTACATGCTCTAAAAGCTTAGCAATTTAGCAACATCTTTTTAAGACTAATTTTTTTATTAATATGTTAATTGAGCAAAGTTTTTAAACCGATCTTAGTTAAGTTTGATTTTTATAGTTTTCTTTCGACGTCTATTCGTAACTTTTTAAGAGCACATACAAGTACTGAGGCGGGGGTAAAAAAAAGCAAGAGCGAATTATTTCCCTTCTTTTCTATATTAAGCATTGATTTGCCTGATGAAGTCAAAGTTAAGATTGTTTTTGCTGTAATTCCGATAAATAAGAAAACAATTATTTTTAAATGAACTTTTAAAACTGTTATGCTACGTTTTCACCGAGATTAAGATTAAACTGCACTTAATCTACTTCAAATCTTAAGATTTATCATACAAATTTTAATCTTCTAAACATAAGACACGCACTAAATACCAATTTACCATCCCTGAATATTGCAAAAGTGACGTTGGTTGCTGAGAATTGAGAGCGAGGAAGCAATTTAGTAACGAGACTAGATGTTGAGTCTCTATCTCATTGTACCTAATTTCACATCCGTGATCTGATTTGTGTCATTCAATTGGCAGATGTTTGTATTTCTTCGAAGTGTAGTCAAATTTTACGCGAATATAAGTGAACGATCGGAGAAGCAACGTAGTTCTTTAACTTCAAACGGGTACAACAGTTTACTTTAAAAGCAACAGAGGCAAATAATTAATATTGCGGATATGGATCTTGAGAATCTGTTTTTCTTACGGTCGGTCGTACATTGCATGCTCTGGGGGAAGTTTGGTGCCTGAGAGTGCGACAGCAAATATTATATACAGAGAAGCACTACAAGAAAAGACAATGAAGTACGTAAATAAGAAATCAATCAAGCAATAGCAAGGCAAGGCAAGCACGGGCCAACTTCTTCTTCTTCTCTCCATTTATGGACGAGATTATGATCAGGATTACAGGGATCATAACCCTCCCACTTCACTGCATTCCTACTGGTCCGCCTGTGGGGTTCGCCGGTTCGACCTCAAAACGATATCTGCAGGCATCCCGATTTTGGATCACTTCATAATTGAGGCCAATCAAATGCTGGTGTTTCTGCATTTGTGTGATCCAGGAGTTCTTAGGCCTGCCTCTCTTACGCCATTGTAAGGGAACGTTGATTGCCATCGCCTTTTGACGGGGTTCGTAGGATCCCTCCGTTGAACATGACAATACCAACTGAGTCGGGCGTGCTCCAATATTTTCGAGATGGGCTCTTTGACGTGAAGGCTTCCTCAGATTCTGGAACTTCTAATTCGATCAAGCTTTGTTAATCCTGCTGTCATGCGAAGCTGCTGTCAATTTGCCCTCATACTTTTTGTACATTGTCCAGCATTTTGAACCGTGTGTGAGCGCCGGACGCACAACTGCGGTATAGACTTTCTTTCAGCTTAGGGGACATTTTTCGGTTACAGAAGATGGCAGAGTTTTCCTGCCACTTCATCCAACCTACGCTTACACGATGATTGATGTCGTCATCAACTATTGCTTCGCTGTTGATCATTGATCCCAGATATTTGAACTTTTCACACTTCGTAATGGGTTGACTTGGGTCAGAGAATGGGTAGTACTGATACTCTGTCTTTTTTTGGCTAATACGATACCCATTCCCTTCTAAAACATCTACCCAAACATCAAGTGCTCGTTGCAGGGAAGTCTGATCACTACTTATGATAGCTCCATCGTCAGCAAAGAATAACTGATGCACTTTAGGGTCCATCACTTTTCCATCGAGCAGATAATCTAGGACTGTAATTAAGAGCAAAGGACGTAAGACACTTCCCTGGTGAACACCGAATTCATCGGTGACCCCTGCGGGACACCTGACTTTTGTCTTCGCTCCCGCGTACATGTCCATGATCATCTGTACGTAGGTTTCAGGAACTCCTCGTTGTCTTAGCGATACCCATATCAGATCTCTTGGTTGTCTATCGAATGCTTTTTCAAAATAAGCAATACTAAAATAATAATAAGCAAAGAACGATGACAACCGGTCACGTCAATACCGTTGATCCACCCACAGCGCATTATATATTTCCCACGAGAAGCGACTAAAATGTAAACTTGTCTAGCATATGTGCCACCAAAAGAATACCGCTTGTAAGGTCTTTTTAGCCCTTAATGTCATAATTATCCAAAGATTCTGTAAGCTACAGCTCGAAACCATTAGCAAGGTCTCCGAAAATTGGAGTGACAAAAAGCGGCCGCTTGAACGACATTGTGTTCCCTAATTAATGAGTATGTTTGCTCTTACTTACAAAGCCATAAGACATGGAAAATTAAATTTTGTTTATTTGATTGACTTATATTCTGCCAACGCTGTATACCTGCATATTTGGTACACAACCTCTCAAACACAAATATGTTATTGTTCACAGAGTTAGATTAACAAATGCTCGAACTTTCCTAACCCTAAGATTTGCCCTTTAGGCTGTCAAATATTTTCTTCATGTTTCGGAAGATTTCTTCGGAGTTTAGAAAAAAAAAAGTTTGACCTTCTCCAGAAATTTCGATCTTTTTGATACAAATTTAAACAGAGACAAAGAGTAAGGATTTAATAGAATTGGGACCGATTTACCAAAAACCACAAACCAAAAAAAAAAAAGTGCAACATTAACCCACCGAGTAACGTAATTAGGGTCATATCATTGAATTTTTATTATTGCATTAGCAGAAACTTGATTCGTCAGAATCAATTATGGATTCCCGCTCTCAACAGTGGCTTTATTTTCTTTCTGTCATTGTCAATTGAAATCGCTAATCAATTATTCCCTTTAGCAGCTTGGTAAATAATTCATTACGACATGTATCCTAATGCGTTCGCCATCTTCGTCATTTGTGACATTATTTTTCTCTCCTTTCCTTGGTCCTTGGTTCTCTGTTGGTATAGGGGTTGAGGTACCCGTCAAGCTTCATCAGATAAACCAATTAAACTTAATAAAAACCAAGCGTAACGAAGAAGGAAATTCAGTCATTACTTCGTAACCAATATCTTTAATCTTTAATCCTTAAGAATTATCCTTGAAACATAAAAAGCAACTTCAAGCGGCAGATATGTATTGTGTTTTGTTTTGTTTTTTTTTTTCGTTTTCTGTCAAATAAGGAAATCCTCTTACTATTGGCAGTCACTCAAGCGGGCAGTTTTAGCTTGGGTTTGATTTGGAAAATGTAGCTACATTTTTCGCGAAAGGATCAAGAGTGGTACTTGTGCATAGGGACGATGGCTCCCATCATCATCATCATCATTATCCGGATTGAGGCCTAGGTTCGGCCTTAGAAACAGAAATTTATTCACACAAACAGAAGGAAGGTCAACAGAAAATACATCTGGGTATAAAAGGATTTGCTGATGTGGTGAAAGGCAAAAATTAAAGTGAAAGTGGATGCTCCTTTTGTGGCTTTTTGCTGTTGTTGTTGTTGGTATCATTCATCAGCGAATAAAATGGATGCTTTTGGTATTTTTCCCGTTTTGTTTATCGACAACGAAGAATGACGAGATTTACAAATAAAATTCTCAGTACTACGACTTCAGTGAATAGTGACAGAATAATGCTGTTTTGGGGTCACAAAAATTAAAAACCATTGAACACTAGATGAAATATTAGGACATTGAAACTGAAGGCTTACCTTGTGTTTGATTTTAAATGTGAATGAAAAGAGCTAGATGAAAGCAATTTGATGACATTCTGAAGTAATTAGTTTAGAAGGCTCTACTGATAAAGGTCTCATAACCTGCTAATGCAGCAGAGATCAACAACTGAGATCTTTGCCTAGTTACTGCGACGACTTGACACCAGTTCTTGTGGATTTTTGTTTGCCAAATGACGTTGAATACAGAAGGGGAGAGCCATAGCATTCCCAAAGACAAACTTTCACGTACGGACACATACCGACACGTAAGTGTGATGTATTTGAATTACACACACCTACATATATATAGGATATGTCCTAAATGTGTTACACAACTCCCACCGATATCCTTTTGACGTCATTCCATACTCGCATTAAAGAGGAATTCCAAAAAACCATCTCTCGTCGAAAGTTTTTCTTCCTGCTCTAGGAACTTGGGTAGTGGTGGTGGTGGTGGGTGATATCGAAGAAACGTATAAAAGGACATTGTGCACAGGAATTCGAGGCAACAAATGCAATTTTAAGTTGTTGTTGCTGCTATTTTTATTCTACCCCAGACGTGGGAGAACGTCTTAGTTTATTGCTTTTTGTTTGCAGGAGAATTCCCTTTATCCTTATGACAATCCTTGAAGGTAGCTTTGAGAACGTTTTGTCAGTAAGTTTTCAAAGTCGTGCGTTTCCAACCTCCCCATGGTAAGGATTTTTTTTTTCATTTTTTTCATCGAAATAAAGACGAATTTGTTTCGATATTTTATTGATCGCAAATAATGGATATGCAAATGCATCGCAAGCGACTACCTACAATACAAACACAAATGCAAATACAAATGCATATATGTTCGCCATCCATTTCAATGTAAGCCCTGCTGAATTGCATAATAATTTCACAAACAGAGAGTAGTAAAATGCTCACATTCTTATCCTTGGTACGTTGTCGTCGCGTAGACAGCTGGTGCATTGTGAACTATACCCCGAATCATACATGCAATGGATGTCCTTGTGAAGGTTTTCTTGCGGCGTCAATAGGGAAATTGTGTGCCATTATTTCGAACACATAGTTGGTATGGAAGCAGGGAGTACACTGTCGCTGTGTGTGCGCTCTATGCGCTAGCGATAGTGGCAACATCAGCGAGACACATCCTTTTGCATATCCTTATACACATCCGGGGGAATATAAGAAAGGACTTCATAAAATATGATAAATAGCATCGAAGAAGAAGTGCATTTGACAGTATTTAGTGGCGTTTTAAATTTGCCCGCTAAGACCGTAGAGAGTTGTTTCACTTGGGCGAGTAGGTGGGTTGCGGATGACAACGCGGTGTCACTACCGGGGGAAGACGAGGTGACATTGTTGCTGCTCTTATCGATCAAGGATGTGTTTGTTGTAAGTATGTAATGTTTATGTGCTACGATATGTTCCTTAAGTGTGCACTTTGTTCTTTGTTTTGTGTTGTTGATATATTGCCAAGGATATGGGCAATAAATTGACTTGTGTTGTAGATAGTCAGCGTCGGTACACATACTTCAGAAAGAATGTATTTCCGTAAATATAATAAAGAGGATATTTGAAGAGGCATTGAAACAGAACATCGGATTTGTCGTCTCTTAATGCTGGTGAATTTCATTTTCATTATACATATGGAAGATAGGTGATGAAGGGCGGTTTGAAGTTTTGGACTATATTTTGAATGAAGATTTTTTGTTGGGCAAATTTTTTTCATTTATCTGTGATAAATCACATCCTTAGTCGTATTCTACTTAATAACCTAGAGTTTTAGTCAATAATGAAGCTAGAGACTCATTTTTATCACCACTACGGCGGCATTGGACCTCTTTCTGTACGATAAACCGCTTGATAGGTCAAAAAATTTGCTGGCAATAGTGCGATACGACTCAGTAATTTGGGACATGATGCGATACTAGTGAAGCTTCTAGGACCAGCGAAATGCGAAATAGGTGCAGGTATCTTCCCAGAGGATACAGAACTAAGAGAGTTTACAATAAGATGGAGAATGGTAATTCCAGTTATCGAGTAGAACACATGAGTTCAAAACTAAGTAAGGGATATAAATGACAAAATAAAGCAGACCAACTTTTAAATGTTCTTGGTCCAATCATGTGCTTAATCTTACGTTTTTACTTAGCGAGATCCCGACCCGTGAAGAGTCCCTCCCTGAGACACGACAGACTTCCATTCTCTGCGATCCTGGTCACGCTGCTTCTAGTTATCCAAACCAAGCATTCGGCTTTCGCGATGGCTTGGTCTTTAAAACATAGGTTCATTCTTCCTTGTCGCCTCGAATCTGGGCATTAGGACTCCTCTTAGCTGCAACAATTTTGCCCATTCGCTCGATGTGTATGAGCCAATGTAGTCGACGAGTTTTGGATTTCTGGACTACACCCACATCCTTGTAGGTACAGCTCATAGAGTTCACAGTTCTTTTCCATTCGCACTCAGGACAAAATATCCGACAAATATCAAAGTAGCTTTATGAGGCTCTAAAGTTGATAAAGAGGTGGTGTGTCTCGACTAGAAAATCGTTGGTCTTCTCCAAGTGCTTTTGTTTGAAAATTTGTCATATGGTCGATCTGCCGGGCCGGAAGGTACACTGGTACGACTGTTCTTAATCTACACTCGTAATATTCTGCAAAAGGAGGTCACAATTGATATATTAATTCTTTTCAAATTCCTAAGTCAAACGCAGTTTAAACTTTCAAAATAAAGTGTTAGAAGCAGAAATATTGATTTCATTTGTCTAATAGCTAAGTCAATTCAGGGACTATAGGGACGGATGATTGAGTAAAGGGTCCTGAAAAGCTGCACTAAATTGTTGATTGTTGAGCGGTGGCAAATGCATCATACAATTGTTTGAAGATAATAAACAGAATTTGAGTTGTGAATTAGATATTGTTTTGGATAAATAGGTAATGTCTTATTATTTGTGAATTATTCTAAGTAGTTTGATACGTTAAGGATTAGTTAAAGGGAAAAACTTTTTATCATTTTGAATAAGCTAATTGCCCGGCTTGGCCCGTGTTAAAAGAAATTAGATTTACCATTCAACTTAATATTATGGGCTTACTTCATACCATCCAACTAAATATTAAGGGGTTACTTTATCGTAGAAGGATTGAAATGACAAATCATTTTTTTTATAGAAAATGTAAATATTTTAATTAATTTTTTTCTGTTCTTACTGAACCTTGAACATTTTAAAGGCGAAAAAATACTTTATACTGTTTTTCAACGCTTTAAAGTAACGTGCTGCTTTTATTGACAGAATATAAAACTCAACATTTTGTTGAACATTTGGCCTGATGTGACTTATTTTAGATCTATATTTACTTACTATTGAATGTAACACATTACAGTTCTATAGTTCTTTCACTCACATTGTATTTGTTCTTCTCCCACACACGTTGAACAACAAAATAAATTTGAATAAATGAGAGAATTAGCTACTCATGCCAAAAGTTTTATAATGTATTCTCCTTACTTTTCGATAAAGAAAAACATAGCAATATATTGTTACCATTTGACTCGTATTTGAGTCATTCCTCTCGAATGTTGTTACTATTTACTTGTAACGTAACACAAATCTCTTCGTCATTAGTTGTGCAAAATAATTCACAAACTGATTTCCCACTAATAATCAAATATATTTTTTTATATATCTCCAACCTAATGCAAAGTGTCGTACTTCCGGTGTCTTTACTCGCGCTACATAATATTTTCGCCTCAATTTTTTATTATAATTACGGTTGGGGAACTGAATTATCTATCTATCAACTATATAGTTATCATAGTATCAATAGGCGCTATAGTTTATGTGTAACTTCAATTTATTTCACAACCATTATGATTCTTGAGTATTCCATCCTCCAATCTAGATGGCGCTGTACATGTATAAACACATATAATTTTTTTTTGCCTTTTTGCATGAAATGCATGTGCATAATATATGCAATGAATATGCAAAAAATATGCAAACTATGCCAAAATTGACCAAGTTAAACAAATCAAAAAATTAAAATAAAAGCGATTCATAGGGTAGTATACAAAATTGAAATTTTATTAATTATTACCAGAGCAAATGATACTTTTATATTTTTTATCTAGGTTTAAAAATGATTCGACATAATTGGTATTACAATTATTACAACCCTAATTCTTTGGGGGGACTTTACTTTGCAATATAACAACAAAAGCTTTGCTCTGATTTTAAGGGGTTACATGGGTTTATTCGGGGAAAAAAAGTTAATTTCCAACAATTTTTTTTATATAAAAAATAAAATATTTTATTCAAACTTTTTACTGTCTTAAAGATACACATTCGAGAAAGAATTTTTAAAATTTTCAAAGGAAAATATTTAAAACTCCGTCATTTCGACGTCATTTCCGGAGATCCCTCGGAAAAAAGGTCGCGTTGACAGTAGGACTCGTGACAGGATCATCAGAAGTGAAAAAAAAACATATTTTTGTTAAGACTATGAACTAGAATTAAAGAAAATTGTATTTTTGGTAGAACTTTTAACAAAAAAAAATTATAATTTTCGTAAAATTTGCTCAACAATTTTGTTTTTTTAAATAGTTGTGATTGAAAAAAAATCATTCAACCAAGTCCTCGTGAATTGTATCTCGAAGACCTGTGTAAAATTTCATCAAGATCGGTTGAGTAGTTTTCGAGAACTTTTGACAACAGTTTCGAGAAAAATGCGTTTAAAGTTTGGATTACCTCAAATAAACCTAGCTATTCAATTGAGTGCGCACTTTCCAAAGGCTGTATCTCCCAAACTTTTATTCAAAATAACTTTAAAATTTAGGATAATATTCTCAAGATGTTGTAGAAATTAATAAGACAATAAAAAAATCGAATTTTTGAAGCTGTGAAACCCATTTAACCTCTTAAGTCGGGCTTGCGATAAGAACTTAAAAAAAAACTGGTTTAAATAGCGATGAAAATGCAGTTGGCGGTATCAACTTTTAATTGACAAGACATTAGTAGAATCATGGAATGCCGCAACGGATCCGCTATAAAATGATTGTACGTTGTTCTCTTAAATTTCATGAAATCATTTTCAGAAAAAATTTTTAAACATAAAAAACATTTGTTTTTACATTCTCGTAAAGATCCTGAGAAAAATGTGAACCTGACAAAACAAAACTTTTCTCAAAACTAATCAAAAACTGCTGGCGTTAAAAAATGTTGAAGTTCACATCCAAAAAGAAGATACTTGAAGCTAAAACATCCATTTTATTATATTTGCTGGGTGACGTGAAATAATGCCAATCGGAATAAAGCAAAATTCTAAAAATTTAGCATGCACCTATTAAAGCCATTATCTTCATATGCCTTGTAATTTGCCGAATTATTTTGCTTATGACAGATGCGTGACAGAGGACAGAAAATTGACTTAGCTATTACACAAATGAAATCACTATTTCTGCTTCTAACACTTCATTCCAAAACCAAACCGCCTGCGGTAAAAGGGTTGAAATCTCTTAATCCCGTGTAGCGCGCCGCTGAGGTACTGTTCCCAAAGGCGCCTTATTTAAAATTTGGCATTATTTCCTTTATCACGTTACCTATTTGCTGTACGACCATTTGTTCTCTAAATTACAGCCTGTTGAATATTTCATTTTTCTCCCTAGATTATTTTGCATACTTTTTGCATATTTTCGATATATTTGAACTATAAAACGTCTAAATGCAAAGTTTGGTATAAATCTGGCGAAAAATATGCAAAATCCGAGGTTTAGTTATTGTATGGCAGATGTGTTCTGCTTGTTGTCGACGATTAATGTTGTTCTTCAACACAAAAAAAGAAATTGTTAAAGGGTTTCAAATGGTAATCTAAATGGAAAGAAATAATAGAAACATATTTTTTGTTTAATGTGGGAGAAGAACAATTACATGTGAAGATGGTTCGTTTACATACATATACCTACAGTTCAACATTTAAGTCTCGAAATGTTAAGCCCTGACAAAAAAAGTAGGTTCTAATATCCACTAAGCTAAAAACAATTTCTGATTCGAAAATGTCAACCAGGCTTAGTTGTGCCAAGCCGATATTATGCAGTATGAGGCGCTATAAAGCAAGTCACATTTGAGATGTTGAAAATAGTGGTATGAGTTGCCAAATAGGAATATATGCAAAATGTGAAGATTGGAGCTTGTTCAGAATGAATACTGCTGAACGAAAAAACTTGCAATGACAGAGAAGAAATGAAACGTTTATAACAAGGGACCTATCATTTATTACGACTACGAAACTCCAACTGAGCTCCTTTTGATAAAACCATATATTAATAAAGTGCGTCATACGAAACTTTCTCGGTACATGAGATGCGTTTTTGAATGGCACTATGAATCGAAAACTAATGATGAGAAATTTATTGAAATCACTTTTCAGGTTTTTAAAAATTTGATTTTCTTAAAAACGGCACCTAAGATTTTAATGTAATTTCGCACATTTGAACACTTTTAACATAATTGTTCGAAATACAAAAAATTATCAAAATAGTTAGAGCCGTTTTTGAGAAAACGAATTTAATTTAACTTTAAGAAAATCTTTATATGAAAACAAAACATTTAAAAAAAATTATTTAAAAAATTTAAATATGCAGATTTGTTTGAGCTTATAGTATAAAAGCTTTTTGAAGTTCCCTTTATTAGTTTTCGAGATATTGCCCGTTTTATAAATTACCGTTAATCGATTTCTTTTTCCAAAAACTTAGTGTACAGAATTTTTGACCCCATCCCAAACATCCTTAGTAAAAAAAAAGACCGAAATCCTTGGAACCACTTTCGAGAAAATAGTGATAAGTAATTTTCACAAAACAATTTGTATGGCAGGTACCTACCGTTATTTAGATAAAGATAAAGCAAAAAATAAAAAGATGCCCCGAGATGTAATCCCACCTTATATAAGAACTTTGAAGCAAATCCGTCGAACCGTTTAGCCATACGGTGCTCGGACAGACAGACAGACAGACAGATAGATAGACAGACGGACGGCATTGGCGGACCGACTTTTCTCGACTTCTCTATAGTCGTAATATTATCCTCCGTTTGAGTTCGAAATTTTCGCACGATCGCAATAACTCTCTCTTTAGTATACTAATGTATACGAGAAAGTTAAAAATGATTTAGAAAAAAAATAGGTTTATATGTAAGAATCGGCTTGTGACACACTCAATACCTACTTACTATAAATGGATTTGTCAAAAGTGTCGTTGTTTGGTGAGAATTGAGAGCGAGGAAGCAATTTTACAACCAGATGCTGGACACTTTGCAAATTAATATTAATCTAATTTTTTTCGGTGGAAACGTGTTGAGATTTATTGTTAAGCTTTTTTCTATAATATCTATTTATCTTTGCGTTGATATGCAACATTATCCTTACCGTGTGCATTTTATTTCGTGAAGTTTTTATAGTGATCGGGATTGTTTGCAGGTTCTTAGGAAATAAACCGAAAGCTTATTTCTTTGGGCGAGGAAATACAAATTCTAGACGAATCCAAAACTAAATTTCTATACCAAAATTTCGAGGCGGTGACTGCAACATTATGACATTTTGGTCGTAATTCTCGTTCCAATAGGCATGCAATTCATAGTGTAGTGAACAAATATGGGTCTAAATATTCAATGCTGGGTGTTCCCGTGCCAGTGAGAACATTACTCCCGTTCCATTTGCGTCCACCGCAAATAAACGGAAATAGCCTACTCCACGTCGTTCTTAGGAATGGGGTAAGACCATACTATTGCGAATTTTGCGAAGGAACCAGCTGCCTTATATAATGAACTTAACTCAAGAATTTCATGGTCATTAGTGATATGCGGTTTCAACAATACTGTGGCACAAGCCACACAGCGGGTGTAACAATAAACTTATTGAAAACTCAATTCGATGAACGTGGTACATCGAGAAATGGTCCTGTCGGCCATGTCATTTAACAGCTCCTTTTATGGGCTACATGGTTGAGTCATCGACAATTGGGTTCAACAAATTGACCGGTGTAAACGAGGTGACATATGATCGACTTCAAATTCCATACATAAATTTTGTGAGTCATCTCAAAGGGCTTGCGTTTGGTTTTTTTTTTTAAAAAATGTGAAGTCCTTTGTGAAAAAAACCGATTTTACACATTTTGTTACGTATACGCCCCATGCACCTGCACATATTAACCTTTTGGAAAAAATCAAAACACACCAACCATTCAAATAAAAATCATTTTTATTTTTCCTTTCACATTACTAAGTAATTTTCTTTAGCTTTTGATGCCAATTTTTTTTAAATATATTTTTTATATATTTTTTTTTGTTGTTTGTAAAATAAAAATTACAAAATATATATTTGTGCATAAAATTCCAACATAAATTCAATAACAATATGATTTCTGTTTTTTTTTCGTATCATTTTTTTTTTGTCTCTTCAATAAATAAGTGCAGTTAACTATAGAATTAAATATTACATTTGATTAATTTAAACACTAAATTTAGTTCTAGAATACCTTTTACCTATAACTAATTTTTATCTTAAAGTTAAGTAAAAAATAAATTGAGGAAAATCAATAAAATTTATAAAATTAAATATTTTACTGATTTTACTTTATACAATGATATTATGCACACACATTCTGTTTTTGAACATTTCTGTTTTTTTTTTTTTTTTTAAATATTTGTTTGACATTGCGAACTTTTTATTTTCAATCTTAAAGCTAATTTGTTTTCATAAAAAAAAGAAAATCTTTTCAATATGTCTCTTTTTAATTTACACAAAAATTTCAAAAATGGATTTAATTTTTGTTGTTTTAAGAGTTACATATTTTCAAAATTTAGGACTTTACATTTGGCATTTAAAATATGAATTTTCTTTAAGTTCATCTCTCAGTGCGTTAAGTTTTACTTTGTATTTTTCTGTTTTTTTTTTTTTTATTAAAATATGCCTAGAGAAAGTAGTTACCTAATGCAGTCTACATAGCTAAGGAGGGACGTTGATGATGCAAGGGCTAATATGGTTGTTCCTATCCAATGTAGGCCAAGAACTGATGTCGCTGTTGAGGTACCTACAAGTGAATTGTTTCAAATTGTTCTTTAGTAAAATTTAATTCGAAGCTTACCATGAACTCTGGATTTTGCTGCCACAGTTTCACGGGATTCGAGCGCTGGTGCTCGTTGTTGTTTATCACTTTCCACACTTTCTTCGTTACTCTGCCAGTAAAGAGATGAGATTTTTGCAACGCACTGTAAGTAAAAAAATGATTTTTTTGGAAAATCAAAATAATATTAAAGAAGAAGATTTTGAATGAAAATTACCTTCAATTTCATGTCGCCGTTCTTAAAGTGATATCCTCTGACCCGAAATTCCAGACCTAGTCGGGCAATTTCGAGACCTTCTCTTCCCACAGGTACGTTATCGAACTGCTTGAGGTATGATCGATTTGCTGGTTCACCATTTATTAGCCAACTCAAATGGCAGATAGGTTTCGATGCAGCCGATGAACAGTTTACTTTTACAATGTCCCCGATTTGATATCGCGGCTGACCGCCTGTGATTCTAGGGCCATGGTTTGGAGTCACTGCAAAGAGAAGGAATGGAAAAACAGAGGTAAATATAAATAAGAAGGCGTCAGTAGCAAGTTTTCGCTACAGTCGCTGGTAATGGGAACGTGGTAGGTTTCAAGAACTGAGCTTAAAAACGGTGGGAAATCTGTGCAATGTTAACCTCAAAATTCATAAGGCAACATGGCGGTCGTCAGGAAATCGAGCGGTGGTTCAAATTAAAAAATTAAAAAGGGCTACGGACAAATGAAGAAACTTGTAAGATTTCTCCCCTCTGCCAGTACTGACATCCTGAAGCTATGTTCTGCATTTTCGCTTCCACAAAGTCCAATTCATTGATGCACTCGTCGTATATATTGGCGATATAGAAAACTTGAGAGAATGTTGGTCCTGCCAGATTGATAGTAAATAGGACATCCCCATACACTTTCGCTGTTATTTCTGTTGCTGTTGTTAGACGGTAGCTGCTGTTTTGTACACTTGTTTTGACCATAAATTAGGCTCCCACAGTAAGACTTTTATATGATTCGCTACGCGGGATTGTTTAAGGGATTTCAACCCTCTTTCTGCAGGCTGCAGGTACTGCTCACGCAGCTTCCTAGCTCCGCTCAGGGTAAGTGCTTTTCGGCAGGCAGGCCCCTATGGCAACCATTTAGAGCCATTTTTCATTTATTTCTTTAAAGTTTGAGGTCAATCTTCATAAAGAAACTATACCCCAAACTAAAATATTTAAAATGGCCCCAAATGACAGAAATTTTGGTGTTGTTGATTTCCATTTTGGGGCCATTTTGAATTTTTTGTTTGAATTTCATATAGCCACCCTACCTAGTGGTAGCTCCAGCAACGGATGTGTCGGTTAAGAACACTGTTTCAGTCAATGAAATGAGCATTCAACTTCTCTTTATGTTTAGTCGGAATCTAAGTACCTTAGGGAGAGTTCTTTCTTCACTCTTTCTTAAAGTCACTGTTTGGATGAATGCCTCCACGGCTATTTTATTAATAATGTCCTCGTTAGAATTAATATAACGCGAGCACTTCTTTACCCTTATGGACTTGCTGCATATGGACCAGAACTGCCATAAGGAGCACATAACTGTAAGCCATACCAAGAAAAGTAGTGGTGACAGTATACTCCCCTAATGAACTCTGATGACGATATTGATATAATTTTTTGAACATAGCGGGGCGTCACATGGGAAAGCAGAAGCGACTCTTATGAAACGATTTGTTAACGACCTTTGGCGAGTCGATGGAATGAGAGCGGAGTGAAGTGACAACCGAACTTTAAGTGCTCCCGAAATCTTTGATGAGAGAAAAGAGCTAAGTGTCTGATCAACTACATACTTCCAAAAATTTAGACTACGAAAGTGGACTAAAACTACTAAAATAGAAAAGAAACACATTATTTTCATCTAAAAATGGATGCAAACTGGGGTAACTGATATAATCGAATATTACATTTTTTGGAGGGTACAGTAGTAGTACTCTAAATACTCAAACTATATAAGTGGGGGCAGTACAACGTGACTTAGCGTTGGACTACTAAGAAAGGGATCGCTTGCTCAAATCTTGGCCCGTACCACCTTAAACGTTTTTATTCGCTGCCGTCTGACAAACTTCCAAAAATAAGAAATGTCATGAAAAAATTCTCAAAAATAAAATTGCCTTCGGAATCGGCATTAATCTGTAGGTCCCCCCACTCGTGACAAAAATATATCTTCGCACCACAATGGTTGGAGAAGTTAGGCCTTAGTATAGGCCGTTTACGCCTAATATTATGTTTTATTTTATTTTTTGTATCTGCTGATTTTATTCCACCGATCGTTAGCTGTTTTAAATGCAGTCGAGGATAGATTGAATTAAATTTTTTGCTTGGGGGCTGACGGTTCCTCTCTGCACAGGCAAATTGCGCACCTATTGGCGAGTTTCTCTGTATTGCGTTATCAGCTTAGATTGCTGTTTGACTGTAGAGAGTCAACAAACTGATTCTCGTATAGTCATAACATTGGCTTGAAGAAATATACTATAAGCTGTCGGCTATGGTAAGGCCCAGGTTTACCCCGGACTTGAGCGCCACTAGAGGATCAGTTGTACTCCTTTCCGAATGTTGAATGTCCCGAAAATCTCTCGGATGTTTTTTCCACACAAACGACCCTCCCACTGTATCTGAGCTTGCATAGTCGACAGATTAACCGCTCCATGTTACTGGTTAATGCTTCATAGGGATTCTGTCACTATCTCCAACCCCGCTTCGAAAGATATAGAAAGAATAATTTCCAAACAAAAACCACAACAATAGGCAGACTCTTGTAATTTTGCCAAATACGGGTATAATGAGCTAATGATTACAATATTTATTCCTCCGAGATAATAAGGACGCAATAGAATAACTACGAAAGCATTGAATATATTTTCATGTTACTTGTTACACTTTCTTAAGAATTATTAGGAGATAAATCCCTCTGGACTAATAATACAGAAAAGGACGAACTCACTTGAACCAAAGGATCTTCTATTATTTCAGCTTTGAGAGTGTTGTGTGTTCATATTTAGGCAACGCCTGTTATGCTTTTACTTCATCTCGAACAGAATTTCAATTCGCTGCCCTTGGCGATATTGTGGGAAATATTCTTCCTTTTTTTTATTAGTGTTGGCAAAGGAAAATGAAAATATTCATAGATAGTTGAGATATTTATTTTGTTCGTGATATTTATGACCATGAACGTTAAGTCAACCGCTAGCGGTTTATTTTCATCATCAATTGGTCAATAAATAATAAGGAAAAAGTTTACTGGTTTCCAAATTGAAAGAGGAGTTCTTTGTGGTAGCGAAAATTGCTTTCGATGGATGGATTTTTCGTTGAATTTCTTGTGGTAAAACATGAAATGCGAAATTAAACCATTCAAGCTTTGGTTTCAATATTAATTTTGACTCCTTTGATATTTATATGTATTTGCGGTTTGTTCTAGCGTTACATAAATTTTGATTTATAGTAAAGCATCATTCTCTGTCTTGCATACGACAATGGATCACACAATGAGAACGTTCTTTTAGCAATATAAACTGGAACTGGCAAAATGTCGCAAGTAGGGACTGCACCAGCATTTATGCAGAACTAGATCTACATTTGTAGGTGCAGAACATCAATTTGTTGCCCGGGGAATGGGGGTAATTATCCTGCTCTAAAAGTCATTGCACGTAACACTCACACGAATGGTCGTTCTTCTATTCCACAACAACAAGAGAGTGGAACATTTGTTCTATCTCATCTCATCATATTATTCAGAGAATTCATGTTGAATCCTTTTGAATACAGAGTTCACATTTTGAGGGCGCACATGACGAAGACAATGAAATAGAACACAGTTGAAACAACAGCAGCAGCAAGACAATGACACATATGTCGTATGTGAATGCGTACCCATTTTGAAATTAACGCCACTGGAAGCCTCAAGCACTATAAATCGGGTGGCAGTCTATCACACATGGAGAGTTTTAATCTATCAATATCGAATGAAAAAATAATATATACGTATTCTATTCAACTTACTGACGACGGTCATCTTCTCTGACTCGGAGACTGTGTTGAATGCGGGCGCTTCACCAGAAACTTCACACCTGTAGAGGCCAGTTGTTGCCAACGTCACTCGACGTAGTGTAACAGTTGTGTCTGTGGAATTGCGGAGCTAAAACGAGAAAATATGCAAAATTTATTTATTAGTTATTTTAATAATTAAAAAAATGTTTTCTAAAATGAAGTAGGAAGGAACAGTTTGGAAGAAAGTCAACCATCAAAAATGTTTATAGGTTTTAGAGGTTAAGACATTTAAGTTAGCAACACTATTTTAATTGGCGGCCATTTTGACAATTGTTAAGTGATTTATTTTTTAGCTTGGTTTGGCAGTTAAACATGAATAGACTGACGTCTGAACAACGCTTCCAAATTTGAAAATCGTGGTTCAGTTCGAAATATGTATCGCGCACTACATCCATTTTGCGGATATCAAGGAAAGGATATATTCTGAAATCCACTATAGCTTGTTTCTTTAGACCAAGCAAGGCATTTAGGGAATTGCCAGTTTCTGGCAGTGCCTTTGGCAAAACCTTAAAGAGTCCTATGGAATCTACAAATATGTAAATACGTCATTGCAAATTTCAGTAAACTACAAAGAACATTATGTTTAAGGTTGCATCAAAGCCTTCGCTAGCACACAAGTTGCTCTACTGAATGTTATTTCCCCTTGAAATTTATATCATGGGAGCAGCCCTCAAGGACATTTCTTGTTTAAAAAGAAGTGATTTCTGAATTTTCTAGGGCAATGCGCTAGATCTAGCCTCGGACTCTTGTCTAATGGATATTCCATCTGATGCAGTGTTACCCGTTCAAAAGAGGATTCGGCCAAACCGTTTTTCAGAAGAGCAAAGTAATCAACTTTCCACAGATGGGTCCAAGACCTGCCAGGGTTCCTGACAGCAATTTCATGGCAGCCATACGATGATAGGATTTTAACGGCCAGATTCCGGACTAGAGTACGTCGCGTCACCATTATATAGTGGTAAGCTCCTACCGAGGACTCATCTGAGGAAGAAAAGGAGACATTCTACAACCAGTTGGTAGATGTTTTCATTGCAACACCCAAAGGCGTCATAGCGATGGGGACCTGAATGCCAAGGTAAACAGAGACAACAAAGGGCTCGGACATGTTATTTGACGACACGGATTAGGCAACCATAAAAACAAATGTTCCTTGAATTTGACCACCATGTTTGAGCACAAAGCCTGCCATAAGATCAGTTGGGTGTCAACTGACAGGCAAGCAACCTTCAACCAAATTTACCATTTCGCCATCAGTCGCTGTTTTAGAAGTAGTCTCCTAAACGTTTGAAAAAGGCGAGAAACGGACATGAGGTTGGTACGAGATCACCATCTTTTCATCGGAACTAGGAACTGCCGCCGTTCGAAGATTCTTCAAAATGAGAGCGGTCAGTTGCAAAATCGAGCGACTGAGACATCCCACAGTACGTGCATCATCTCGCACGTGGAGTGGAAACAATCAGCCGTTCAGTGCCCGCTACCATACAAGACCATTCGTATGCTGTGGAAACTGTTTTAACATCAGGTGCTGAAAGGATTTTCGGTCTATCACAGGGAAGACATATGGCATGGATTTCCGAAGATACCTGGAGAAGGATCGACGGACGAAAACAGCTAAGAGTTCCAATTGCAGCAACTCCAGCAGCAGGGAGGATAGAGTTTGAGTCCCTATATAGCACGAAGATGAGAAAAGTGCAACGTAGCGTACGGCGTGACAAGCGCAACTACATCAATGCGCTGTCTACGGAAGCAGAAGCGGTAGCTAGGTGCGACAGCAGAACCGTTTATAGAGTCACCAAATATTTAATAGGTTGACGAAGCTCTACTCACCACTCAGTGAAAAGCCTAGATAGTTCTCTGCTCATTCGTATGAGGATTAGCTCGGATGAGGATCAAGCTCAAGAGATGGAAGGAGCGTTTTGATTCAGTCTTAAACCGATTTTTCGCCAACAATATGCACCCAAGTCCGGATAGCTTTCCGGAGAAGGAAATTCCCGAATTCGCACTACAACCCCCAGTAGGGATGAGATCATTTCCGCAACCAAAGCACTGAAAATGATTTGAATTTAAATTTATTTGGCGTGCCTTGCACAGGACATGTATTTTCGATAAACAATTTCAATTTCAAGGCTACGTACGATGGGTCAATATGTTACATTTTGCATAAAGGAAAGCTGTCTAAGGAATTCAAAGTACAAAGTGGAGTTCGGCATAGCTGCATTCTGTCACCAATACTGTTTTTATTACTTACTAGTGATGCAGCATTAAGGCTTTATCGACTTAAAACGGATGAATTTTATGGACTCTTACACCCGAACTCAAGCATGTCGACTGCGCTGAGGATATATGCCTACTATCTCATAGAATAATGGACCTTCACCAAAAGACTACAAATGTGGAGAGGAAATCAGACGTCGTTGGACTGAAAATTAATTGGGAAGAACCAAACATGATCAGCCTAAGACCGAAATCATTACCTCATACAATATGCATTGCTGGACAACCGGTTGAGAGAGTAGAGAGTTTCCAATAACTTGAAAGTATTGTCTCATTGGATGTTGGAACCGAACTGGATATAGCCAGATGTGTATGCAACGCAAAATCTGCATAACCATAGTAATGCAATAAGCTTAACTACCAAGCTACGGCTGTTCCGATCCAACGCTGTATGGATGTGGCAATTGGAGACGTTCGTTGATAGGTGCTTACGGTTTCTGGCCGAACCGTATCTCAAACGAACGGCTTTACCAGAAAACGGGCCATGAACCTATAGGAACAACTATACAGCGACGAAAGTGGCAGTGATGTGGACACACATTCCGAAAAGGTGACAGGTCCATATCTAACCACGCGGTGCAATAGAACCCGCTAACTCAGGATGGGAGAATACGCGTACATGGCTGAGGATGAGATTTCACTGGTTTGTGCACTTGTACACGATGAAAAAAATTAGACATTGAACAAAAATGCAACAAAACCAAAAAAAGTGCTTCGTCATGCAATAGTTTTTAACTAACAATGCAAGACTACAATTCCCCCAAAAATTAAATAAACTTTTACAAACTGCACTTAAAAATGAAACCCATATGCCATTAAAAATGCTCACAATTTTGTTTCTAATTTCTTTTATTACCCAAGGAAAATTCAATTTCACACTCCACTCCTCGATAATTATTGTATCTTTCTGCTGCTGCTTGCTGTTGTTCTTGCCGGCAACAATTAGTATCTGTGTGTGGAAGGCCGTCGAACAGAAAGTGACAACATTACGCCGACAGCAGCGGCTATAATGAAATTAGAAAACTTTTTCCAACATTTTCCTTAGGAAATTAACCTGTAGTGAAGTTTTAGGGAGTGGCGGCTATGGCAATTCCTATTGCATAAATTGTTTCCGCTTTTATAGGATACACATCAAACTACGAATGTGTTCCTGAAAATTAAGTTTCTTGATTTAAAAAAAAATAAAAATATGTAGAAGAAGGGTTTTCCTTTACCACACAGAGCTACATCCTCAATTCCACTCACTTGGCGGCAATCCTGTGTCAAGTGGAAAAAATCACGTAGCCATGCAAATCCTTGAGAAGCTCCCACTGTGCCAGGCAGCAAAGAGTTGGTACTCTCAATCTCTAACTTTGATCTTTATGCACTCATCGTATGCTCTAGCGTTACTTTTTATCTATGTGCTGATGTAACATCATTTTTTTGGTTCTGTACCTACTTGTACATATCTCGTATCTGGTATCTCACTTTTTGCTGCCGTGGCTCTTGTCAGTACTCTGACGGAAATCAAATATGTCGCGCTACGGAATGGGAGAATGTGGCGAGACTTTGGAATACTTCACAACTTTCGGAACGTGACTTGAAAGTTGTTGGGCTTAAGAGAGCTGGCGAACAATTCACAACCACGTACGTTATATTCTTTTCTGCTTTTTTTTTCATTTATTTTTGCCTGCGATGTTCAATGCAGCTTTGTTTTTTTTTGTCTGCTTTTGGAAGTGAAAGTATTGGTTTTGTACGAACTATGGACACTTTTTATGAAAACATGAATTATATGCCCCTTAATTTTAGTATTAAAACACTGGAAGAATCAATACCAATTTAACTCTAACAAATTTGCAGGTCCTTGATCACTGACTTGAAATTTCACCAATGACCTTATCCAGACCTTCCCCGCAGCTTGGCTGTCATTGCAGAAACATATTCTTTTACCCCTATACCTGTTTTTGCAATGCATATCTTCAAACAAAAATAAGACAATTCGTCATATAAAAAATTAACGCAAATTTCCGTAAGCTCAGACATTGTCGTAATCTATGTTCCTTTCTCAGATTATGGGTCTAATCATTCTTTAACTAAAGGGTGATTTTTAAGCGTAATTTTTTTATCAATCAATTTATTGTAATTGATAAATAGGCCTTTGCCGTTTGCGTTTTTTAAAGGCAACTTCATGGAAAATTTGTTCGCGGCTCCCTTTCAAATGGTCCATTTATAAGGTCCAATTTTGGGTCACTTTTTGTTTTCTGTTAAGGCTTCAATCGTGTTCCGCTTGTCCACATAGACTAACGACTTTGCATAACCCCACAAGAAATAATCAAGAGGTGTTAAATCGCATGATCTTGGCGGCCAACTTTGGATTTGCATTACAGGGCCATTTCGAGAGATAAGCTGCTGATCAAATTCATCCTTCAACATTTCCATTGTTTCACGAGCTGTGTGGGATGTGGCACCGTCTTGATGAAACCACATGTCAACCAAGTTCAACTCGAATTTTGATAATAAATTTCAATAATTTTCAATCGTTGCTCGTTTGTAAGTCTTTCCATGATTAAATGGCAGAGTATACTGAAAACATTTTACTTTGACAGATGAGGTTTGGACGCCATTACATCATTTAGGCTTGTGATGAATTAAGCCATTGACAACGCTTTTTTATTCCAGCGAACTAGTCTGTTCTCTTTCAATATAAGGCAAGTTAAATATATCTTTATTTCTTCAAAGGTTGAATAAATTCCGTTGCGTAATTAACGTCGCTGATATGAGTGGTCTTAAGTTCAGTCGAAGAAGTTCAGCTAACCTTAAATATATTAGAAATAACGTCTACATTGAACCGATCGTCGAAGTAATTGATCGTTGCTAGGTCATGGCCTCACTTTGTTGCAATTTCATTTTAAACTTCGCTCGGTTTGTATCTTCAACATTCCATAAGCGGACGTCGCTTCGCCAAAAATTGGTATTATAGTCCATTAGCTACATATTGTGTTCTCTGCTTAGCCTTGACCACTAGTTAAAGAACTGCAGTTTCCGGTTTATCAAATCTTTTCTGTAGATGTAAGGACGGCGATGACTTGGTAGCTCCATTACTTTAAGTATTTACAGAAACTGCAGTCCTATTGTAAAGATGTAGAGATGAGATATCCCAGTTTCCAGGTGCAAAATGTAGTACACCCGTTGTATTTTTGGGTAATCTATTTTTTTTTATAAAATATATCTTCAAAGTTTTTCAGCCTCTTCGTTCTCGAGGTCATGGAAATGCTGATAAAACGTCAGCTCATGAAGTAACTCGAATATCAAAAGCTTCTTTATTACCGGCAGTCTTCAATGGGTTACAAATTATCTTTTGAAACGTCTATACAAGTTAGTTTGGACGGTTTAAAGTCTGCAACTCACCAAATAATACTAATGTAACCCCAAGGCTCCGTCGCTCTTTCTCATTTTTATAAATTATCTCCTGTCGGTAACTTATAGTCCTATTCACTCCTTTGCTTTTGACAGCTTGTCATATTCATTTTGAAAGGGAACGGCAAGAAGTTGTAAAATCATTAAATTCTGACCTTGACAGCATTCTCAAATAGGGTGAAACAGGCAGAGTGGAATTCAGTACTTCCAAAATACAATGCTGTCACTAAAGCGAAACCGTAATCCTCTACCATTGTCCATGAATCGCACTTCGATCGCCAAAACCGAACGGCCTTCTATTCTCGATATGTGTGTTAATGACAACCTTCATTGAAATGATCACATTCGACGTCGCCAAGAACGCTGCAAAATGTCTAGGCTTCCTCAAGCGATGCAAGAAATATTTCACCCCTTCGACAATTTAAAATTCAATGTGCATCGGCATCTCCTACTGCCCTCCAATCTGTAGATTTCCTTAATGCCCGCAGTGTGTTGTGTTATGAATAATAAGGGTACAACAAAAATAAGCAAAATAGGTACAGAAAGATGTCCTATTACGTTGTCTGGCTGTCTCACTGTTTCAGTGCTGACCATTCATTCCCTTTTCGCGACAATATGCCAGTTATTAGTAGCAATATCTACCTTCAAACACCACATTACAGACTAATCTGCCAAGCAGACATTTAAAATTGACACTTTAATATTGAATGAAAATAGAAATTCCATTTATGTACATACGAGCACGTTCATGCAACCCACATCCTGTACCTTTTATGATTTTATTGCGGAGGAATTTTCTTGCGTACCCTCCTCCTGATGCTTATTATTGTTGCGGTATTTTTAGAGTTACTTCGTTGTCAAGAAGGATTTTTGCCACCGAGAGACAATCTACAGCTTCACCCACAACTTTAAACAGAGTAATACAGCTAGTGACTGTAGAACTTCAAAAGGGAAATTTTCTTAGATTTTCTGCTACCCACATTGTGACATGGTTTTACATGGGGTTAGATGGAGTGCTTGTGTGTCAATTTATACCTCAACATTGTTAAGTCTAAGTGGTTAATCAAAAATTCTTTATTCGAAACACTCTTTGGTTGATGTGTTCGACGATGACGATGACGAGATACTGACGAATGGTGATGTTGTGTATTCTACATTTGTAAGGCGTATACTGAAATCAAAAGATATTTGACTGAGTTCGTAGTTTGATGAATGTGATTACTTCGGTATGGGGCAGTACATTGTGGTAAATCAACGTAAGAAGATAACTTCCAAGCCCTAGTCAATACCACATTCAACATGCCAAAACCTACTTAAATTCAAAAAACTTCGATAATAAGGGTAAAAGTATAACGAGGATTAAGTATTGCTAAACTGATTTCAAGTAAATTTCAGAGAATCGGAAGTAGAATCGAATTTAAGAATGGAACAACTTTTTTCATCTGAGTGGTCCCAAGCTAACAAACATGGTATTGGTTAATAGTTTGTTGGCTTATATACAATCTAAGTCAAACAATATACAATGCCGGTTTGTAACATTGGTCTTTCTATATTTGGAGTTGGTAGATTGGTGGCGACGTGGAAGGAACAATGGCACTTTACTTTAAGGCATGCTTTGTCTTTTTCTTGGCTCCCCTTTCCTGTTCATCATTCAGCACTCAGCCTCTATCATGCACGGGACATTGCGGGCATTTGATTCACGTCAGATAAATATATTGTACTCTTAGTTCAAGCATAGTTGATTAAGAAAAAATAATCCCATGGTTTTAAAACAAATAACTGAGTAATGCAAATTATCATCGTTTCACCTCTCCACTAAAAACAAAACTCAATGCAATATGCAATCTACACATGAGCGTTGCGAAGAAAAAACTATTGGGGGCCTTTTAAAATATAAAAAAGAAATATAACAAAATATAAGGTTTGGTCTTACAATAAGGGGTGTGATGTAAGAGTCACCACACAACACTAGGCGGCCAACGCGATCCCTGGGGGAACCGGTTGAATTTGTACTCAAACGATAGACAAAACACCTAAACACTTTCCCTTTTAAAGCATGCAATTACTCTACAAAAGCCAAGGAGGCCTTGAATTTTGTACCGTCCATTTCTTCCAAAGCTTCGAAGAAGTGCCTCCCTAAGAATTTCTTACGACTACGTGAGACTATCTCGCATTCCCACAATATGTGCAGTATACCCTCAAAAGCCTGCAGATCAGCACAGAATCTGCAGATGTCTGTGTCTGACAGTCCGAATTTCTTTGCATGTTTTCCGGATTCCTACTAATAGTCTAAGCTTATCCCTGCTAAGTTTTATAAACTTCCTGGAACTCTTACAGTCGAGAAGTGGCTATAGAGTTTTTGACACCGTGTCACCCCCAAGATTTGACCACCTTAAGTTGGCGGTCCTTATGGTTATTTCCTCAATAGAACCTTATTATGCATAGGGGAGGTTTTATGTCAGCAACCTCACCAGTAGCCCTCATTCCAGCAAGCTCATACGCCTGCTCATTGCCTTCAATGCCGCAGTGTCCCGGCACCTAACACAGTCTCACTTGATTCTGATTGCATAGTGCCTTGAGCAATGTGCGACAATTCCTGACTGCGGCCTGGTTGTCGATGTAGATAGCAATTTCTCTTCCGGATATTGCTCAGCCGTCTTGAGGACAGCCAGAATCTCTGATTGAAAGATGCTACTTGTTCCCGGGAGACTTATAGACACTCTTAGTTCTGGATCTTTTGAAAAATCACAGCCACTGTTTTCTCTGTCCTTTTCGAGCCATCTGGATAAATCAGATCATATGGAATGTCGAAGTCAACTCATGGGCGATTGCATTCGCTAATATTCGATTTCCTGGCAGTAGCTTCAAAAGGACCGTACCATGTCCGAAACTACTACTCTTAAAGTGACCCAAAAAGTGAGTCGCATTGTAAGTTTTCTGATTTGTAAATCAAGCTGTGTTAGGTTCAGAAAGGAGGTCCTAAGCCCCAAGCTTTTCCCCACTGTTCTTTTGCAGATAAAAAGAAGACAACATTAAGATCATCAGCGATGAACCCCAATCTTTCGGTTTTATGATTTGCATCGGCCGGCAAGATCGCCTCTTTTAACCGCTTGAGACTAATATTTTTGCGCAACCATGTGTTTTCATACTAATGAAGCTGTACCCCTTACATACACATAAGAGAACTTTGTTTATATGTATTTGAAAGTTCCTGTCCGGCATGCGTTGACTTTAAATTTCGAGATTTGAAAAGAAGCTTTGAACCACGCAGAAATATAAATTAAAAGTTGAATGCCTTAGCTTCAATATAGATTGGAATAGAGTCTACAGAGAGCGGTTGAGAAAGAAACTAGTCCGATGATGATGAGCGCGTACACCGAAAAATGGTGACAGAACGCGCATACCCACAAGCGCGTCAATAAGATATTATAACGCTTTGGCTTACATTCGATCCGTCCAACGAAACGGGCGGTTAACATAAAGTTCTCTATTTTTTACAATAAACTTATGTTTTAATGAAAAATTAACATGGGAGAAGCGAAAGCGTCCGCGAGTTTTTATTTATATCTCAAAAAATTTCTTTTAGAAATGGATAGATATGTGATTGATATTTCCCTACAGCTAATCATAGCTATAAAGAGCGTTTAATTCGTTATCATATTTATGTTTCTCTTCTAAAGTAACCAAACGACTATGCCTTCACCCTTGACTAACAACTCATAAATTGCTGTACACATATTGATTTCCCAACAGTGTACTAACATTTATTTCTTAAAATTCATTCTACAATAATCGAAAGCACTCCGGTAAAACACCAATTCTAAGTAGGTACCTATACCTACCTTTGCAAGCTTGTTTAATTTTTCATCCAAAATAGCCATTGCTCGAAAAGAACTGATCCGAAAAGCTATAAAAAACACTCGCACCTCCCTCAAGACTTTAAACTCCAATAAACATGCTACTAAATCCCTTGTTATGCCTTCACCTTTTACACACCACCAAAGGTCATGTTATACCAACCAACAAATACTTCCAACGGTGTGTCGCGCTATGGCGGCATTCGTCGTTATAGCTACCCACACTCACTCACAAGTAAAAAGAAGCCCACAATGCATGCAGTGAAACGTGTTAATAAAAAATTTAAAAAAAAAACCCCATTTGAAGGAATACCTATCCCTTCCACATGTAGATAGACCCAAGTATTTTATAGTAACACTAACTACCTCATGGCAACTTACATCAATATTCACACCGGGTAATGGAAACGCCTGGCCTGGTGGCGAATCCCTAGGCACGTACCGATAGATCTCATGTCCGTCCTTGTACCATTTCACTGAGTACAATGATTCTCCATCTAAACTGTATCGGCAGCCGAGGACCGCTGTCTTGAATCGCATTATGTGGTTTGGTATTTTCACCTCGGTCATTGTGATCCCATTGGCCAGATCTGCATAGAGAGAAACGAAAATAAGAAGAAAAAAACGAAGAAAATTTATGTTAGCAAACGTTGTAAATGCGAGCTCCTGATGAATAATGAATTCAAATGCGAACAGATTTTGCTCCACACCGTTAATCTTCTTAATGGATTGGCTAGCACCACATTATCGTCGACCCCTTTTCTTCTTTTATTTCTGTACATACATATATATATGAGAATCCTTGGAAGGGGCAAACAAAAAAATAAAAATAAAATCAATGCACGCGCGCTTACTAGTGTTGACTCATTACCCCAAGGGCCCGTCTTTGAATAACGAATTTTTGCAAACGTCAGCGTTTTCAATTAGAATGAAAAGAGAAAGCCACCCGTTTTCATTAAGTTCAAAAAAAAAAAAATTATAAATGCCAAGAGAGAACCCTAACGAGCAAAACGAGGAGCATATTCCAAGGCTTAGCTCGAACTACATAGGCACTTTTGGTTATATCTATGACAAAAGCGTTTCTATGTTTTTCTTCATTTTGCCGTTAAATTCAATTTATATTCCTCAACTAAAACGTAATGTCCTTTTCAGTGTAAAGCGACCGCCACCCCCTAAAAACAAGCCCACCACTCGTGTGCACTTACAGGTGAGTGGGAATTAAATTGATGATTTGACAATTCGACCGCAATGAGGTAGCAGTCATTATGCCTGCCTGACATTTGTGTTGGTTTGTGAATGGGTTTTTGAAAGTTTCGACTCTTTTTCGATCCAAAAAGCCTTTCAGAGTGGAAACTAGCGATGCAAAATTAATGGTCACATGGACGGAAAGGACATTCTATATGGTTGTGATTCATGGGCGCACATGCGATGCAATGAAGTGAGGCGGATGGTTTGGTTTGGTTTCATTTCGATTCGTTTCGTTTGGCTTGGCTTGAAAAATTACCGGAACCAGCCTAAATGCTGTTGGGAAATAATTTAGAGGGTATTCATGTAAATGGGTAATGAAACATTTATGTACCTTTGTATAAATGCTGTCGAAAATCGTCTTCTCTTCTCTTCTTCAGTATTGAGATAGCAGCAGTATCAGAAGACCGACCAGCCAATGGGTGGCAGGTAACTGTTGCTGAGAATGAAAAGACTGCCATACAACGAAAGTCCATTAGGAATGAAAAAGTGGGGTAATGTATTTTGGTCAGGAAATTAGGATTTTTTTTGGACTGAAATTTGTTGAATTTTTCGTACACGCTTCCCGATGTGACTGTCAAAGTTACCCATCAACTGTGTTTCTGGTAATAAAAGCTTTATGCATTATTTATTGGTTTGGGGATTTTGTTTTCGATGTGAAACCGGATGGATGCATCAAATCTGCGAAATCAATTTTAACTTTTTTTGTTGCAGTATGGTTTTAACAATTTTTCTATTGACAGCTAATAATTGTGACTGACCAGACGACTTGGGACACAGACTAATTTTTGATATTCGGCCCGAAGAAATTGTGTAAAGCACGACTTTCATATTGCCTTACATTTCGACCATCAGCGACGCGAATATTATTTTACTTCGAGTTAATATCCTTAACTAAACTTTTAGACCGTTTAAAATATTTAAATGAATATAATATATTTTTAGAGTTTTTTTTTGAACCTGGAGACTGCGCAGCAAACAAAAAATTGAGAAATTAATTTATTGTTTGACAACTTTATTCGTTATTCGGAAGACTCCTGTGTGCTTGGGATAGCTATGAGGTTGGCTTTTTGAGCTTTGTTCGAGGGAAACATTTTGTTTCCGTTACAAAGTTCTAGTTGTTTGGTCAGCAAACTAGTATTAACAAATCAGTTAGAGCCAGTTTACAACTGATAGCTTAAATCGTAGAGAAATATTCCTCATAAGATATTTTGTCCCGTATGCATTGACATGTTTAGGAGGAGACTATTCAACGAAGAAATTCTACGAGGTCTATTCCAGTCTGTAGAATGATCGACTTAAATCCGAAGGCACAACGCAATAGAAGGAGGTCTCGCCTTAGGCGGGGCGCACTAGTGTGAGGCAACTGGAGTTAATAGGGGAGTCTTTTGATCCCCTGGCCACCCCGGACCGAAATGCCGCCTAACTAGGCAAATAAGTATTCGACTAAAGCCTAATTAAAAATTTGTATACAGTACACTTGGGATGAATAGTGTGATACCTTATCGCTATCCCTTTATGCCCCAAAGAAAAAGGCATTAAGAACATGATGCACGACAATTAATTTAATTTTCTATCAAATTTATCCAAAAAAAAACTTATCCACTTTTGAGGCCTTTAAATTTAATTTGAATATTCATTAAGATCCCGAAATGGTTAAAGGTAACCATTGCCACGCCAATTTTCAAGGCCCTTGAGCATAAATTATGAGAGACTGATAGTCCTGAAGCTTTTTGGAAGATCATAAGTGGCCGTTCCTGGTGTGGGAATGAAGACCGCGTTACCTCTTCTCCAAGCGACAGGAATTTGTCTTAGAGCAATGCTGGCTCGATAAATCCTAGTTAGCAGTGGAAGCGCAATATCTATATATTTTTGCAGAAGTACAGGATAAATGCCATCTGGACCAGGTGATTTGAAAGGAAAGAAAGATAATTGCTCTCGTTCTATCGCTTGTATCGACTTTGCAGCACTGCTCACTAGTGGCTCTACTATAGTTGGTGACCACGTTACCTTCGGTCACTGTGCCCCTAAAGTGAGTGTCCATTAATAGTTGCAGTACCTCATATTTAGAGTTGATAGGAGTACCATCAGGTTTCTGAACGGCGTTTAGTTTAGCGTAAGGAGCAGCAGAGACAACTCTATGGAGCCTGGACACTGCTGCGAACTTCGTCTTCCTTCGGCGTTGCTTAACATATGTTATCGTGTAGATTACCTGATTCTACTTTGCAAGTTTGGACAGCGTTGGTGGTGAAAATCTATTTCTCTAGCTATTTCCCGAGTCCTTTTTTCAAAATCCCCTGTACCCCAAAAAGCCATGAGATTGGGTTAAGTATCGCTCAGCTAACTACGCCGAGGGTAAATGTTTTTGGCTAGGCAGACACTTACCGGAACAGTTTTTCTGAATCTAGCGATTTCGTGGTCCGAAAATCACCAAGGGATTCCTCAAAGAAAATTTTGGAAGAGGCAATGAAAAAATGGGTGCTGTGGCTTAGAGGTATGGTGGATTGGACCACTAAGCGAGGAATCGCTGGCACAAATCCCGGCCCGTAGCACATTAAAGTTTTTATTTGCTGCCCCTCCTCTTGCCGTCTGACAAACTTCCAAAAAAAAGAAATGTCATGAAAAAATTCTCAAAAAATAAATTGCCTTCGAAATCGGCATTAATCTGTAGGTCCTCCCACCCGTGACAAAAATATATCTTCTTACACACTATGGGTGTATGTAATAAGAAAATAGGTATTACCTTTTGTCTATTAAATGGTATAAAGCCAGCGAATATCGCACGGATCCCGTTTTCACAACTAGACTTTTTTATAGCTCTTAAGGAATATGGCTATTCATGAAACAAACAAATCAATTTTGTAGCATATATTTGAAGAAATACTAGATCCAAAATATTTTTTACAATTCAACCAGAACTCTAAGAAACGAAACTTCACTCAAAGTCTTGAAAATAATTTTCATTCCTAAATTACACCCGGGCATATCACGGCTAACAGTTATAAACCGACTCCCAATTATAAAAAAAGAAAATGCCACCACTCAGCAGGAATCACCATAACAAGTTATCCACCTAAATTCCTTAAAGACTACCAAGCATCTCACTTGGAAGAACTGAATTACCTTGGATCAAAATCTAGATCCCTTTTTAGCACCGCTATTACTTCTTTTACAAACACCCTCAAAAATAAAGCAAGGCAACAATGCACAAACAAACGTTCCCAAAAACAGTATTCAATTTCAAAGGACAAAGTAAAGCGTCAAGAATTCACTCCAACAAATTGAAATTAACCTATTTGCTCAATTAAACAACCACAATCCCCGAAATAACCAGCCACCACTAGCTGGGCACCCAGAAAATAGTTATGAAAACGAATTGCTCCCTTTTCACACGGCCAACATTTTTTCATTTTGCCTTATCCCCCCCATCAGTTGAGAGGGCTCGAAAAAAAAAACACACACACAGAGGCAACAAACAGAAAAAACAAGAAACTAAGAAAAACAATAAAAAAATAAAATAAACCAAAAGGATACAATGAAAACTTAAAACTTTACAGTTGCAGAAGGAACAATGAAAATTACTCGGGCACACCACAAGCCCCACCGTGCCGCCGCCACCATGATCCTTAGCGAATGCCAGCCAGCATACAGCGGATCTGTGTTTCCTTTCGCTGCGGTAATAGTCCTTTTGAAGTGGAAAAATAATGCTTTCCAATTTTTGTTTCTATTACAAAGTTTTCCTGTAGGTATGTGGGTGGATGCTTGGATTTTCTTTTCTTCACATTCCGAACAAATCCTGGTTTTTACTTTTACTGCTAGGAGTTGGGTTTTTTTTTAAACGCTTAAAAGAGGGCGTTTCGCGAAGTGGTGTTGGCATGGGCTCAGAAAAAAAAACGAAGAAAAAAAAAAGTTATGCTAGCAAAAATTAAAAAATTGCTTGAGAATGGATTTAGTTTTGCCTTTTTTTTTGTGTGCACCTACTTCTTCTGTCGACGTCTTTCTGATGGTCCGCGGCAGGAGGATAAGTGCACAAGAAGTGTACGACTACACTACTCACTCGCTATGGTAAATTGTAGTGGGAAGGTACTTTCGCTTTGTATCCTTTGTACCTAATATTTTTCGCAAAAACAATTTGATGGAGCAAAAATAAAATAAGAAAAAAAAATTAAACCAAAAAGATGGGAGGACGAAAAAAAAAACACAACGAGGATACTTTACCCGAAGTAATTTCATGCATCGTTCGCTTTTCATTTCGGATTAATTTGCCCTCTATAGTGGAGTTTGTGTTTGTTTTTTGTTTTTTTTTTTTCATTAATTCTACTTATTGCTTACGTTAGCGTCTTATTCTTACGCTACATTTTCTATCAATATCTATTGAAATTGTATTTTTATGTCTCTATTTGCTGTTATCCAATTTTTCATGTTCTTGTTAATATTCTTTGAAGAGACAAGATAAAATGCGCTTTCGTAGAAAACAAGTCGTTTGTGAACTACAAATATTTTTTTTTTGTTGCTTCCTCTTTGAACTTTTAAGTAAACTTTAGGAAGTTACAACAAGTTTAATGAAAAGTCGATGAAGAGATTTTTTTTGTCATAAATTAACCTGCAGGGAAATGTAACATAAGCACCGAAGAAGTTGTAAGAAATACGAAAAAAAAAAATCTGTAAAGTGAACTACTTTCTCACTGTTCTTTTGGAATATAATTTTAAAGAACTATTGTTTTAATTTAATCGATTGGGCGCTCCTGTCAATACTTCCATCACCCAAAAATATTCCTCTTTCTTAAAGAAATTTCGAATTGGTGTTTTATATTCCAGATCACTGCGGCCTCACATGGGCCTATTGTGATATCCTCCACTTAGAGCTTATCCATGACACTGCAGTTAGTTATAAAAGGGACTGGCAGCTATATCCCCTACTTCAAGGTAAAATTTTCCTAGATAACGTTGACGAGATTGTATTAAGCGGTTGCCGTCACATAGTATATGCTCCGCTGTTTCTTCGCTCTCGCTGCTTAATCGGCAGTCACGTGAGGAAGCCTGTCACTAGTCGATTTTGACTTCTACTAAGTTGAAGTAGGTAGTTGTTTCGTTTTTTTTTGTGGGAACTGTTGGGCATGAAGTTTTTTGCTTGTCTGTTTCCTTCGGTGTCATTCCAGAAATGTGGGTTTTTCTCTTCTAGCTAAGTTTTGACAAAACTGTTTGTTCATAGATAGGATGCAGATCCTGTTCTGGCTAGTTCGTCTGCTTTTTCATTGCCTTCATGTCTACTATGACCTGGAACCCAGATCAAATGTACTTTGTTAGTGGTGGCCAGTATTAGGAGGAGTTGAAGACAATCCTAGACTAGTTTTGATGTTATCTCAAAGGCGTTAATTGCAAGTGGAGCTGCCCTGCTGTCAGAGAGAATGTAAATGATTTTATTCGTTATGAATCTGTTTAGACTCTCTTGGATGCAGAGTTCTATTGTATGGATTTCACCTGCGTGTAGGTTAGTACTAGTGCGAGGACCGCATACTCCCTCTCCAACTCTGTCATTTAATTTGGATCAGTCCGTATACCATATATAGGAATCCGTGGCAAATATTGGTCTGTTCCCAGCTAAAGCGTTCTGGGATTGTAACCTTGAGGTTTTGTTGGAAGTTGTAACGTGGCAAGCATTTGTCCATTGGATGTATTCCAAGTAGTTTTTTGAGTTCCTGTAAGATTGCAGGATGGACTAAATTGGAATTAGTTTCATCTTCTGTGATGAGAATGCAGGCGTTTACCATAGCTTCTTTCATGAGTTCTAGATGAAGTGGTGGGATGTTAAGGATAATCTCAAGTGCAGCAATCGGTGTTGTCTTCATTGCACCGGTTGTACACACACAGGCTAGTCAGTAAATACTTAATAAGTTAGTACAATGCTCTCACAAAAAGTGGCAGTGGGACATGAGTGAATTGGTAAGAAAGACATTCTCTATGTGCCTGGAGAACTTTTAGACTTTTGATTCCGTTTGAATGGAAATTAGTCGCAAAACAAAAATTTTACGCTACCATCAACAGGGCATTGATTAACCAATTGTATTGGTATTCATTGGTACAGTTATTGAAGCTTTTAGAGTTCAAAACCAGCCTGTGAAATTGAGGACACCATTGGGGTTAATAAATCTACCAGAGATTTTTGAAAGATAAAGCGCAACAAAATTAGAATCTGACCACTTTCTTGTAGCGGTTAAATTCAGAACCTGACTATCTAACCAAAAAAAAAGGAAGCTGCGACTTGCCCAAACAAATTAACATTGGTTGCCTCAGTACCATTGAAGTAGCCAGAGTTAACAGAGATCACCTGAGCGAGAAATGCCCTCTACTTTTCACCCACCATTCAAGAACGTGAAAACCATTTGGAATGAGTATCTCAATACAATGGAGTTACCAACTACCATAGAAAAGAGTCTAAATTTAGTACAGCGGGGGAAGCTGTGATGAGCCATGAGATGGGAGAAAAAAACCTGTACATAAAGATGAGCCCATACACTGTCTTAAAGCTCAAGGAAATCGAAGAGTCTGGCAAGTGAAACCACATCCGGTTGTGTTACAAGAAAGCTGCATGCTTTTCGAAAATGTAATGAAAACCCAGTCACCGAAGTGCAGGAAAATTCTAGATGAGTTCAAGAAGCTTCTGCTAAAAAACTTCATAACGAAAGGCAAGAAGAGAACAGACTTACATGTCAATGTAGAAGAAATTCCACCTCCCAGTTTTGAAGAGGTTGGCACTGATACTAAGAAGCTGAAAAAGAACAAGTCTGCAGGCTCTGATGATCTTGGGTAGCATGCATGCACGAAATCATTAGTGTAGAAGACCATGTCCGATGACACCATCACTTAATGGACTTCAAATATTCATATGATAACGTTCATCGTCAGGAGCATGAAACATGGGAATAACAGGGTTTGGGATCCCGGAAAAACTGAACTAACTGGGTTGACTGACAGAAAAAAATAAGCGTTGTAATGTGCAGCTGCTCAACGAACTATTGCAAAGCTATAATGCCGCTTCTTTTATCTTATTCTGAATCAGATAGTACGCAGCCACAGGCATTAAGCAAAGTAATCGATATCTTTAAAAAATCCGCCTACCTCTATTGGTATATTGACCGCTCTCAAGGTGCCATAATAGAGGCTTTTTTGGCATTCGAAGAACACAAAAAATAAGCTTGTCCCGAAGTTAACGAAGGCATAAGCAAATAATACTTTCGACAAACTAGCAAGCATCTGTTCCCCGCCTGGGACAAAACGTAAATGTTGAAAGCAGAAACTTCAAAGTAATTAAGGAGTTTACCTATCTCGGGGTTGACATCAACTCTGCAAACGGAGATTCAACGAAGATTTACCTCAGGAAGCCGCTGCTACTTCATAAAATAACTCGAAGGACGAAGAGTGGGACTCTATAAAATAATGATTTGCTCTATAGAGCTCAGAACTGGAAGATAAGCAGGAAAGGGGAGCAAATACTAAACAGTTTTGACATGTGAGAACTCTATGAGATGCACTAAGATTTGTTTCTGGTTCAAAAAGCCTAAACATATCCACTTCATTGGCTCAAGTGCTTTGAATCCAAGCCCCAGGTTCGAAACGACAAGGAAGACCGAACTTCCGTTTCGAAGACGAAGACATTCCGGATGCCAGAACTCGTGGTTTGGATACTTGAAAGCAGCGTTACATTAAAGCGGATGGTTGGGGAGAACATTAAGTTAGTCCAGTAAATGGGGTATACTTTGCCAGAAACATCAAATCATTTCTTATTTGTAAAACTAAGTATGGCGCCTTCCCAATGGGCTTTATTTCAGCTATAATATGGCAAATAAATTAAAAGGTAAGGGACCTTTTAAATTAAATTAATTTAGTTTTAAATTAAAAATATAATATATAATAAATAACCCAAATTTTGTTGTTTTTTTGTTTTCTTCTCAAGAAATGTAAGCCTTATGGTACGATCACATGGTCAGAATGTTATCCGGATGACAAGTTTGGATAACCATGTGATCGCCCCTTTAAAATTTGTACGCAAATGAAATGCTTTAATCGCAGCAACTACATCGAAATATGGCTCCACAATCGGAATGTAGTTAAGGTAATTATTAAATTTTAAGTGAGAAATGTCTAAGTGATTAGTGACCCAGAGCTTCCAGGTAAAAATCCTTCACTGTTCCGCCTAAGATTTTCACGTCTCTTTATGAATCAATATCTCAGGGCCAGTGTGACCTGTTAATACTTTTATCAACGACTTAACGACGTGGTACTCATGCGGCGTCCTTATATTACATCCACAGCCGTACCTTCGATTTCAGTGAATGCCTTAATTAGTAATAAAGGCTATTAATTTTTATTCAATTATGGCCGCAATTAACATATTAGTCTTACTATTTACTTATCATTCTCTTGACCAGTTGAAAACTACTTTTCCAAGAGCGAAACTCAGTTATAAATAAATGGGTCAACTTTTTTTAACATTCAAAATTACATCAGCACTAGCAAAACCCAGTTAGCCTCGACGACACGTTCACCTTTCCCTTAAAAAATCACATCCAACAAAATCTTCACATTTCATTTGATTTCCACACTTTTCGGATGTCAGAACGGTAAAGAGATTTTCTTTAGAAGAAGACAGGTTTGTATACCTGGCCAGTTGCTTTTGGACTGTCACCTTACAGCATCAGGACACAACTCGATAACGTAATAGGAAAGCCAAAAATAAAATGACAGGAAAATGACAAAATTGAGTCACACACAACTCACTTCCTCCTTACAGAGGAGCAGCAACGAAAAGTTAGCAAAAAAACAAGTAAATGTTAAGGACAAAGCGATGAAAGTACCAAACTGGAACAAATATACGACCCAATGTATGGTTAACACAACACCCAACGACGAGCACCCTAGTTACATACACAACCCAGTCACATACATCCTCCTATCCACCATCTTATTCCCATTCGCATGCAAATTGAGCAAAACGACCTTATTATGCAAATTGCAAACTGCAAATGGTGAACAAAATTGATTTTCCTCCCACTTCCATACATCTAAATCCGTATCTGCTTCATCCTCTCTGCAATTGTCTTTCATCCAGGCAGGGGTTGACGTTGATGTTGCCAGTTGCCGCTATATACTAGATAGACAAAGGTACGTAACGTACACACGTATGAGATTGTAATGCGTTTCATTTTTCCATTTTCTATACTTATGCGTCCTTGTTGTTTCACTCTCTCACTCACTCTTGTCGGTGGTTCCTCATTGAAAGTATCTCATCAAAATGTGAATAAGTATTACCATCGTCGTTCCTCGAGACGTAGCTCCTGGAAGCTACTTTATTCTTCCTCAAAATGCCACACTCCCGACTCCTTTCGTGCATGTAATGGAAGTTTAAGGGGAAGTCATTATAAACAATGCACACATCTGCAGCGTAGTCCATGCAGGAATAAGGGAAAAAAAACCTTCAAAGGGGAGCTCTAGTTTCAGCTACCCAACCTCCAGGCTAACCGAAAGCAGGTTATCCGATGTCGTTCGAGGAACGCTCATACATTGCATGTGTGCTGTTCTATGCATCCTTGTTACCCTTGTCTCATGTGTAGCACTGCTTATCTTGATTTTTCCCTGGTTTCTGCCTTGTCACACAGGATGCACGTGAAGTTCCCACTTTCTTCTTTGTCCTAGTCCAATGGGAAACCCCTGCTTGCAGTTACCGATTGAAAAGGAATACAACTCTACAACTAGTATCGCGCGGGGGTATTCCAATTTCTGTCTGCGTTCTGCAACCAAAGTTATGGGTCTAATGAAATCCTTCTGCAGAAATTGAAAAGAAAAACAGAAAAAAAACCATCTTAAGTAACATCCTGCTCATAAGGATCACAAATTAATGGGTTTGCTAATGCCGCCACCGCTACTATCACTGCCACCCACAAACAGGATAGGAAATGTTCCTCATATTGTGCTTCCGCTTTGGTAAAACATATTTTAAGCAAGGAACTGCCGCACAATGTGCGGATTTAGGATTTCCTACTCGGGTGCCTGCACCTTTTCACAAACAGACACACTTTCACAAGGAGGCACATCCTGTTTAAACTGCCGGCTGCCAACACTACCTACCGGATTGCTATGCTATACAACTATCGCATAAAATGTTTGTCCTCTATTTGGAATTTGCCTTCCAGCAAACGAATTGCATAGTTTAAGCTTTTCGAGGAGAGATATTGTTTGAGAGTTCTTGGCACCCGGGCAGAGAATAAGGAACAAACTTTGTAGTCCTGTTCACATATCATCATGCTTTTACTGCCTCATTCTCGGCGGTATAAATCTGCTGCTGCACCTGGAATATATGTGCTGGCGACGGCTTACTTAGCCACTAAATAATTTTCGCCCCTTCCCTTTACGAGGAGCGGTTGTTTTGGCGTTGACTTGGACATGGCAGTTATGATCTAAGACGAAACATATTGTGGTCATAACGAGTTCTCATCCCCTATATAAACCTGCTGGGGACATTTGTGTTTTTTTTCTTTTTGCGGAGCCAAGGGAATTTGAAAGCAGCTGCCCGCTTGAGGCTTAAAGTGTTTGATGAAATAACTGTTGTTGGTATTTTGTCTAACGAATAGGGCTACATAACAGGTGATATGAGTAAAGTAGATCCTTCTCTGGAGCTTTGTAATTTATGAACTGACCAGGTGGATTGTTGTGGGTTGGTATCTTTTTCATGGGGGCTTATTTAGGGAGGTAGTATCTTCAAAGATGTAAATTTTATGAGGAGTTATGGAAAGAGCGTTGTGTGGGTTTAGGTGCAGTTTATAGCTTCACATATAAGTGCACAATGTCAAGAACCGAAATATTTATTTATCAGGCTTGGGTGTTAGTCAGTCATGAATTGTGAGATAAATTTTTGATAATATCCAGTAGAGGTTATCATATCAAACACAGACATTTTTATGAAAAGTCAAGTTCTCTTGTATTGTAAATTGCTTTTGCCAAACAATTTTTTTTTTGTTTGTGAGGTTCGAACTCTTCGATGAGTTATTATGAGGACAGGCCGCACGTGCTCATAATATGGTGAGATTCTTACCCACTAAAAACACCTCTCCAAAATCCTTTTTTTTGCTACAACTAGGTTTTATCCATCTAGTAGTTTAAATTTCGGGTTTTTTTGCTGCGTTTCGGGTTTTTTCACGCGTTCCCAGCGGAAATACCTGTTAATACCGCCAATTGCTCGCGGTTACATCTTATTGCGCTAGTTCAAATGGTTTTATCCGTTGTAGTAGGCGCACTAAATTAGAGTCATTTAGAATATGGAGCAGAGCATTGCAATGACCATGAAGCCGAGTCCGTTGCTTACGTCCAAATGTTTTTATCCCATCTTAGACGGCAGCCATGCCCAAGTTTCAGATATACCATGGGGCGTTTAAAATTGTTCTTAGCACTTTATTTTGAATAGTTTGTAGAATTTGTATGTTACATACGTCCAAACTGGTTTTAGAACTTTCTTGTATAACCAGAACTTGCTTGTCGACCAAGCTGCCAATGCATTTGAATATATTTAATAACGATCTCTTCCCGTTTCTTCTTTACGTGCAATTTCAAATTAAGTTTCGCATCCAATGTCATTTCCAAATATTTAGCTTCATTATATTTCATAATACTGGTTCTACCGTATTACTTACGGTTAATAAAGCTGTATCATCCGCAAACGTAGCTACAGTTGTGCCATGTTTTTGCGGAATATCTCGAGTATAAATTAAAAATAAATACAATCGGACGTAGGATGCTTCCTTGTGGAACTCCCGCCGCAATTTTTTTTAAATTCGGAATACTCGTTCCCGTGTTTAACACGAAAGAGTCTGTCCACTAGATAAGAACTTTGAATCTCGTATAAATTTCTTGGAAATATAAATTTTAGTTTATGTTTCAATCCCGAGTCGAGGAAAATGCTAAAACTATGCCAAACAAGGGAGCTTTCAAATTTTATTAAGATTTTTAAGTTACCATCAAGTGCTTTAATTGGAGTTTTGAATAAACTTATTTAGAGGGTGGTCCCACATAACAATGCTGCAATAGATATCAAAAGACTTAAGGCACTTTTAAGGTGCGTACCGACTTCGATTGGAAAATTTTCGGTGAATGCTTCATTAAATGCTACTATATATTTTTAAGGGACTCCAAACTGTCTAAGCTTCACAAAATAAACACCTGTATTTGATGCAATATGTTACTTTGATAGAAAGTAATCCTCATCCATTTTCCCTATATACAAGAACTAATGGTGTAACGGTTCAATAGAGCATAAATAGTTTCACTTGAAGTCAGTAGGTTGTAACTCATTTCTTGCTTTGAAGAAGGACATTTGATCAATACCCAAAGTGGCCACTCCCTCTTCTTTTAAATAGGTAAAATCTAGTGAGGCGTAACGCAGTGTTTCTCGCTTGTAACGTCTCAAATCATCTTTTGCTAGTTCTTTTGATTGTGGCTTTCCATAAAAAAATGCCTCAATATGTAAGTATGGGTCTGCAATTTTAGGCATCTTGTGATTGGCTCATAAGCAGTATAATTATAAGTATGCCCAGGAATGTAAAACAAAGGTCGTGATCGAATCAATCTTTCAAGTTCTTTGACAATTCCTTCACAAGCCGACATTTTTAAATCATTTGCATACATTTAGCATTTCACAAAATTTACTACAGATGGAATATAATTAACAAAATATTGTATAACAAGGGACCAAGGTGTCTGCCTTGTGGGACACCAGCTAGAACATCTATGCATTTGGATCGAACATCTGCTTCCTTTTTCTTAAATAACTTGAAATCCATTTAAGATGCGAAGAGTGAATGCCAAAATCTTTAATATGTTAGTACATCATGACTATCGGTATTAAAATCTATTACAAAGTCAGTATTAATACAAACAAAGTTCGTCAACAAAGCAAGATCGGTTGTCGTCGATTTTCCACTCATAAACCCATGCTGATAAGGATAGACTTACATATAAACGTTCCTTTACATAGTACAATTATAATTGAAGTCTTCCAATCATCCAGGAAAACTCCCTTAAGAACAAAAGAAGGGATAAGGTGAGGACCTTAAACTAGACTTAAGGACTGAAATGTCTTCTGCAATATCTTGGAGTGAAAGATTAAGTGCTCTTATAGCGTTAGAGTCAGCCTTGTAAACTGATTCAAAATAATCAGAAAATAAATTGCATGAACCAGCTAACCAACCAGTAGACGGTTGAGTATTATACTCCATACTATTAAACAACCTAGATGACGAGATGAAAGGCTTTAGGATTAATTCACTTCCGATTGGATGAGAAAATCAAATTCTACCCGTAGTTGACAATAACGGTTTCTATCGGTTTCTATTGACTATAGAGAAGTCCAAAAAAGTGAGTCGCCAATGCCGTCCATCGGTCTGTATGACTGTCTGTCTGTCCGGGCGCCGTATGGCGAAACGGTTTGACGGATTTGCTTCAAAGTTCGTATATAAGATTCTTGGCGTTACATCTCGCGGCATCTTTTTATATTTTGCTTTATCTTTTGAAATAACGGTACATGCCATACAATTTTTTTTTTTGTGAAAATCACTTAACACAATTTTTCTCGTAAGTGGTTCAAAGGATTTCGTTCTTTTTTTTGTACTAAGGATGCTTGGGATGGGGTAAAAAATTCTGCATACTCAGTTTCTTGAAAAAAATCGATTAACGGTAATTTATAAAACCGTCAATATCTCGAAAACTAATAAATGAAAATTCCAAAAAATTTACAGTTTTTTTATACTGTAAACTCGAACAAATCGGCATACCAAGATTTTTTAAATTTTTTTTTCCATATAACGATTTTCTTAAATTTGAATTAAATTCGTTTTCTCAAAAACTTCTCTAACGATTTTGATAATTTTTTGCATTTCGAACAACTATGTTAAAAGTGTCCAATGTGCGAAATAACATCAAAATCGTATGTGAGGTTTTTGAGAAAATCAAATTTTTATAAACCTGAAAAGTGATTTCAATAACTTTCTCGTCATTAATTTTCGATACATTTTGCGATTCAAAAACGCATCTCATGTACCGAGAAAGTTTCGTATGACGCACTCGTGCACTTTATTGTATATGTTTTTTAAGTCCTTGATTATACCAAGATAATTTAACCACAGACCTTCTATACCTTCACGGAACATACAGAGAGAAACTTTCATCTAAACAATTTAAAAATTTTGTATAGATCAATTCAACGTTTGTACCAGAAAGACGATCCGGCCTATCAACCCAAAGAAAATAATTACTTAAACCACTATAATTAGCTTTTGCAAAGTTTAACTATTCTGTAAACTTCTCGAAATGTGTCGAATTGTGATATGAATACAATTTTAAGTGCAAAGATATTGCTTTGTTATATCGGGTTTTTCAATAAGAGCGCCACAAAAGTCTTTTTGAAATAACACAAAAACGGTTATGGATATCAATGAAATAGTCTAACGACGTCAAATGAAAACATTTGCACGACCGAGGCGGCCAAGCGACTGGACTATTTCGTGAGATAACACGTTCTCCAAACTTGGTCTCCAATAAATTGATTGTAACATTCGCTGTGTGGCTTATGGCGCCGTCCTCTTAGAACCACATGTCCTCCAAGTCAATATAATCCAATTGGGGACAAAAATATTCGGTTATCATTGAACGGTAGCGATTCCCATTCACAGTAACGTGCCGGTCTTGATCATCACAGAAGAAGTACGGCCCAATGACGCCGCCGGCCCACAAACCACACCAAACCGTAAATTCGTTATGCAATGATGACTCATGGAGTACGTGTGGATTGCTGCCTGACAAATACCGCATATTTTGTTTATTGACGAAGCCATTCAGCCAGAAATGAGCCTCATCGCTGAATATGATTTTTCTTCAACTGAAGCCTCAGCGGCAGCAATATTCTCGACACTACGGCCACTTCTTTGTCTCACTGGCACGGGAAAATTTTGTACTGTGCCTGTGGATTCAAATTTTTCCACTAGACGCTCATTTGTCATCTGCTAGGACGATTATGGCGACCATAAATTGGACGTAGCGCTCTTGACGTTGAGGCCACTGACTCCGAATTTCGGTAGTAAATTTTAATAATTTCGACTCGTTATTGGCTCGTTTATCTTTCCATCATGAAATGGCAAACCTTACTGAAGAGAAATGTCAAAAGAGCGGCAAGAAATATGCCGTCGTTTGCTGTACCCGTCGCTCTACTTTTGTAGCGTCCCTGTTGAAAAACCCTGTACATAGAGTTCCCCAGCAATGGACTTCATTAGTTCAACTACCATCACAAGTGCTCAAACGAAATAGCCAGTTGCATTCCTCCCCTTCAACACTTCAACCGTAATACTCGCCACGCGAGGAATGCTCATCAGTTCACCCTAAAGCCTATATTCGGTCGAACAGTGAAATTTAAGGATTCGTTCCTCTGCCGTACAACACGAATGTGGAATGCTCTGCCTCACTCTGTTTTTCCTGACCATTACAACTTACAAACATTTAAAATCAATGTGCATCGGTTTCTCATCCTTTCTTCTAATCCCTAATTTCCTTCACGCCCGTGCTGTGTTACTATAACATTATAAGGGTGCTAACAATCCCTTTTGCACGTGCAAATTATAAAAAAAAAAAAAAAAAAAAAAAATATTAAACTAAATCAATGAATCTATTCATTGAATTTCTTACAGATAAATTCACATTCAGAATCTTCTTTCATATTCGTGGGGTCTTTCTCTAGCCCGGATTTTAAGTATTAGCCCGTGGATGGACGTTTAATAAATTTGCGATACTGAGAGATACCAAGAGCTGCAATGATAACTCTGGAAGGATGGAAACTTGTTTACCGTGCATTTTAAGGAACATTCTCGTACTCATAACTTTAAATTTTCTATTTTTCTACATTTCTAAGGACATGAAACGTCGGAACGTTGAAAATTTATTTGGCGACAAATTAAAGTAATTGCATGCCACTTTTTCTCAACACAAAAAATGTAATAATGAAAACATTTTAAGTAAACCGGTGTCCTTACTCCAATGTAACGAATATCTATACATGCATACTTCACACTGGTTCGCCCCTTCCATCAATACCATGTTAATAAGGTTGAATTCCAAATTGTATTCAAAGTAAATGTCAAGCACCTCAATTCCAAGGGCTGTGTAATCTAATCCGACGCCTTGTGGACATAATATGGCGTTATATTTCAAAGCCATAAGTCCCTTCGGTCTTATTGCGACTTACTTAAATGTTAACTCAAATAGCAGTCGCATGGCCACCCTCCTCCATTTATGGTAATCAAAGAAACCATAAAAGCTTAGACCTGAAATCCATCTCCAAACACTCAGACAATTTAAATTCCAATTATTACCTTGGCGCGATGCGAAAACTCTTAAATAAATTCGCGCTAAGACACCCAATTCCATATATAAAGGAATCTACTTTGGAGAAACATCTCCACTTTGAGCGCTCAGCTTTCAGACGACTCATTGCCGCTGTGCGACGCTGTTACCTCTAAACAAACTCATTCATCTGTGAAACTAATCAAATGTTTACGAAACCCAAATAACTCGAAACTTTGTACGCCATAAATAACATTTATCCAGCGCAGCGCTCCCATGGGGTAAGTGCACAGAGTAGAGTGATAGTAGGTAGGGGTGATAAGGACTCCCTCGCGCGCCAGAATTGGTGGGTGCTGCTGGTAGCGGTGTCAATGTTATCGTCGTCCCGAAAGTAATTTCAACTCATTAATGAATTCCTTTCAGGTATTTTCTCTCAAATCCTTTGTTCCGTTGGAGGATGTCGCTCCTGTTCTTCTATTACTTTTCAGCTCCCGTCATCGTTGTCACAGAACAAGACAGAGTGGCTGCGGTGCTTGGTATAGGCACTTCTTGCTGCTGCCAGTATTTCGTATTCCAGGAAAATATCGACTTCGCTTCGTTTGAAGTATATCCTTGCAGCATTGGAAAATCGGTTAAGGATGGAGCTATAGTAAGTAAATGGTTATACCAATCCACTAAATACACCAATCTATTGCCAAATAGATTCGAGCGAAAATTTATAGAAAATACAAAAAGGAAAAAAAATAACAATGAATGCTTTCAATTCGTTTTTGGATCTTAATTTGTTTGCACTGGGTTGAGGGTGAGGAAGAGTATTCTCAACCGAATTGCCATCCCAACCTACTTTGAGCAGCACTTAAATTTAAACGAAGAGGATATGATAAACATTAAATTTTCTAAAAGCGGTTTGCTTTCTACTGCACTTGGATGCATATGGAAAGGATGCACAATACAGTAGTGCCTTATCCATTCTCGTTAGCAATTATGTAGTACACACATGAGGGTTTTCCGAAATTAGTTGAAAAGTGTTTGAATGGCTTTGTGGTAGAGTGGCGTAGCGGGTTGGCGGGAGAACCTCAATGCCGAATTTATTATGTCCTTGATGTATTAATCAGGCTTAGGGGAACCCATTGTTAGTGACGATGATGACGGGGGAAATGGTGCTGATAAATCCGATAAAATATTACCGTTGCGTGACTTGGCGACTAACAGAAGGATAGTGATTTTTAGAATTTGTTTGGTGACAGTCGTGGATAGATAAAAATAAAATTAATAATAAACGGTGAATTGATGGAAAACTGAAGTTCACAGAATTCACAATATAATAATGTGGGGCTTCAAGAGATAGTTGGATAGGAAATTACACGTTATGGTTAGCTATTTAAGGAAAATGACTCCAAGTAAAGAAATCAGCGGAAGGAAAAAAGTGTCGCGTACTTTACGTCCGTTGGGAGCTATTTTTAAGGCTTAACACGTGATGGAGCTGCGAGGTCAATATTGACGCAAGATTCGAGAAGAGCTGGATGGTATAGAACGAACGCACCTTATGCGGACAAGTGGTACAGCATCTCTAACGAAGCGTCAGCAAGTCTATAGTCCAAGCTTAATCTAAAATGCTCTAAAGGTTTGATTTCTATAAACCAACGTCTGAGAACTAACTCTGCAATAAATTCCATTACTAGACTTTACCTCAGCTCTTGGTATAATTCTAAACAATTTTTATAGAAGCACCATTCCTCTCAAAAAATTACTGATTTATGATAAAACTAGCTCGGACATAAAGGAAGTTTTCTTCAACTGGTTTAACTAGTTGTAAAGAAACTTTTCATAGATTCATGGGGAATTCAGTATCCCATAACAAAAAAATCCCTTTCATTTAGATTTAATTATACCTTATGAAAAAAAAGGACACTAACAGTTTTGTGTGAAATTGGGAAACCTTGAAGCAGCAAACCTTGTATGAACTTTGGAATGGGTCCTACATAAATGAACTATTGCGTGTCGCCTTAAGTGTAATGTAGAGCGAAATACGGGACCCAAAACAGTGATCCTTCATATAGCCATGTCAATTTTCTGTCTTTTGCACTGAGTTTCCGTAAGACACAAAATTACTCGGAAACTGTTAGGCTTACAAAGAGGAAATTTTGAATATTGGTAAAACGCCGGTCGTAAAAAGGTGCAAGAATATATACTTTGTTTCTAAATTTCCAGGCCGAAGCGTCTTACAAGCACTTTAAGCCTACAGCGCCATCTATATTGGGGTATTTATGAATAGCTCAATAATAATAACGCTGTGCACACCTGCTAATAAAGGATCCATTCTTAAATATTATAAAAAAGGATTATTTTCGAAATCCAAGTTATACAAAAACAAAAAAGCGCCATCTAGACTCAAGTACTGATAACATTTTTATAATAAGCCTCGATTGGCTTATTGAAGTGCTAGTAAACCTTAATAATGAAGTGTTACATTTTGTTATGGGCAGAAGATTAATAGGAAATTAAAAATGTAAATTAGTGCAAATTAGTTTAAAATAAATAACATTTGTTTTGTGAATTATTTCACATTATTAATGACGAAGAAGTGCAATGCGTTATATGTTAAATTTGCAATTCATTCAAATTCGCTTATAACGACATTCTCTAGGACCTTTGGCTTATATACGAAAAAGTTCGTAGGTCTCGACTAAGTCAATATCAATGAGAATATTAACTTAAAATATTGTTGCCTCGAAATATCTTTATTTTCTCTGCAATGAAAACATAAGTAAGCCGAAGTATACAAATATATATTTTCTGACTTAAAACAGTTAATTTTTAGTTGGATAGTAAAACTAATTTCTTTAATCACCTTTCCCCAGACCGGGCATTCTGCTAGTATTAGACATAATGCTTTTGTTTTGTGCGGAATGCAGAATACAGGAAGACCACTAAACTAAATTGAACTCTCAAATAGATTTTTCCACAATTTCAATTACCTTGGTGTCCTTAGTTTTGTGGCTGCGTGCTGGCATTAAGCAAAACCCTCGCAAAATAAATAAATTTAAGTCAGCTTTAAAGTTTCAGAGTGGTTTATCCAAAGCGGACTCCCAAACCGACTAAAAAAAACCCCTAAAAATTCCATTTAAGTGCAAAAGAATTGGTACCTATTGCATTTGTAAAATTGAAATTAGTGAGGTTTTTTTATAAGTTAGTTCTCTTCATAGTGCAAGTACGTTGGCTCAAGCAGTACGTTTCACGCTGTACCTTTATCCCTTGCGGCTTCACACCAGGAAAATCTACGACTGACCAAATCTTCGCATTGCGCCAGATCCTAGAGAAGATCCAAGAATTTAACCACCACGTTCAACGATTTTAACGCAGGCTAAGACAGTATAAATAGGGAAGAACTATAAACGTCTTTTTATTAAGATGACATTGGAGAATGCTCGCTGTTCCGTCAAAATTTGGTAGGGATTCTACCGAAGCCTTCGACACTTCAACACATAGACCGGGTCTTCAATGTAGTCCGCAACATCCAGGCCTTACTACCCAGCAGGTACTATCTTTAATCAAATAACCGATACTTTCGCTATACCATGGAGTTAGCAGCAATGATAATTATAAACGATGATAAGACGAAGTCAACGAAAGTGAAATCTGACCACCGAATTGGACAAAACGTGACCATTTATAGGTATTATTTCAAAGGAGTCAGTGAATATGCCTACCTGACCTAATCAAACTCATGCTAATCGCTGTTTCTTTGGGCTAAGTAAGCAATTAAGCAATCCATGGAAAATAACTACGAAGAACCAAGGAGACGCTGTACAAGACACTCTCATCATCCCGTTCGTGCGATATGCTGCAGAAGCATGGAACCTTACGTTTCATATTCGAGAGAAAAGTCAGAGACTTCCAGTTAGTGAGGATATTCATCTTCTCTCCATTTAAACCACGAAGTTATTATCATAATTATTGGGCTCACAATTATCTCACTTCATTGCAATCTTCCTAGTCCGCCTGTGGGGTACACCAGTTCGACCTCAAAAAATATCTGCAGGCCATCCCAATTTTGAATGGCTTCATTATTGATTTTTTCATTATTGGTTTTTGTTGTTAGCCAGTGCCTAAATATTTGTTACATTTTGAAAAATTAAAAAAAAAATAGTTTTTCATAGTTATCACACTAATGGGGGATTCCCCATACTAATGGAGAATAATATTAACCTGGGTTAATAGGGTACTGATTAAGGGGGGGCAAGAATTGTCAACCATGTGAGGGTTAAGGTAACGTTGACTGCCATTGGCGTTTTGACGGGGTTCGTAGGATCCCTCCTTTGAACATGATAATACCAACTGAGCCGGTCGCGCTTAAATTTTTTCGAGATGGTTCTTTGTGAAAGCTTAGGTTAATCCCTATAATTTAAGGCTCAAAAGTTTCTAAAGTATCGTTAGTAAAGTTTTCAAGAAATTGTTACAATATGAACAACCTTAAAAAACAACATGGTTTTAGAGCGGATCACGACTTGTGTTTTCATTTGTGAGTAAAGCCATACTTTCAGCACATATAGAGTCCGCCTACAGTTTAATGCCGATTGCGGATTTCAAATTTTAAAAAATGTTTTTTTACAGATTAGATAAGACTAAAAAATGAGGTGGGCCACAGTGATGTATGATGATGTATTGTGATGTTATCGTTTAGAATTTGGCTAAGATGCGGTATTTATGTATAACTTCAGCTAAGACTTTGGGCGAAGAGGCAGTAATATTAGTTGACGCTAGGTAGATACTACCTAGAAGTTTCTAAGCAATCACCATGAGCCGTTGTTTTACTCTGCAGAGTCCTGTCAAGAATCCGGCAACTGTGTGTATTTGCCGTATGGATAGTTGGAGGAGTTCCTTAGTTATTTTTAGAAAAGGGGATGGTAGAAATAGTTTCTTTACGGATACTAATTTGTAACGTTTTCCATTATTATACAAGTGGCGCGACACACTAGAGAGGACTCTATTAATTATCCACGAAATTGGTCTTTGAGACCCCTTGAAAGATCTGTTAGATGTATAGAGTGTTTTTTCTTTTCTTAGCTGTGTCATCAAATTTACTTTATTCGAAAAATAATCTTCTGGCATTATAATTTGAATATGATTTCTGGTATATGACCGCCACGACTGGCTTGGACGTAGTCTAATTTGGAGGTCCAAATATCGACCTCCAAGTGGTCAATCGTTTCGAGCTTTTCGGCGTAGACTAGCGACTTCACGTATCCCCACAGAAAATAATCAAGCGGCGTTAAGTCGCACGATCTTAAAGCTTGACAGCTGACTAAATGGCCGTCAGTAAAAAAATAGTGTTGCCAAATTAAAGTTCTACACCTCTTAAAAAAACACTCTTTATTTACTGAAAGTAACACAGATTATCGACTATGGCTGACAGCAATTTTCTTAATGACATTTCGAATATTTCACCCCATATTTGTAGCTCCAGCTTTTGTATATCAAGATGACTATGTATCCGTGCGTTCTAATAAAATAATGTTTTTAAAATGATCGCCAAAAAGTATGTACTCCATTTTTCTAGTAAAACAAAAACTGTTCTTAAAAATAAAGTCGGATGGTCACCGTAGCATCTGAACTTTGTCAATAATTATGCAAAAATTCATTTGGAAGTAATTTTTTTGTAAAGTAAATTACCACATTTGCGAGTAAAGTCAGATTTTCATCCAAGTTGTCTGCGTGAAAATATTCCCTGCGACCTTCAGAGTTCAACGTTTTCTCAATAATATTCTATAATTTTACGCAATTTGAAAAAGCAAATATTTAAATAAAATGTCAAATAGGGAACCAACCACCTACCATTGCTCTGTACCGATTCGGCATTTACAAAGCAAATAGCGTAGGTACGTACGAAACGGGGGAAGGAATAAAGACAACATCCATTGCCAAATAAGACGACTGTGTATAAATTGCTTAGCTCAACTCGAGGTAGTAATTATTATTTTGATTAAGTCACAAATTATGTAAATAACACATCAAACGAGAAAATTTTATTGTCTCTGGATTTTACCTCGAAGTCAGCTTTTCTTTGGGACAAAAATCCCTTAGCTGTGGAATACCGAACTAAAATTAATTTTTAAAATAAGTGATTACTCGGGCGAACAACGCGCAATCTCTAAAGGATAACGAGAGCAAATAGTGAGGATTACCTTCGCTGATGAGACTCGACTCGATGCGACTCGACTCGACTTGACTCGATTCTGGTGTCTTTTGCTTCCTTACCACCGTCCTCCCACATACACACTTAGAAGAGAGGTTGGAAACTTTTCATAATATTTATTTATGAGAGGCAATTAGTTGAATGTCTTTGCAGTTTGAAGCAGGGTCTCCCAGTGAGTGCGTGGTTAATTGCCTTAATTACGGTTCAAAGGATACAACTTTTAGTTCGAAGCTTTTAATGGAATTCCCTGTTGTGTCACCTTTATTCAAATCCACCCTCATATCCTTTGCCCGACGCCGTTGTTTTACTTCTTCTTCTGCTTTTTTTTCGATTTTTTTTTTGTGCGCATCAGGGGGAAAGAGATTAAAAGTGGACCCAACACCGAGTTACAGCGAAAATGGGGACGCGTTAATAATTAATCCATTGGAATGAATGTATACCAGGTGATGGGCCTGTGAAGGGTGATGGAGTTTTTCAATTATGAAAATAAGGATGAACAGCTGGGAGTATCCTATACCTACTGTAGTATTGCGGGTGCGGTGCGACAAGCGAGCTGAATAAGTATGAGAGTATCTATATAATTACAGTGTTGAGCGTGAGCCTGTTCGTACAGAAGTTCGGCGACCTTGTATGTGTAAAATGGTGTCACCTGGTGGCGGTGTGTATCTTTTGGTATATGAGAACAGCTAGCAGCCCTAGAAGTGCTCTTCTATATATGAAATAGCTATATACCTACAATGGAAGTTGGTATTTGTTTAGGACTTCCGTGGCAATAGTCCCGGGTGTAATCCTAGGATGTGCCATGGAAGCCGTTTATTTTCCTTAATTAAAGGAATAATCTTGAAGTCGTCGTTCCATGCTGGTTGTTGAAATAATGTTCGCAGGCTCCTTTGTCTTTATTTTAACACCAAAAAAAAGGAAGAGGAGTCACAAGATTCTCCCAATACCGGAATGATAACAATGATAATGAAGAAAGAGGACCAAGAGGAAAAATTTTTCAAAGGATCTATTTGTAGAGATAGTGTCTACATAAGTTTAAGATAGTGGTTTGTTCGAGGACCACAATCATGTGGTGAAAAATCTGTTTACACTTTTTGAAAGGGGCGCTCCGGATTCGGAGGCCCTAATTCATTCACATGGTATTCAGATAAGAAATTATTTGACAAGTCACTTGTATGTCGCACAACTTGTGTGAATAATTATGATAATATTCATGGTAGATTAGTTCAAGTCTTTAATAGAGGAACTATGTGATTGTGTTGTAGTTTGGTAGAATTTATTATTATAATCCTTAACTTGGAATTTTCTTCTTTAAGGTAACGCAGGCTATAAAGAAAAAATATCCATAAAAAGACACCACCTGCCTTGAATATCCAGCTTTTTTGTTCGAAATCAAAATAGTAATTTCGGGGATGGATGGATTTTTGCTTGATATGCTTTAGTCGACTGAAAAGCATTGGTTGAAGCTTTCACTTCAACATGTTAACATCAGTTGAGTTGGAATTCACTATCCATTTCGATCAATTGCGTGGCTCTTAATACCGCTGGCGACTGGTAAGTGATGGGCTAATTTGTGATTACAGGATATTCAGTGCATTATAGCCCAGCTTGGATAAAATGCTACTTTTAAAAAGCTTGGATGGTTTCGGGAAATGGTGTATGATTCTTGTGTTTGGCTTTTGTTGACGACTTTTACAGTTAATTCTCTCACATGGGGTTTAGTGTTTTAAAAAGCTTAGCTTCGCTTATAACCCCGTTTGAGATATTCCGGTAATAAATATTATTTTATTAATAAGATGAACATCAGTGCTTTGATATGGAGATATTGATCTATTAAATAGTTGCTAGGAGCATAAATCGGTAAATTTCTTAAAATTTTCTGGACTGACATGTAAACAAGAAAACCATAATATTTTACAGTGTTTGAAAAACCAAACCATCTAAATAATTCTCTATGAGCAATTAACATTCAAACGTGATTTCCCAGCATTTTCATTTTTGCACATTCATGTTTCTGGCATAAGGGGGTCGATATAGTGTTTAAGCTTTTCAATTTGCATTTCTCTTTTCGAATTGTCGAATTGTTAAATTTAATTACTGTATATTCAGTGGACCCTTCAAATTTAAATGTGTAACACTTTAAATATTTTTTTTATTTGTTAATATTACTAAACAAATTTTCAAATTCTCCCCCTGTACTTGAGCGCGTAGAATTCTCTATGGCATTTCCCCTATCATTCTTCCATGCTGACAAAACCATTGCGTAAGCTTTTCTATCTGTCCGATTCTTCAGGGCTTTGTGCGCGAAGATGGATGACAGCATTTGTCCAGCTTGTCCCAAAAAAACAAGGCGAATATTCCTCCCCCTCCTCCTTCCGATCAATTCCACTTACTTTCCTTCTTTTTAAGGTCATGGAATCGCTGATAAATCGTCAGTTCATGAAATATCTTGAATCCGGAAAACTTCTTCATGAACCTTGGCGATCTGACATATCTAACCGAAAAGTGGAACCAATCTATTATAACCATGCTGATGAAAGTAAGGTCGTCGCTCTTGATTTTTCAAAGGCATTTGACAGAGTTTAGTACGAAGCTCTCTTGTCGAAATTGCGTGCATTTGGGATCGATGATACCCTTCCTCAATGGATTAGAAATAACCTTTCGGAACGTTCAATTCAATTTGTTTCTCTTTCTCATTTTTAAAAACGATTTGCTGCCTGGTACTTGTAATCATATTAATTTCTTCGCTGTTGAGAGTACCCCCAGATTTACATATTCGTTTAGTGGCCAACGCCGCTCAATTTCTTCTGTCATTGAAGCGGAACCCTATATATTTCACACTATCCAACTTACATCGCCAAAACCGAACGACCTTCCATTCTCGGTATGTATGTTAATGACAACCTTCGTTGGCATAACCACATATTCGACGTCGCCAACCGATAGAACCGATATCTTTGTTCTTTATTGGTTTGTTCAACCACGAAGTGTTAACTGAAATGATTGTAAGAGTGGGTAGATTACTATGATATTCACAAAACATTCCAAGCTATAGCACAATGCTGGAGACTGGAGTTTGTCCATTATCTACAAAGGCACTGTAACCCCAAGTCAATAATATTTTCAAAGTTGTCGACATGCCCCTAAAATCGAGATATCTTGATGGCGACAATCTTGATAGTAAAAAATATATGCTCTAGTACTTGAGTGTGAGACATAACAAACGTCATTACATCGATTCACTTGCCTAAAGGGCTGAAGAGGCAGCAAACGGGTGTAATAGTAGGACTGTTTAAAACATCACCAAGGTGGTCATTGGTGATTGGAACTCCAAACAACATCCAGTGATAATTTTAGATGGTTACCCACTAATTTCGGATGAGGACCAGTTCACTAGATGGAGAGAACATTTCGCTACAGTACTTAATCATCTAGACGATGGTGGTATGATCTTGAATTCAAATGAGTACCCCGAAGTAACAAATTCCCGAATACGCACCGGACCTCCCAGTAAAACAGAAATAATAATCGCAATCAAGTCCCTCAAGAAAAACAATATTATGGGTATAAATCGCATCCCTGCCGAACTATTTAAAGAGTTAAAAAAAGGATAGTTCAGGTCACCGATACATCTAATGTTTATCGACTTTTAGAAGGCTTTAGACAGTTTAAAACGAAATGCTAGCATTTCGGAAAAACTCATATCTATTATCAAGGCTACATAGTAAGTGTCGCGTTTTTACACAGTAGTAAGGTGTCGGAGGATTTTGAAGTCCAAAGTGGAGTACGTCAGGGGTGCATACTGTTACCACTATTGTTCTTGGTGGTTTTCAGCGATGTACTCCATGCAGCGTTGACGGAAGGCAACTATGGAATTTGTTGGACAATGACATCTTACCTTAAACACCTAGACTATGCTAACGATGTTTGCCTACTTTCACATCGGATAATGGACCTTCATATGATGACCCAAAAACTTGAAGTTAAGGCAAACAAGGTGGGGCTTCAAATTCACACAGCCAAAACAAAGGCCCTAAGTACTTTTATCACCCGCGCTCAACTAAGCATTGCCGGACAGGAAGTCGAAAAAGTTGTCAACTTTCTTTATCTATGAAGTTTGGTCTCGGCTAACCGCGGTGGCACCGAACTGGATATGTGCTCCAGAATCGGGAAGGCTAAAGCTGCTTTCGGAATGCTATCCAAAATCTGGAGAAGCAATGTTATCAGTTTAAGAATCAAGCTGCGACTTTTTCGCTGCAATGTAGAATCGGTGCTGTCTTAAAATCTTCATAAATAAATGTATAAGAATCATCGTAAGAATTTTTTGGCCGAACCGTATCTCCAGCAAACAGCTTAAGCAATGCACTGGAATCCGCCTACTCGTGCTGGTAGCACAGCGGGATGCCCTAGGAATACGTGGTGCAGAAAAGTCGAAGAGAAATCGAGCTCTCTAGCAGTGAGTTGGAGAGAGTTCAAACGCATTGCAGAACTCCAAACAAGCACCATCTTGTTGGTGCGTTGTTGACGCCCTATGCCTCCCGAGGGGTATGGACTAATGTAAAAAGTACTTGAGTACTTGAGACCTTGTAATATAATATCTAAGTACTTTTTTATTTCCTTCCACCGCTTTTCTTAGGGTATAACTATATTAAATAAAAAACTTGTTTTTATTTTAAAATACTGATGATAATTTTATCTGTGAATTGAAACACTTAATTGGAAAAACTGATACAATGCATCCAATTGGGTGGTGATATTTATAGAGCAATAGACAGGTAAGGTTAAGGCAATGTTTGAAATTCAGGTGTTTTAACATTCAGGTTGAAGTTGTTTAAAACAATCATTGAGATTGTCAATAACTATAAGAAGTATTCCAGAACCAAATACTACTTTTTACAATAATTGCAAGCTCATCGGAACCATCAAATTCACTTGTCTACAAAGACAAATAAGCATAAGCAAGTGTTCTAGCACCTCCAATAACAATCACCGTCAAATATTGAAGCTTAAGCAAAGAAAAAGGTCACACCAATCGAAGAGTGAGCATTTTTTGAACCACTCAGCGGGATCAGATGCACTTAACAAATCCATAAAGAACCACCACACACATCCAATTCGCAATAAAAATTTCATCATATCGAATTCTTTTGTTTGGCAAACGATGGCTTTTGGTTTCCTTTCCGACAATTGTTATCCTGTCCTATATTGGCCTCAGCGCGACGTCAGCTCCATTATTTGGACAACGAATCCTTTTTATGGCCCCCTTCCCTAACTCTGCAAACAATGCACCATTTTGAGGGCGGCCAAAGCAAATAATAATTCACAACATGTTTGGATTTTATTTCGTCACGAAATCATTGCTCGTATAATTTTTTTTTCTTTTTATTGGTCACATTTGGCAGAACGCATAGAAGAAAGAAGAAGCGCCCTACCCTACCCTAACCGAACTCAAGGACGCCCTACACAAAACTCCAACCTCTACATCTACAATTGCTGAGTATTTTTCTAGCAAACACCAACAACAACAATTGAACGGGCATCCGAATAGGAATACGAATGAGCGAGTTTCTATTGAGTGAAGAACTGGGCACGGAAATCATCGTCACATTCTACGTATACAAAGGACATCAAATAAAATAAACAAAAACAAAAAAATTCCTATCATTCTTGCTTTTTTCCGCGCTAAAAGTTTTTTCTTTTTCGATTTTTCTTTGCTCTCGAAATATGTGTGTGGACGGATTTGCTTTCGCTCGTAATATGGAATTTCAACACAATTCATCTGGCTTTGTTGGAAATTGATTCCAATCAATCACACATCTTTCTCCCGCCCCCATATGGACATATGGGTTTTGAAGGCGAAAAAAAATAAATAACCCGCATAAAAGACGTTAGGCGGAGCTATTGATGTGTGAGAAGACTAACATAACAATAGCAGCAAAAATAATTCCAAAAAAAAGTATCAAAGTACCTTCTCGTGTATAAAAGTATGAAAAGCGGATTTTTGGGAAAATGAAATAACGGCCCGCGGTTCATGAGGCATCATTCATTTCATAAAGTCAGATAACTGCAGAGGATCATAATTTGTATCCTTCATCCGAAATGTTTGATTATTTATTTATCTTTGCTCGCCTACATATTTTACTTTGTTTGGATTTGTTATAGGGAAGATTTCAATTCTGTTTACAGGGTGGGTTGCAACAGCGACTTTGCAAAAGATGTAAATGGTGCGAAAATTGCTGTGCGAAATAATCTATCTACTCATGCAGATATCGTTTCAGTTTTGGGGCCAGAATAAGGTCACAATGCTAAAAGTTATAAGACTATTCAAAATGAAGAGCTTTAAAATGTAACTAATAACAGATGGCTTTGGATGGCTAACAAAAGCTAATTACTGATACCCGGAAGTGCTGGGATCTATGTAAGAGGTTCAAAGCTACATCTATTTAACCAGTTCAGCTATTGTCTCATCATCCACAATTTTTGAAGTGATCTTAATATCAGCCTGGCAGCGTCATTTACTTATAACATTCGCAGTTCAAAAGACAGTTACTTATCTACCTAAAGATTTAGGTCAGAAGATTTAATACGACAATCTCTACAGCTCCAGAGGGGGCTCCAGAGAGACTATTCATGAAAGAGCTGTCGCAAGAACAAGTTAGTATCGCTTGACTTTAAACCTATGCAATCACCGCTATTCCATTCGAAAGCGAGACTCAAAAATATTTATCAAAGACATGCCCCTCTCCGATGGCCAAAATTAGTTTTACTTTCAACAAAAAAGCTACAGTTGCAACGAGAACGTTCTTCTGCAATGTCACCTGAGATTGTTAGATTTTTAACACCAACTAATACACGTACAGCTGCTGTGAATCCTTATATGCAGAGTTTCAAAAACCAGCATGAGATTGCCTTTAGTGATGAAGTGGCCCGGGAGGCTTGCAGGTAATTTTTGATTTCAAACCAGCGGACCCCACATGCGGACCAGTAAGGATGTTGGAAGTAAAGTCGAAGAAGTATAATACTAATTAAAACCTCGTCGAATAAAATGGAAGGAGGATGTACCTTTCCGACAATTCGTGGTTAGTCGACGAAAAATCATTGCAATTATCGCAGATTTGGTTATTTCAGACAATGGTAATCTTCAGTCGTGTCAACGCGAAGACTTTTATGTACACTTGCGAATATTATTTTGTAAATATTAGACTTGTGATATCATTTAACCACCTTCAAAGAAAGGAAATGACAGGGTTACCTGTCAACAAATGGCTCCAAAGTTTGTGTATTTTAGATAAAAGAGGCCAAGAATACTGCGTACGTATTTTGTAAAAAAATATTATATGCGAGACTTTATAAATATGCCAATATTTCAAAAACTAATAAAAGGAATTAAAAATATATTTACTAAATATTTTCTACTATCAATTTGAAATTTTTAAATATTTTATTCGCTCACGGCATATTTTAAAATTAATTGGTCAGATGAGTAAAAATTTTCCAATGTGCATATTTTTCAAACCTTAATAAAAGCATTTTAATAAGTTTATAAACAAATAAAAAACCCTTTTTATATAGGGAGAAAGTTTCATGTGACTCAGGTGTGCACTTTATTTCATCAAATATTCATAATTCTCTAAACAGTTCTGAAGAAATGGAATTGGTCTTGCATTTTGTATAAAACCCAACAAATGTAATATACATACAACTATATAACATTGGCATTATTCAATACATCCAGCTTTCAGGCACTGGGTAGGTATGCTTTTTCAAATATTTTTCAGAGGCGCTTTAATTTATTGATCAGTGTTCCGGGGAGCACAATTGCAGCGGCTGGCCCCATTACAATACATCTACCGATTAAATATAGAAATCAGTTATCTAAAGGATGGTAGAACTTTGGGCCCCGAACTTATGAACTTCGCTATAACTTCAGACATAATGTACAATTTGAGTTCGAAATTTTAACACTCTTGCAATTTCTTTAGCACTAATAAAAATGTAATTACTGAGTAGACGGCAGTGCGTCAACAATACGCTTATAAATTACAACGTTTGGTCGAGGCACCCTTTTTGGGGACATTTATCTCTTTGTAAGCACAATAAAAATAAATTTCTTTGTGTACGCATATATATATATATATATATTTGGCACGTACCCTACGTACGGTAACCCTTACCAACTTTAAAAAAGAAATAGGCCCGGAGATTTTTAAAATTAATTTTGTCCTTATCTCTAAGGTTGCGCGCACAGTAAAGCGAGAAAGCGATGCGATGCGCAGCGAGAAGCTATTAAACTGTTTACATGTTTTATTATGGACGTCGCTTTCTCGCTTTACTGTGCGCACGTGCATAAGAAAAATTGTAATCGGGTTTATCGCTTTCTCGCTTTGTATACGCGCAACCTAACTATTACAACGTCGAAAAGCAACTAGTTAGTGCTTTATCATCATTTTAGGACAAAGTTTTAAAATGATTTGTGTGCCTTTTACAAACTTTACAAAGTCCTTTATTAATTTAGTTTAAACCATAACCCATATGATTGGGTATTGCAACTAGGGCACTTTTTATTGTCCACTTGTTTAATGAGGATTCTCGACAGATATTCTTTGATTGTTCTTTTTCCCGATTTTTTTGCATCAACGTTGGCTATGTCCCTTAAGCTTTCTCCGCGAACCAAAGTTATCATGACTATCTATCGACCGTGGACTCATTTCGTTATCCTATGGCTTCATGGCGTCTTAGATGTCTTACAAAAAAAAAATCGTTTATGCTTTCGAACACGGCGAATCAGTAAAACGACGTTTGGAGTTAGGTACTAAGAAAGGATTTCACGGTCTGTAGTACCTACGACCAGGAATACAAATCTGTCTATTTCCCGGTAATCAGCTGCGTAATATTGATGTTTGTTTGCATGTGGGAAACCCAATTTACAAAGATTAATATTTAATATTATTAATATTTATGACTAAACTTCGCATTGAATATGCACCAAACAATTAAGCAAACTACCAGTCGCCCTTCTTGCCACCCCTTCTGCAATGCTATTCTTATCTCCGGCGAAAAGAAACACCTCCCAAAATCCTTTCAATACAGCCATACCTAGGCAATGTTCACGAGCATGTTATACCAGATTATAGGTCCTCCAGTAATGATCCAAGGAAAACTGCCTGCAAAACAACCGAAAATGATTTTACGTGGGTATCTTAGCCTTGAATGTTAAGAATGTAGCTACAAGAATTTGAAAACAAAAATCCTGTTATTCTTCGTTCTCCGCTTTGTGGACATAAGACTGAGTAGATACTGATAGGACATAAGGAAAATAAGCAGCATCAGGAACAAAGCAATTTAGTGTAGAAAATCTTTCAATTTTATTTTTAGGACAAAATACTCTCAGCTTGGATATACTCAACACAGATGGTGCCTAGAGGTCGAGCGATACATCTAACTTGTGTAAATGAGAGGTATAGCTGATTGATAAGCGACGATAATGTGATGACACTTGCCATTTATCCTTGAAGGGATACACTATATTTAGGTAGGTAGGTATCTATTTCATCCTGACTGGGTTGGAGGATGAATGAATGGTTTGTTGTTCAACAAATGTAGGACGACGACCTAAAGTGTGCGAAATTGATATTCGTTAGTTGAAAGACCAGAGAGAATGTATGGCCTTTTTTGCGACGGCAAAGATATTTGCGTTGATGAGCAAATTGGGATCCTGTCAAGAGGATATCAATCTTCCCAGCATTCACGCAAGATGTTGTATAAGGTTGAAATTGTATTTCATGTTAATGAAAGGGGTTTCGAACGATGAAATGTACAGCATTGGGGTAGGACTTTAATTCGTAAACAGGTAGAAAAGGATTTAAACCTATACCTATGTTTTTTTTTGCATTTTCCAGACTCTTACGGTATTACTGGGAATTCATTTTATATTTTAATGCAAACCGAAATAAAATATATCTCTTGGAAAATATTCTTTCATTTATTATTTATGCAAGCAGAATGCAAATTTTGGTAACCGATGTCACCTGTGCCGCCAGTGAATGAATCACAAACAAAATTACAAAAATTCGGCAACATCCTTTCAATTTATTCCAAAAAAAAATGAAAGAAAATAATTAAAAAATCTGTATGTGTGTTTTCTTTTTTTTTTATAAAAAATATACACAAATACATTATACGAATATAATGCTTTGATATATGCATGCATGCAGAAACAAAATTACACTACGTCATGTACGTAAGCTAGTTGAAGGTGCATCGCTACCCTCAGGATACAATATAATATCACGAAGGTACGACAAAAACAACATTCAGCAGCAAAAATAGCAACAACAATGCGGTAAAAACAAACAGAACACTTATGTCAAATATGTTGCAGTGGATTGCAGTCAACCGGCTGCAAAAATCAACATGAGCTCACAGCAGCGCCAAACTAAAACACACGTCAGTAAACGATATGTAGCTATGTAAAGTTAAACTTAGACCTGCACTGTGCAGTACATGTAATGTGGAGTACGTAGGCATGTTTTTTTTTATTGTTTTTACTAACAAACATATCCATACACATGTGACTGCTTTAACATGCGCATATTAAAATGATAAAAGCTTCTGGAGTGGAGGATGAGAGTGGTGCAAGGTGCTATGCTGTGGTGGTAGGCTATGGATCCCCGCTGAGTGTATTAAGAAATTAAATTAAAACTTTTAAAATGAATTAAATTGAGACAAATGTTCCGGTGGTACCCAGTGGTGGTGGTTTTTTTTTAATGCTTTTTAAGTTTAATACGGAAGATTAATTTAAAAGTTGAATAAATGTTTCACCTTTTAACAAAGCAAAAGTTGACTCAACCTCCTGCCGAACAATTAAACAAAAAAAATGATATGTCGGAAGGCTGCAAACGTGCTTCAACAATCGTAAAAAGTGTTCATAGTTGTGTTCTATTGTAGTGTCAGGAGAAAAAACATTTTTCGGTCTCCAGTTTTTTTCGTTGTTCCGTAGGGACAAATTTGTCTCATCTCACTAGATATGTTGTGAAGTGTTTTTTTAAAGGAGAGTATGTTGTTCTGGGTAATGCGGTGGCGATAAATATAGCACAAGTGATCTCAAGTTAAGGCTTAACTGTCCATAATTCGGTCTAAACATCTTATACTGTGATAAACGGTTGATAGGAAGAGGTTTTGATGTCGATGGCGTTAGGACGTTTACATTTCCATGAAATATGTTGTCGCTTCCATAAACTGCACTGACTTTCATATTTATCGAAACAATAAGTCATAACAAAAACAAAACGGCTGTTGATAGATTGAGTGTTTAATCAATTTAAATAACAAAATATTAAAGCAGGGCTACAAATTACATATCGTCGCTTAAACCTCGTTAGGCTAGGGCAATCAGCTCCAACGCTGTAACCGCGACGTGCATCACAGACTGTCTCTTGGCACTCTGGGCTATACGTCATCACTCAGTTGTACTCTCTGAACGAAAAAGCGGACAAATTGGCCAGATACGGCTTTGATATGAACCCACTACTAGTGGATGGAGATGTGCTACCGCCTTTCAACACTGCTAAGACTTTTATAGACGTCGTCTCCAAACAATTGGCTAAGGAACAATGGGGGCAACACCAGCGGTTGCGACATAACCCGAAACCTGTGGCCTGCTGTCGACACCAAAAGATCAAATTCCCAAGTCTCTTTTAACAGAAGTTAAATACGGATGCTCGTCGGGGTATTAACCGGACACATGGCTAAATGCCTAGGGCTTTGTGCAAATGACTTCTGCAGAAGCTGCAGAGACGAATGAAAATAGAGTCCATGGAGCATCTTCTGTGCTACTTCCCAGCTCTACAGGAACGTCGCTCATTCTGTATGGGAGCACGGTTCTTCGAAATTTTGGACGACTTGGCTAGGGTACCTCTGTCCGTCGTAAAAGTAATCCTCAACAGATCAAAGTGGTTTTTTAGCCACATTGTCGCTCAGTGGCCCCAGCCCTATCCGTTTATAAATGTTTTTTAGAAATCACCAGTTTTTTAAGAATTCTGGCTTTCTTTAAAATTTTCAGAACAATATTGTCATCCCGACCAATCCAAAAGATAGCTCTGATTCTTATGGTTTTTTGCATATATAATATTTTTGGTAAATTTTACGACTTACGAGGTACTCCCGTTCAAAGTTATATTTGTACATGGCAATAACAAAACCCATTATCACGTATGCGGCCGCCGTTTGGTAGTTTAAAGCTACGCAGAGATCAGCTCAGGCTAACCTCAAGAAAATACGGAGATAACCTGGTATCTGCGGAACTGGTGCAATGACAACTGCCCCAACAGCCGCATTTGAGATTATCCTTAACATCTCACCACTTCATCTAGAACTCATGAAAGAAGCAATAGTAAGCGATGATGAATCAAGCTTCAACCTAGTTCATACTGAAATCTTACAGGAACTCACAAAATACAAACTAATTGCAATACACTCAACGGACAAGTGTCTACGACGATATAACTTCCAAAGCAACTGCAAGATTATATTTCCAAAACGAAAAAACTGGGAACAGAACAGACCAACATTTGCGGAGAATTGCTATGTATGGTATACAGACAGGTCTAAAACAAATGACGGAGTTGGAGCAGGAGTATACGGTGCACTCTGACTTACACATACATACTCGCTAGTATGGACACATGCCGCTCCGTATTTCAGGCGGAAATTCATGCAACAAAACTTTGCATGCAAGAGGGTATAAACAGCTTTACAACCAACATTAAATAAATATTAGGCGTAAACGGCCCATACAGGACCTAAAGCCTAGCTCCTCCAATCACTGTGTGTGAGAAATTATATTTTTGACACAAATGGAGGGAAACTTCGCATTTGAGAAGCTTCTCATGCCATTTCTTACTCTTGGCTGTTTGTCCGACATTCGCAAGAGGTGGGGCAGTGAATAAAAACTTTCAGGTGGTACAGGTCGGGATTTGAACCAGCGAACTCTCGCTTAGTGGTCCAACGCACTTAACCAGTAAGACACTGCACCCACAACCAATAAGAACATTTACATTCCCTCTGATAGCAAGGCAGCTCTACTTGCAATTAAGCCTTTGAGATGAAACGAGAACTCCTTA